>OY728122.1:1154719871-1155969871 GCA_963277665.1 Viscum album | reverse complement strand
TTTCAAAGGTCCCAAAATTACATATTTCAAGTCTAAGGTGATAATGGTTCAAAATATACTCATACAATAGGTTTTTTACAAGTTTAAGTCTTATATTTTACATTATCCTTTAATTTTATTTAAATCGTTAATTAATGAGGTAATCGCTGCATCATCATGGTATCATAAATAATTTAATTTATTTAATGTCTAAAAATTATAAAACAATTACCATGATTTAGTAAATTGTTTTATCTTTCCAATGAATATTTATAGTCGAAAGGTTAACTTATATAATTCCAAGTAATAATTGTTTTAATAAAACAACATATGTTTGTGACAATTTTATTTTTACTTTAAATAAAAAGTTATTAATGTCATTTTCTTAACCAAGTGGCTCCATGGGGTCCCCATGTTGACCCATTGATTGTCTTGGTCGTCCATGACTCATCCAATATGGGTAGCTCAAGTGTAAGGGTATTTTCATATTTTTATAATATCATTTTTACCTAAAATTTCACTAATTACCTTTAATCACAATTAATTAAACTTAAAAGTTACTATTCACCCAAAAAAAAATTAATCCCATTGAACCAAATTTTACTTCCTAATGACAACCATGTATGTTAGATTTTTTAAAATCAAATCACAGAAGTGCTAATATTTAATTTAAACGAAAAATCAGTTTTTTAACTACCACTTAGTGGTTTCACAATTCATCAAAAATTGATGTTTTTCAGAACAATGCCAAAATTTCACCATAAGCTATAATTGATATTACTAATTCAAAAATGATTTCTATTTTACAAAATTCTAAATATATAAATTTCATTAATTAATTTTATAATTCATTCTTGCTGTCACAACAAAAAGCGTGTTTTTAAGAAACAATATATATCAAAAGATTGACAATTGTTTATGTCCAATTTCAAAGTGAAATTAATTATAATTAACACCATTGGATAAAATGGTAAAAATATATTATAATTATACTTTAAAACCACTCAATAGTATAATTTATCACTATAAATTATGTTGATTAAAAAAGTTGTTTTTAAGTATTTTTCACTATTCATAAAAAATTGGATGTTCTCCGAAAAATACCAAAAAATCAACATAGGCTAATTTCGATATTCCGAATCCAAAAATGAAGTACATTTTGAAATATAAAATATATATAATTTCAAAAAGTTGGTATTACTATTCATAATGGCTATTTTGATTAGTCGTGATGTGTTACAATCTCGAACTTGCGTACAATGCAAGCTATTGCATTATTGATAGAGAAGTGTATCGTGGAATTTCGAGGTGTTACATTCTCCCCTCCTTTAATAAATTGTGTCCTCACAATTTGAAATTTTTCTTTGAAAATAAAATGTTGAAAATAGAAATTACCTTTGTGGAAAACCCACATCGGAAATAAGGTTAATAAAATTTAGCCTTAATAAGAGGGAAAGGGAAATGAAAAAGTCACCACCAAATTATGGCCTCGATAAAGAGAAAATTGGTGGAAATTAGAGACATATAATTGGAAGAAAAACGTAAATATTTGTAGGGAGTGATTGAGGTCATCAATCACAAACAAGTGTAAAATTGAGGGCTTCAAAGCCTTCAATCTATGTTGATTTAAAATATTATCAGTTCAACAAGACATAAGGTATTAGGATAACAAATTTTTTGTTTTAATATCCCTTTACTAATGTTTAAGAATTAATTTATTCATATAATAAGAGATTGGTATATATATAGTTATGCTTGACAAGTAGAGTTTCAACCTTTAACTAATTTCTACCACAAACTCATCTTTCACTCAAAAAAATATTATATTTATCCTAATATTACAAGGTTCAGAATATTAACACATACCATTTAGATTAGAAAAACTATTTTGCAGTAACCAGGGACTTCATGTAGGCTATTGGTAGGTAATAAAGGCCTATCACACTATGGTTGTGGGTTCGATTCCTACAGCTATTTCCGACACGACGGGTCATCCCCCGACCTACCGGTTGTCCTTTTCCTAAAACTATTGTACTATAATATTCCAAAATTAATATTCAGAAATGGTTTGACCTTAAACAATACAATCCAAGGTTCAAATTAATCCATTACAACCTTTATAGTTATCCAAAATACTTCTGTCCAATTCACAGTCCAAATTTTATAAGGAAGGTAAACATAATAAAAATCCTTTTTTCTGCGTAACAACATGTGAACACCTTCATCATGTATTCATTTAAAACACTGCAACATCCTGAATTATCATAAATCCTTATTTATTACATTCATGATCCCTTATTCCTTATAGAATACTAGATATACTCCTTCTATCCAAAAATGTATACAAATAATTAATCAATTTCAAGGAAGTTAAGAATATCCAATATAATTTATCCAAATCAATCATGTATTATTCAAAAAACACTATCTCAGTATCAGAATCATATTATGGTTTATATTTATCTCAACCATATATTTTCCAAAAAATTAACCTGCTGTGGAGTCACTTTTCTTGGTTCCACACCATCTCAATTCCTTGATGAAATAGTACTGTAGTACAATCCTTATATACTCTATAATTATTATAACTAGTACATCATTGATACAACACTCAAATGACAAAATTCTTTAATAACAGCATAAGAACTCTATTCATTCCTCCTCATATGTGGTATTATAATAACATTATTATTATCCAATAAAATAATTTGGGGCATACTCTGATGATTTGGGCATTGGTTTTCATAGTGTCCCCACTCCTTGCAGATGAAGCATTGTACATTTGAAACCTTTTTCTTACCCTTGCAGTCACACACTTGGTGTCCTTTTTCTCCATACTTATAACAAACTCTCATTCCCTTCAGGAAAGTTCCAAGGTGTTTCTTCCCATAGTTATCACATATTGGAAGATTCTTCTTTTCCCTCGTCCCTTTATCCATCATTCTATATTCCATCCTTTTATTCTCTTTCTTCCCTTCAAATCCATAAGACTCATAGAATTCTTTACTTATGTTATTAACACATGAAACTATTTCTTCATATGTTGAGAGCACATGGGAGAATATTTCCCTTCTAAATGTTGGCTTAATACCGTGAAAGATATGATCCTTCTTACTCTTTGGATCATACGTATTGATGGAGTTTACATTCCTTCTACTGGGCGCCATTTCTATACAATGGCATAAACTAGTTTATTTTATGAATTGCAATGAATAATTCCAAACATGTAAAATAATTAATGTAAATTCAACGGTTTATGGATATAATCCATAATCATAAAAATGTTATCTTTGAGGAAGTATATACTCATAAAACCTTCATAATGGTTTGTAAAAAGATGAGAATTGTCCTAAGCATATCCCCCGGGAGTGTCGTAACCAAGAGTGCAGCAAGGCCCGTTGTCATGCACTAGTTTCCATTCAAGTCTAGCTCAAAGCAGTGTTTTCGGGTTTTACCCCTAGGTACATCTGTGTTAGAGCTGCCTCTACCTTCTCACATCCAGACAGGGATGTATTGCTCATAAAACTGACAAAATCTCTATAATACCAAAATTCTAGGAAGTTCTTCTATACTAATCCTAAAAGTCTATCTTTGGGATATGTGCTCTAATCAGAGTTTATCTAAATATAGCTTCCAAGGTTAGTACTAAACTGCCTCTGATACCAACTGTAATGCCCTGACCCCAGTTTCCCAGAGTCGGTGAATTATTGCGTAACATTGGCATGATCACAAAAGATCAAGTCTCGAAAGACCGAATATTTTATTAGCCTTGTAAATAATAGATACATTCATAAATGTTACATTAAATCATAAAGTGAAAAAATACAATAACATAGTCTCCATAGTCCACACCCATATCACCTTTAGACTATCCCTGTAGGTCAGTCATAAAATATTTCTTCACATCCTGAGAAAAATAAAACATTGAAAGGGGTGTGCTCATATGCTCAGTAAGGATAACAATATAGCGGAAGCTTTCATAAATAAACATATATATTTAAGTTAATTTATAACTAAAAAAATCCTTTTAAACTTGAAATTAATCATAATATGATAAAAGTAAAATGAAATAATGCCATTTACTTATTCACATGGACATTCTACTGGTCGAATAATCACATGCAATATCAATAACACTTTCATAATGATGGAATGCATAATTCCAGACTATCATAACCACGTATCCAAGGCCTCGTGCCAAGACTAAAAATAATATTTTGTCAAGGCCTCGTGCCAAGACACTAGTTTGTCTCATGAGACCTGCCGATGCATCGAGGAGTTATAGCGGGCTCCACCTATCACTTATTAAGTCCAATGCATTCCTTATATGAATAGGTTTAAACATATCATAAACCATATCATAATCATATCACATAAAACATGCATAAAGGAAACATAAAATTTCCAAATTTCAATAATAAGATATCAATAGAACATATTCATATAATAAAAACACTTTCAAAACAATTTTCAATACCAAAATAAAATAAAATTTTAACTTTGTATTTATATTTCATTTAAAAAAAATTATGGCTTATAGAGTAAGCCGAAACTCAAATAATGGTCACGACGATGGTGAAGTTGTTGTCGCCGCATACGTATGAAAAAAAAACATTCCCTTTTTCCATTTAGTAAAATTCTTCGTATAAAAAAGATTCTATTTTATTAAACGTAAAAGTCAAAGGGGTTTGTCCACCGTATAAAAGAAAGTTGTGTATAAAATAAAATATGCCTCAATGAAAGGAGATTGAGAAGAAGTCCTTACAAAGATCATTTTTTAAGTTAAATATATCTATTATGTGTATTCAATATAATTACACATAAAGAAAGTAAAAATACATGATAGGACATAATAATATCATGACATAATTTTAAAGTAGGAGATTAACCCAAAGAACGGAAATTGGGTTAAGAAGTTCCCTTACTTCGTGTCCGACTTGACTTGATCGTTCTTTAATCTCATGAATAATAAACTAGAGTTAATTTATACTTTCATAAGAACCTTTTTCAATTTAATTATCCCTTTTATATCACTTATTACCATGATAGGAACATTATGTAATTATTTAAGTTAATAACGGTCGTTTTGTCGATCTTTGGTACTTGAGTCAAAAATAAACTTCTTATAATTACAAGGTGTTCATGTGGTAAAATATCCATTACATCCAGAATTATATTCATGATTTAGATATCATATATATCATATATATCCATTATATACTTTCCTTTATAATATTACATAACATTTAGAGGTAAGAAATGAAATGCACCGTTCATGGAGACGGTAAGCTGTACCTACGCATGAACGCTGCTTTCATTTCTATTTAGTATTTAATGGAATGAAATCATAATTATATAAAGGTATATTATAATTCCAGTATAATATAATATATAATATCATTTACTCCATCCTTTATACATCCCACATATGGCATTAACGATTCAAATCACTTTGAGGGGACGGTAGTCCGCACTTCCTAAAATGAAATTATCGCATTTACCCATAATGGAAATCATAATAGTATGCCATAAATGAGAAATAATTAAGTATAAGGAAAACATAAACATAATATATATCATATATAAATATAGTGACATCTTAATGGCCCCCATGAGAGGTGTTAAAAGAAGATTGAACAATCATCGTTTCGTGAGACAGAAATTCGCCAACCACAGAAACAATATGTTTTTTAACCATTAGACGAAGGTGTGTGTAAGTGTAAATAAAATACATCTCATAAATACATACTATTATATTTAATATAATGTTTTTGTTACAAAATAACAGAATAAAAAGAGTTTAATGGGTTGGAGAAGCAAAATAAAACAAAATAACATAAGAGAAAACATTGCCTTAAAATCGGGTAACTCTTTTTTGATTTGAGCCAAAGGATTCCTTGGGAAGAATTATGCCCAAATTGAGGATTCTATGAGTAATATAGGGAAGTTGAGATAGTATTTGGGCAGATGTTTTCTGAGCCAAATGGCTTGGAAGGTGTGAATAAGGTGGTTGTGGTGGGGGCCTTTTATAATAGGAGAGGAGGGGCACTCTTGGAATGTCATGAAATGTTACATTATTATGAAGTTCTTTTCGGATTTCAAAGGTCCCAAAATTATATATTTCTAGGATAAGGTGATAATGGTTCAAAATATACTTATCCAATAGGTTTTTTAGATGTTTAAGTCTTAGATTTTACATCATCTTTTCATTTTATTTAAATCGTTAATTAATGAGGTAATCGCTGCATCATCATGGTATCATAAATAATATAATTTATTTAATGTCTAAAAATTATAAAAAAATTAACATGATGTAGGAAATTTTCTTATAATTCCAATGAATATTTATAGTCGAAAAGTTAACTTATATAACCCCAAGTAATAATTTTTTAAGTAAAACAACACATGTTTGTGAAAATTTTATTTTTAATTTAAATAAAAAGTTATTAATGTCATTTTCTTACCCAAGTGGCCCCATGGGGTCCCCAAGATGACCCATTTATTTTCTTGGTCGGACATGAATCATCCAATAAGGTTAGGACAAGTTTAAGGGTATTTTAATATTTTTATAATATCATTTGTACCTTAAATTTCACTAATTACCTATAATCGTGATTAATTAAACTTAAAAGTTACTATTCACCAAAAATTTATTTTAATCCCATTGAACCACATTTTACTTCCTAATGACAACCATGTATGTTGGATTTTTGAAAATAAAATCACATAAGTGGTAATGTTTCATTTAAACGTAAAATCAGTTTTTTAACTACCACTTGTGGTTTCACTATTCATCAAAAATTGAAGTTTTTCAGAACAATGCCAAAATTTTACCCTAAGCTATAATTGATATTCCTAATTAAAAAATGATTCCTATTTTACAAAATTCCAAACATATAATTTACATTAATTAATTTTATAATTAATTCCCACTTTCACAACAAATAGCGTGTTTTTAAGAAACAATATATATCAAAAGATTGACAATTGTTTATGTCCAATTTCAAAGTGAAATTAATTCTAATGAACACCATTGGATAAAATGGTAAAAATATATTATAATTACACTTTAAAGCCACTCAATATTATAATTTATCACTATAAATTATTTTTATTAAAAAACTTGTTTTTAAGTATTTTTCACTATTCATAAAAAATTGGAAGTTCTCAGAAAAATACCAAAAAATCAACATAGGCTAATTTCGATATTCCAAATCCAAAAATGAAGTCCATTTTGAAATATAATATATATATAATTTCAAAAAGTGGGTATTACTTTTAATAATGGATATTTTTATTAGTCGCGGCGTGTTAGAATCTCGAACTTGCGTACAATGCAAACTATTGCATTATTGAAAGAGAAGCGTATCGTGGAAGCTTGGGGTGTTACACCCATAGGGTCCCAAAATCGACCCAAGGATTTTAAATGTAGGATATATATCATACAATAGGATTAGTACTCTTTTTAGGGTAATTTAATATTATTATAAAATTATTTTTTACCCTTATTTACCATATTTACCCATTAAACATGGTAAATAAAATATTTACTGAAGCAAATATTCATAATGTGTAAAAATAAAAGATACATATTTACACAATTTGGACCTCCTGATTCTATATATAGAATAAAATTTTACTAATTAAAAACACATAAGTAGTATAAATTAATTTAAAATGAATTCCCACTGTCAAATAAGTGTGTTTTTAAGAAATAATAACTATCAAAAGTTGACACTAGTTTTTGTCCAATTTCAAAATGAAATAACTTCTAATGCCAAAAATTAGACTAAATGGTAAAAATATAATCTGATTATACTTTAAAACAAATTTATAATATAATATAGCCACATAAGTTAATTATATTAAAATTTAGATATGATTTAAAATACAATATTTTTCACTATTCATTAAAAATGAATTTTATCAGAAAAATACCAAAAATTTACCCAAAGTAAATTTTGAAGTCCTTATTATAAAAAAGAATTGTATTCTATAAAATAGATCATATAAAAGTTACCAAAACTACATTTACGAATGGTTCTCTTTTGAAAGGCGATAAATCAACCTTTTAAAGAATATTAGAATATTTATACTTAGAATTAGATTCATTCACATTTTAAGCCTCTAAAATTTATTGGATAAATTTAAAAACATGTAAAACACTTGTATAAGCATATTTTTGTTAGTTATTTGCATTCCCATCATTAAAATGGATATGAATTTTGTACCATTTAAAATAAAAATATTATATTATTATTTTTCAATATAACTAAATGTTCTGTGCACATAAGATTTCAAAGAAACATGTTGTCATATATTGGGTACGCCATCGGATATACCATTCTATTTAAATTAAAATTAATATTTAATTCACAAATATTAATATACATGAAAATATCATATTTTTTTATTTACCTCGGATGTTACTATTAAAATACTTTAAACTCATTTTGAAGCAGACATAATGAATTAACATAAATATTTTTTGAAATTTAATTTTTTTAATAACCAAAACTATAATCTTGATTCAAATACATGGTTAAATACTTACAGATTATACAATCATGTATATGTGAATTAGATTCCACCTTGATAATTTCAACATGAATATTTAATCGCTTTAGGATTGTGACATGGATAAGTGGACCATTGGCAATCAGAATAACATTCGGATTGCTTATGAGAAGAGAAAATGTACAAACATAAGATTAAGTGAAAAATAGATAATGATACATAATTTAGTGATATAAATGGTTTAAATCGTGTTGGTCTGAAAAAGTATTATTCGTAAGAAACTGATGTGGATGATGATTCAATGAATTTTGAAAAGATCGTCTATTTATTCTCTGAAGGCATACAATGAGAAAAATTGTACGTATAGAAGGAAGATACTATTTAAATGACTTAATTATGGAATTATTTTAAACGTATATAAATGGATTTGTATGATGTATGAATAATATGAAAATGATGATCAATGGAATGGATCATCTGTGAAGAGAAATACTATTATTAGATTCCCCTGGTGAAGAATCTTCCATGTTAAATGGAATCCCAATAAAAAAGAAGATTTTTTTATAAAAAATTATACCAAATATTATGATGTGGAAAGTGATTTAGATAATTTTCATAGGAATAATTTCGTTCCAAAATCCTTCAAAATATAATATAGAAAACTAAAAATAACCCTTGAGTGGCGATAAAGAACAGTGGAGCAGTGGGAAGAAAGTAGTTATGAGGAGACACAAAAATAGTTTCAAGTTAGACTATATATCATGGTGTTATTGAAAGAAAACATGAATCATTAAAGAGAATATATATCATTTCTAATATACCATGATTAATTAAGGAAAAAGCCAATAGGTTCAAAATATATTGACATTGGGGCGATGGATAATGATTTAAAAAAATATGGGTTATATTAATGAAATTATTTCTGTTAGAGTCAAAATTCATGATAATAATATGAAAAATATAATTACTATTTCTGAGGGGGTTATTTATCTATTGGAAAATCAAAGGTTGTGGATTTTAATAATGTAGTGAATTCAGTTTGATTAATCTTCCAATAAATGATTTATGTTTTTATTTCTATAAATAAGGATGGAGATTGTACAATGGTAACATGAGAAATTATTTTGGATACCCATTATTCCAATTAAACTGGTAATGAACTTAGAAAGAGAATTATAAAGATCATGGTCTCACATTAAAATTATGACAATCCCACTTCCATGTATAGGACAATGTTGGAAATTCTAATGTCAAATAGGTGTGTTAGGAGAATACTACAATGTAAATGAATAAAGTAATGGTCACATAAATGGATAAGGATCATAGGCTTGGGATGTTTAAAAATCAATTGATGTAAAATTATAGGGATATTAATGATGAAATTTTGAATCACTAATTTTCTACCAGTGGAGATTTTTCTTTGGGGGAAAATATTTGTTCTATATAAAATATGTCCCTCTATCATATGTGTGTTGGAATAATTTTTATCTTCCCCTGTCCAATAGTGGAAATGTATCAAGTGGGTGTAAATATGAATCTCATTAAGACCAACTATGATAACCTCATAAGGGGAAGATAACATTTAAAAATTATTAATTATTCTTTTAAGAACACTTGGTGGAGTTTTTATCAAGCCAAATACAAACAAACAAATGGATTATTATGTTACCAGATTAGATATATATAAATAATTTTTCCAAATCAATTGAGATTTGGAATAATAAAGATCAATCCATAGTGGTTGAGGTTTCCTACAAGGCTGAAAATGGTTAAAATACATGGGTACTAATAATGGTAACATATGACACATTATCGATAGAACATATATCTTTAAATATATCTAATTAATTTGTGGATTCACTATAAATATAAAAAATGTTGTATTACTCAATTTGAAAGGATGTAGACGCACCATGATTGGGAATATTTAATTCAATGATTTTCACTATATTGATAGATTTCAGAATAATTTACTTGGTTTCCCCAATTAGTGATATTGAGAATGAGGTGATCATTTAGATGATTTATTGTGTTATTATTTTCTAAATGTTGAGAAAATTATATGGATGTGTTACTAAAAGAATGATAACAGATTATAGATTTCAAAAGATCAAATTTTTTTGAGCATTAATGTGGAAACTCAGTATTAGCGTTGGATACATTTTTATTAATGGTAGAAAAATATATCTAGGATTTTCATATATGATGATTTGGGAAATTATTCAAAGTTAAAATCATTAAGACTCCACCCATGTATGATATCGTGCAAGGAAAAATTTTTTAATTATCATCCTATGTAAGTAGAAATTATAATAAATAAACCTATTGTGGTAATGTGTTCATATGTCTACAAAATAATGATATAGATTTCAAACCATATAGATAATTATGTCATTATTTTTTTTTGATGAATATACTAATATAATATATTCTTATTTCATGTCTATTGAATCATAATAAGTGGATTAGTTTAATCACATTCAATGAATTAATGATAATCGAAGAGGGTATGCGATCAAATTATGTTTATACGATATTGGATTTGAATACTTGAATGAATGTTTTGAGTCCTGTCTTTAGAAAAACTAGATTAAAAATGACTGAATATTTCTAAAACCCTAATAAAATAGATTCATGGAGAAAAAATAGTTTCACTGTATATGTGATAAATAATATTATTAGATCAGGACACATAAAAGTCTACTAAAGGCAAGCTAGAAAAGTGAATGTCTATATTTGAAAATATTTACTAATGTGACCCAAGAAGGAAAATAAACCAAATGATACATGGTTTAGACTGGATTAAATATTAATAAAATTAAGGAGTTAAATTCCTCATTCTACATAAATATTTGTGGAAACAAATGCAAGAATATTTAAAAAGATAGATAAAGGATGAATATTTCATCATTATATGCCTAGTGGAGGAGGAAGAAAGTACTACAATAAGTAGTTTAGGAATATATTCCAAATTATTTAATTAAATATTTCTGATAAAACCAAATCCGAAACAAGTATTATTTCCTTTTATAGATTACACTGAGGAAGTTAGAAACAGTAGAAAACATGATAGATACAAATGATCAAGTATATTTCTCATAACTCTATAGATGATTTTGAAATTTCCATTAACTAGAATGTATTGTGTTTTTAAGGTTCTATGTTCTAAAGACAAATAAATTATGTTAATCCTTAAAATATTATTGGAGACACTGGAATGGGAGAATAAACAAAAATAATCTTGATAATTTCCAATCAACACAGCTTTTTTGAATGTTTATCCAAAGTGTTGTGATAAATCCCAATAATATGTGAATTATATTAAAGTAATATAAGAATATCTAAACCATATTATGTGAAATAAAAAATTTAGACTAGTGACTTGTTCCAAATATTAAAATGAGATTAGGATAAATTGGGTTTTTGTAATAAGACTAATGGTAATGGTATTGTTTCTTGGAATAAGGATCATCTTGTTTCTAAAGAATACTGTAAAATTATGTGTATTGATTTTGATTGAACATTTTATCCAACCGAATGTATTGATACTATTTCAATATTCTATATGATTTATGATCATGTAATATAAAATGTTTCCCAAATGGACATGAATCAAATTAATCTAATCGTATACTTTTAGAATAATTCTACATTGAATGACAATATATGTAAATCATTGATGAAGATGATTCTAATATATATATGGAAATGAATGTAATATATGGGATGAAATAAATTCCATAACTATTGTACTCAAATCTATTCTATTTCATAATGACCATATAATTTAATAAAGGAAATGTGGATTCAAACCAATATGTTGAGGGATATAAAAAACATCATATTTTTGGTTTTTAATCACTGAAATTATTTATTTTTAGATAAAGAATAAACATTATAATAATTTTCTACATAATTTTCTATTTTCTATGAAATGATATTTATTAGTGGGATTTATTTATTCTTAGGAGTAAAAGTCATCAATAATGATTGTTTTATCTTTCTATCATAAGAAATGTATACCCCTGAGTAACTCCAGAATTTTGAAATAGAGGGGTCAAGAAAATGTTCCCTTCCTATAGATATTCAGATAAATCACTCCTTAGATGAATAAGGAAGTAGTGTGGATAAAATAGAGTTCCAATGGTTTATTAAAATTCCACTCTATATAATTTTTTCAGGACCATATATTGAATTTATAGTTACTATTTTTGATTCTTTCTAAATAAATCAAACAGATTTTCATCTTATGGAATCAAAAAAGTCCTATCATTAAATAAGGTAAACTCTTAATTATTTCATGATATATTATAATTGTATATAATTTCAACATTTTTGATCAATAAATATATTTTTTAGAAGATATTTAAGAGATAAGAAGTCAATATTTGGAGTTTCTTTCCTTGTTGGAGGTATATGTATTGTTTGACACTTTGAGAGTCTTTCTTTTTTCACTCTTATCACAAAAACTATATTTATGTTATATAATAACCACGAAAACCCTGGTGATTTGGTTAAAATTTAATCTTGATGTAATGAGTGTTGATTTTTAAAACTAATTGTCAAATTTATGTGGAAATCAATGTAAAATCAATTCACAAAAGAATCTAGTGAAACATTTGATGTCAAAGGATATTAACATAAACTAACACATAATCAGAAAGAACATGGAGTTTTGATATCCCTTATTTAAATACATTTTACTGAGGAACCTTCCATAAAAAACTTGATAAATAATATTTTAAATATTTATTTGTATGAAAATATACATAAACATTATTTTTTAGCCTTTTGGAATTTTTTTAGGATAATGATCCAGAGTTGATGAATCCAACAATTATTCATGAATGAAATGATCTAGAATATTTTATAGTATATTAGAGAAAATTAACAAATTTTTATAGTAAATGAATGAATCTTTGCAATTTCATCCAGATTTTAACACATGTGGAGTTTCAAAAACAATTTTTAAATGTGTATTTTCATGGAATTAGTAAGAAGAGAGGTGAAATTTTTTTAAGGGATTACACTATATATTTTACCTACCTATAAAAAAGCTTATAATCTATCATTATGTAATGAGAAATAACAAGGGACGGTAAAAGTGATTTTTTTCATATGGCGTACATGATCACATTTATTTCATTAATGATTATGAAACAACCATCAGTCTCATAGAGAAAGTGAACAATATTATGCTAATAAAATCGTGTGGACCTTAGTTAAATGAACATCATTCATATATATGAAGGGAGTTACAAAATATTTAATGTAAATTTTTATAATCTCTATGGTAATTAGAGATTATAATTTATATGTAATAATTGTTTAATGACACAATAATTATGGTGTAATCAAAGTTTATTTATTAAATAAAATTAATATTCTAAATGTATAATGAGTAATCATGAATTGAGGGTGTAGTGATGTATCTAATTGCGTGTTCTTAGTGATTTATTGATGTAAATTGTTATAAATAAGTGGATATTTCAATTCTAATCCAAAAAATTTCAATCATGTAATGAAAATAGTGATTTTATTACCTCATTTTATCACTAATATATTCTCTTTGTACTATTCCAGTGTCGGTGAACCATGTAAAATCCCATGTGTCTCCAATTTGTGTGTTTTCTCACTTCTTATCTATTATGATGGGGAGAAGATTTTCCTATTATTTCTGGAATAATAATATGGAAAATTGCCACATAAATAAATTGAAAAACTTTGATTCACACACTCTATTAGGGTATTTTCATTTCTTGGGGTGAATTTGTGGTATTAGTGCTTAAGATTAAAGGTACACAAAATCTTCATTATAGGAAGAAAGTATAACAATAAATCTTAATGTGAATCATATAATCAATGAGAATAAAATTTAAATTTCAAATACATAGATGTATCAGTATTTTATATCTTTATTAATGGATGTTTACAGAATTTCTATGTATGAGATTCCAATGAGTATCGAAAATAGAGTTCCATAAATAAGATATCAAAATGGGTTAGATATTTAGTAAAAGGAACCCAATACATAATGGGGGCGGATTAGCTGACACAATCTCATAATGGTGATATCATGTAAATCCTTTTATTCCATGTTGAATAAGATGCATAATATATATGAAAGAGACTTTATGTAAGCGTTGAAAACCTAAATTTTTATGGTATAAATAATTATACTTGAAGATGTACTAGAATGATTATATTGATGAATTATTTGATTATGTAAACAAGATTTTATAGAATATTCATGTCCTATAAGAAATCCATGATGATTTAAATTTTTTTAAGTGCATCTTGATATAATTTCCACTACGGTTTATCCTAATATTATCAATGATCAATGATAAAGATAAAATGTTTATAAAATTGTAAAGTCCTAAAAATGGTGTTATATAAATCTAGATGAGGAACAATGATAAAAAGCTCATGTAAAAGGGAAATTATAATGATTTTTCATTTAATGCCTCATATAATCTCACCAAGGGTGAAGATCATAAAAAATATGAGGTTTATAATCCATTCCATTCAATAAATTTTAAAATTGGTTAATTAATGTTTTATAGGTTAAATACCCTCATGTACTTTAATGAGGAAATACTGGGAACCTAAAACTAAGGTTCCCAAAAATGTTTCATGTTTAAAATTATGATGAGGAATATAGAGACCCTAGCCTTTTATTCACATTATAACATGTTTTTATGTAAAGTTATCCATAAAATAAAATCCATTGACAAAAAAATTCTAGTGTAATTGTAAGACTAAGTATATAATCAAAAATTCTTTTTATTAATATTCACAATGAGATCCTTAACCCATGTATCTCCTATAACTACATAGGATAACATGGGAAAAGGCACAGATAATAGGGATGAGATAAAAATCTTAGTAAAGGGATAATCATGGGAATGAAGCATAACACTTGGGATAGAATGCATAATGTGATAAAATAAATGTAATGAGTCATGAGTAAATATAATGATGTATGAAATATAGAACATGTATTCATATGATCATGTCAAAGTAAGAATGTTTCATATATATATATATAACATTAAATAAACATAATTCATGCTCAACTTCCACGATAATGTCACATGGTTGATAGAGTACCTTATTGGATTATGTTTACTCCCTAATACTTTACATGATGTCTCATGGGAATAAATATTAACCAAGTCATTGGAGCACTATCTGGGAGAACCCATAACAAATATTTTTGGAATATGTGTTCCACATAAAGAATCAATCATATGGAATAAACATAATAGTTACTCTTGGAAATAAATGAGTTTCACAATCTTTAAATAAATGAATAGACAAAGGGTGTATAATAATGATATCCTTGAAATATTGGATTAAATCATTTATAGAAATCCAGAAATTAAAAAAAACATATATAATGAATTATTATATCTAAATTTAGTGAATACATGAAAATGTGTTGTTATGAAACTTTTGAAATGGTCCACTTTAGTTCGGTTTAAGGGAATATAATAAAGATTTTATTAAGACAATAAAGGAATATTTAATTTTAAAATACCAAAAAAGAACAAAGATATTTTTTCATGATAAAATGAGTGATTTTTGAAAAATATTGGTCACTTAAAATAGTTTATGGAGAGTAATTGAAAATTGGTAAGGGTTGGGAAAAAATACCTCAAGCTAACATTGATTTATTTTTGGGATGATTAGATTTTTTGAAAATTTTGGTTTCCAATGTATGTTGTGGGGATTTAGTGATATTTTTGAATAGGCATGTGGAAAAGGATTCAAGATAGAGTAATTGATTCCATTAAAGTGGTATAGAAAAGTGTGTACGTAAAGGTAACACTATTTCCCTGTGTTATTGGAAATTTTTTGGGTTCCAAAATGACCAGTTTCTCTGACATTGTGAAAAGTATATTTTCATTAAGTCATTATTAAAATTGGATGTTTCATGAATTTCATGAAGAATGGGATTCATGAAGGGTGTTTAATAATGGCATGAATATTTGTACGGTGAGCTCTGTGAGAATGATAAGCATCACGAATTGAATAGGTGAGAAGCCTCACGAGTATATCATTATGGCGGAGTTAAGAGTTTGAGAGTGATCTCCACAATTACAAGAAGAATCATGAACAAGAAATTTCTATATAGCATCATCAAAAATTAGAATCTTGGTGGAAAATACGGAGAAACCTGAAATTGAAATGACATTACTAGATAGTTCTAAAATCAGTGGAAACACCTATAAATAGGCTTCTACCCCATTCAGAAAATTAGCGAGTCTTAATGATGATCTTAAGGATCTAGTAACATGAATATATTTTGTGAAGGTGGTTCATGAAGGAGTTTCATACGATGATATTTACGAAGGCTGTGATAGCCAACAGAATGTTCTAAGCATCAAAAAGGTAATGGAATTATCTATGGGTATGTGAGCTTTGTGAATGGAAGGATCTTTGTGAAATCTAATTGAGCTTCATGAAAGTGATGTTATCTTGAAGGATATGTAAGATTTATAAAATTAAGGTGTGATTCGTGATTACTAGGTGAGATTCTCGAATGATAGGAGCATCACAAAAAGATATTTGAGCTTCACAAAAGAGGAGCTTCGTGAAGGCAGTGAGTATCATGAATGTTGTTCAGAAGGTATTTCCCATTAAATTTGTGGAAAAGTGGTATTCATCAATTAGATGAAAATGGAACGTCAACATAACATCTATATATAGTATAGGATTCATTCATTAGAGATAATTAAGGTACCTATAAGTCCATAAACTATATTTGAACCCCTTCCAAGAGTAGTGAGAAATTTAAGAGGAAGATAGTGATGCTTTACCCCAATTGTGAGCTAGAGAAGGAGACATGGGGGGCCACCAGTGGGAATACAGTGAGCATACCCAAAACCTTATAAATGAAGTGTGCCATGGTATATACGAGATCTATCTTGGACCACCATTTTTGGAAGTGAGCCTTTGTGTATATGGTATAATCGGCATATTCCAACTATATTCTATTTTGACATAGCCTATTGAGGGTGAGCAGAGTAAATTTTTTTCATCTTGTACATGATTTCAATTATATTCATTCATTTCTATGGGAAAGTGAGATAATAAAGTAATTTAGTAATGAAACAAGATACGATGGGGTAATAGTTTTAATCTATCGTACCCTAATTCACCCCCTCGGGGTATTTAAAATTATTGGGATAATAATTGTAATTAGATAGAATGCTTGAAAGTTATTGGTTATCTTTTATTAGAAGAAATAGAGGTTGTCAATCTGAATGAGATTATGACTTCGAAGGGAGAAATTTTTAATTATGGATGAATCAGATTTATCACTACATATGACCATTAAGAATGTCAATATTTACAGTAGCTTTTAATGAAATATCAGAAAATATAGATAGTAGTGATTTATCATAAGATGAAAAAATAGAATATGATTATGATGATAAGGGAATCTTTTATTTAGAGGGATCCCTATCAAATGAAATTTATACGAAATAGATTTCATGTATGTCATCACCTGATATGTGGGAGTATTTTTTGAATTTTTAAGAGGGTGACTCAGAAGTCCAAGAGGAAAACATGAAGGTTCAATGGAACAAATACGAGGATCTCAAAATTCACCACAATGAGTATGTTGATATATTCATTTATTGGGTGAATGTTGTTGTGGAAGGCATGCATGGTCTCAGAAAAATTATTGCAGACATAATGACTGTTAAGTGCATCAGGAGAAAACTTACTCCTTGATTTCATATGAATGTTTAGGTATTATAATGTAATGATCCAATGGAGATAACAATGGATATCATACATAGTATTCTTATAGCATATTAATTGGGGAATGATGATATTGATCATTTGGAAAAGGTAAGTCCAATGAAGTGGAATTCACATCCATGAAGAAGCTCAATATTGAAAATGGACAGGATGATGAATATATATATGAAATGATGTCATTCCTTACATGAAATCATCAAAGTGGAAAAGGAATGTTAAATGGGAACCTACCCCTTGAATTAATTCAATGTGGAAAGGTTTGACATATTATATAAATATTCCCCTTGAAATTTCAAGAAGATGAAGTGGATGGAGTTAAAATTCCCATGAAGAACTCTTTAGTGTATGCGAGTGGAAAGAAATTTTTTAAGAAAAGTTCATTCAAAAATTGAATCTGATTTCAGGAGAAGTTGATAGTTCTGAATAACATGAGGTAGAAGATATAATGGACTACAAGGATTATAATGTAGATTATATAGTATATTTTATTAAAAAACTCTTAATTAATGGAAGATATCTCCATTGAAGAAGAAGAATTAAAAGGAAGAATTGACCTTCAGGTCGAATTAGAAGCTTCTCTTGAAGAGATAGATATATGGAGAGCCAAAAAAAAGAAATCCAATAAAGTGGTTCATGATGGAAAAAATTATATGTAGTAGTAAGAAAAAGAGAAGACTGAGTTAAATGAAGAAATTGAATAACTGAAGTCATCGATACTAAAGATCTCAGAAACAGTTGTTGAGTACACACTCAAAATTATTGAACAAAAAAGGGTAATAGATAGAGTGATTAACACTAGAAAAGATCAAATCAAGCATATTTAATAACATGAAGAGGAATTTTTTAGACTTTGATGTAGTGTTTAGGACCAAGAAAAACACATAACTCCTCGTATGACATTGGAAAATAAGATAATATAGTACATAGAGAAGGTTGGGGTGGATCATAAAGGTATAGTAGAACCAAAAAAACTGTCAACATAATACAATAAGGATGGTAAGAGGGTTCATAAAAAACAAATAGGGGTAAGGATAAATGTCATACTGTATGTCGCCACATGGAAATTAAAGATATAATTGGGAAAGAATCAAAGTCCGAATATTCAGAGAACTCAATGGACAACCTGTGGTGTAGAAATGAAATGCTTGAATGATCCTCACATCTGGTGTTATTATTGTATAATGATGGGACACTCATTGAATATGGGTTCCATAGAAATGATATATCAAAGGAAACATGGACAATAAAAGCATGCAAATAGAACACAATTCTCTAGAACATTATTTTAGGATCATTATTTTTGGTGTGAAGGATTTGATCACACTGGTAGATACTATACATCAACCATGCAGAGAAATGTGCCAAACCAGAATCAAACTGGTCGCAAAGAGAAATTCAATGAACTGGTAAGTTATGATTAAATGGAAAATGAGTTTTCAGTATTACAAGATAGAGAAGGTCCATCATACAGTATGGAAGATAAAAATCATCAATCCATACTGGTTATGCCGTCAAAAGTAGGGATCCAAAAGAAAAGATAGGAGAATTCAGTGGTTGTAGTGATTTATTTTAATGAATCATATCACACAAGAATATAGACCATTGATCAGGGACAGACCTCACATATGATAGAAATGAGGATCTAGTGACCAGAATCAGGTATGATAAAGAAGGTATATTATGCTTTAGCAATGAGGAAGGCTTCAAAATTATTTTATCTATAAAAAATTGTTTGGGGGAATGAAATGAGATGTGAATATGTCTTAGTTGTTGAATTTCTTAGTCACAAAATTCTTTGTGTCAGCCAACTGTGTGACTCGGGACATGAAATAAGATTTTCCAAGAAATTGTGTGCTATCATGGTAAAATATGGTGCAGTTGTTTTTCATTAATCATACAAATAATAATCTATACCATGTGACTGGAGTAGAAGATATTTGTTTCTATCCATGGAAGAAGAAAATAATATGTGGAATAAACATCATGGACATTTGGGCCAAACATTCTTATAATATCTGGTAAAATATGATACTTCTTGAGACCTCCCTATATTATTAGATGATCGTAATCATACCTGTGATCTTATTCAAAAAGGGAAGATAATACTGAAGAGATATAAGTAAAAGGATAAAAGGTCAACAAAATTGCTTGAACTAGTGCATGTTGAAGTGTTCGGACCAATTTCACCACGATCTATTGATGAGAGGAGAAACTATGTTATCTTCATTGATGATATTTGAAGAATCAAGTGGGTATCAATCATCACATTGAAGTCTGAAGTGTTCAGTATCATTACAAGTTATTTATGGGAAGTAGGAATGATACAAGTTCAGAAAATACATAAGATCAGAATAGATAATGGAACTAGTTTCACAAATTTCCAAGTGGAGGATTATCTTAAGAAAACTTGGATGGGGAATGAAGTTTTAGCAGTAACAACCCCAAAATAAAATAGAATAGATGAGAGAAGAAACTGGGATATCAACTGTATGGATAGAATAATGCTCATTGAGAAAGGCCTTTAGAGAAATCATTGAATGAAGTAGTGATGACATAAGTCTACACATTGAATATAGTTTTACTATGTCTGAAATAACGGAAGACTCCATATGAGATATGGTGAGGAAAGAATCCATCATTTTAATTACGTTCAAGTCTTCTGGTGAAACTGATTTAATCTAAATATGGAGAATCATATGATGTTTTTGACTCATATAGTTGAAGGGATATTTAATGGATAATCAATAAAAATCAAATCATTTAAATGTTTCTATAAGAGTCTAAGAAAGGTAATTGAAATACATGATGTAAATATACTAGAAAATAAGAAGAATTTCCAACAAATACATGATTAGTATCAGAAGGATAGTGATGAATATATTAGAAGATCAGGGGATGATCTTGTTCCAGAGGCTAATTAATAAGAAAAATCAGATAATTAAAATGATAATCAAATGTCCCTATATGTAAAAAGATAGATGGGAAGAGCTGAAATTTATAGAATTAAGTTAACTGGTGATTTGATAGGACCAGTACAGAAAAGGACTATGAAGACTATATAGAAATAATATTACTTATCAAAGGTAGATCCTAAATGATTTGTGAAGTAGCTAGATATGATAATTGTTTTTAGGATAGGAATGAAGATCCTGAACAAATTATAAAGAATCTGACTTGGGAGATTGTTTAAATGCCAATATATAGGAACATCATTGCAACTAATTGGGTATTTTTGCAATAATATGAATGAATATGGTGTTGTAATTTGAAATAAAACATGATTTTGTAAAAATGGTACTTGAAAATAATGGTTATCTATGTTGATGAAAAAATTTCACCAAATGTAAGGCTAGAGACATTTTGATTATTCAATGTAATAGGAGTGAAATGAATGTTCAAGGTTTTCTAGATGGACATGATGTCATTATTTCTGAATGAGGTTTTGGAAGAATATTTTTATATTGTGTAGACATAAGGTTTTCTCATTCATGATGATGTGAATAGTGTTTATCAACTAAAGAAGGAATTATATGGTTTTTTGTATAGACCGAGAACATGGAAATCAATGCCCAACTAGCTTCTGAAAAAGTTCAGTTTTTAGTGTGGTGGAGTTGATTACAATTTATATGTCTTCCATGAAAGTAATCAATGGATGATGGTGATGGTATATTTTTATGCCATAATATTTGTAGGATCAGATGATGTGTAGTGCAGACAGTTTTCAAAATTCATGAAAAGCAATTTCAGTATGTCAATGAATGGTGAACTAACATTTTTTCATTGGGTTACTAGTAAAATAAGGAAATAAAGGAATACAAATTTATCATTATAAATATGTCAAGGAGATTTTGAGAAGATTATGAATGGACTATTCTAAGGAGATTGCAACTGTGATGGTATCACAAATGAAATTTTCATGTGATGATGAAGGAAATGAAGTTAATTTTATAGAATATTTGTAAATAATTTGTATTTTGTTGTACTTGATAGTGAAAACACCTGATATTTTTTTTCACATGCATAATATAACTGTATCAATGTAATCATAAATAAATCCATATTCTTGTAGTGAAAATAATACATCATCATATGAAGGGAACATTAGATTTTTTTTGATGTATAAAGAAAAATATAATCCAATGTTATTCGGATATACAGATGAAGATACGATCAGATCATTAGATAACAAGAAGATAACATCTATAGGTTATTTCTATCTTGGGGTATTGAGTATTTGTTGTTTATGAATGAAACATGAATTCATTTCATGGAACATTATAGAAGATGAATATATTTTACCAATACAAGAGTGCACATAACTGCTGCGGATGAAGAAGCTGCTTGGTGGTATGGGTGATGAAGTAAGGCCTCTGATCAGAATTCATTGCCATAATTCATCTGCTCTAAATATTATCAAAAATCCAATCCATCACTCAAGGAAAAATTCATTGAAATAATGTTTCATTTTATCATTGAGAAGGCGTAGAACGGGATGTTGATGTTCTAGAAAGTTCCAACAACATAATAGGTTGAATACACTCAAACAAAATACTATCCAAAAGAATAATTTGAATGGAATCTACTTGCTCTTTGAGTATAGTCGACTCCCTACATTTGGGAATGTGTTGATACGGGACCCCCTCTACATGAGTTATGGACTTTTTTTCCCTAATTTAACGATATGAGTTATTTTCTATGTTGATGTGAACTTTGAGTTCATTGATTATAGGGGAAATTTTGGAAATCAATGTGGAGAAAACGTCTTAATAATGGCAGGGGGAGAAGAAGACAGGTGGAGTTGTGAGATAGGGGGAGTATTAAATCTGACAGTGTTAATGGGGATCGACCAAACCAAATATATCACAAATGATATGGTTCATGATGAAATAAGTTGATATGTTTTCTAATTAAGTGATTCATTGATGAATATTTCATGCAACTCTTGATTGTCTTACTAAGAATGGATCATGTGGGATTAGAGTGTATTTTTAGGAAATATTTGATCACTGTATAAATTACAAGATGTATATATTGATTGGGAATGGAGGAATCATTAATTAAGTATCAAAGATTGAAGATTTATCAAAAAACCATGATGAGGGATTATTGGTAAAAAATCCCCCATGGTTGCATTGATGTATTTTTGGGTTGATTTTGTTTGTTAACAAATAAATTTTACAAGGTATGTTGTGGAGATCTGAATATATTATCAAATATGCATATTAAAAAAGATCCAATATAGATTATTGGTTTACATGGACGTGGTATAGAAAATTTCATAAATACGGTTATACTATTTCCCACTATGTGCCAAATGTTTGGGGTCTAAAATTTAGGGTTTTGATAGCATCAAAAAATGGGATTTCCTTGATTTCCTTTAGATAATATGGAAAAGGAATGAATTTCTCAAAAAATGGTCTTTGTGGAAGGTTTTTCACAAAGGTGTAAAGATTCTTTATGGTGAGCTCCACAAGTACAAAGAGAATCAAGAATGGTGAAGGAGAGAAGCATCTCGAGTGCAGCATCATAGGGGTGTGAAGATTTTAACTATGATACCCACAATTAAAAAAAGAGTTGAAAATGAGAATTTTCTACAAAGATTCATGAAAAGGTGATCATATTGGAAGAAAATAGGGATCATCATTAAATTTTGATAATTTGTCCATAAGGTTTTATATTTTGTGGAATCAACAAAAATTGGCCTATACCCCCTTTAGGAAATTTGTGAGAATTAATGAAGATCATAAGGAATTGGAATCACAAAGGTGGTATGGAAAGGAAGTTCATGAAAGAGTTTCATGAGAATATATTTGTGAATACAATGATTGTGAATCAAACATTCAATGAATCATGAATGTAATGAAATTCCTAAGTCTAAGTAAGATTTGAAAAAGGAAAGGGCATCAAAAAGGCTGGTTAAGCAATGAAAAAGAGGTGTGATTCACAATGGCTAAGTAGGATTCATGAATGGAAGGTGGGCCTTGAAATGGATATGTGATAATTGAGGAATTTAGGATATTCATGAAATGATATTTTAACTTCACTAAATAAGAAATTCATGAAGACAGACAGTATTGTAAAAGTTGTTCAGAAAGAATTTCCTAGTAAATTTGTCGTGAAGTGGGGTTCATCAATTGGATGAAATTGAAACGTCAAAATAGAATCTACATACAATAGAGGATTCATTAATTATAGGTAATTAAGGAACCTACAAGTCTATAAACTATTTTTTTCATTCCAAGAGCTGTGAGAAAATGAACTGGAATATGGGGATCTATTCCACCAGTAGTGAGCTAGAGAAAGAGAAACTGGGAGTGGCCCTTGGGAATGCACTGAGTAGAACCTAATCCTTTTAATGGAATTGAAAATGGGTATAAATGATATCTATTTGAAACCACCATTCTTGGTAGTGATCCTTAGTTTATTTATCACAATTGGAACATTTTTGTTGTATGCTCCATGTACGTAGCCTAATGAGGGTGAACAATATTAAATTGTTTTTTCTTGTGGAACATTTCAATTCTGTTCATACATTTCTATTGAAAATGTGGATTAGAATGTTTTTTCAAAAATATAATTATTATAAAGGTTTATAAGTATTAGTCTACCATACCCAAATTCTCCCCCCTCCCTGATTATTTATAGAAATTGGGAAAATAGAAATAAATGATGATATTCTGTTTCATTGAGTTTTATTATTGAGAGGAATTCATAAGGGATCCTTTTAGAAAAGTAAAATTACACAAAAATGAATGAATAATACAGATTCATATATATTATACGTATATAATGATATAATATTGGAGTATTATACATGAATAATTATGAAATACATTGGGTAAAGTTAGAAAAACCATACCCCAAAGGTAATTTGGTGGTTTAGAGATATCCCTTACTTTACATCCGAAACCATTCTGAAATTATACATAATTTCATGGACAATAAAATTTGTGTAATTAATTTCTTATTTTTTAACCTATTAAATTTATATTTGATTTATTATTATTTCATTATATCCATTTATGATCATTTTTATGAGTTATAAATATCAATCTTATTATTCTGGTTGTGTTCGTTTCATGGTTTCAGGATTGGTTAACTAGTGTATAATTATAGAAATTATTTTTGAATGGGAATAAAACTCCAAAATTAAAATAAAATACTATTAGTTAATATAAATATTTTTAAATGGTACTATATATGATTTTTTTCACACATGATGATGATATATCTGATGAAACATTAATGATAAATATTTAGTTAATTTTAGAGGTTTTTCAATCATTAGGAACTAGTTTTTTTATTTAATATTATATATATGTATTAGTTACAGATCAAGAAAAAAAATTTAAAAAAATATTAAAATCTAATTGATACATAATAAAAAAATTTGACCAGAAATGAAGTCTGTAATGAAAAATAAATACTCATTATCCATAGAAACAGTTAATCATAATAATTTGGACATTGGTTTCCTTTCATTGAATAAGATAAGAAGAGGAAATTATTATACAAAATAAATTCCATTAGAAATATAAGTTTCTATTATATAATTTATAGAGTAATTATTATATTTATATGGATTAAGGATGTGGGATAAGGTAGAATAAGAAATGATATTAATAATGGTGGTTTGAGAATGTCACTTCTTGAATATCACCTCCTTGAAAGATCAACTGAAGTGAATGTAATTT
Organism: Viscum album; assembly: GCA_963277665.1. NCBI lineage: Eukaryota > Viridiplantae > Streptophyta > Magnoliopsida > Santalales > Viscaceae > Viscum > Viscum album. The sequence continues at coordinate 1,155,943,904 of OY728122.1, read as the reverse complement.
TTTGTTTTGTGAGATACAAAATTGTGGAAAATGGGTAGAGTTGGTAAGAGGGTATTTTGGCTGATATTTTTAAATATTCATTTCATGGAATGTATAATGAGAAAGGGTTGTAAGTGGTGGTATTTATAATGGAAGAGATGCGTTTTTTCAAAACATTCTCAAATGATTAAACTATAATAATTTTTTTTCAATCTAAATACCATAAAATATACATTAATTTTAATAAAATATAACATAGATTTGTGATATTATCATGAAAAAAAATTAGACTTGTTTTCATTTTAGTTTAAACTGTACCATTTTGATTAACCCATAATTGAACTATTTTAATTTTAATTATCATAAAAAAATTAATATTAAAAGATTGTAACATTAATTAATATTATTTCATTAGATAATAAATTTTCCATTTATAAAATATTACATCATATCATTATTATTTTTTATTTATTAAATATTTATATTATTTTTAAATAATTAAATAATATATCAATCAAATAAAATATCATTATTATCAATTTCGATACTATTCACTCCTTTGACGTTTCAAAAAATCAATAAACCAATAAAACATGAAAAAAAATAACTAAATTTATCCCTAATATTTCATAATCATAGAAAAAATTCATATATCATCTTAATTAATTAAAATTATATTTATTTTAATATCTTTAATATCATTTATTCGATATTTTCATTGATAAAATAATTACATAATCAGTGTTCTGTCAGTATTTAAGGTAATTATTTCTGCCATAAAAATTATAAATTAAATACCATGATATATATATATATATATTTTATTGTTAAATAATTTTTATATTTGGTCATAACTTCTGTTTATTCCCAAAATATAAATATTATACTTATTTAGAATAAGAGGGTGACATTTTATCACATTCTTTATTTTTTTAATATCAATGTAATTTACAGGGAAAAGAGTTAATTAAATGATTATATTTTGAACCATAGGTTTTAATGGTATAATTAATTTATCAAATAAAATTTGGACATGTTTTAGTGTAATTTAATTGTCCAATATTATTATTGTTTACTATTAACAACCCTAATTACCTTTAATGGTGGTTAAAAATTAGTAAGATTACTATTCATGTTGACCAAAACTAAAAGGGGTTTATTTAATAAATTTTTTCCTCATGATTGAAAATATATATTTCATTTTTCAAAAACTCAAAAAAAAAAAATTTTTATAATTTAAATTATATTTAAATTAGAAAAATTCAACAAAAAAAGGCTATTTTTCAGAAAAATGACATTATAAAATATAAAATGTTTGTATACAACATTTAGGTATTAAATCCATTTATAAAAGCATAATTTTATTATTTTAAATAAAATTGAACTTATTATAATTTAAAACCAATTCAAAATATAACATTACCTTTTAAGAAAATTATAAATTAGTATACATATTTTTTAAAAATTTGTATTTTTTACTATTGAAAAAGAGACTTAACAAAAATAAAACAAAGTTAATGTTTACATTCCAAATTAAGAAATTAATATTATGGTATAAGATAAAATTTATAAATGTTTTAAAATTTAGCTTTAAAATATGTATATTATCAAATGGTGGAAAATATCCTTTAAGAAAACACAACTTTTTAGGCATAAAATTTGTTTTTAATATTATATATAGAAAATACAAAGGATGAATGCAAAAAATTATTTTTAAAATATTATATTTAGATATCATTAATTTGACTCAAAAGTATTAATTTGTTTATTTTCATAAGACTCACTTTTGCACAATTGAATTTATTTTTATAAAAATATTTCATTTAATTTTAAAATGGGTTTTATTTTATTTTATAATTAATTGGACAAAAATTAAATCATTATATATATGTGTGTTTGTGTCTAAACCATAATTTCATAATTGTGTTAATTATTTTTTTACTCACCATTCCAATGGCAAGGTTATAATAGTAACATTTAAAATATAATATTTAGTTGTTCGTTTATGCTTGATGTGGTGTGTGACACAAGATACCAAAGAAATTAAATTATGTAAAGATAAAATAATTCCTAAAATATCAGGGCATTAAATTCATCCCCCTTATATTATTGATCAATTTAAATTTCATTTTTTATATAATGTCAAAAAAATGTGAGGCTACTGCTCTTTCATCGCTTCCTCTGATTCCCATAATGCCACTTAAAATTTATAGTTCACCATAGTACTTTAATCAGATGAGTGGTCTTGTTATAGAGAACATTATATGTACAGTAAAAGTTTTTAATTTGTTTACCATTATAATATAGATCATTCCATAGTAGAAAAAACACTTATTCAGTATATATGGTGGATTAGTTATTTACTTCAATAGGAGAGATACATGGATCACATCATGAACTAAATCCACATTTAGTGGAAGTTCATGTTAGTAGGCCACTACTCCAATGAGACCAAGGATTTCCAAAGGGGCCAATGCTCCTTGGGGTAAAATTAACTTTCATTCCAAAATGAATGACACTCATCCATGGTGATATTTGAGGGAAATATGTATCTCTAACAACAAACTCCATGACCCTTTAATAGTTTTCAACATAAATCTTTTTTTAGGTATGAGAATCTTTTATATGTTTTTGGATGTCTTGAAACTTCCCTATCATCTCTTTTATTAGATCAGGTCCAAGTACCTTTTTTTCGTTACATTAACCCAGGATTTTGGATTTCAACATCAATTCCAATATAGGGCTTCTAATAGAGCCATTTAAGTACTTGAGTGGAATCTATTATTATATGAGAACTCTATAATTGGGGGATGTTAATCACATACACTATTAAAATACATTGAGAATTCTGTTAAAAAAACATCAACCCCTTGAATTTTAATTTCTAAATTTCCATTAGTTTTTGGGTGATAGGACATGTTGAAAATTAATTCATTACTAAAGGAATGCTGAATATTTCTCCAGATTTCAAATGTTATCCTTGGGTCGTGTTCAGAGATTATTAATTGTGGAAACCCTTGCATCCTCCCCACTTGTGTAGCATATATCAAGGATATTTGTTCAATCGATAAATATTGCAAAATAAAAATGAAGGGGATAGTCATTGTGACTCGATCTGCCACTACCCATATCATATTATTTCATTTGGATGCCTTTAAGAGACCATGGAAAAAGCCTATAACGATATTCTCCCAACTGCACATGGGTATATGAAATTATTTCATCATACATTTTTACTTTTATCTATTTAATTTTTCTAGATATAATATTAAAAACCATTATATATTCTATATAACCATCTTATTAATGGTTTCAATAAAAATGATCTGGAATATCAAGGTATCTATTTTTACTTCCACAATGGAAGTGAAATGTGAGCTATGTTCATTTTCAAATAGTCTAATCTCTATTTTACATGATTAATGAATTAAAATCATCTTTCCAAATCAAATAACACCATTATAATATATATGGAATTTATGTATCTTCACTTACTTTTCTTCTTTCATCTTCTTTTATAGCTTTATATCAAAATTTTGTTCCAACTTGATCTTATCTTTAATAAAAGATAGGGAAATAATTTGGAAAAGGTATGATGTCTTCCCCAAAATTATGATTTCCAAATCCATCCATTGAATATCAATAATGATAGTTGCTTTCCTAATATGAATCATGGATTGAGTAGCAAGTTATTTTCTTCTAAGACCATCTTCCACATTATTCACCTTTTAGGGATGAATGTGAATAATGAAATCGAATTACATAATTATCTCTAACCATTTTTTTGAAACATGTTAATATCATTTAATGTCAAAATGTATTTAGGCCTTGGTGATCAGTATATATTTCACACTTCTCTGTATAGAGATAATGCCACTAAATTTTGAATGTGAATATCATAACTAATAACAGAATATCCTGTGTGGGATAGTTTTAATCAAGAAATTTTATTTTTATTGAGGTGTATTCTATCACTTTATCATTTTAAATCAGTACACATCATAATATATTATTTGAAGAATCATAATTTAACCGAAAGGGTTCCTTAATTTTCTACAGTCTATATACTACTATAGTGATAAACCTATTTTTCAACTCATTAAGGAAATATTCATGGTTACTAATCTAAAGAAAATTTACTCCCATTAGTGTAATATTGGATAGTGGTTTCAAAAATCATGAAAATATCTGCAAAAATTTGTGTAACACATAGATAAACCAAGGAATCTACATATCTGAATTAAATATAAGTGTCTCTGTAACTCCCCAATTTCCACTGTTTTAGAAGGGTCCACAGATATCCCATTGCTAGTGATAACATGTCCCATTAATGATACTTCCACAATCTAGAACTCATATTTACTATAATTTCTATATATTTTCTCCCTTTTCAAGGTATTTTTTACAATATTAAAATTCTCATCATTATCGTCCATTCATTTAGAGTATAAAAAATGTTCTCTTTAAAAACTACAAAAAAATTGTTAAGTTAATCTCAAAAGACATTATTCCTTATTTCCATTAATATTTCTGGATAATTAGTGTGTCTAGAAGGCATAACTATGAACTAATAGTGTCCATAACACATTTGAATGGTAGTTTTGGGAAAATCAACCTTCTCAACAATTAAATGGTGATATCCAAACTGGATTTCCTCCTTAAGGAAATACATTTCCCCACATATTTTATCAAAATAGTCACATATCTGAAGGAAGAGATTATTTTTCTTTATACTATTTTTTGATCTAATGATTGTCAAGGAAAAGGCTCATTGATCTATCTTTTTTCTGGGTGAAGTGGACTAGTTCACCCCACAGGGATGCACATGGGTGTATAAACCCCATAAATATATTCTCATGTAACCAGTTCTTCAATTTTTTCCACTCAATAATGTCCATTCTATAATGTTTCTTTGATATGGGATAAGATTAGTTTATAGTCAATGGATAACTCAACATCTCTATCAAGATTCAGGCTAGAAAATTCATTAGGTAACACATCAGCATAGTCCTTCATAGTGGGAATGTAATCATGCATGACACGCTAATTTTTCATCATTAGTTTATCTAGATATGATTTATCAAAGTGAAATAATATACACACTTGAGTTGAAGATTTGGAATTAGATTCATCCACCTCCTTACACATGTATAGAATTTAAGGATTCTTTCGAATATGAAGAGTGATCTCACTCTTTGTATAGTTTATATTGTATATGTATAAATATATCCAATCCATAACCAATACAATATCAAAATACAATTATGGAAGTAAAATTAGATTTTTTGGATGACTTTTTCCACAAACAACTAATGGGGAGGTTTTATATACTTTATATGAAATTATTTCTCAATTTTTTGTCCTGATAAATAACTCAAACATCATATATTTAGAGGTTGTTTTGAAAGATAAACTAATCATCCATGATATAAAAAAATTAATAAAACAATAATAAAATAGTATTCTTTATATTCCTGAATGAATAACTAGTGTACATATCATCACATTATTTTCATGCTCCACCTCAGTTGTCATGACAAAATATTCACTACATAGATGCCTTGGAGGTTGTTGTCATTGATTGTCTCCCAGAACCCTCATCCTAGTCCATTGGATTTCATTGTGTCTATGTTCCTTATAATTAAAAAATATATACAGTTGGCATAAAATTCATCTGAACAACCTTTTCCACTTCCTAATCAAGGGGGTTCTTCATTTAACCCCATCATTTATTATCTTAGTGCCCCTCTGTTCAACATGGGAATCAACTTATGGTTCCCCTTAGATATTTTCCTCAATTATTGTTCCCACACATATGATAGGTGGTAGATTAGGTTATCATTCCTCTTTGAAAATTTTCAATTATCCCTCCTAAAGAAAATTTCAATTTATCATTCTTGTCTATATTCCCACAAGAAAACTTATAATCACCGATCACCATATCATCTTTAAGGGAACAACTATTAATATCTTCCTAACTATCAATGTCCCAAATTATTAATTCTTTTTAAAGTCTCATTTTCAACCCACTAAATAATAGATGATCATTACATTCAGTAAAAATGATGAATCCATAAGATACTGTGCATTTCAGGTCATTTTTTCCTTATATTCTCTAATTTAATCATCATCCTGTTACTTCGGACTGAGGAAGTTCATCTCTATATTAAGATGTGGACATTGAGGAAAATATTAATTAAAAAATATTTTATTTAATGATTCCCATTACATGGAATAAATTTCTTCCATATTCATCATGTTCTTTATCAGTTTCCACCAATGATTAGATTTCACATCAAGAGGATAAGCCAAAAGCACAACATTTTATTTTTCAAAGCATTGGTGGATAAGGAATTTTTTCTCAATGGAGTTAATCCATTGTTCCTCGAAGAGGGGAAAAATATATACACTAATGATATGAGGAAGTTGAATCACAAATTAATTGACCTTAAAAATATATTTTTAGGAGACTGAGGGAGTTCCACTCGATTCATGTTATTATTCATATCTTGAACAAGTTGATCTAGTAGAATCCTGATGTTCTGAGCCCCCTTTTCCTTTAGTTTTGGAATATCATTTGGAGAATCATCACATTGGAAATAAAAAATGTATTTAGCATGGTTTATATTATTTATAAACATTACCCAAAAAAGGAAAATAATTTTTATGTGGCATCAAAACATATCTAAAACATATATAAAAAGGTAACTATAAACATTTAAGGGTAAAATTATAGATGAAAAATATATCATAACTTGTGATTACTGATGTTTAAATCATGGTTATCCATGGTGATATAATTATCCCTAATATTTTCTAAAAAAATATAGTAATAATCACCATAAATAATGGGACCATTCTTTCATAGGATAAACTAGGGAAATACATAGAAAAAATGAATTAGGTAAAAATCTCAGAAAATAAATTATCATGAGAATAAAGAATAACATAGGAGTTAGAATGCATAACAAGAAAAAATAAAAGGAATGGATCATGATTATTCCTAAAAAACTGTGACATATATAATATTTAATCAATGATAATGGAATCATAAGAATGTGAAAACAATATATAACATTAAAAAACATGCTTCAAGGCTAACTTCCAAGACTATATTAGATTTTAGAACATGTCCCACAATGAAATAGGTTTACTCCATAATGCCATACATGAAATATCATGAGAATAAACATTACAAAATATATTGGATTGATATATAGACACACCCATCATAACATGTTCATGTATAAGTTTGACACATGAAAATAAAACATATGGAATACACATAAGGGTTACCCATGGAATGATATTGATTTTGGAATCTTGTTATAAGGAATAACCAAAGGGTGTGTCCTAATGATTTCCATTAAATAATGTATTATATCATTTTTAGAAAAAAAAATATCATTAAAAATGATGTCAAACTAAAATTAATACATGAAAATAGTTTGTAATAATCTATAGAAATGAGTCTCTTTAGTGCAGTTTAATTGAAAATAATAATGAGTCTTCAAAGGGGATATATACAAAATTTATTTCATAACACCATAAATGAACTAAGATAATTTTTTATGATAAAATCAGTGATTTTATAAAAATAATGGTGGCTTAAAATATTTTATGGATGGTATAAGAAAATTAACATGAAATATAGATTTTCATTTTAATCTGGTTTGTTTGGAGAGGTGAATTAAGATGGGAACCTTGAAAAAAATTATTCCATACCAATGAAATATGAATTTAGATACATTAATATAATTGGTAAATAAACATAGAATATAGTATGAGTATATAATAATAATGAAGAAATAATTTTGGTATATAGAAAGAAAGTGTAACCCAATGGTAATTTGGTGGTTCAGAGAGATCCCTTACCAGTTGTTCGAAAGCATTCTACACTTGTACTTAATGTAATGTATAATAAAATTAGATTAACTAATTACTTAATTTAGAACCTATTATACAAGTATTTTATTAATTATAATTTTATTAAGTGCATTTATGAAAATATTGATGAGTTATAAAGATCAATTATGTTATTCCGAGAGTGTTCATATAAAAGTTATATGATTGATTAACTTTTCTATAATTATGGAAAATCATGTCGAATTAAAATAAAACATCAAAAGTAAAATGGAATGGTATTGATGAAATTATATATTTTAAAATAGTTCCTTATATCATTTTCTTTTCTCACATTAGGATGGCTCATTTGATAATACATTAATGATAAATCTTTATCTTATTTTGGTGATTTGTCAATCATGACAAACTTGTTTAATTTTATTATAGAATATTATTTCTATGTATTAGTTATAAAACATAAAAATAATATAATATTAATCTTAAAATAATTTATAGAAATATTAATCGTTTTATGACCATCCATGAAGGTGGTAATGAAAAATTAAACTCATTTTCTATTGAAATGATTTTTATCCATAACTGGGACTATGGTATCCTTTCATTGAATAAGAGGTTATAAGGAAAAGGAGTGGAAATATGAAATTCCATTAGTAATATAAAATTATATTATATACATGAAACTAGATTTTTTACTCTTTTATGGATGATGTATGGGAGGAGAAAGTTTAAGAATAATAGAAATTAAGAGAGGGGTTTTGAGAAGGTTACCTCTTGAATATCACCTCATTGAGGGATCACTTAAAGAGCATGCAGTTGGTCATTTTTTAGACCAAAATATCATGTATAGGGTGAGATTGGGGTGAATTATTTTCGATAGGATATCTAAAATGCTTCATGTCTTGGTTGTTTTGATGATAAGTGGTTGAAAGAGGTGGTATTCATTATAGAGGGGAGGGGTGTTTTTTTGAAGTTTCTCAAAATAATAAATTATAATAAATTGGTATTATATCTAAAAAAATGTAAATGAATAATTTTATAAGATATTATAAGAATATAATATTAATAAAAATAATTTTTAGAAATGATTTGGTTTTATATTAAACCATATTTTTTTATTATCCCTTAATTAACATATTTAGATTTTATTTTTGGTAACAACATTTCGATTATTAAAGGATTAAATTTATTACATGTATGATTTAGTAGGAACATATATTTCCATTTTATTTTTTTATAAAATATCATAATTAATTCATATTTTTAATGTTTTTTAAATAATTTAATAAAACATGTAGATCACAAAATATTAGTATTGTCAATTTTGATAATATCCACTGCTTTGACTTTTGACATTATAATGAAAATAAGATAACATCGAACCAAATAATTTAATAAACCATAGATATGAAATATTAATCAAATAAATTTTTTTATCAACTTAATTATTTGAAATTATATTTGTTTTACTATTTTTAATATTATTTAGTTTTGATAAATCTATTGACAAAATAATTACTACATTAGTGTTTTTAAGACATTTATGTTAAATACTTAGTCAATAAAAATTTAAAATAATTTACCATGATTTAGAAAAATATTTTATCATTATAAATAAAATTTATATGTAATAATACCTTTACTTTATCCTCATCTTAAAAAAAGTAAACTTATTGAAAACAAGTGAATTACAAAATTTCACTTTCATTGATTTTGATAATATTATTGTCAATTTCACACAAAATTGTCCATTAAATGAATAAATTTTGAAAAATAGGTCTTTATAGTATAATTAAATTCATATAATAATATTTGGTCTTGATTTTAGCTAATTTTATTGTCCTTATCATGTAATTGTTTTTTACCTTAACAACCTGATTTACCCTTAACTATGGTAACATAAAAGGTTACAAAAGTTACAATCTAAATTGACAAAAAGTAAACAGTGTATAATGACTATATATATACCTCTTGATTCAAAATATGGAATCCATATTGAAATATTCAAAACCCAAAAGCACCACAAAAAAAATAAATTGAAATCTATAAAATGCAATGAAAAAACATTTCTTCAGAAAAATTGTCATTATAAAATATAAAATGTTTTATAATATTTTCAAATATTAAATCTATTTACAAACCACTATTATATTAATTTAAATCATATTTATTTAATTATTATTTAAAACTAATGAATAATATAATTTTACATTATACAATCTTATAAAAATAAATTACATTTTTCAATAAAAAATTAGTATTTTCACTGTTAAAAATAAAATTTACCAAAATATAAACTTAACATATTTAAAAAAACATTAAAAAAATATGATGGTTTTTAAAAAAATATTAATATATGATTAAAATTTTAGTCTTAAAATAATGTTTTCGTTGATAGGAAAATAAATTTCATTAGAAGAATACAATATTTTATGCATAAAATTGGATTTATTTTTATGTCATTCCTACAAAACACATAGGATGATTGATAAAAATTATATTGAATTTTTTATATAAATATGTAATTAATACTATCCAAAAAATTTTACTTTTTTATTTAATTGGTATAAAAACAATTATGTACATTTAAATAGTTTTTTATTAAAATTTTAACTTTTATTTTCCAAATGAATTTATTTTTATTAAAAATTAATTAAAAACCAATTAATAAATTAAATATTTGGGTTTAAAACATATTTTCATAATTTAAAAATTAAAATTCACTCCCACCATACTAATTTCTATGTTATAATGGTAGAATTTAAATTATAATATTAAGATGTTCATTAAAGATTGATGTTCTGTGAAACACAAGCTATTAGAGAAATTAAATTATATAAAGGGAAAATTTTAATGAGATGTCATTTTGTTAAAATAATGTTACCATAATGTGATTATATACTAATATTAAATGTTAAAGGTTTACTCAAAAAGCATTATCATGAAAAATAATATTCTTTCATAAGACAAAAATATTTTAGAATAGACTTAAATGAAAGAAATTGAGGACTAAAAATTATTTATAGAAGTTATTATCAAGAATTGTATAGAAAGAATAGAATATAATAAAATAAAATTATGAAAATGGAGAATAATGGGATAGGATAGTTTACCTTAATGTATAGTTAGATGATTTAATTGATAAAATAGATTTTTAGAGAGAACAAATAATGAAATACTATTGGGAGGTCTATGACAAAAACATTATATACACTAATAGAAAAAAAAGAGTTTGGAATTAATGAATAAATTCAAAGATTCAAATTTAAAAATAATAAGATATCATGGAATGTAATAGAGAATAAAATAAAAAATGAAAATTAGGATTGGGTTATCATTCGTTTGATTAACATAGTGATATATTATAGAAAATATGTTGATGACATTGAGGGATAAAATTTTACCATGTAATGATAACAGGAAGAGTAGTAGAGACTATTTTCTATCTTTATGTTATTGGGAAATCATATTAATTTATCTTAAAGGAATGTGGAGAAGAAATATTTATTTAAAAAACCATAGTTATATGTTTTATACAGAATAAAAGGAATATTAGATTAAGAAATATGGTATGAGGATTTATCTTAAGAAGAAGGCGATGTTGGTTAAGGCCAAGCCAAAATAACTCTCTCAAATGATGAATGTTTATTTGGTCATGACTCAGAATCATAGTAATCAATGATCTAAAAAATACACCACTATTATATTAGGATCATATTATGACATCCCATGTTAAGTGTTATTATTATGGAAAAAGGACAGAATATCAGAAAGTGTGTTCAAAATATAAAAGACTCTAGATAACACATGAGAATAAATTAATCCAAGAAGAGTTAAACATTATACGTATAATTGTGATTGAAATTATTTTTAGTGTTTGGTATATGAAAATATTGATTTTTTTTTCTCAAAGATTATTTATATGAATATGAACAATAAAACATAAAGTGTTCATATATAGTAACGAAAGGAATCAAAAGAGGGTTGAAAATGAAAAATCAATTTATAACTATGAAATATAATGGTGAACCATAAATTTCGAATGAATATCAAGTGTGTATATTAACACAATGTGTGAATTTGATGACATTTATCAAAATGAGAATATTTGAGAAGGCATTTATTTCATAATTTACATTTTTGGGGACAATTCTACTCAATTTGTGTATTCTTAACAAGATAGGTACTTCTCTGATATGAAATATAAACATTTTCATTGGATTTGTTTACAATAATGATGGTTTATATAGAATTTATAACATTGAAGTCATAAATACAAATATCATTAGAAAAGTTTTTTCTTTATGATAATAAATGACAAATGAGGATGTCATGGATTTTAAAGGTTTTGGTAAAAAATTCTATGTGTTATTCAATTATGTGGATCATGAAATGAAATTAATTTCCCGAAGAATCATTTTATCATCAATGGGACTGACATTGTAGTTTTGATTAATGTGATGAAAAAAATGGGAATACGTACCATATTAATGGAAAGGAATACATGTAATATATATCTTTGGATGAATATAAAATTGTATAGAATAAATGTATTGGCCCCATAAGGAAAAAATCATTATAAGAACTCGTGAAACAAGATAGAACATATAATATCCCATGACTATCATATTATTTTAGACACACATGGGACGTTTTCCAAAAAATTATAGATTATTCAAAAGATATAGAAGACAAAATATTAAATTTTAAAAATATTTATTAAACTATTTCATGCGGAAATGTGTGATTTGATATCACTGAGATCATTTTATTGAAAGAGGTAAATTAAACAACTCATTGATAAATATAGTAAAATTTCATGGATCATGGTTATCGAATAAAAAATTTAGGAGGTTAATTTCTTTACTTTGTATCTAATGAAAAAATACATGATTCTTGAGTGAAAAATTGTCAAATTTATGACCTATAATGGCATGTATTTACTAACATCTTGGTATGGTATTACCTCGAGAAGAATATGATAAAGCACAATGTTTTTGATTTTAGGACTCCTTAAAAATGGTATCGTTGATAGGAGAAACCAAATCATAAAAAATATGTCTAGAAAAATTATAATTGAGAAATTCATACATGATATGTTTGGGTAGGAAGTAACCATGAAATTTTAATATGTCATAAACAAAGATATATTATGTTTTGTAGGAGAGAAAACTCCATTCATGTTATGGTACAAAAAATATGCAACACTAAAATCCCATTGAATCATCAATATTAAGTTTTTTATTCATTATTATAGGAAAAAAATAGTTTGATTATCATGGTGATGGATATATTTTTCTTAATTAATCAATATTTTTAAGGATAGTAATTTTCTTTAAAATGTGACATGAAAATGATTGTGAAAGAAATAACAACACTATAGTAGCGAATAATTAGAATATGTGGTGAATAATATGGTATATTTTAGAAGTGAGTAATGATGATTTGAGAAACATAGTAAAATAAAAATGGGCTAATTTTGAGGCTAAATATAAAAATTATGTGGAGTATAATGATGTTAGCCTTGTTATTTCTTAAAATATAAATGTTATAGATGGAATTTATGAGTAAAATATCTTCTATGAGTATAAATCAATAGTTCAAAAAATGATAATAAAGTCTCTAAAAATAAATCTTATTGTATGTTGAGCCTAAATATGTTTAAGAAGATTCAAATAACAAGAATTTGGTTTATTTAATATACTATGATCTCGAAAAAATTGAAAATAATCATACGTGGGATATTGTTTTAAGGTTAATAGATTAGAACATCATCATTAACCAATGGGTTTTCTGTAAGAAATTAAATGATGATATAAAGTGATATAAAATAATGAATGATTTTTGTTTTAGGGATACATCCAAATTGATTGTATCTATATATATGACACACTTTTTCAAATTTATAGGTTAGAGAAAATTAGATGATTCATGAAAATAATAGTGTAAATGGAATTCAAGTTATTTTATATGGATATCAAATAATTATTTTGAAATTATATTATTTAAGAAGTCGTGTATATCAAAAATAAAGACTATTTTCTTATCCATGAATATAGGGAAAAAGAATTATGTATAATGAAAAATTATGAGGTGATAGGTTTTTTAGTAGAAATGAGTTAAATTAATTTATTATTTAACAACTTCAATATGGTGATTATTTTTTTCAAGGCTTCTTATTCTTAGGGTTGTAAAAATGGAAATTTATATTTAAATAAGGATAAATAAATTGGTAATTAAATAGAAAAACAATGATAAGGAGTGGAGGGAGAAATGTGAAATGTAACAAGAGGGTGAATGGGTGCAACTATAGAAAATAAATCTATTTACCATTTAATTGATTTTTGGTAATCGGACCGTACTAAAATGATTTATTTATTTATATTCCTACTGAAAACAAACCCAATTATTCAAGTCATTATATTAAATGGTTAAAAATAATTTTTAGAAACTCAATACCTAACATAGATTATAGAAATATCTATTTTGATTATTTGAAAAAACTAATTAAATTATTAGTTCTTTTATGGATAAGAGTATCAGAAACCTCTTCCATTTTTTTACATTGGCTGATGTATAGAGATAATGTTTCCACTTCCAACACTCTTAATTACATATGTTTATATAGACATCATAATCAATAAGACTTATGATTGGAACACTAAAATTAATATTTCACGATAATTTTACTGAATATCATGATTAGGAAAATGGATGAATTTAAATCCATCACCACAAAATCATTTAAAAACATTTTGCAATCTTGATATAAAAACAATTTTCATGAAGTGACAAAAAATTGAAGATGAAATTTTTTAGAAAAATTGTCTCCATCCTTATGATCAAGATCTAGGTCCTACTCAGTCATTTACTCTCGATTATTTTTTTCTAAAATTATGTCCTGATGATATAAATATGGGGTTACTAATATTAATTTCACACTCTTCCCAAAATCAATTATCCTAGTTAGATACCCTTCATTTCAACATCAGATTCACCACATGAAACACCTTTAATATAGATCCCATTCCATTATTAATTCATTAAAATATCCTATCACATGTCTGAAATCCCCATAATAACATTGTTCCAATTTAATTGGGATATAAATATTTTTATTCCACTCTTTGATCATTTATAATAATTTCTATCAACCATAAATGACTCAAAAAACTCCTAATTAAGTTAAAATTTGGTCATACCCACATTTTTTATTTCAATATGAAAATTAGGGAAACAACCATTTTAAATTGGCATTCAAGTAGCTTTAGGAATTTTAAATGTGGGAAATTTTTAATAGGAGTAACAATAAAATTTTGTAAAACCATTGACATTAAATTACATTTTTTCCATCACCTAACCTAACTTGAGAAAGGTGATAGGAAACAGATTCCCTAGAGTGTATCTGACCTTGAAATATCCTTTTTAGAGCATATAGAACTCATAAAAATCCAATTCATTTAGTCTATGTATGCATGACTTTGTAACAATTGAATTGAAATAATAAAATGACATGATGATGTTCTTACCATTATTGAAGAATTTCAATTGGGTAGTTACAAATATCTTTTGGGAACACAGTGCTAATTTTTTAATCATAGAAAATCATGGTTTTGTATATATTGAAAAATGGAATCCAAAAAATATATCTTATAGTGGATCCTCAAATTTTATATTAAATAAAACATTCTAGTTTAGGATAGAAAGAAGCATTATGTTGGTTAAAACGTGTGTACCTCATCACATCCCAAAACAAAAACACTATATTTATTTGATGTACCCATATTTATTCATTGAATATTATCTTCTAAATATATAACCTAATAACTAGAATTTCGGAAATGATAATGAAAAAATCCTCAGTATTATCATATTCAAATTCTACTGGCATAGTTCTCTATTTGGACATAGAATTATTTATCCACACCATTACCCATCTTGATGAACAAAAGTAACATCATTATATACTTCATCTCAATTTCTATTTTGGGATTCATTATCTTCTTTAACATATAATGTGTTATGATTAGTTATATTCAACATCATTAATAAATTCAAGTTGACCAGATTTCACTTATTTGGTTTAAATGATTATTGTTAAGAAACATTAAACTTGTTTGTACAAAAATAATAGATATGTTCATAGATCATGCATACATAATTGAATCTTTTACACTCTTTAAAATCGTGGCCATGGCCTAATTTATTTACAAAGAGAATCGAAATTAATCTTCATTATCGAATTTAATATGGGGTGACCTCTTCATTTCATACATGTATGATAAATTCACAATGGACTCACATTCAATTGGTTTCATTTAGTGAGGATAAATTATTCCTTTTCAATAATCAAATTAGAATAGATGATTACATCCTATGTCATGACAATTACTTATTTCATAGGCATAGAATATTGTAATTTCAAATACAATATCAAGAGCACAAATAATTCAATCGAACTTGTACTTTATCCTAAAAAATATTCTTAGTCACATTAAAGTATGATTATTTTTTTCCATGGATGCTCCTTAGTTGTACAGATGGATTCCCCTCTACAAGGTAGGATGCATTCATAGAAAATTGGTCTGGGATAAAGGCCCCTTCCTTTACATAATTAAATAAATAGAATATATTTATAAAATTAACAATATGATCATAGATAGTTATTAAAATATTCAAGTTTTTCTATAAATCAAAACAAAAATTAACAATTTGATCCATTGATAATATTCAAAAAAAAGTTTTGAACAAGGAAAATTAATTTGAAAAATAGATAAATTATATACAAAAAAATAATTCCAAACAATATTGTATGAAAATCATTAAATAAATTTATTCATAAAAATATATAAAATCATTTAAATAAAATATTTATTTTTAACCACCAAAGACATAGTCTATCGTTATAATTATTAATAGAAAACAAATTCAACATAAAATTGATCTAGACCTAATAATTGTCTTATTTATGAAATGTTTTTAAATTAAAACCCATTTAATTATCTATAATTTTGTAAAAAAAAATATACCATTTTAAGGAAACATATCTATGGGTGAATTTAATCAACAACTTCATGAAAATATTTATTTCATATATAGATGAATATTATCCTTTTTCTGTATATGATATTTGATTAAAATCTCTATATTAATAAGGAGAAAATGAAAGTATGGTGTTTATCATATATATTGATGAAATAATAATAAGTTTCTTGAAAGAGGCACACCAAAAGATGTTTTCATAATTCATGAACTTTTAGTTGTAATCCTTGAGGATTGGGTTATAGACATTATTCATTACCTATAGTTTATGAAAGCAAAGTATGTAATGCTCATCTCATAATCCAAATATTATAATAAGGTTATAAAAATACATATAATAGATAATTTCAAGGTGATGACTACAATTCATGATATCTAGATGAATTTATCAGTGGAAGATGATGGAAAAGCGGTTAATGTTATAAAATAAAGGATGATCATTAGGCAACTTCGATATTTAATAGTGAAAAGACCAAACATTGTGTTTTCCACTATTTTGGAAACATGATAATGGAGTAATCCAAAGGAAATAAACCTATTAGTTGTGAACATAAATTTGTGTTATATTAAGTGATAAATATATTTCAGTTTTCATTACCATGAAAAATATGACTTCTATTTTCTAATATATAAGGTTTTAAATAATGTTGGTTACAAGGATAAAAAAAATTATTATAAAAATTTATTCTATCTTGGACGATTGTAGATTTAAAAGATAATAAAGAAATATGATTGTATCTAATTGTGATCTCTATAAGATGAAGATAGTATAAACTCAATATGTCACACAATTTTTCTCCATAATACATTAACTTGATGATATGGGAGTTGAAGTATTGTATCTGATTGTAACTAATAATGACCAATCATGTGATATAAATGCTACCATAAGTCTTGTTTATCACTATTGTATGAATCAAATTTAAATCATGTATCAATACATTAAAAAAAGAGTCTATCATGGATTTGGGTAGTTATGTTATGTTGTTACTAATCATCAATTCCTAAATTTCCTACCAAAGGCATCACCTAAAGATATGTTTTACATGCATTGACTGCATCTCAAAATACTGTCCAACCACTATAATTAGATAGTGTGGATGTATAAATCCAACTCCCTAAGGTATTATATGGGAATCCCTAAAAGATGAAAATTGTTATTTAAATTTTTCTACCAAAAAAGGAGTAACATTTCGATTCAATTAAAAAAGGATAGAGATATTATTATATAAAGGAGTATATTTTTATAAAACCCTATAATTGAGTGAATAATTATGATAAGAGGGTTGGCATATTAAATATTAAATAAGTATGAGAAAAAATAGATGTGGATTATATAAGTTGTAGAAAGATAAAAATATGAAAATGTTTAATCTATTATGGTATATGTTATATATGAAAAAAAAACATGATGAATGAGTTTTAGAATAAGGGTTTGGTGGATCTTAAGAGATAAATTAAGTGATACACTGAACTGATTTTCATGTTACTCTTTATTCTCTCATAGATCTATAATTACAATGAATTGGAGTATGTATTAGTTAATTCATTGATCATCATATGATGTGGTAGAGGGTGTATGTTTTTTGAATTAGGAATTAAAATTCAATTTTCAACTATTTAGCTATATATTTTGAAGTGTCTTCAACAAACCCAATGTGAGATGTTTTTTGTAGAATCCCATAAAGATGAAATTTTCATATCTTTTTAGCTATGTTTGTTAAAAAAACATGTTGACAATAATCTAGAGTAGAGATATCCCTAATGTATTCTTGAAAGAAATGATATAAAAGTGTTTGTGGTTTTTTTCAAGAATATTAGGCGATTTGTTAAACCAATTGAAGTATTATTTTTTAATTCTTGATGAATTTTATGCATGTTATGTTATAAAATATTATTTACAATTAGAGTTGTGTATAATTATCTTAAATAGAGGTGAGATGTTCTATGCATGACAATATGGAATATAACTGAATACCCACTCCTATAAATAGGTCTTCAATCCATAATTATATAAGGAAAAAGTCTTAGGGAATGTTCATTTGAACTATTTCATATAAGACATAATAAAGCATATTTTTTGTGATAAGGAATCTCATATAAGAACCAGTTTCTCATAATATGATATCTATCATAAGAGAAACAATTTATGTAATCATGAGTTATTGTATCAAATTTTTGAAAAAATAATGTAGTTACAAAAACCCAAAGGAAATTTCCCAACATTTTATGGTAAATTGGGGTTCATAATTTGGAAGAAATAATATATTCCTAGCACACCAATTATGGTGTCATAAATGATGATTGAGAACATAAATGGAATATTAAGAAACAATAATGAGTACATTTCGAATGAGTGAGCAGTGAATTATCACATAAAGTGAGATCAGTGAGTTTTCATAGTGAATATTTATAAACCAGTGGCACAATAAGCCTACCATTAATGTTGTAAATAAGAAATTTTATTATCATTTTTTTTATATCAACGTATTTTCATCATATACTCTTCGACATAGCTTAGAACATGTGAACTATATAAAAACCACTTGTTTCACTGTTTTTATTTATTTATCACATTATATATTTTTTAAGGGGAGAGGTGACCCTACAATGTTATATTTAGTTATGTTCATTTCAGGTAATTTATATTATCAAATTCATCCCCCCCCCCCTTCTTAGAGTATTTACCTTACTCTTGGACGACAACCATAAAATACACTAGAGTGTTTTTAGGATTACATTATTTAAAAAAATATATATGCTTTCTCTTAGTTATTTCTCCATATTCATTCTATTATTTTTTATTAAAAATGTGGAAAATACAAAATTTCATGTTATTGAAAAGGTTGAGAGACTCTTATTTATTTTATAGGTGATCATCAATGGAGAAATAAATGAGATTTATAATAGTTTACGTTGATCATAAAGTGTTTTCCTCTATGGTAAAGTGAAGGGTCCATGTGTGGATTTTCTTGTTACCACCACATAAAAAGGGTGGAAATAAATATACATTTAAGCTAGTAAGAAACACACATGAAGTTAATTAAAAAATGTATGGATTTATTAATTTCAATTGAGACACATTCAATATGGAATTGATACTAAAATGATAGAAATAATTATCTCAAATTCATCATTCTAACCTATGGCGAAGAGTTTAAATGAAATATTTATTGGAGGTATTGTATGAATTGTTTCATCGGTAAATTACTTCATGATAATATGTTGTTTTATATTTATATAAATTGGACACATACTCATGGATTTTTTAGAAGAAATTTGGTATTTATTTGGGATACACAATAATAAATTGAAAGGATATCTACTAAAAATGAAAAATCATGATTGCTAGTGATCATGTCATAGACTACATGAGAATATATTATATTAAGTAGATGTATCTGGTATTTCAAGGTAACATCAATGATAGATTATTTTGTTGGAATACATTTATATTAAGTGAGAAGGAATCACACTGTGGTTCCTATGGTCACAAAATTATAATAATGATAAAGAATGATTAAATCTCATTTATGAAGAATATATCACAAAGAAAAATTTATATTATAAAATAGTTTATCTAATGTGAGAAACATAATTACTAATAGGTATTGTTTTCTCTAGGTGTAAAAACCTGAGGAATTCCTAAAAGATGACTATATCATGATAATTATCCTAGAGGAATTAGGTGATATACTAATTTCATATTCAACATGCCTCCCATTGAAAAATAATTCCAAACCCCATATAAGTTTTAGAATTAAAGAAGATCATGGAAAAAAGGAAATCATGTTCCTGTTCACAAGGTGATAAATGGATAATGATTTTATAGTTTTTTTATATTCATGGAATACCATACTACTGTTCATGTTCAACATTGTAATGAATTTCTGTATAGATATTTAATGGGTTTTTTATTATTGAACTATTGATTATAAAAATATGAAACTAAATTTTCACACCTCAGTGGTAGAAAAAGTTATTAATAATTACTACAAGATATCTAGGATTTATTTATTTTTAAAATAATGATATAATGATCCTTCCATGACCAAAAAAATCACTCTATAATGAAGTTTTTCTATATAAATAATGATATACATTCATGAAAAAGTTTATGTGATAAAAAGAAGAGAGAATCTATGATACATATATATTATTCCCATATATATTTACTATGATATCAAAATGAAAACAAGGATTGGCCCCCTTAAAAAATTAGAGAGGCACCTAAATAAGGGGAAGAAATGAATGTTTTACTTATTTATTATAAATATTCTTCTTGTAATCAATGTCAGAGATAATCCATTCTATCCATTATTTTTTAATTTTATAGTAAATTGTAATTTTGGTAGAAGGATCATATCCAATTCACAAGAATCCTAGATAATTGAAAACAATAGTGTGTGAACCGTGTAAACAAACTTAGTTCTGTGTGAATTCATTATTTCTCTATCAAACATATTTCCATCATCACCATTGTGATTAATTCAATCTAAAAAACAAATCAAATCATTTATTTTGATATGTTTTAAAAAACCATTTAATTACCCTTATTATCAATGATGTATTTCTCTCTCCTAATACCCACAATAATGAAAATTTCATTAAGATATCTCTTGATTAAGAAATTAATTTTTCCTAATAAATGATGGACTAAAAAAATGTTATCGTAGCAAAAAAATAATGCTTTGGGATATCCCAATGTGATATAAATTATAATTTTATAAATTATATATTTAATTTCTATAATAAATTATTTTATTAGTTAACTAGAACTTGATAGAATTAATTAGAGATGCTTATAGTTTTTTGAAACAACCGAAACATCTAGAGATGAATGAGGATGAGTTAAAAATGAGGGTTTTATATTTTATTTGAATGTTAGTACTAGGAGTTGGTTTTTATATTATGAATACCCTTTTGTCACATTGAACACGTTTATACATTTTTTTCATTAAATATTATCCATATAAGTTAATAATAGAGATTTGAAATAAAAGTAATAATTTTATTGAAGATAAGAGAGAGAAATTCATAGAATCATGGCATATGTTCTATAAATTTCATAGATAATTACCCTAAAACCAACATCATTTCCATACCATGATGAATACATCATGTGAACAAATTTTTTCACCATTAAAAAATATTATTGACCAATATAGTAATTGTAATTAAAAAGAAAAATAGATAAGTATTTGAGTCAAATTTACGACAACCATACTCTAAATTGTCAACGAAAATATTATATACAATGTCCCACCCTAAAAAAATACAATTTATTCTTTAGATAGGAATCCAATTTCATTCATTACAAGATATCTTTTATATTCAATGTTTTAATTAAATGAGTAGTCACACTATCATAAAATGATATTACATAACAATTTTTACACTTATACTCAAGATACATTTTTCTACAATGAAAAACTATTATGATATAACATTTATTGGGACATATACTCATAATACTATTCTTGGCCTAATAATTGTCCAATATCATCCTTAAAAACCCATGAAAAATAATAGAAATTCTTGGATGAACAAAAAATATATATATCAGTAAGGGCCATATAAAATGAATTAAAGAAACAGATTAATTTAGGAATACATATAATTTTTTTAATTTTTAGAATTAACATTGCAATAAAAATTTAACATTTTACTAAACTTATCAGAAAGGTAATAAAATTTAATTTCAAAATAAATATCTATTGCAAAATTTACCTCATTATGGTTACTTTGGAATCAGGAAAATCGGTTGAAATATTTTCAACAAGATATAAATTTCACCCATAAGAAGTTGCATAAACATTTTTTTGAACATAAATAGTTTGGATTACCATATGAAATCAAAAAATTTCTGAAAAAAATACATTGAAATAATAGATAAATAATATTTGGAAATTGGGACATTATTTCTATGTCACTATTATAATAACATTTACATATGAAATATCCTATCCAAAAAATTCCAAAAATAATTAGGATAAATTTAATCTATCACCTCTATTTCCTTACCCATTAAATCAGAGACCTATATTAGGATCCCAAATCATGATGTGATAAATCAATATCACCCATCATCATTAGATATATCTGGCTCAACCATCATCATAAAAAAATTCATGAAATATACAATAATAGTAACATTTAAAATCATTCATTCTCAACATCATATTAATAAAACAATTCACAAAACCAAAAAAGAAAACAATTTATAGATATCTAAATATCCATTACATTTAAAACCAATTTGGAAAACACCAAGAACAGAAGGAGGAAGTGTTTTTAATTTAATTAAATATTGAATATTTTAAATTAATCCTAATTTAAAATAATAGTAATAGGTGTAGGAAGTATCATTTATGTCATTCTAATTAAAATAATAATTTGTTTTTCATTTTGTCAAAACAATCCATATAAAATACACAAAAAATATTAATTTTGAATTCATTTGAAAGGAAGTAATATCTGAAATAAAATATCTATTATAATTCATTAATTTACATATAAATACATCTATAAAATAATTTTATTAATATGGACCTGGATGAAAAATATTTATAAAATATATCATTATGTTATTTAAAAAGAGGGTTCAAACGTAATGTCTCCATTACCTCAAGTGTAAATCATCATATACATTTATAATATCATGTAAAATAAATAATTATAAATTATTTTACTTTATATGAACCTTTTATCAGTTTAACACATTATCATTAAACCATTTACTTCATCTATTTTAATTATATATTTCATTTGATAATCAATTTAGTCCACACTGGGGGGTTTTGATGATGATTGGTGCATAATTTCAAAAAAAAGGATATGTTTATCAAGGTCAAAGTGGCCATTATTATATCTTCTCCAAAATAGTAATCATGAAATACTTTTAATTTTTTTTCTTTAATTATACATGTAAAACCAACCATGAATAATATTAATGAAAAATAAATTACATTAAAATCATGGTGATGGTATGTAGTATGTATACCTGCATACTATTTACTTTTATCAAATAACATGTGAGAAATAATGTAGTTATAGTTTTATATTTCCATTATAATTATTACATAAAAATATTATATTATATTTTTAAATACGATTATATATACTATCAATGTGATTTTGTGATGATAAATGAATCACATCATTTTGTGGAGGTGGTAATCCACACATACACGTTACCAACATTATAATTTTTCAATGGATGGAAAGGATAGAAAATTGACGATATATTATCATTGTAAAATACTAAATAGTTAATTAATATCATATATATATATATATTAAATCCATAATTATAACCAACCATCAAAGGTGGAGATAAATAACAAATTAAATGGGTTCGTCTTCCAGTAGTCTGCTGCATGCACGAATGATGTTTTATTTTTCCATTTGATAAAAGAGGAGAAACATATATGTTATGAAATAAAAATAATAACATTTCAGTATATATAATATATTGGTTCATTTATTTCAGTGTGATTGAATAATATTTGAACAATTTATAAGTATAAATAAAATAAAAATGATAAATTAAGAACTATACATGTTATTCAAAAAACCTCTTTAGGGATATACCTATAACCATTATAAGTTAGTTTATTAATCCGAATAAGGACATTAATACATGGGAATGGATTTTAGGATTTTTTGGGGTAGTTATTGTCTAAAAAATTTCTCTTGATGTGTGTTTAGGATATGAGAGGTGGTATGCTTTTATAATTTAGAGAGAGGACCTTCATAAAGTTTTTAAAAAGATTTACATTTATTAATGTATTACACGAGAAAAAGGGGTAAAAATGAGAAATTAACAAATATAAAATGATATAATGTCTAAATAAGGAAATAAAATAGGATTTAGACAACTTTTCAGTTTATTTTAACCCTTATGACATTAGTTCAATCACCAGTTAGCCAATTTAAATCTCAATTGTGGTACTATATGATTTGTTTTATGTAATTCATTTTTATAAAATTATGTTAAAATTTTAAAAAAAATTAAATATTTATAGTAAAACCATTTAATACTTTTTATTTAATTAAATTCATATATGTGTAAGAATTTAATTTAAATTAATCCCAAAAAATGTGTTGAAAAATAGTTTTTTTTTTTAAATTAAAAAAAAGTGACCATACCAAATACAAGAATAATGTAGATAGTAATAATATTTATGAGATTATATTTGATAAAAATGAAATTAAGAAATTTTAAATCTAATCAAGATATTAATTTGACTTTGTAAATACATGAAATGAAAATATTTCTTTCATTAAAAATCATTATTTTTCACTAATCATTTAAAAATCTAAGGTTTCAGGAAATTTATAATAATTCATCCTAAGATAAAATAGACATGTGAAATAAAAAAATATGTTCATTTATTTAATACTCATATTCTAAAATATCGAATTTTTTCTTTTCAATAAAAACATATATTTCGTGAAAACCATATTTGGTTAGAAATAGTTTTTTCAATTTGATTGAAAAAATAGTTAAGGTTATTTAAATTAATTTAAATATAAAATATATAATTAAATAATTTTAATAAAACATGAAAATTATTTATTTTATGATTATATGGATTGTACAATTCTTTCCCTATTTCGGAAATTACATTCTGGGAATTTTTTTCAAGTAATTATGTTGGAATATTTTTCCTTTATAGCATTTTTTTAATTACCATGTTACATATTCAATCATATAGTTTTTCAAAAAACTCTATCATAATAAATGAATTTATTTAGAAAGAAATTATATCTATATTCAATAATACTTAATTGTTGTTCCCCATTTGAAAATTTTAATTCGAATTGAATTACATTAGGGATCAAAAAATGAGATTCATTCGACACATATTTTCCAATCAAAAAAATTTGAAATACATCATGTATATAAAATAAACTAAAAGGTTGGGATACATGGTTTGAAACATATCTTATATTACATATAATTTCAAATATGAGAGTAATAAATTTAATGGGAACTAAAAAAACATACCAATTCCAATGACCTTTTTATCCCATCTAAACTTATGTATTCCAGTTTTAATATGCTATACTGCATAAATTCTTCATAATCATTATATATAAAATATCATCAATATAACACTACCACAACATTATTTTAGAATCTTAATATATAGAAATACCAATATATTCACATGAAAAGTCTTTCTTTTTTTTACGAGTTAAAATTTGGATTGATGAATTCACTCAGAAAATGCCCACATTCCCTATACACGGGACATTAGACTATAAATGGTTCCTTTCGATGCAATTCATTTTACTCCATTTAATTATGAATTTTTTAATAGAAATTAATTGTTATATTCCATTAATTTACATATATAAAACATATTCTTGTTCCATTGAGACATTCACTTGAGTACTTAATCCTATATTCTCTCCATATAAGAAGATGAATAGTATTACCTTCATTTCCTCCATAACTAATGTTCTCTGTGAATCCTATCCTTATCTAATTTGGTGAGTTAATGAGTTGGTTATGGTGTAATTTGTTACCATTATATCTTGATAACTGATCACAATTTTTTTCATTCTCGTCATATTTCATTTAGGTACTCATTATGATATTAATTCAATTTTCTATCACCATTAACATTAATCCTCTTGGTTTTATCGATTGATTAAGAAAAATATTATGTGTAAAAATATTCATAATGAGGAATAATGAAAAAATATGTATATGATGTCTAAATCACGACTCATCATTTTTAGTCTATGAAATCATATTTTTTTAACCTATTTAATCCATGATATTTACAAATACATTAGGTTATTATCTTATAAATTGAATTATCTATAGGGTCTTCACTAAACTTTTCAATACCTAGATTTCAATTGTTAATTAATACTTGATGTTGTACCAACTAAAACAACCCATACATTTCATACATTGTTAATTGATAATTTTGGATGAATATTCGTTACATAACATAATGATGTATACCAAAATTTTGTTTGTGTAGTTCCTTTTGAAACATAGTCACATAATAAACTGGTTTGTAAGAGTATCCAATTATGTTCTTTTTCACTAGAACCACTCTTATACATATCATTCCGAAAATATTTATATATAACATGGGAAAATTAAATATATTAAATGGTTAGATCAACATCTCTTTGAGGGAAAACATATGAGATATCAATGATTATATAAGCATAATGTCTTTAAGAACGTAATCATAACATTTGAAATCTATACCATGCATAACATAGATCATTATCTTCATAAATTGATTAAATCATGGTAGTTCATAAGACTTGGATCATAACAGAATAAAATAGCCTGATCTGTGAGAGAATAACATTTTTGTATAATGAGAAATTATTGATTACACTTAATCATGTAAAATTGTTTCCTCAATATTTAATGATTCACTTCAAGGACTATCAGAGTGGATTGGGTTCACTCCTCAAAAGATCAAACTAATCAAGGTTCACACAAAAGCCAATCGTAGTGTAGGAATACCCTTACTGAAATACATTCAATCCCCATTTAAGTCCTTTTTATCTCATAACAAATCAATTATCACTAAATTCATTGGATGGATGTATAATTCTGGGCCCACATGTCCATGGTTATAACATAAGAACCCTTCTTGGTAAATAATGTGACCATCGTACTTGGTTATAACATATCCTATGTAATTATTTATAATGTTACTATATTAAAATAAATAAAATAACTAAATATTAATTCCACATGATCATAAAACACTCATCATATAATTACATCATACCAGTTTATAAAACATATAATTCAAAAACATTTCGTCCATTCCTTATAGAATAACCTAATGAAAAAATTTTCCTTCATAAAAATATCATCAATATTAAAA
The DNA here is from genome assembly GCA_963277665.1 of Viscum album. Taxonomy (NCBI): domain Eukaryota; kingdom Viridiplantae; phylum Streptophyta; class Magnoliopsida; order Santalales; family Viscaceae; genus Viscum; species Viscum album. The sequence goes on along the minus strand of OY728122.1, from coordinate 1,155,916,143 downwards.
TTAACCATCAAAAAAATGTGTAATAATGTTATAAATAGATACTATCTCCTACTACGTATAATTCCCCTTAAATTATGTTATCATATATTAAAATTGCATTAAAATATCACTAAAATTTTTCTTGAGGTAAATAACTATTCAATTATGAATAACATTTCAAAATTTAAGTATTTCCAAAGAAATAATTTTAAAAAAAATTCATGAAATTATTCTTGTAAAATTATAATGGAATATTAAAAATATTGAGTAGTCCATATGTTAGGAAATTAAATTAATAATGTATATGTTCAAATAAAACATTTGATTCAGGTTTTTTAAAAATTCAAAACATCTTCATTTGAAAACAATACGGACATTCATGAATTTTTTTTGTAAAAATTAAAAAATTGTAAAAAAGGAATTAAATAAACATATTATAATAGAAGAAAACATATTTAAATCATATTTATAATTAATGGATATATAATAAAAAGTTTTTTAGACCAATGAGAGAAATGATGTCAGATTTTATTAAAAATTTATTTTTGGTATCTTGGGTACTTAAGGTGATGAATATATAAGGAAAACTTTTATTTTCAATAAATAAATATTATTATATCATGAGTTTATATAGACTAACATCATAATAATTCATTATTGGAAACTTAATCATAAACAATCTTGATAAAAATTGAGATTATAACATAAAACCATTTATAAATTTGGTAACATTTGAATAATTATCCCCATAATGTAAAGAACCATATATGTATATGGTTCTTAACATTATTTTAATATTAATAATAATAAGAGACAATCTTATGAAGCATATAAAACACATAAAATAAACATGTTTTGAATAACAGAAGTTTCTCATAGAAATAAATGTGAGACAAAAATCAATTATCATAGGCCTCCCATCTTTCATATGCATTAGAATAGAACATATATATATATATATATATATATATATTTATCATTAATCCGTTACATAACCATAATCATATATAAAAACCATATATTATTTTTCTATAACCATTCATCATCAATTTTTTAAAAAATATTTATTAAAATCACTATTCCCAGTTATATCTGCTTCGTTTTTCACAAATGATATGTTTTTGAAGTTTTTGTCTATGTATGTTAATCATAGATCCATCATATATATAATTTTAATAACGATATAAATATAATATATATATATATATATTATATATGTTTAAATATTTTAATTGAAGTAGATATAGAAAAATGAAATACTTCATCCATGGCAACCACATGTCATACATGCACATGAACTCTATTTTAATTTTTTGATAGATGAAAATAAATAATGGTAACTAATATATAAAATTTAAATAATTATTTTAATTTTATACATATATTTTATGTACATTATATCAATCATTATTTCAATATATAAAAAATGTAACAGAAAAATTATCATATTGTTTTATAGAGGTGGTAGTCCACTCAGACACAAGTGTGACTTTATCGTTTTAAAACAGTTTTGAAGAAAAGATTTTAGATATGATATTTTCATCAAATAATCATAATAATGTTATAAGTAACATATATAAATATTAAAATAATAAAAATACCATTCAATAAAATATGTGTATGAGAAATGATTTAAATTTCTATGTGGAGACTGTAAGTCCTACAAACACAAAAGCGATAATTTTTCTTCCTATTTCATGGAATATTACTGAATAAAGGTGGTTTAATAATCATAATAAAATTTCAATATATTTAGGGTAATTAGTATATTTCATATGAATATTATAATATATTTTGAGGTGGAAAAGTAGAACAGTAAATAAAGTGATGAGTTAAGGTGATTACTTCTCCTTTAAAATAACTCATTTAGATATCCTCTTAAGGATCCTAGGGTTAGAATTTTTAGACAACTAGTTCATCTATAATGCATCTAAATAATTTTATAAGGTATATTATATGGGATGATATATATATATATATATATATATATATATATATATATATTTGAATCATGATGGTGTGAATACTTTAAAGAAGAGGTACCTCTTATAATTGGAGGGTTGGGCACTCTTGGAATTTCAAATAAGATTAAAATATATTCAAATGATTTTAAAAAATGGTTCAAAATATACTATAAATAAGATGGGGATGAAATAATATACATTATATTACCCCCTTTCCAAATTTTTATATTTTAATTTTTCATACAATTTAATAAAAAATAATTTTCCAAAAATAACATTATCTCCAATTTAGACACTATTGAATTAATTTGATATAAAATAAATAAATAATTAAATTAAATTAAAATATAATATTTTAACATAACAAACACATTTCATATTATTGTAAAAATTCCCTAGAATACAATAAATCACTCAAATTATATATATATGTATATATATTTATATTTTTTAATAAATTTAAAATAATTTAATTTATTTGTATAATAATATAATTAATAGTGTTTCCAAATTGTATAAGAATTTATCGTAATTGTATAATTAATAAAAATAATAAAAAATTGTATCCTGAAAAATAATTTTATTAAGTTGAAAATTGGAATATATATTCAATCATAACTTTCTTATGTCCCTACGTAGTCATAAAAGAGATATTTAAAACTAAGAGTGAGACATTTTCAAGTATTGTTTTCATTAATATTATATACGTATTTTTCATGTAAAAGTGTCCATAAAAAATAACTAAATTTCAAAAATAAGTTTATAAGGGTGAAATTACATTTATGTAATAAGTATTTTTATGAAAACATATGTCCTTGTCTCATATTTTTAATAATGATTAACCATATTTACCCTTTTCTATGGTGATATATTATTAGCATGGTAACTATTGATGTTGACAAAAATATAATGGGAAATATTTAATAAATTTTAACTTCTTGGTTTCTAATATAGAATAAATTTTTTAAAATTCACATTCAAAAAATTAATGAAACTAAATTTAAAATAAGTGCACAAAATGTGATGGAAATAACATTTAAAAAAATACATTTTAAGCATTAAATTTTGTTTATTATTATACGATTCATAAGAAAAAAATAAACGAATCTTTAATTTTTTATGGAGTATTAAATGTATTTATTTTGTTAGAATATTACACCAATAGTGATAAATTTAATTTTTATGGTAGAAACTTGTTGTGTGCAAAAAAAATTCTTAAAAAATATCATTTAAAAATAAAAAGGATATTATAGGAAATTAGAACATAAAATTGATTAATTTAAAAATAATTGTAGAACTAAAAATATACATGACCATATTTTAAATAAAAAACAATTTCAATAAAAAAATATTTCTTTATACTTGTGTGACTCAAAAAACACTCATCAATAAAAATAGGTTTTTTCAATTTTTGGTGAACAATCAACCTTTTTAAAAAATTCCATGAAATTATGCCTAATATAATTTTGTATTATTATTTCAAAAATATAGTTAATTTAGTGAAACAATTTTCCTATAAATTTCAATAATTAAATATAATATCTTCTCATAAAAAATTAATAAAAAACCCATTCTTGAAAGGAAACATGTTTTTTCAAGAATAAAATGGTATGAACAAAAATTGAGTGAATATTTCTTATGATTTATTTAATACAATTATATTGAGTACGAAAATTATATATATTTCATAAATTATCTAATACAGTTCACAACATCCAATTTAACAGCAATGATACAATGGATATATTGAAATAATATTAATAATTCATTGTTCGTTTCTTCTCGGTGTTGCATATCAAGTATTTTACCGAATAAAATGTTATTTTAAATCCTTAGGGTGTAATTGAATCTAAAAAAATATGTTCATAAATTAATTAATAAGAAATATTAATGTAAAATATAAAATATCTTAATTTTTTATTTTAATTTATTAAAAACACATGGATAAATTTTTAACAGTGTTATACATTTAATACGCAAGAAGTGATATAAACATTTATTTTAAAAATAAGCTCTGTAGATTATTTTATGAAATCCGAATCTTTCATCAAAAACTCATAATAATAATAGATTATTTTTCTAGTATAATAATAAATCAGTTACATATCACACTAATAATCACACTTTAAAATTGAATAACAAGACCAGTAAATTAAAATAATCTCTTTGTAGAAATATGGCCATTTATTTAACTTTCCCTATTCCCAATGCATTAGTGAGATATATCAATATCACCCATCATCATGATCTAAACTAGCCTCACCCCTCAAAATGATTTATATCATGAATACACATTATCAAAAAGCAGGTCCAATAACTATTTAATAATCATAATATTTACAATCATACATTTTCATCAACATGATAATAAAAATATAATTTGTTCAAATATGTATAAAATTTTAGAATATTTAAATATATATTACATTTAAAAACTTTTTAGAAAAAACACTGAATAAAGTGAATAAGGATGCTTCATTGAAGAAACCATGATATGTTGTAATGGAATCCAGACAACAACAAAAATTACCATTGTAGGGAAAACCATTGACGTCGTTTATGATGACATAACAATTTTTTATTATTTTTAAAAAGTATAAAACCCCTTGAAATATGGATAATAGTTAAATAATATTTTCATTATAATTAATTTATTTAAATATAACAAATCCATAATATAATTAAATGAATATAGAAAAGAAATTGTTTTAGAAATTAAATCATAAAAACATATACAATGAGGTTTCTAAGGTCAAATGTCCATTACCCAATGCATAAATCACAAAATATATTCATTATATCTTATATAATATTATGTTATCAATTGTATTAATTTCACATGAAACCTTTAGAGTTCTAATCACATATCAGAAAATTATTTCTTTTAACAATTTTAATTTTTAATTAAATAACATTATCTATTTATTCTAGATCAAGTGCTTTTATGATGCTTGTTTCATAATAGTAAAAAATATTGTGGTATGTTAAATGTATTAATAGGTATAATTATTTATCTATATATTTAATAATAATTAAATATTTTCAATTTTTATTTGCTGATTATAATATTAAAACCATCCATGAAATATTGCTATGAAAATTGAATTACATTACAATCAAGACGATTATAGGTCATATGTATGGTGAAGTTACTTTTTATTTTTAAGAGAATATGTGGTTACTATGTTAAGTATATATTTATATTTCCATAATAATTATTATGTTATAAATATCATATGATATGATTAAAAACACTTATATATACATGTCATGTGATTTTGTGACTAAAAATGAATGACATCGCTTCATGGAAGTTCTAATGCATATGTACTCACGAATGACATTGTCATTCTTCAATTGATGAAAATGTATGAAAATAGACAATATATTATAATTAATATATTTTAATTATGATATTAAAATCAAATAAAAAATATAATCATAAATTATGAGCAGTCATGGGAGATGGTTATAGCAAGTGTATTACAAGGGTTCGTATGACAGTAGTACACCATACAAATGAATGATGGATTCATTTACAATTAGATTCAATAAGAGATATATAAATTTTATTCATTATGATATAATAACAACTCATTATATTTAAGAGAGTAATTTAATTATGAATCTTTTTTTTGAATATTTTAATGATGTGGATTAAAAAATAATACGAAAATTTATGGTAAAGAACCATACATCCTCTTTAGAAAAAACATTATGATTATATTTAAATCCTTCCAAGGATTGTTTTACATTAAAAAATGAATAATATGACATGTTTAGGGTTTTATGTAAATTATTTTTGTGGTTCTTTGTTTAAAAAATTGGAAATTTATCTATTTAAAAGAGATAATGCGTGTTATCCTTTTATAAGTAGGGGAGATGACAGATATGAATTTTATAAAACGATTATAATATATTAATTCCTTAATGAATTAAAATGGATCAAAAATAGACCATTTATGAATATGGTTTTATATTGAGGTTAAATATTTCCTCAAAAATTGATTTTGAAATAATTTTTGGTAATTTTAAGGCTTATGACTTTAGGTTAACCTCTCGTAATCAAGTATTAACAAAAACAATGGTAACCTATTTTAACAATTTTTACAATTCATAATGAACAAAAATTATTTTTTCTTATTAAATAATTTAATTATTCAGATAGAAAATATATAATCAATTTTATAAAATTAAATTCATATAATTTGAATAATTTTATTTAATATTAAACACGTACTACATTATGAATAACTATTTTTTACAAAAAAATTCCTTTTTATGATTACAAATATTTTCATACCAAATGAAGGAATAATATTGATTATGATAATATATATTGGATTATTATTAATAAAATATAATGTATTAAATCATAAAAAAATCCATAACATAATTTTTCATTGTAACTAAATGAAAATCAAAACATTTTTTCCATAAAAATCTGTATTTTTCACTATTTTTTGAAAAAATAAATTTTTTCTAAAAGTTATCATAAATTCATCATAAGAAATTTTTTTACAATATTAATTTTAAAAAAAAATTGTAATTTTTTTAATTTAAATTTCTATAATATTGATATAAAACATTTTAATAAAATAATATAACGCACGAAGCACCAGTTTTTTTAGAAATAACAATTTTTTCCATTGGAAAATATAATTTCCAAATATTACTATAATGAATGTATCTCAATAAAATATATTTAATGAATATTAAAAATATTTATTTTACTATTACAAGTGTTTATATATTTTTGGAGGACTCATTTTCTATGTAATGAAGGAACTACTATTTTAGGACATGATGAAAATGTATAACCTTATAAAATTGAAAAACATTATAATCATTGATATCTCAAAATTAAAATAAAATTGTTCATTACGTTTTTTATAAATAATGATGATTGAAATTGATAAAAATAATAGAAATGGGGTATTTATGGGTTTACTGAAATCTTTTTTTAAATACTGATATGCAAGTACAACTGACTAAAATGAAAATTTTTCTAGTTATGGGGTTATATAGCAAGGTAACAATGATCCTATTTCTACCACATGATTAAATATTTTATTTGATGTCAATTAAAATTCTAAATGTGTATAGAAGAAGTATGTTTTTTTATAGTGATATGATGATTTTTATAATTGGGTGGAATTAACATGTCTTGGTATGAATAATTAGTATTTTATAAATTAGGGTTGATTTCTATGATATGAATGGGTAACAAATGCTGAAAAGATTTTTATTTCTTTTATATAAGGATTGATCACTCTAATATGAAAGGTATTTGGTCATAAAAATATTGTATACATAATATGAAATGGTTACTAAAATATACCATTTGATATGAAAAAATATGAGTTCAATAATTAATTGTTATTAGGACACACTGTATTATAAAAATGGGTTGATTTGGAATACAAAAACTGAAATGTATTGAGTGATTATGATAAATAATTGTCCATAAAGTATCATACACAAGAGACAATCCTTTTTCAAATTACATAAAATCATGATATGTAAAGTACATGAGAAAATTAATATGGGTTTTTGGAAATTAAATAATTATAATTTAGTAATTAAATAGACAATATAAAGGGATATAAAAGAGTAAAAATGAGAGTTCAAAAGGATACATATGAGTTTTCACATTGATAAATGAGATGCTTAAGAGAACCTTAACCTGAAACCATGATCAAGTATTACCCATCTTCCATTATTCCATGACATAGTAACTATTTTGTGAAACGTCTTAGGTGTATTTACGTGGTTATTCATATTTATATATTCCAATTCTGTAGAATAATTATTCATTTCATATAATTGATTATTTTCATTATAAGGGAGTCATTCATGTAGAAAAAAATTTCATATTAAGAAGATTTAAAATTTAGTCAAGCTATAATACATCTAGAAATTGAATAAAATAGACGATGTTAACCAGGTTGTGCTGAAATGTTAGATCCCACATTATGAATGTATAATTCTAGAAAATTAAAATTGAATTGATTGATTTCATCTCTTTTGTCGGATTTTTTGTTTCTATGATGACCATTAACTACCCATTTAATAGATGATTTTATGAATAAAATAATATTAACATAATAGTTGGATTTGAAGTAGAGTAATTTAGAAAATGGATGATTTAAAAAAACATAAATACAAATTAAAAAATTACAATGAAATATAGGATCCTTTTGTACATGTATAGAGTAGATAGATAATTGAAAACATCTGAAATAATAAATTAAAACCGAATAGATTTTTTAATCTATTAAATATCAAGAATTAGGGATTGCTGTTTGATTTTATTTAATAACATCGAAAATTAAACCCAGAAGTGAAGTGTTTCTATACATATTTGCGAAGATTAAAAAGTTGATATTAGAGCATTATGAAGAACACCAATTCCTATCTGGAATTAAATCTTCTAGTGTTATCTTTTTCTGTTTGACATAAGTTTTGGTGTTACCTATTTTTGAAACACTCATGGAATGTAGTGTTTTGAGGAGAGAAAAAGAGTATGATCCTTGGATGATATGTGAGATTATCGTAATGATTGTAATCACTAACAATTGTTGTATGATTATTTGACATAAAAAAGACAACATTGATATTTTCTCCTTGGACGTAACCCAATGTGGGTGTACCATGTATAATATATATCTCAATGATTATTCAAATACTGGTATTGAGTAATTTTTTAAAGATTCATGGTCTCATTAAAAATCTAAAAACATAATTAGTTTAACCATAGTTAAAATTAAAATACATTTTACCCTAATTTATCACTTCTTATGGTATATATTGGGATATTCAGTTAAGAAAATTTGTTTCAGAGCCACATATTAATTTTTGGTGATTTTTTTCAGTGAAATATATTTTGATAGATAATATTATTAATGTATATAGGCAAAATTATTTGGTGACTGCATTTATCTATTACTGAATAAGAGAATGAGATAAAATTTATGATATCTTGGGAATGTTATTTTGTTCAAAATTGTTTGTGTAATTAATTTAATTATAACTGAAATTTTTTATATGAAAGAAGAAGATAAATATTGTTGAATGAGGATGCTATGACCTATAATTCCTGGTATAGATAATTTTATAACAACATATACAAGAAATTGATGACTTTTATTATAGAGAATTGAATTTGGGATAAGATTTATATTATTTAGGAAGGTGAAAGCATTAAGAAATTGGAAAATTTAAAGGTTCTTCATAACATATTTGATTATTTAAATACTTTTTCAAGTGAAATTTTATAATGATTATTCAACCATTTTATTGATTTTTTGGTTATTTTTGTGGCCATGTTCACAACATAATAGTAAATGATATAGTGAATAATATCATTAAAATATTACCACTAGTATATAATCTAGTGGTGTTGGATCATGAAAATGTAAATACTATGGAATTATTTATCAATGATGTATACAAAAAATTGGCCACATATGAGATGTTAATGATAGTGGAAGGTTATTTAGATAATTTTTAAAATAAAATTACATTAAATTCTATATATATTGGATATATTTAAATGATTGAAATTGAATAAGATATTATGGATTATTTCTAATCTATTGTTGAATGTATGTTTAATATTGACAAAGATGATTTGACTATTAGAAGCCATTTTCTTGTTTTTGATGATGGTGGGTTATGAATTTCAATCTTACGAGTCCGCAAAAATCAGATTGAAATAATAGAAACATTTAATTCATAGGAAAACCAAGTACGCTATTCGCACCTGTAAGGAACATTAATATATGAAATGAATTTTAAAATATGTCTCAATTAAAAGTGAAATTAAGAAAATAGAATTATTATATTATGTAATATCTTTTATAATATATTGATACAACATTTATAAAATATAAGAAATAAACTAAAATGGATATAGTGGTGAAATATAATATTGAGGTAGAAGAGGTTGATTAACTCTGTATATATTGACATCAATGTAGAAATATAAGGGTATTTTTTAGTGCTTAACCTAAAATTGAAATGTATTGAAATATTATAATATTTTTTAAGGAATATCTTAGTTATATTGATGATCATTTAGAATAAATTATTCTCCAAGAAATAGTGGTGCAAGAGCTTGAAAATTTTCATGTGAAACAAGAAGAAGAAATGAATTTTGGTTAAAGAATGAGGGGGATGTTAAGATCATTTATGACCTTAGTATGTCCATCAAGGAGAAAAATATTAATATTGAAACACATAAAGATGATTTTTTATCATTTTTAAGGAACCCTGGGTTTAAAAAAGTTTATATCTCAAGAAATGATTTATATTTTGGAAGGTTATGAGAATAATTATTAAATGAAATGGAAAAATTGGGCACAAATATATTTAAATTTTTGTTGAGTTCTCCATGAATTGATTTCATTAATAAAAGTGGTATTTTAAATGATGATAATACATTAAAAGGAAATATATAAAATTTTAAGAGAAACATGATTCAAATGAAATGAGAAAGGTTGGAATCTAAGACAACATATCAAAAACAAATGTTTTATTAAAAAAACTCACATAATAATTTTCGAGACTAAAAATAATAGGGAAATGAAATATTATTGAAAAATATTATGTGGTTCATAATTATATCATACCCCATTGGGAGAAACCTTTTCAATATTTATTTCTGAATAAATATATGGATTTCAACCACTCTATCATAAGAGCCAGCAATTAAAAGTGGTTATAATTTGAAATATATACCTATTAATCTCAATTCACTATAAATACAAAATATAATCGAGTCCCACATCTATTCTATAGTGGTTCTCATCTAGTTTAATAGGTTTATTTTCCATTAGATATTCATTGTTAACCCTCCAATCCACTATTTCTATCACCACCACAATCTCTAAAACTTGTTGTTTTTTTATAGCACTAATTTTTTAAAACTAATTATAGAATAGTATATCTACAAATGAACATAAACCATATTAAACAACTCATTGACAGATCTCTATATTCTGATATTCACACCCATATGTTTATGTTTTCAACTTCCACTACCTTTACATGACCGAAGACACACTCATGTTCTTTTATTCAGTAAAAAAAATTTAGAAACATGATTAAAAGGATTCATAATACTATTAGTCTCCCACTTAAATACTTCTTCATACACCAATTAGGAATTATCTGACACTCTGGAAGAACTCATCCTTACTCCTCTTGCTATAAGTGTTCTCCATCATCCACTATTCACTTGTGTCCATCAATAGAACAATACTACCTCACCCATTCCGGGCTAAAGGCCATCATTAATTTGTCTATGAGATTTCTCTTCCAGACTATATTACAAATCTCTAACATCATGTTATCATGAAAAATAAAAATAAAATATCATTTCAGGAAAATGTGTTTTTTATACCTGAAAACCCAAATTTCAAGCATGGTGAATTTCACTCTGACTATCGCAGAATAACACTCCTCTTATTAGGACATTTACAACATCCTTCAGTAGGTTTATTAACTAGAATAACTCATTTATAGCTTTTTTATCTACTACATGTACTATATATTGCATAGAAATAGGAAACACATCCTATAGTAGAGACGTACAATTGATTTTTGTAACAAAAAACGTAATCACAAAGTTTTTTGTTCAATTCAATGTTTCTAAATCACAAAAACAATATTCAACTGTGAATACTTACGACAATTCATCATCCAAAAAATATAACACTATATATTATAATCTGTTTATGTATCCAATGAACCACATCATGAATTCAAATTACTTATATCAATGATTTAACATAAATTGATTTAAAATACCCACTACAATGGAACTGTCATGATACTTAGAAATCATTACAAACATCAATCTTCTACCACCGGATGAATATGTTACTTTTTCTATTTATTGAGCCTCATATTATATTTTTGGTTCTTATAAATTTTATAAAATAAATTTTATAGAAAGTGGAGTTGATATAGTATTATATCCAGGAATTCCAAATTTTCCAATGATCAACATAATGTATTCATATTGAGATAAAAAAATATTCCAAATTTTAAATACCTCTCTATCCTATTCACAATTATTTTATAATATTGGTGAAGATATTTTATTTCATTTATTATACATAGATTATAATTTAACTCCTGAATTTTTGAACCCTATAAACCTAATAAAAATATATCATCCACCTATAGTGTTAGTTTTATTCGTGCCACATTATTTTGGATATTCAGATAATAGTAATGATTAGAGTCACACCACATAAAAACATCTTCCATAAAAAATGTGTCACACTTCTAGTTCGGCTATATAGGTTCCCATTTTAATCTATCGAAAAATAATTATAATATTAAAAACATAACTTATTTTAATGATTTTAAAAACCATTTGGCTATATTATATAAATCCCTTACTCTATATCAAAATGACGAAAGTCAATTTTGAGAACCATCTTCTCCTTGTGTAGATCATCACATTCTACTAAACTAAACAATTTCTAGATTGCGGTATATTTAAAAATTGGTTAATAGTTCTCAATGAAATAAATTCCCCTCTAATATTTTATTCCCATAAATAATAGTCTTTATTGGTGTCTTCTAATTCCATCAAATTCTTATTTTAAAGTAAAAACCCACCTGTTCTCTAGTGCTATCTTTACCTCGAGTTTTTTTTTATTTTCTTCAACGTTCAATTGTTATTCAGGTAATTCATTTACTTTTTCATTCCATACTCTAAGTGTTTCAGGTCACTGATTTTTTCATTATATTTTGAGAATTATTTCACCCAAACATATATTAATAGTTAGACATTTAATTGAACCACATACATTTATACTAGTCACCTGACTCAAGAAGATATTTTCAACTAATCATGTCATTTATCTCTTTTTTATATTTCAATTTTTGGTATCCTAATGTGTAGTGAATTGAGTATAGACTTATCAAATTATGGATCTTCTCATCATACATTAGTAGGCCATAATCACTTTGTAATATCTCTCACTGATCAAACATACATTGAATCAATGCTAGCATCTGGTGGCCCTTGAGGTTTTTATCTGCTTGTTCTTTCTTCTAGATCAACTATTTCTTCAATTGATTGATTAAATTCAAAAAATTAACATTCATCCTTATTAAAATCCTTCTATTGGACAGTCTTATGGAATTGAACATTTTTTTCTAACACCATAGAATATGGAACTATTCTACAGTCTAAAAGCAATGTGTTCATTCAAATATCCCATAAGAAAATAGGTTTGAGACATTACAACCAGCATGTCTATATACATCACTACAATAAGATCATAAGTAAAACTTTTTAAGACATTATGATTTCCATATTTCGGTAGACTACTAGACCATATCTCATATGTTATAATTTTTCCCATTTCATGTAAGGGAAATCTATTAGATAATTATATCATAATGTTTATTTCTTTGGGAAAAATTTCAATGAGAATTCCTGTAGAGACCCAAGCTTGACGTATATGGACATTAAATTTCATTAGAATAATACTTAATACAGGACACAAAAATATGCCCAAATAACATATTAGTTTAGTGTCTTTGGAAACTCGGAACATAATCTTCAAACTTGGTGAACGATCTTCAAAATCTCCCATAAATATCTTCCCTTTTTGTTTTACTACCTAAATCATTTCTTTATATCTTGAGGTAAAGGAAACATATAAAGGGTGAAATAAAATTTTCTGTAAGGGAAAACATGGAGAGCATGAAACAACCAATAAACATTTGAATTTAAAAACATGAAGAAAAAATTTAAACATCAAAATCACGAGCAATGACATAAATCATGGAAGTATGTAAGGCATGGATCATAAAGGATAATTAACCATTATAGAATAGCCATGGTATAAGACATGTAATTGTGTAAAACTAATAATAACCTAATATTATTTCCATTGAATCGAACACATTGCTACCAAGACCATCATAGTGGACAAAGACCATTAATGAGCAGGGTTTACAAGTTGTTCTAGCCCAATACTACTCAACTGGATTTACCTACCGTTCTAGCCATGTCATTAGGAAGAGATATAAATCTTCACCCAATGAATTTTAGAGAGTTATAGGTCCCAATCATATAATAATTAAATAATTCTAATATGTTCCCCAAAAACATAAATCATTCATTATAGCGTATCCCATGTAATAAAATGGGGTTCTTAAACATCATGTCGTCATAACATAATCCATAGAAGACTAATGGTATTTATAAAAATGATTTCATCATAAGCATAAACAAATAAAATTAATAATAGGCATAGAAAAATAACCCTATATCATTCTAGATGGAAAATAATTTGGACAAAATCCATGAACTTATTTCCTGAGGAAAACGACCTTTCTTCTTTAAAAACATTTTCTTTTCTCAAAATTCTGTGCATTTTTAAATGAAAAGAAGTTAATTGATAATAAAAATGAAATATTGTAGAGGAAAAATAATATAAATAAGTCATTAATAAGATAAAAAAATATGATAATGGAGTATAATGTAAAAAAAACCATTCTCACGGTACTTTTACCGGATAAGAAAAAAATAACATCGTATGGTAGAAAAAAGAATGATTCCTCTCATACCATGTAGTAAAAGTCAAAAATGGAAAAAATTGAATTTAAAAATACATATAAGAATGTTAAACATTTAATGAAATCATTTTTATAAAACATGGACATGGAAGATAAATATTTCCCTAGAAAATACTTACGTATAAACAATCTCAGTTAAAATTGAGATTGAAAAATTATCCATTAACTTTGGTAGAATTTCTTCTGTATATGACCCAAACTCCTATATAATGGGTTTATAAATATTATTTAATTTTAATAGAAACATAAAAATATATAGGATATCATACATTATTTACTTATGACTTTATATTTTCCCATTCATTTGTAAATTCCATGTTATGTAATGTTTTGTGTATTAATCATTTCGTTTCTCATACATGTTTGGAGTATTTATTCTTCATATGATTACATAGATCATTATTTAATAACTTAAAGAATGTAAAACATGATTGTTATATCAGATATATTCAATATATAAATATATATTATAGGTCAATAAATGGAATAGAACATACAGATCATGTAGACGGTAGGGAATATGTCCGCATGAGAGATGTTTTCGTTTAGTTATTAAATTGATTGGAAGTAATTAAATGACATATATTTAGATATACATAAATCCATTATACTTATAATTTCATATTTTTCAAAATTACTTATTATATATACTTTATAATCCTTCTTTAATTGTTAACATGGAGAATGAATCTCATCACGTTGTGGAGATACTAAGATGTACATACACACGAGCAATGATATCGTTTCCATAATTATTGAGTGGTATTGATGTGTATGGTATATAATACATAAGAATTAGTTTAATTAAAAAATAATCATATGTAGTTATTATTTACACCATAATACCCATCCAGGTAAGGTGGTGGTGAAAAAAAAACAATTTACACCATGACATGGAGACAGTAATCTGTACGAACACATGCGCGACACTTTCATTTTTTGTAGGATGGATAGAAGGTGAAATAGGGATGTTTCATATTTGTAATAACATATCAATATATGAGTGATAAATATTTTATTACATTATAATGAATCAACTAATTCAAAGGATGTTGATGAAAAAATAAATTTTAACGAATCGATAGAAGATATTACCTCTTCCTCGATGTGCCTCAATTAGATTTCCTCTTGGGACACTAGAGTTTGTCTTTTCAAAAGACCAGAACCTCTAAAATTTAACTAGGGAAGTTGAGAAGTGATATGGGTAGGGTATCAATGTCACAACCTGACCCTACCAGTCTCGAGCCGCAACTACCCCAAGCCCACCTCCATATTCCAGGGGATGGCGACAAGCAACTAAGGCCTAACAATCTTGGGGAGTCCTTTGCCTAAGTACATGTAAACGCAGCCCACTCGATGAAGAAGTGCAGAGTAAAAAAGAAAACCAAATAATGAACAACTATGACCCAACCACAGTCATGCATCGACTTCTAAATAGAAAAAGTAATGTGATGAAAAGTACTGACAAGATAACTGATCAAAAAAGGGAAAAAAACGTGCCCAACCTGAAAGCTATCATAACCAGGAAATAGGTAAAGAAAAGTAAACAGCTGGTGAGTCTCACACCAGAATGTCCTACTATGGCCACTAAACAAAGCCCAGGCTCTTGTGCCCTCTACGCTCTTCTGTAGTCTCGATCAACCTGTCCATTGTCAGCAAGGGCACACCAAGTGCGGGCAAAGCCCAAGTAAGGCTGAGTATAATGATACTCAGTAGGATTCCCCTAAATCTCAAGGGAGAAGAAAAGGAGGTACTAAAACGGTGAGTAATAGACAAAACAAAGAATAGTGTAAGAGTACAATAGAGAGAGTGCAGCTCAACCCAACAATAGAAAGAAAGTAGACTTGTCCCAACCAAGAGGAGCTAGACACGGAAAGCACATGGAATAACCCACTTGTCTTCGCCCCTCCTAGAAGGAGAGAAACTGAACCCAAGGAGTGGGTACAAAAAGTAGGGTGTATATATATATACTCAATAAGAAACCCAAACGAGTCAGTAAGGGGATCTCTATCTACAAGATCAGCCCATGAAAAGTTGCTAACATTTCTAAGGATATCCCTTACTGATACCCGTCTGTCCCACACATCAAAGATGTCTCATCGCTAAACCGTACAACCAAGGGTCTTGCTCTGGTAATCACAGAGAGATGTCACTAACTAGCCGCATAGAAAAGGGATGAGTTTGAAAGAAGTCGTCGGGTAACTCACTGCACAACCCAGCTGGAGGGTAAACTCTAAGAGTTCATTAGGTAACCCACTGCCAAGCCCCACTGGAAGGTAAAACCTAAATTCAACGGGTAATCAACTTCCCAGCCCCTACTGGAGGGTAAACCCAAAGGTCAACGGGTAACCCACTCCCATCCCCGCTAGAGGTTAAACCCTATGGTCAACGGGTAACCCACTACCCTGCCCTAGGGAAGGGTAAACCCTGAACTGGTATGATAACTCTGCACTTCCCAAACCATCTATGGGTGTCACTAACATTTCTATCATGTGTTGGTTCAGAGTGCATCAAAGGAACCTCCGACCAATGCCCTTTCATGTTTCCACATTTAATGAGATCTCGAAAGAGGCTCTGCATGCCCAATCTGATTACACCATTGCAAACCTCGTGAAAAACCATGTGTGATAGACTATTTACTCGCTTGAAACGGACTCCCGACGAAAAAGTTATTCAAAACTTCTTTAAGCCCACATGGTGTCTCATAGGGCCCACACCTCGGTCCCGAAAGAGGTCACGTGAACTGTGCCATCGCGATGCTCTTGGAAAAACATGTTGAAAAGACTAGTCCTTCACCCCAAACATACGTCTGATGAAAAAGTCACAAATCATTGCTTACAGCTAAAAAGATGGCCAATGGGGCCCACACCTTAACTCCAACTTCAATGCCTGAAACCACCTTCGACCATTTCATCTCAACACCAGGGTCACATCACCGCTTACTGCGCCTTAAATGGACTCTGGATGTGTTCGTGCAATCCAAAAGAAGAATCTCGGTGAGGCGTTAAACAATAATTAATGGTGTGTCGCACCACTGATCCCCATATCAGGAATTAAAAATCCTAGATAAAATCTTAAAACTCCGGCTCGATCCGAGGATTGTATTGCCGCAGACGGCATGCAAAACCGACTCCCGTAGTTAAAGTTATGGGTGTCCAAATACAAGGGGGCTAACCCCTTAGGGCACGACCGGCCCAGTCCGGCCTGGGTCGGGCCGCGCCGGCCGGACCGGCTGTAACATCCCAACCTGACTTACAATTCAACTCGGTAGCCTGATCGGTCTCCACATGGACTCAAATCCATCTCCCCTAATTCCAGAGGCTACCGACTAGCAGCGGGGGCCTAGGTGAGTCTGTGGGGAGACTATGCCCTCATTACCAAAGTATCGTAGTGGAATTACAAACATACAATAGCGGAAGAAAGTAACCAATAGACAACACATAGGCAACAGAAATAGATATGAAACCGAAGGATCTGATATATATGATGGTTCAAGTCAATACAACACAGTACAAGTACACAAAATACCAAAAAGAAAAAAAATGTATCCCCAGTCGCATCGTAAGTTTCAACTTGGTCTCGTGCACTCCTACTCCGAGCTGCAAGTCAAGTACCTTTACTAGGGACTTTCCCCTTTTCATTACCTGAAATCATATAATCTGCTTGGGTCCAAAGACATTACCCAAATAGAGTGTGAGACAAAATCTCAGTAGGCAACCACCAAAGATTCGTGCTAATCTGTCAATGAATATATAGAATGGGAGTGTCATATGGAAATCAGTAAATAAGGAAAACTAGAAATACTAATCCAAGCATTTGCTTTGGCTTGGCATCGCTTGAGGTATCCATTCCATTCATTAATCATTTCATTCAAGTGTTCAACCATTCCTTGAACCCATTCCTGGAATACTCAATTCAGAAACCAGGCATCGTTTAGGGAGAAAATCCACCAACACCCTACAAGCCCCTTCCCGAGAACCTCTAGGAACATGACATCGCTCTCTGAGGCTGTTCCAGTGAACCTCCTAGCCACCCAGCCTCGTTGTAGGTGTGGTATAGTCCGTCATCTGAGCCCATCCCCGGGATCCTATAAATAAGATCAGTGTATCTCCCATGACATATCATGACCTGTTGAGTCCTTCCATGGCATCTCATAATGGATCCATGATTCACTCGGCATTTCAGTAACAAGATTTGTATGAGTCCATCCATGGCAACTCACATTGGTTCCATGGTTCACCAATGACTTTGCTTCACATTTAAAATATCTCAAAATCATTTAACTCATGTAGGCCAGCAATTCAAGAATTATCATACAAGGGTAAAGGGGAAAAACTCCATCCCAAACCCGAAACCATTTCAATTAAAATTTCATTATATTGCAATTACAATCATATTCAATTACATTTTTAACAACCCACGAGGGTAAGGAAAAACATGCCTCATATACATCCTGGGCCAAAAACCATAAAAGAGTCGTTCAAGGCAACGCACCCAAGGGGTGGTTTTTGTCCAAGGTATACAGCCTAACTCAAGTACATATCATCCTATTTAGATTGCCTACAACATTATAGGTAATAACGGGGTTGAATTTCAGGTTCAAGCGACACCCCAAAAGTGGGCGCGCGGAACTCCGACATATATAAACAGCTTGACAATCCGCGAAAATCATGAGACCACCTACCTTACGATCATACTAGATAGATCGTCCATTATAAAGCTCTGATTCGTCCTGGTTTTGAAGAAATCTGAAGAACAGATGAATAAAGAGAAATTAGGGCATATGAGCTTTAATACAATATGCGTTTGTTGTAACCAGAAGAATCGAGAAGGATTAAAAAGTAATTAAGGACTTACCATTGCGGATCTAACGAGATGAACGACGCTTGAATCAGAGTTCGGAGGGCGAAGCTAGCTCAAAATCCTCTTTAGCTTTCTTAAGAGCTTTCCCGAGCCTCCCCATTCTATTCTGTTAAAGAAGGGAAGGCTAGGTTAGTTTTTATAAAAATTTCATTAACTTAATTGAATCTTAATTAAAATTTCAAAACACAGCAGGTCACACGGTTTACCCGTACGGTTTGACAGACCGTGAGGAGACCATGCAGACCATACTGGAAGTAAAGGGGTAACCGCACGGAAACCCCACACTGTTTAATCAAAACGTACGCAGGCCATGCGCCAGCCTCTGCCAAGCCTGCACCGAGGTTCACGGTTTACCCAGGCTGTGCGCAAACCATGTGCCAGGCCATTTCCAGCCTAAAACCCTTGTTTCGGGCTCCGAACAAGTCCCAGACACCTCCGTAACTCCCTCGTCAAGTTAGGAATCCTCAATAGGCCTCAACAGAATAGTTAAACCGAAAAGAAAAAGGATCCATACCTCATACAAAACTTGGGTTCTTAAAATCTTCCCCCCTTATAGAAATTCGTCCCCAAATTTCTCTCTGAAGGGTGGTCAAGATTCATCTGCGAACAACTCCAGCCACTGAGCATGTACGTCGGCCTCCCACTCCCAAGTATCATCGTGTAAACGGCCATGCTTCCATAGAACACGTACTAGAGGAACTGGCTGGCCTCGGAGAACCTTCGTGCTTCTATCAATGACACGAATCGGATGTTCCTCAAAAGACGCATCTACCTCCTCATTATGACAACCCTGCTTTTATTAAAAACTTAAACATGATTTATTACATAAAACATCACTTGATACAACAAAGAAGATAGAGATTTTTAGTGTCTTTGGTTCTTAGTATCATTACATAAACAGTAGAAACAAGAAATACAACATCTTTAATGAAATCTTCCTTTACATGACCACTACATTCCCTCGTAATTAGCATTGCATGGGATAACCTGAGGACATGCATAAGAAAAGGGTGAGCAATAAAGCCCAGTAAGGGAGTACACATGGAATAACATGAGGATTACAATACATGTTAGGAAATAGTCATATCAATAGATCATAAGAGAAACATGAACATAAAGGCATGATAAAGCATGATAATCATAACATGGAAATGTGGCAACAACACTTAACATGGAATTAGCATGAGCCAAGGCTCATTACAGATGGAGCATGAGAAAATCCTTATTTCATATAAAGAACGAGTAAACCCTAGTTGCACATGAATTATCATGACTCAACACTCATTGCACATGACGTATCATGATACTATACTTTACCCAATTCATTGGAGCGCTATAAGGGTGCACCCTTCTTAAACATTTCAATTCATGCATAAGTGTGCCACATGGATCATAAAACATGGATTCATAAAACATAATCATTTATTCCATGATAAAGAAATATGGAATTAATTTATGAATATTTATAATCCATAAGTAAATATGTTACGGGTGAATACCCATGATGGAGAAATGGGCATTGTATCCACTACACAATGAAATTGGCTTAGAAAATTGGTGTGATTTCTACAGCATAACGGCATGACATAAGAATTCATAAAAATGGTTTATGAGAGATAAATGGTTACTCATCATATTTAAATGTAATGTAAAGTAAGGAGGTTATATAGATACATTTCCCAACAATTTTAATGGAATTTAGATTCATGATACAAAAATATTTCTTGAATGTAAATGTGGAGAGATAAGTTCCTTTCGGAATTTTGGCATAGTAACGGGTGTACCTGGGGGGAATTTAATGAGAGAGAATGGGTTCTCCCATCATTAAAACATAAATAGGGAAGTATGAGAGAGGTGAGAAACCATACCCCAATATTCATAATTGAAATTAAAAGGGAAAAACAACATAAAGAAAATTGGACAAAAAGAGAAAGGAAGAAAAAACCCTTACATGGAAGTGTGCTTCCAAAGGCTAGAGAGAGGCTTGAGAGAGGCTTCTTGGGAGCTTGGGCACCTTGGGGGGATTATATAGAGAGTATGTCAATGGTTGGACGAACTCCAAAGCCTTTTAGTGAGGAGGAAGTGGGAGCATGGGTGGGTTTATATAGGAAAGGTGAGGGAATTCTTTATTATTTAGGTTTGGGTCCCCTTACATAAAATTAATCCAAAAAACAAACAATCCCATGGTTTTTGCCCATGGTTTTTGGAAAAGGGAATAGGAAAGAAATATTTTATAAGGACAAAGTCCGAAATTCTTAAAATAATAGGGTTTTTTATGTGGAGGTGAGTCACACTCCCAAGGAAATTAATTTAAAAAGACAAGGTGTTTAATAAGTCTCGAGGGGTCCATTAATGCTTTGAAAAGTAAGTCAAACAAATGAAAAATCAAATTATTTTAATTTTAAAACTTATATTTTCTGAACATAAAGATTATAGGATTTTATTACATCACTATTGGGACATTATGAGGTCATGAAACACATTATATATTTAAATGATATTTAATTTTTACCCAAAAATTTGAGTGTCTTAAAAAATTATGAAAAATTCACCGTTGGATAATTTCAATGTCCTGATTCCAGAAATAACATTTATTTTATCAAAATAATTTTCTAAATATGTTAATTTTCACTTTTAAAATAAAAACTGACATTTATCGAAAATTCACGGATTTTGTCAAAAATGGATTTCAAACCTTAATAAAAATTACAATTTCATTCATAAAATTATATGATCATTTATATATAATAAAATTAATTTAATAATAAAAATAATAATATTTTATTAAAATATTATTTAATTAAAAATCCCTTAATTTAATAAAATATAATTCTTAATTAAATAATAACTAAAACACTATTTTCACATTAAAAACTATTTATAATGTATCAATAATGAAAAGAATGTATATTAATTATTATATACAAAAAAATAATTTACATGAACATAGTACTAGTGATTTGTTAAATAACCCCTTAAAACTGCCGCATAAGACCTAAGGGTAAGGTGTGCGAGGGTGACAGACTCTTAGGTTGGCTCAGATAACATCGCTCGAGTGGTAATTTCTATCAACTTCCACATTTCCCATAGACAGTCACATTCGATCTTGACATGATGAAGCTCACTATTGTCTTGGTCAAGAGAGAAGCCCAAATACGCCACCTATTTTCCGAGCTCCAACAAATGGGCTTCGTATGGAGAAATTCTACTGGATGAGGCTATCCCTTCTTTTGTATGAGTAAATTGGATTTGTTAAAGCACTATATTTATACTAACCATGTGATCACTGTTCAAAGGCTATATTAGCAACAGTCAAAATTCATAACATAAAACCAAAGAAGTTCACATATTATATAAACATAAAGAGGCAATTAATTAGATCAATAGTGATTTCCATTAATGAAACTTTGGGTCGTTACATTATTCACCCCTTAAGAAATTTCACCCTAGAAATTTTCTTTTCCCGCACTAAAACAGATGTGGGTAACTCAGCTTCATCATTTCCTCTGATTCCCAAGTCGCTTCTTCAAACTTGTGGTTTCTCCACAACACCTTGATGAGGGGCATTGTCTTATTTCATAGAACTTTTTCTCTACTATCTAAGATCTCCACTGGTTTCTCCTCATAAGAAATATAATCTTCCAATTGTACCACCTCAGAATAGAGTACATGTGAAGGTTCCGGTATGTACTTCCTTAAAAGGGATACATGAAATACATCATGTACTTTGGCCATGGTAGGTGGAAGTGCTAGTCGATATGACACAGCCCCGACACGATCAAGAATCTCGAAGGGGCCGATGTACCTTGGACATAACTTCCCTTTCTTTCCAAACCTCATGACCTTCTTCCATGGAGATATACATAGAAACACCATGTCTCCCACTTTAAACTCAATATCTCCTCGACGATTATCTTCATAACTCTTCTGTAGACTCTGGGCTACCTTGATATGCTGCTAAATGGTTTTCACCTTATCCACCATTTCCTCGACCATTTCTAGTTTAAGCAGATTACGTTCACCGACCTCATCCCAACATGTCGGTGTTCTGCACCTTTTCCCATCCAGGGCTTCATATGGTGCCATTTGGATTCTTGAGTGGAAACTGTTATTATAAGAGAACTCAACCAGAGGAAGATGTTGATCTCATCCTAATTTAATGTCCATTGAGAATGATCTCAACATTTCCTCAAGTGTTTGGATAGTCCACTCAGATTGGCCATCAGTTTTAGGATGATAGGTTGTACTAAAGTTTAGTTCAGTATTCAGACCATGTTGAAGACTATTCCAAAACATAGAGGTGAATCTTGGATCTCGGTCAGACACAATAGATAGTGGCACTCCATGCAGCCTTACCACTTCCCTAATATATATCTGAGCCAGTTGATCCATTGAAAAATCCTCCCTAATAGCAATGAAGTGTGTCGTCTTTGTAATACGATCCACAACAACCCAGATTGCATTGTTGCCTTTGGATGTCCTCAGATGTCCAGTGAAAAATTCCATGGTGATGCTCTCCCATTTCTATTCTGGTGTGGGCAATGGTTGCATCATCCCCTTAGACTTCTTCCTCTCTGCAATCACTTTCTAGCACACTAGGAACATTGATGTATATTCAGTGATCTCCTTCTTCATATTATCCCACCAAATGTTTTCTCGGAGATCTCGATACATCTTTGTGATCCCTGGGTGAATAGGGAAATTTGAACTATGTGTGTCATCCAAAAGTTCCTTCTTCAGCTCCGGACATGATAGAACACATATTCTTTTCCCAAACTACATAATTCCTTCTTCATTAACATTAAACTCTTAGGATTTTCCTTTTTCGATAGCTTCCACTTTTTCATGAATTCCCACATTATCCTTTTGAACATCCTTTAACCTTTCCAAAAGAGACGGTTGAGAAATCATTTGTGAAAGGATTGATGATGTTACCTTCTTTATCATTCCCATGTCCATCTTCATCAATTCTAAGAATATTGGATCCTTCTCAATTCTCATCATTGATAGAATCGATGGATCCTTTCTAATTAGGGCATCTTCCACCTTGTTCGCTTTCCCAGGGTGGTAATGGATTGAACAATCATAATCCTTGATGAGCTCTATCCATCTTCTATGGCTCATATTAATATCTTTCTATGTGAATATATATTTAAGACTCTTGTGGTCAGTATATATCTCACACTTCTCTCTATAGAGATAATGTCGCCAGATTTTCAAGGCAAAGATCACCGCCGCCAACACCAAATCATGCGTTGGATATTTTCGCTCATGGATTTTCAACTGCCTTGAGGCATAGGATAAAACTTTATTATTCTGCATCAGCACACAGCCTAAGCCCTTCTTTGAATCATCACTGAAAACAACAAAAAGTTCCGCACTTGTGGGTAAAGTGAGCACGGGCGCAGTGATAAGCCTACTTTTCATCTCCTTGAAGCTTTCTTCGCATTCATCACTCCAAGAAAACA
Source organism: Viscum album (assembly GCA_963277665.1). NCBI lineage: Eukaryota > Viridiplantae > Streptophyta > Magnoliopsida > Santalales > Viscaceae > Viscum > Viscum album. The sequence goes on along the minus strand of OY728122.1, from coordinate 1,155,891,260 downwards.
TTACTCCCTTTCAAGTTATCCTTGTAAGAGGGTTGGACAATGGTGAGAAATTTCTCACAAATTGTCTATAATATCCATCTAACCCCAAGAAGCTACGGATATCTGTTACCGATGTTGGCCTCAACCATCCCTCAATTGCATCTATTTTGGAGGGGTCCATAGATATCCCATTTCCTGTGATGATATGGCCCAAGAATGAGACCTCCTTCAACCATAACTCACACTTGCTGTACTTTTCATAGAACTTCTCCTTGCGCAAAGTCTCTAGTATAGTTCTTAAATGCTCCTCATGATCCTCCTTGGTTTTGGAGTATATTAGAATATCATCTATAAAGACTACCAAAAAATTTTCGAGGTAATCTCTAAAGACTCTATTCATCATTTCCATGAAGATTTTTGGAGAATTAGTGATTCCGAAAGGCATTACTATGAATTCATAGTGCCCGTATCTTGTACGAAAAGCAATCTTGGGGAAATCCTCCTTCTTCACCCTTAAGTGATAATGTCCTGACCGCAAATTTACCTTGGAGAAGTATTGTGCTCCACGTAGCTGATCAAACAAGTCATCGATCCGTGGTATAGGATACTTGTTCTTTATCATGATTTTTTAAGTTCATGATAATCGATGCAAAGCCGCATTGACCCATCCTTCTTCTTGATGAAGAGGACTGGTTCACCACTTGGTGAAGCACTTTGGTGTATAAAACCTTAATCTAAATTTTCATGTAGTTGTTTCTTCAGCACTTAAAGCTCTACAACAACCATTCTATATGGAGTCTTGGATATTGTTAAAGCCTCTGGTATAAGATCAATTGAGAATTCAACATCTCTTCTAGGAGGAAGACCAGGCAGTTCCTCGGGAAAAACTTCCGTGAATTCCCTCGCAATAGGAATTTCTTCAACGATGGTTTCATCCTTGGACTCAATCATCTAAGCCATATACACGTGCTCATAGGGCAGTAATATCCATGCTTGAGATGATGGAGCTAAAGGAGATTCATCTTCCTCCTTACACTTGTAATGAATCGGGGGTCGATTCTTCATATGGAGTGTGATTTCCCTCTCCCGATAATTTATGTTGGATCTATATAAGGAAATACAATCCATGCCAAGAATTTCATCAAATTACACCAGAGGGAGTATGAAAAGGTTCGCCGGGAAATTAAATCCACAGATTAAAACATGGGAGGACTTATATTCAAGGGATGCAATGATTGCCCCCTTTTCCGTACTCACCGACATCTTCACTTCCATGATTTGCGGTGGTTCTGGGATTATTCTACTAAACTTTCGAGATATAAAAGAATGTGTATAACCTAAATCAAAAAGTATGTTTTCTATTCTTTAATGAATAACTAGTGTATCTATAACCACTTTTTTTTCAGGGTTCACTTCGGTAGAAGTGATAGAAAAAGCTCTTCCTTGCTGCCTTGGAGGTTGTTGGTTGCCTCCGAAAACCCTTGGATTAGGGCATTGATTTGCAAAGTGCCCCGGTTCTTTGCATTTGTAGCATTGAACAACACGTTGAGGTTCGAACAAAGAATTAATCTCCTCTGTCGCAGTCGCGGGTCTTTCTTGCCGACAGTTAACCGCTAGGTGCCCTTCTCGTCCACACTTGAAGCATTTCCTCGTCCCCTTAAGGCAATTTCCAAGGTGCTTCTTCCCACACTTTAGGCAAGTGGGTGCTGGGTCTTCTTAGCATTGTTGGATTTATCCATCGGACCACCAGCATTGAATTCCACCTTATGCTTCATATCCCCATGATACCCCTGTGATTCTCCGATCTCCATTTCGACCTTGAGGTCACATCAGACAATTTCCTCATAGATGTTGAAGTCACGGATTGCTAATGCTTTCCATAGGCTAGGCTTCAACCCACCAAAGAAGAGGTCAAATTTTTATTCTAGGGTTACGACACAGTTGGAAGCGTATCATGCAAGCCTTGTAAAGTTTTCCTCATACTCTCTAATAGATTATTTGTCTTTTTTCATGAGGGAAAGGAATTCCCTTTCCATATTAAGCTGGAGTGTTCTTGGAAAATATTTATCGAAAAACATCTTCCGGAAATCCTTCCATTCCAATTCCTCGATCTCCTCCCCAGGATTTGTGTTTTTGATCAACATCCCCCTTTGATCATCTTTTCCATCCATATGATAAGATGTTAGGTGGACCTTCTCTTGTTCATAACATTTAATGATAGAGAAGATCTTTTCAATTGAGTTGATCCATTGTTCAGCGATCGTGGGATCAGATGATCCACTAAAAGTAGGAGGCCTTTGTCTCATGAAGCTCTCGATGGCGACTTGTTCTTTATTAGGGGGGTTGAACGTTCCTCTTGACCCATGTTTCAATTCAAAACTTGATATAACTGAGAGAGAAGTGTGACAAAGTTCGTGATTCCCGCTCCCATTGGATTGGGCATCCCATTAGTACAGTCATCACACTGATCTTCACAATGGTTGTTAGCCTGAGTCCTCCTATTACCGGCCATTGGCTGGAATAAAAGTAAAGTTAAGGGTAACACATAAAGGGTAATCCAAAGAAAAAAGTTTATGATTTATAAATAAAATATTATTTCTTTAACTCATGAGTCTATAGGCTTCAATCAAGGCTTTTCATGATCTACTTTCTAACATTTATTCTTAGGGGAAATTTTTTTAATTCCCTTACTAAGGGTTCATACTAAGCTTGTGAATTTTTCAAAACATATCTCATGGGAGTGTCGTAACCAAGATTGCAGCAAGGCCCATTGTTGTGAACCAGTTCCCATTCGAGTCTATCTCAAAGTGGTGTTTTTGGGTTTTACCCCTAGGATACATCTGTGTCAGAGCCGCCTCTACCTGGTTGTATCCAGACAGGGATGTATTTTCTTGATAAGCAACTTAATCAGTACATACCAAAACTTAGGGATGTTTTTATTATACATAGTCTTGTCTCTAAGGATTTACTAGGATTTTCTAATCCTAATCAGAAAAATAACTAAACCTATCCTCTGATACCAACTATGACAACCCTGCTTTTTAAAACAAACTTAAACATGATTTATTACATAAAACATCACATGATACAAAAAAGAAGAGCGAGAGGTTTAGTGTCTTTGGGTCTTAGTATCATTACATAAACACTTGAAATATGAAATACAACATCTTTATTAAAAACTTCCTTTACATGACCACTACATTCCCTCGTACATAGCATTGCATGGGATAACCTGCGGACATGCATAAGAAAAGGGTGAGATATAAAGACCATTAAGAGAGTACACAAGGAAAAACATGAGGAGTAAAATACATGTTAGGAGATAGGAATATCAAAAGATCATAATAGAAACATGAACATAAATTCATGATAAAGCATGATAATCATAACATGGAAATGTGGCAACAACACTTAACATGGAATTAGCATGATCCAAGGCTCATTGCACATGAAGCATGAGTAAATACTCATTGCACATAAATCATGAGTAAAACCTCATTGCACTTGAATTATCATGATTCAACACTCATTCCACATGACTTATCATGATACTATACTTTACCCAATGCATAGGAGGGCTATAAGGGCGCACCCTTCTTAAACATTTCATTTCATGCATAAGTGTGCCACATGGATCATAAAATATGGATTCATAAAACATAATAATTTATTCCACGATAAAGGAATTTGGATTTCATATATGACACATTATAATCAATAAGTAAATGTGCATAAGGGTGAATACCCTTGATGGAGAAATGGGTATGGTATCCACTACACAATGACATTGGCTTAGAAAATAGGTGTGATTTCGGCAGTGTAACGGCGTGACATAAGAATTCATAAAATGGTTGATGAGATAGAAAGGGGTTCCTCATCATATTTACATGTAATGTACAGCAATGAGGTCATATAGATACATTTCCCAACAATTATAATGGAATTTAGATTCATGATACAAAAGTATTGCTTGAATGTAAATGAGTAGAGAGAAGTTCCTTTCGGAATGTTTTCATAGTAACATGTGTACATGGGGGGAATTAAATGAGAGAGAAAGGGGTGTCCCATCATTCAAACATAAAGAGGGAAGTATGAGGGAGGTGCGAAACCATACCCCAACATTCATAATTTAAATTAAATGGGAAAAACAATATAAATAAAATTGGACAAAAATAGAAAGGAAGAAAAAACCCTTACATGGAAGTGTGCTTCCAAAGGCTAGAGAGAGGCTTCTTGGGATCTTGTGGAACCTTGGGAGGATTCTAGATAGAGTAGGGAAGTATTTGGATGAACTCAAAAGGCTTTGAGTGAGGAGGAAGTGGGAGCATGGGTGGGTTTATATAGGAAAGGTGAGGGAATTCTTTATTATTTAGGTTTGGGTCACCTTACATTAAATTAATCCAAACCACAAACCATCCCATGGTTCTTGCCCATGGTTTTTGGAAAAGGGAATAGTAAAACAATATTTTATGATTCCAAAGTCCGAAATTCTTAAAATAATAGGGTTTCTTATGTGGAGGTGAGTCACACTCCCAGGGAAATTAATTTAAAAAGACAAGGTGTTTAATAAGTCTTGAGGGGTCCATTAATGCTTTCAAAAGTAAGTCAAACAAACCCAAAATCACATTATTTTAATGTTAAAACATATATTTTCCAAACATAAAGATTATATTATTTTATTACATCACTATTGGGACATTATGATGTCATAAAACAAATTATATATTTAAACGATATTTAATTTTTACCCAAAAATTTGACTGTCTCAGAATATTATGAAAAATTCACCATTGGATAATTTCGATGTCTTGATTCCAGAAATAATATTTATTTTATCAAAATAATTTTCTAAATATGTTATTTTTTGACTTTTAAAATAAAAATCGTCATTTATCGAAAATTCACGGGTTTTGACAAAAATGGCTTTCAAACCTTAATAAAAATTACAATTGTATTCATAAAATTATATGATCATTTATATATAGTAAAATTAATTTAATAATAATAATAATAATATTTTATTAAAATATTATTTAATTCAAAAATCCCTTAATTTAATAAAATAGAATTCTTAATTAAAAAATAACTAAAAACACTATTTGCACTTTAAAAACTATTTATAATGTATCAATAATGACAAGAAAGTATATTAATTATTATATAAAAATAATAATGTACATGAACATAGTACTAGCGGTTTGTTACATAACCCCTTAAAACAGACGCATAAGACCTAAGGGTAAGGTGTGCGATGGTGACAGACTCTTGGGGTGGCTCAGATAACATCGCTCGAGTGGTAATTTCTAAAAACTTCCACTTTTCCCATTGACGGTCATGTTTGAGTTTGACATGATGAAGTACAACTTGGGCTTGGTCAAGATCAAAGCCCAAAGACGCCACCTCTTTTCCGTGCTCCGACAAATGGGCTTCGTATGGAACAATTCTACTGGATGAGGTCATCGCTTCTTTTGTCTGAGTAAATTGGATTTGTTAAAGCCCTATATTTATACTAACCATGTGATCACTGTTAAATGGATATATTAGAAACGGTCAAAATTCATAACATAAACCCAAAGAAGTTGACATTTTATATAAACATTAAGAGACATTTAATTATATCAAGAGGGATTTCCATTAATGAAACTTTGGGTCGTTATACTCATGCTGGAAGGTATGAGACGTGTCTGAATAGTATCGTCGTAACTAAGAAACGTGGAACACATCATGCATGGCTCGGTATCTATGAGGTAACTATAACCTATAGGCTACTGGCCCCACCCTCTCCAGAATCTCAAAAGTACCAACAAATCTCGACGATAGCATACCTGTCTTCTGATCCGCCTGTGTCCCAGTCTTAGTGAAACACGCTAGAAAACCTAATCCCCAACCTCAAACTCTAGAGTTCGTCTATGGTGATCCGCATATGACTTGTGACAAGCCTGTGCGGTATCCATCCGCCTCTGTATCAACTAGACCTGCTCAGAAGTCTCCTGAACAAGACGCGGTCCCAGTAAAGTTGCTTCACCTACCTCTAACCAGCACAGGGGTGATCGGCATGGTCTACTATATTGAGCCTCGTACGGTGCCATCTGTATAGTCACCTGATAACTATTGTTATAGGAAAACTCAACTAGGGTTATATGCCTCTCCCATGAGCCCCCAAAATCCAGGATGCATGCTCGCAGCATGTCCTCAAGCACTTGTATCGTACGCTCTGAATGGCCATCTGTCTGAGGGTGGTATGTTGTGTTCAGGATCACCTGTGTACCCAGCACCCTCTAAATAATCTGCCAGAAACGTGACGTAAAACGACCATCCCTGTATGAAACAACGGTGTGCGGGACCCCTTGGAGTCGTACTATCTCCCAGATATACAACCTTCCCATCTCATCCACACTGAAGGTCTCCTTGATTGGTAAGAAATGAGAAACCTTTGTGAGCCTATCAACCACAACCCACACAGCATCGTTACCTTGATGTGACCTCGGAAACCTAGTCACGAAATCCATTGCAACATCATCGCATTTCCACTCCAGGATAGGAACTACTGTAAAATCCCAGCTAGCCACTGGTGTTCGGCCTTCACCTGCTGACAGGTGGAACATCTCGTGATGAAACTTGCAAGTTCCCTCTTTATACTCGGCCACCAGTACTGTCGGCGTAAGTCACAAAACATCTTAGTGACTCTGAGATGAAATTCCCAAACCGAAGCATGAAACTCCTGCATCAGCTCCTCTCTAATATCCACAGGAACCCATACATGTCCATGGATACAAAGGACTTCATCCTCACCTATCGTCCAACCAGGAGGAGGGTCCTTACCTGACACACCTTCCCATAGAACTAGGCCTTCTAAATCTGATAGTTGTCTCATCCTTACTCTGTCCAGGAGGGTAGAAGTCATAGTTAGGGACGATAGATAAGGCATCCCTTGGCTATTATGCACATCAAGATGCATCTCAGAGAACAATGACATAAGCTTCCATTCGTTGCTAGCTTGTTGCACTGCCTGTATTTGAGTCCTCCTGCTCAATGTATCGGCTTAAACATTCCCCTTACTAGGCGTATAAGATAGCTCAAAATCCAAGGATTGTAGGTACTCCACCGACCGTCTCTGCCTAAGATTCAGATCACGCTGAGTAAAGATGTATTTGAGGCTCTTGTGGTATATGTACACCACAAAATGCTCTCCCAATAAATAGTGTCTCCAACAGCGCAATGCATGAAAAACTGATGCTATCTCTAGATCATGCATCAGATAATTCCTCTCGTGAGGCCTCAGCTGCTGAGATCCATACACCACGACTCTATCTCCCTGCATCAACACTGCACCAATACCAATACCTGATGCATCCCAATGGACCATGTAACTCTTTCCATGTTCTAGATGTATCAGTATTGTTGCTGATGTCAACCTTCCTTTCAACTCCTGAAAGGCTACTTCACAAACATCTATCCATACAAATTTCACGCCCTTCTTAGTCAGGTCTGTCAACAGCGCTGCTAAGCATGAGAAATCCTGTATGAAATTACAATAATAACCAGAAAGCCCCAGGAAACTCCGTATGTTAAAGAAATTCTTGGTTTGTTCCCAAGAAACCACAACTCTAACCATCTCTGGGTCTATAGACACTCCTGCCTCAGAGATAACATGGCCCATGAAGTGAATCTGATCCATCCAAAAGTGGCACTTAGTAAGGTTTGCATATATTTGATGCTCTCTTAGTGTATTCAGGATGATCTCATGATGGTTGGCATGGTCTTTTCGATTTCGAAAATACACCCAAATATTATCCATGAAAACAATGACGAACAAGTCCAAATAAGAATGAAACACTCGATTCATCAAAGCCATGAAAATCGCCGGTGCATTCATGAGACCTAAAGGCATAGCCAGATACTCATATAAACCATAACTGCTATGAAATGTTGTATGAGGTATGTCTGCCATTCGAACACGCATCTGGTGATACCCTGACCTCAATTCAATTTTTTAGAACACCCTATCTCCTCGAAGCTGATGAAAAAGATCATCTATCCATGGTAAGGGATATCGGTTTTTAAACATTAGTTTATTATGCTTCCGATAGTCTACACACAACCTAATATTCCCATCTTCATTTTTCACAAAAAGGACCGGTGATCCCCAAGGTGAAGTACTGGGTCGAATAAACCCCTTTGCCTCCAAATCCTCAAGCTGTTTCTTGAGCTCCTAAAACTCCGTCGTAGCCATCCTGTAAGGAGGAATGGATACTGGTGCAGCTCCTAGAACTAGCTCAAAGGATAATTCCACCTCTCTCTCAGATGTTAAACCTGAAAAGTCTTCAGGAAAAACATCCCTAAAGTACTCAACTACTGGAGGAAGGTTCGTCTGACTCAATCCCAGATCATCCAGAAACAAACTAGCAATCTGGGCTGTCATCCCATCCTGAACACTACGCTCTAGTCCAGCTCGGCTTTCCTAGAGATCCCACTCGCCCTTAAGAGTATACACTACACCCTCTGGTGATGTGAAAATCACCCTTCGGCGGTAACGATCAACGTAGGCTTGGTACGCTACTATCCAGTCCATACAGAGAATAAAATCAAAACCTATCATCTTGAGAACATAAAGATCCCAGACGAAGTGACACCCTCCAAACTCAAGGGGAAACCCCATGAACTTACATATATCCTCTGCCCTAACTCCAAGTGGTGCGTCTAGCATCAAGACGCCATCAGAAGACAACACAAATAGCCCAAGGATTTTCACTATAGGCACAGAAATAAAACTATGTGATGCACCTATATCAAAGAGGACAGAAGAAATAATAGAAGCTAATAAGATCGTACCTCTCACCGTAGATGGTCCCACTCCATGATCCTAGGATGTAGGCTACACTGTATACATCTGGCCTGAACAACGACCATGTGATAAAACCTCACTACCCAGAACTGGCCCACTTTGACGTCTCAGTGTACCCTGTGCCTGGCTACCTATGCCACAACCACTACCTCGGCCTGATCAGCCAGTCGCACCCCAACTCCCTATCTGAGGAGAAGCTGCCAACCCTGCTCCTGCATATGGAGTCAGTGCGGACCCTCTATCGCTAACTGCTGGTGGGAATGTTATGCAGAATTGTTGAAGATGACCCAACTTGCCACAAGATCGACACTCGACTGGGTCCGTCGGACACTGCGGCTTTGTGTGTCCTAGCCTACCGCACTAGTAGCACCTCAGGTTGCTGGCCGAAGATAGGTTCTAACTGCTAGAATCACCATGTGGAAGCTCCAGAAAATGCTTCCTACTAACAGTTTTTGCAATACCTGATCTCGATGTCGAACCTCTCTGGTTCGCACATCCAGCCTCTCTCAGGTTATGTTCTGTGATTAGCTCCTGGTTCACAATTCCAGAAACGATAGTCAAGCTGAATACATTTACTTGAGATCGGATGTTATATCGCAAACCATCCTCAAAACGTCTGGCCCTCGATAGCTCATCGCCCATCAGGATAGGTGCGAAGCGCTGAAGCTCAGTAAAACGGGCCGAGTATTCCATCACAGATAACGCGCCCTCTTCCAGATGCAAGAACTCCCAAGCTCGATCAGCCCTCAAAGTTTCAAGATAAAAGAAATCATAGAAGTCTGTATCAAACTCTATCCAAGCCATCTCCTGATGACGTTCCGACGGGGTGATTACGTCCCACCATCTCTTGGCAGAGTCACACAGCATGTACATATCGAGCTTGACTCTCCTCTATGGAGGCGTCTCCAAATGGTCAAAGATAGCTAGTATCGCCTCTAACTAGTACTCTACAGCCTATGGTCCACCATCCCCTGAAAACTTAGGTGGATGCTACTATTGAAACTCATGCATCAACTCTTCCATATTCGGGGCAAGTCACGGTGCTCCCTGAACGGTCTGCATAAAATGGAACAAGCTCTCACAGAACTGTGCCTCAACACCTATGTCTGGCAGAACCACTAGTGTCACAGCTGGCACAACTAATGTTTCCTCTAGTAACTCATGGCCTACCATCTCCGAAACGTGGTCTTCACCACTCTCCCGACATAAGACTGGAGGTTTCCATGGTCGCATGACTCTGTAATGACAAACACATGCCTCAGTTTGAGGTTTTTAACGAGATTTGAAACTCACAGGCACAAGAACCAGGACATGACAGGTCAAGACCTTCCTAAAAACCACGTCAAACCACAACTTGCTTCTAAATCCAGGACTACATAAGGACCAGTAACCAAAAACCACTATAGTCACTACCTCTTACCCCCTCAGAATCCAGGTCTAGGTCAGGCTCTATTTTCAACTTTCATTCTTTTAACATACCTTTGTTCTAAATCTTTAACTAATGGTCCACCAAGTTCTGATCCCTGAGGGCCCATAACACCTCATGAATCAAAATTTGATGCCCATATAACCATGAAATTCAATTTTATTTGGCATTTACATCATATTGGTGCATTATTTCCCAATCCATAAGGGCCCATTCTTCATATGAATTGAAAGGTGACATCACTCTTCATTCATTGCACCCAATCTAACCCAACAGTAGGCACAACTATCAATCAAATGTCAAAATAGCATGGAATAGCTATCCCAACACCTTTCACAATAGCATGAAACATCTAATGCATCCTATATAGTAGGGAATAATGAATGAGATGTGATTCCTGTCAAGGTTCTTATATATGCATGAGATGGAAAACCCTCATCTCCTCGGGTTGCAGCAAAATAGAACCCACAATAATGTCAATAGTATCAGCAAAAACCATGTGCCTCACCCAACGGTGAAATCTGAACAACCATAATAATTAAAACCAGAAACACAATTCCATAATAGGCAACTTGGCTTTTCCCTGTCCGTGGGTTTGCAACTCCTGGGAAAAGTTTATTACGAAATTCCCTTCACTTCCTACTCCTATCTATAGTTGCCAAACAGTAAGTCAAACTGAAAAAGGAAAAACATCCTCTGATACCACTTTCTAACGTCCCGACCTAACTTACCATTCAACTCGGTAGCCGGACCGGTCTCCAAATGGCCTCAAGCGCATCTACCCAAACGCAAGAGGCTACCAACTAGCAACGGGGGACTAGGTGAGTCTGTTGGGATACTATGCCCTCATTACTAAAGTATCACAGTGGAATTACAAACATACAAAAGTGGAAGAATGTAACCAATAGACAACACATTTTCCATAGAAATAGATAAGCAACAGAAGGATCTGATATATATGATGGTGCAATTCAATACAACACAGTACAAGTACAAAAAATACCAAAAAGAAACTAAATTGTATCCCCAATCGCATCGCAATCCTTAGCTAGGTCCCGTGCACTCCTACTCCGAGCAGCAAGTCATGTACCTGTACTAGGGACTTTCCCCTTCTCATTACCTAAAATCATATTATCTTCTTGGGTCCAAAAACATGACCCAAACAGGGTGTGAGACAAAATCCCAGTAGGCAACCGCCATAGATCCGTGCTAATCTATTAGTGGATATATAGAATGGTAGTGTCAAATGGAAATTAGTAAACAAGGAAAACTAGCAAGACTGGTCCAAGCTTGTGCTTTGTCTTGGCGTCGCTTGAGGTATCCATTCCATTCATTAATCATTTCATTCAAGTGTTCAAACATTCCTTGAACCCGTTCCTAGAATACTCAATTTGAAAACCAGGCATCGTTCAGGGTGAAAATCCACCAACACCCAACAAGCCCATTCTGGAGAACCTCTAAGAACCCGACATCGCTCTCTGAGTCCATTACGGCGAACCTCCTAAGCACCCAGCCTCGCTCTAGGTGCGGTATAGTCTGTCATCTAAGCCCGTCCCTGGGATCATATAAATAAGATCCAGGTATCACCAATGACATATCCTTCCCTATTGAGTCCGTCCATGGCATCTCATACTGGATCCATGATTCACTTGGAATTTCAGTAACAAGTCTAATATGATTTTGTCTGTGGAAACTAACATTGGTTCCACGTTTCAACCATGACATTGTTTCACATTTAAAACAGCTCAAAAGATTTTAACTCACGTGGGCCAGTAATTCAAGATTTAGCATACAAGGGTCAAGGGGAAAAACTCCATCCCAAACCCGAAACCATTTCAATTACAATATCATTCTATTGCAATTACATTCATATTCAATTCCATTTTTAACAACCCACAAGGGTAAGGAAAAAAATGCCGCATAGGCATCCTGGGCTAAAAACCACAAAAGAGTCATTCAAGGAAATGCCCCCAAGGGGTGGTTCCTGTCCAAGGTATACAACCTAACTCAAGAACATATCATCATTTTCAGATTACCTAAAACATTCTAGGTAATAAAAAGGTTAAATTCCAGGTTCAAGAGACACCCCAAAAGTGGGCGCGCAACACTCCACTATATATAAATAGCTTGACAATCATCGAAAAGCACGAGACCACCTACCTTAGGCTTTTACTGGATAGCTCATCCAGTATCAGGCTCTGATTAATCCTAGTTCAGAATAAATATGAAGAAAAAACGAAGAATGAGAAATTAGGGCATATGAACCACAATCCAGTCTGCATTAGTTGTAACCAGAAGAATCGAGAAGGATTAAAAAGGAATCGAGGACTTACCGTTGCGGATCTAACGAGACGAACAGTGCTTGAATCGGAGTTTGGACGGAGAAGCTAGCTCAAAATCCTCTTTAGCTTCCTTGATAGCTTTCCCAGCCCTCCCCCTTCTGTCCGGTTGAAGAAGAGAATGTTAGGTTAGTTTTTATAAAAATTTAATTAACATAATTAAAAATTAATTAAAATTTAAAAACACAGCAAGCCGCACGGTTTACCCGTACGTTTTGACAAACCATCCGGAGACCGTGCGGGCCTTACTGGAAGAAAAGGGGTAACTGCACGGCCACCCTGAATGGTTTCCTCAAACCGTGCGCAGGTTGTGCGCCAGCCTCTACCAAGCCTACCCCAAGGATCACGGTTTACCTAGGTCGTGCGCAGGCTATGCACAAACCATGTTCCAGGCCATTTCAAGCCTAAAACCCTAGTTCTGGGCTCTGAACAAGCCTCGGACACCTCCGTAACTACCTAGTAAAGTTAGGCATCTTCCAAATGCCTCAACAGAACAGTTAAACCGAAAATAAAAAGGATTTGTACCTCGTACCAAAACCAGGGTTCTTACATCGGCCCTCAGCGCTGGCCCGCGGCCCTTCTGCACAACCTGTCCACTGCCCCGCGGTCCACCCACACTGACCATCCCTCATGACCGGTCGATGTCTCGCGCAGAGACCCGTCGAAGGTGGGTCTCGGTCACTCACTCGGGGTCGCGGGCTGCGACCCCCGTCGCACCCCGAATCGGTGACCTCCGCCCACCATTTAGGTCCGCCGTATATGCCTGACGTGATGCATCTTGGGAACCATGCCGTGCCTCCACCTAGAAACCACACTGCCACCACTGCCTGGGATCCCCGTCGCACTACCTCCTGGGACCACTGGAAAACAAATGTTTGGCCGGAAAACTTCCTGGGGCTCCCCCGGATGACTCAAGACTCAAAGTTTCAATCCGAAAAGAGATTTGTAAAGCTTGGATCGAAACCTATGTATCTATGGTCTTCTTGAGACTATTGGACAGAATTTCGATGCAAAAATTGGAGTTCAAAATAGATTCGGAATTTAAAAATGAAAATGAAAACTCCTATCTCACTAGGAATAGCCCGTAGCTTGACGAACGGTCTTTCAGATCCACCATCGCCTTACCGGAGAGGAGATGAAGCCTGAAGGAGGTTTCTACCTGTGTTGAGAGAGCTTCCTCTAGGGATAAAAAACCCAAGGGTGAATGAATGGCGGTGAAGTGTTTAAGTAGAGAAACACTTAAACACCCACCAGTAGGCCACGTACCCAAAATTTTGGTGGGGTCAGGGTTAGGCCACCTCTATGTTAAAATCCACATTCTGAGCAGAATGGAGGTCTCATATTTTTAATAAGAGCCTCCTTTCATATGTTGTAAAGTTCATTCCTGAGGCCGCTAAATTATGAAAACACCCCTGGTGGTGTTTTCCAAAGAAGGGTCGCGCCCGCGAATGTTACACCCCTCTTAGGGTAAACGGCACGCTCCAGACTCAATAGTGCCCTCAGTTTTCCCATCAAGCAACCATTTAGGAGTTATTCTGATAATTTGGCATGTATAGTTTGAACACACATAAAATTTAATTCCGTCCACATCGGGGCTCGGAATCACACACCATCTGAACACCCTACTCTGGAATAACATCCAGAATATTTCAAAGTCTTACAGGATAACACCCGGGTTCTTACATCATTCCCTCCTTCATGTTTTCGTCTCCGAAAATCAAAAATACAAAACCAAATCGGGATACTAAGCCCGCATATGGATCTCCTGTTCCTAGGTGCTCTCCTGCACCCTCCCGTGAAGCCACAATACTCGAACCGAAGGAATGGTCCATCCACACAGGGTCCGCTCCTACTGGTCCTCAATCGCCACTAGGTTCTATGCAAAGGTGGCTCTATCTTCAATGTCCAACTCTCCCCAGTCGATGACATGTGTAGGGTCATGCACCTATTTACTCTGTTGTGAAACATGGAAGACATCATGCACCCTCTCCGGCTATGGGGGAAGATAAAACGGTAGGAAACCTCACCAATGTTGCGCATGATCTCAAAGGGCCCAATGAACCTCGGGGATAGCTTGCCTCCCCAATCGAACCTCTGTGTACCACGCCGTGGAGAGACTCTAAAAAAGGCATGGTCCCCCCACTCAAAATCCAAAGGTCTAAGATGACGGTCTGTGTAGGTTTTCTGTCTACTCTGATTCGTCCTCATCTACTCACAAAAGACATTCACCTTCTCTGTCGTCTCCCGCAGCAACTCTGGGCCCACGAGGGAGGTTTCCCCAACCTCCGTCCAGCACAACGGTGACCTGCAGGGTCTCTCATAGAGGGCCTCAAAATGTGCCATGACGATAGTAGATTGGTGACTGTTGTTATACGTGAACTGCACCAAGGGTAGGTGATCCCACCATCATAGGCCAAAGTCTAACATGCACGCCCTGAGCATATCCTCTAACACTTAGATAGTGTTCTCTGTCTGACAGTCGGTCTGGGGGTGAAAAGTTGCACTCATCCACTGCTGAGTCCCAAATGAATTCTACAAGGCTCTCCACAATCGCGACGTAAACCGAGCGTCACGTTCAGAGACGATCGTTGAGGGTAACCCATGAAGGCGGACAAACTCCCAGACGTACATCTTCCTTAGACTCTCCACCAAGCTCTGCTCTCTGATAGTAAGGAAGTCCACCGGTGTCGTGAGTCTGTCCACTATCACCCAATTGGAATTATGGCCTTTCACTATGAGCGGAAGACCTGTGATTAATTCCATAGATATTTCATCCCACTTCCACTCCGGGATATCAAGGGGCTGCAACAACCCTGACAGAACCTGATTCTCTACCTTCAACTACTGACAGATAAGGCACCGAGAAATGAACTCAGCTATGCTTCGCATCTTTCTAGACCACCAAAACTACTGCTAAAAGTCTCTGTACATCTTCCCCACACAAAGATGTACATCTAAGGGAGAAATGTGGAATTCCTGCATCACCTCCTCCCACATCTCCACTGGTACTACATCTCTCCCCTGGAATAGGATCTTGTGATTCCCTCCTTAATAATACCCATCAGGTCCATCGCCAGTAGATATCTAAACACGCAGTACCTCGCTGTCGACATCCCCCAGGTACGACTCTCTCACATGATCAAGGGGCGATGGATCCAACACCATCGACTACAGGAATGTCGTACCCTCTTGCTCCACCAAGGTCAGCCGTAGGGAAGCCAACTATTCTGACGCTTCCCGCACTAGACTAGCATGGGACCTCCTGCTAAGGTCATCTGATACTATGTTTCCATTCCCTGGAGTGTAGAATATAAAGAAATCATAGTCTTATAGAAACTCCAGCCAGTGCCTCTGCCTCAGATTCTGACCCCTCTTAGTAAAGATGTACTTGAGGCTCTGGTGGTCTGAGTAGACCACAAAATGCTCACCCAGAAGGTAGTGTCCCCATAAACTCAAGGTGAAGACCACCACTTCTAGCCTCAAATCCTAATTCACATAATTATTCTCATGGGGTATCAACTACCTTGACCCATATGAAATCATTGCCAGCTACTACATCAGCTTGCACCCAAGACAAGCTCCTGAAGCATCGACGTACACCACGAACTTAACCCCCTCCTCTGACAGCCTCAACACTGGAGCATTGGTCAGCCTCTATCTCAACTCCTCGCAGTCCTTCTAGCACTGATCATTCTAGGAGAACGGTTGTCCCTTCTGCGACATTGTGGTCAAAGGGGCAGAAATCCTGGAGAAATCTTCCATGAACCTCTTGTAGTAACCTGCCAAACCAAGTAAACTCCTCACATTTGACGCATTCTTGTGTGGCTCCCAAGCAAGCACTACCTCTATCTTTGTGGGATCTACGACCAAAACCTATTCTGAAATGACATGACCCAGAATGTGGACCTCATCAATCTAGAACTGACACTTCAATAACATTCCATACAACTGTGCTCCCAAACTAAGTCTAGTACCATACTCAAATGCTCTGTGTGCTCCTCCCCCATCGCAGAGTAGATGAGTATGTCGTCAATAAAGATAACCACAAACCGGTCCAAGTACGGCTAAAAGATCTGGTTCATCAAATCCATGAATACAGCGTGGGAATTCGTCACACCAAAGGGCATAACCAGAAACTAATAATACCCATAACGACAATGGAAAGCCAACTTCTGGATATCATCCTCACAAACTAACAAGTGGTGGTAGCCAGATCGAAGATCAATATTGGAGAACCACTTTGCACCTGTCAACTGGTTGAATATGTCATCGATCCTCAGAAAAGGGTACTCATTATTTATCATGGCCTGATTTAGGTGACGATAATCCACACAAAGCCGTAGGCTCCCATCTACCTTCTTTACCAATAGAACCAGGGCTGCCTAGGGTGACACACTAGGCCTGATGAATCCATTCTCACGATGGTCTTCCAACTGATGTAGAAGCTCACGAAGCTCTGTGGGTGCCATCCAATATGCTGCACATGATATCGGGGAATTTCTTTCCTTCTAGTTAATGCAGAACTCCATATTTTTCCTCGAAGGTAGTCCTAGGACATCCTCGAGAAAGACGTCCAGGTAGTCCTCTACAACAGAAGGGATCCAGGTGCCTATAGTGTCTGCTACTCCGAGATCCATGCTCGCCCACTAGTGAGAAAAAGTTCATGGTCTCCTGATTAGAGTACCTATCTGCTCTGCCATGAGGTCTCATCCACCAAGGATGGTGAACCTCATCCCAATAGAATGGACGCATCTGACTAGTCTGCGCCGATAGTCAATCTGAGCGTGAACCATGGAAAGCCAATACATGCCCATGATGACATCATAAGGTTCCATAGTGATGGCGATTAGGTCCCACATGAAACTCTCTCCTTCGAATGACAGTTCAAACTGTCTACAGATAAAGGTAAACAATGAGGCACAACTCGTTGGAACCTCAAGGCTAAGTGCAGGTGGCAGTGCCTCTACTAGATGCTCCAACTCCCATATCAAAAGTAGTGATATAAAATAGTGGCAGGAGCCTGTGTCTACTAGTACCAAAGCAAGCGTATAATAAACCCAATGTGTACCTCGGACCATCTCGTGTGTTGGGGGGTCACGAACACCCATAGCCTGAAGCTGCACGTGGCCCCTACCGGCTGCTCCCTGAGCCTGGCGTGGCCCGCCCAGTTGTGGTGGTGGAAGGACCTTGAAACGCCATCCCCCACCTCCAGGTCCTGTCGTTCTGCCTGCGCTACATCTCTGAGGGCCACCCTATCCTTTCCTGGGGGATCCCTGGTCACGGCGCTGCTTCTGCCACTGCGGTGCGCCCACTGCCTGCCACGGCTGCTCCGTACGCCGGGTCGGGTAGTCCCATGCTAGGTGACACCATTCATCACAAGCATAGAACCAAATCTCTCCTAACTTCCCTGGTTCTCTATGGTGCCACTACGGTGTACGACCCTACCCTTGAGTCTGGTCACGGAAGGGTCTCCTCGACTGAGGCTCTACTCTCTTCCGCCTTTCCTGCTATCGAAGACTCTGCTCTGATGTGGCCACTGCTAGGCCCTATCAGCTGGTGTCCCTCATCCAAGAAGGTATTTATCATGAGTGCCTTCTCTAGAACCCTAGAATAAGTAGGGATGCACAGGGGTACTAAACTAGCACGGATTTTCCTACGAAGAACCTGCTCAAACTTCCGCACCTGGAAGTAACTATCGCGGATCATCTCCTCCCAGTAGCATGTCAGATCGGTAAACCGGGCCGAGTAATGTTCCTCATTCATCCCCCCAGCTTTCAGCTCTAGAAACGTCTGATTCTGAATGGATCATAAACAATAGAGGGAGTACTCCTTTTGTAAGAGCTACTGGAATATATCCTATGTGAGAGACGACTCATCGTGGGTCTGGTTAACCAACCCCCACTAACTCCTAGCCATCCTGAGGAAGAGGCTGGAAGTTAGGGCTTACATCTGGTCTGATGTTGTCCATATCTGCCTGAATAGTTGGTCCATGGACTCTAGCCAGTCTTCTGCTGCCTGGGGATCCAGGTCCGCACGGAACTTCTGCGGCCGTTGACGCTGGAAGTCTTGGAGCACACTCAGCCTCTGCTCAACCTCGGCCTGTGCTGCCGGTATTAATCATCGCTCTCCAGATGGATGAGATACTACTGAACCACTAGGTGGAAGGGGATCACGTGAGGGTCCCTGAACTGACGCCTCCTCACTCTCTAGGTCGACATCACGAACTGGAGAGGGTAACCTGGTTGGCTGCTGTCGTGGGGGAATCCTAAAAATTATCAAGGATTACCATGATCAAATGAGCATATATCTATATGAGTAATAAAAAATGGGAGATAAATATCAAAGGATAGTCAAAGACTCAATCCTACTGGATGCATGTTCGAAATTCCCTACAACAAGTGTCTCAGTGTGCCGAGTCGACAAGCGGGTTATCAGGGCCCTGGTGAATGGATACATCGGACGCCCGTACTATCATTGGACTCCCTGGCCTGAGACCCTCTCTTGAGACACATCGACACTATTTCCTTAAATCCTAACCAATTACTTTTTAGGGATTTCCAAACAATTCCCCAAGGAACGAACCATCCTCTGATACCACTTTTTCATGACCCGACCCTATCGGTCTCAAGAGGAAACTACCCCATGCCTGGCTCCATAGGCCATGGGCTGGCGACCAGTGCCGAAGGAGTAACAATCTTAGAGAGGCATTTTCCTATGTACCTATACACATAGCCCACTCAATTCAGAAGTGCAGAGTAAAAAATAAAACCAAATAAGGAATAAATATATCCCAACCACAATCATGCATCGACTTCTAAATATAAAAAGTAAAGTGATGAAAAGTACTAACAAGATAACTGAACAACAAAAGGGAAAATCTCATGCCCAACCTGAAAGGTGCCACAACCCGATAACAGGTAATAAAAAGTAAAAAATGGGTCCGTTTCACACGTGAATGTCCTACTACGACCACTGAATGCATCCCAAGATCCTTTGTCTTCTACGCTCCTCTGTAGTCATGATCAACCTGTTCATCATCCGTGAGGGCACACCAAGTGCAGGAAAATCCCAATCAGGGGTGAGTATAAAGATACTCAGTTGGAAGCCCCAAAAGCTCGAGGGATAAATATAGGAGGTACTAAAATGTTGAGAAGTAGAAAAAACAATGAACAGTATAAGATTACAATAGAGAGAGTGTAGCTCAACCCAACAAAATAATGGAAGTAGGCTCGTCCCAACCAAGAGGAGCAAGACACGGAAAGCACATGGCATACCTCGCGTGTATTCGACCCTACTAGAAAAAGTGTAACTGAACCCTTGGTGTGGGAACAAAAGTAGGGTGTATATATATATATACTCAAAACGAAACCCAAACGAGTGTGTAAGGGGATCTCTATCTCCAAGGTCAAGCTAGGAAAAGTTGCCAGCAGTTCTAAGGATATCCATCACGGATGCCCATCAGCCCCGCATGTCAAAGCCGTCTCATCGCTAAACCATACAACCTAGGGTCCCACTCCAGTAATCACAGAGAGAAGTAACTGACTAGACACATAGAAAGGTCTGAGTCTGAATGAATTCGTTGGGTAACCCCCTACCAAGCCCAGCTGGTGGGTAAACATTAAAAGGTCATCGGGTAACCCACTGCCCAGCCCCGCTTGAGGTTAAACCCTTATGTCAACGGGAAACCCACTGCCCATCCCCTGCTGGAGGGTAAACCCTATGGTCAACGGGTAACCCACTGCTCAGCCCTGGTGGAGGGTAAACCCTAAGTTCAACGGGTAACCCACTACCCAGTCCCGCTAGAGGGTAAACCCTGATATGTCGGTGGGTAACCCACTACCCAGCCCCGTTGTAGGGTAAACCCAGAACTGGTCCGATAACTCCACAATTCCCGAACCATCTCTGGGTGTCACTAACTTTGCTACCATGTGTTGGCCAAGTGTCCTTGATGTTCTCTTAACTCTTTGATTTTTTAATGTGTTTTTATTCCAAGAATAACTTTAGTCTTCTGTGTATTGTCATTGATAACACAATGGCGTACCATGAAAAATATAAATTTCTCTAAGGTCACCCCGAATGGACATTTCAGTGGGTTCATCCTCAGATTATGCTGTTGAAGCATACTAAAATTGATTTCTATGTCAATCATGTGATCAGAGCATTACCTTGATTTGTCCACTAGATCATCAACATAGCATTCAACAAACTATCCCATGAAGGGTTTAAAGATGTGATCAGTAACACATTTATATGTTATATTTGAATTCTTTATACTAAATGGAATTACCTGATAACAGAATACACATTTACGTGAACCGAAAGTGTGGATTATTCATATTATATGGCCTTCTAGAAATTGTTATACCTAGAGTATCCATCCATGAAAGATATATGTTGATCTCCAGCTATTACATCAATCCAGAGTTTTGTGATTGAAAGAGAGAAGTCATATATGGGACAATACCAGCTGAGATCTTTTAAATCAATGAATACTCAAATTTGACCATTCTTAGTTTTCCACCTAAACAATATTACGTATCCATTTTAGATATTTCACCTCTGGGATAAATTTTTTCTTGTAAATCTTGTCGAATTCAACCTCAATCATGGACATGTGAGTCATGTGTGTTCTCCTGGATCATTGTTTGTATCCCTGAGGATCTTCTGGAAAACCCAAATGATGGTTTTCCACATCAAGGTCAAGGTCTTGAATGTTTTTTTAATTCTAGGAAAACTCATTGTAGTGCTTCTTTAGGAAGAAGGTGTATTCCTCTCAATATTTATGAGTCAAATACATAGTAATTATTGTGGGGTGTGTATATTATTTTATACCGACATTTATTTCATTGAGTTCATCCATACTAGTGGAGACACCATCCTCAAATTCTGTAAGGGATTCCGTGAGATCTTCTAATTTGTCCTCTTCCATGTGATTCATTATTTAGTATTCTTCCAATGGTGAATTTCATTAAGAATTTTCCTCTAAGATAAATGGGGAGTCTCCATTTGTACATCTGAAGGATAAGGAAATAATTTTAGGCTCACATCTGGACATAAAGCCTTATTGGAGTAGGATGGGGAAACAAGGGATTGAGAATGAGTTTCTTCACATTTTCCTATAATCATGATAGCTTCGTCCAATTCAGATGAGAGAACTAGGCTTGGATGAAGCATAAGAGATAGAATGAAGAAATATTAATTCAATATTCAGTTATCACTCATAGAATTGATAACCTCTTTAGAACCATTGGGTCCAACATTAATGACATAAATTATGGAAGCTATTGGATGAAAATGTGATTTCTGGTCTACCCCTTTAATTCAATTAATAGGAAGAACATAATATTCCATAAGGTGCATGAATGGATTAGAACAAATCATCTCAAAATCATTCAAGGCATTTATTTGGGTAGAATCATTAACCATTGATTGCTCTCCATCATTTTGAAAGAACCCTAAATCAATATATTGTGCCTCATTTTATTTGAAGGGATCCTTGTAACCATATAATGTCCCATTTTTACCATTGATATAATATTTTAGACAATGGTTGTTTGATTAAGGAATTCCCACATGATGATGTAGCCACAATCATTCTAGTAGAACATTGAATGTTGTGTCCTTCCGGACCACCATAAACCCTAAGTCAGATACATGATATCTGAATTAAGTCCTGATTGGAATCTCAATAAGATTCTCATATTCATTCTTTTCATAAAACTATAAAATTAGAGTGGAGGGATACAAGTGAGATTTATTAAAACCCAGTGGAAAATCTTTCTAAATAGGTATGAGGTTGAATCATGAGCTATTATTAATAAAGGATCGTCACGTATCAATGTAATTCAATCTTTTAGATATATACAATTTCTGACAAGTCCATGTATGATAGATTCCTCATCTACGCTAGTGAAGGAAATGACTAAATAGATTTCTGTAGGATCATTCTCTGCATGGTATACATCAGCAGTATTAACCTCAAATTCAAAATCAAATGGGCTTGATAATGGATTAATGAGTGCTTCCTGGAGGTCTTTTGATTGACTCAATGAATCCAGTATTGATAAAATTTCCCATACATCGGTTAATTTCTTAAAGATATCATATTTTTTCCCAAAGTTATGTGCTTTCTAGAAATAATATTCTCTTTTGTAGGAACCGCTAGTGATGATGCTCTTGATGTGGATTGAACAACTCTTGGGGAAGGATCCAAAAGTGCTCCATCTCTTGGTGGATATGTTTGGCTAGGTCTACCCACCTGCTAAGGGGGTGGTGGTGTATCCTCTAAGTAGTCATTCAAGGAAATTATGTCAAGGAGGACCCTTTAATGTGTAGAAGAAGAAATACCATGTTCCTGTTGAGTGTGTTGGATAGATTTCCAATGAGTTATGGCTACATAGATAGTTCAAGTGGGGTTTTGGATGAAGTAGTGGCTTATTAAAAAACCATGTATTCCCATGTTTCCTCGAACCTGATGACCTATTCCTCTTATCTCCAATAATGTTTGGGGAACTCAGGTTCATAACCAGAATCGTAATTTTATTAGGGATCCACTATGTGAATAAAATTAATATAACCAAATATCAACTCTTTATTTGACGAATGTTATACTAAGGGGTTGATTCTAGTTGTGTTGTTTTTCGGGGTGGTTCCAACACATTCGAGATGGTTGCAATGAAATATACTAAGTCTATGGAAATATTTGGTCTTGACCCATGCTCATATTATTTTGTTTGATCATTTCACTTCAACTGATGTCACATCATTAAGGATTAGACATTAGAGGACTAGGAATTTTATGAAGCTAGATTTGTTGTGCAAGAAGTGGCACAAGGCACAATTGGCTACTTCAACTATGCTTATAGAATGGAATAAGTCCGATTGATTTTTTTGGACCATCAAATATATAAAATCTTTACATTCTTTCTTTTAAATTCATTCAACATTACTTCCTCAACTGGATTGGTAACATAAATTTATACACCTAGGTTAGAAAATTATTAAATTTTACTAGCCCAAAACCCACCATCTTTGTAGTAGGACTTCGAAAAAAACACTCAAGGATGAGATTCCCCATCATTTTATGGAAGGGGAAATATTTTGGGATGTCCTCATAAACTTTTTTATTATGCTTCCTGGGGATTGGAAACTGAACTGTGTTGTTTTACAAATCGTAAATGAGTATGCCATGGACATAGTAATTATGAAAATTATAGACATTCTTTTTCAATTCCCCAAACAATATCTACCTCTGATCTCTTTGATCATCTTATTGAGGTGGTCATTATGGTTGATACTTAAAAGGAAAAACCTTGTAGTATGATGTAAGATTTTATGTAAGAGCAGGTATAGAGGCCTACTTATGTGCAACTGTAGCAGCCTCTGCCATTTATGTTCACCTTCCAGGAGCTGATGGGATTACATGGGAATTGGATTTGATATCTACTATTGAATTTTCCCGTTGTTGAGTAATTACCAACATATCCTAAAACCATCCAATGTATTTCATGGGGATAAATGGTGTGAAAAACTCTTCATAGAGATTTTCTAACTAGATAGGTAACGACTCTTATTGAGGGAGTGGTAGGTTCAAGGAGTAAGTCAATCCTTTGCACCAAGAAATGATGTTTGAGACACTTTCATAATCCATTTTCTTGTTCTTTCTGAGATCTAATTCGGTTTTCCTATAGTTAATTGTGTTGAACTAGAAAGGAATCTTCGGATAGAGATCTTCCCATATAATGATCAATCGAGACTAAAAATTCATATATCATACAAAGGATGGCCCTTTCAATGATTTCATAATGCATATGAGTTTCAAATGTTCTTGTTATTCAGGGGTTCCTATCATGGGATTCTAACAGTGGAAGAAATGAATCAAGTCATTCTTTGGATCTCAAAAACCACTAAAAATAAAAAATATAGGATTCCTATATATAGGTTGAGGAGGATTTAGATCCACCCTTTCTGTGTAAACCTTGTTTTCTGGCTATACTAGCACATGCTATTTATCCATAGCTTCAAATAGAGTCATTAATATCTCAATGGTGTTCAAAAGAATACATGGAATTTCTATCTGAGCTATGAGTGTAATAGGTGTGGAGGCTGGAGCCTAAATAGGTGAGACAAATAGAAGTACCACAGGTGGCGACACTACTTATATCTTCCATGCATAACGAGAAGGAACAAGAATGTAAGGATGTTCCTAACCATGATCTGTTTGTGTACCCAATGGATATAAATCTTGATTTTATCTTGTGGGATTCAAATATACTAGTTTTTGATGACCGACATTAAAGATATGTTCCCTATCGTCTTCATTTTTGGGGGAAAACCCTCCTTTTGAGGTGTTCTAACTAGAAGTTTGAGTTGAGGGTCTACTTATGTAGCATATCTGGAAGGAATATTTTATTGGAGTAACTCTGCATTGAGTCTTCTCAACTATCTCAATTCATCCTCTCCCTGAAAAAATCATTCCCCGAGAGGAAGGGATTTTACATCCCCATGGGGAAAGGATATACATTGTATGTCCCTTATCTTATCCTCTATTAGGTTACTTTGAAGGAGGAATTGTGAGATTATTTTATGGGATAACTAAAATTTGGGTGAGCCTCTTATTTTGGGTATACACACATTATTCAATAACTTTGGTGTGTAACGTCTCCCAAACATGAACTTCTTCTCCAAAATCTTTTGAAACAGTCTTATGTTCTAGAAGATCATCAAAAATGGTATCGATTACATTAACAGATGCGTAGTTAATCATAAGCACTATATTGGAATTACTTTAATATCACTTTATTTTTCATCCTCCATATGACCTTTTCATCCTAATTTTTGACACTCTTGGAAATATTAGGGGAAAAATTACCTAAATGGAATCCCATGATAGTTCAGTGGTACATTTTCTGAGTGAAGGTACTGAATCATGGAATGGAATAAACTGAGAGGAATCATTTCGTAGCTTCTTCCCTAATAGGGAGAAAAGTGATTTCCACTAAAGAGGGGATTATTGGGGAGAAAAATACCCTAGTTACAAGGGAAGGGGTTGTTTTTTTTTTCTTCCATTGAAACCCTTCAGGATTTATTGGATGATCCTAAGGGTTGGGATAAAAAATCCCAAAGCCCTACAACCTAGGGGTTTTCAGGTGATGTTGTGGCTGATATTACTGAAACTACTCTTCTGATTTTATGGATTCTTTTTTCAATATTGGATGGGTGAATTATTCATCACTCACTCAGATCACTAGTTTGGAAGACCGTTGAGCTATTTCAAACATTTTCTCAATCTAACGGCTGAAATTGAAAAAGTTGGATGCCAGCTCAATGTCATCATCTTCTTGATGCTAGAGTATCTCAACATCTTTCTCTCTTCTAGACTGAAATTGGTGAGAGTTAGACGAGGCCTATTCATTTTTATCATACCTCGGGTTGTTCATATATTTCATTTGTTATAACCTTCATGGGTAAATAACATTGCATGAAAAGACTATTGGGAGACATTTCTGGACATGGGAGTGCGGTGTAATGCAATGGAACAACTACACCCCATTTATGGGTGTGAAAATCATATGGGGTATATACGACCAGCTCTCATAACCTTATTAATGCATCAAGGCATGCACATTAAAATGATCCTTGAGGAGTCTCGATAATTGGAAGTCAATAAGAAAAGAGAGACGCTCAGTCAATTTTTTACTACAAACCATCTATTACATTTATGTGAAATTGATACACATCATATGGTAATGCCTTTGATTTTAGGTGTTGAAGAATTTTCCATATGTTAGAAGGATTTCATGCATACAATCTTCTTCCAACATCTCTAGAATATGGTATTGAGAGGTGGATAAATGTGAGAAAAATATTGGTATATCATCTTTAGCCAACTAATTCCTCATGTTTTAAAGATCTTCATTATCTTTCTCAATAGGTTCCTTGAAATCTTTGACTACGGTGGAATCTACCTGATTATTTTACCAAAGGTAATATGATAGGTTGAAATTTACTCTACTGTCTTGAAAGGTAAATGACACAAGATAGGTTCAGAGAATGATTGTCACCTATGGTAGTCTTATGGTTGAGAAAACATTCCACCTACTAGTGTCAAGGCATCATACATTACTAAACTTATATTTTAAACCACCTCTCTAAAATAATGATTTATCATCGCAAAATATTCAATTGGAGAATTATTTTGACAATGAGAATCACTATGGTACAAGGAACATTCATGTACTCTCCATCATGGGGATGACCATCACGGTGGACTATAGAAAGGGGTAGACCCTCTTTCTCCTTGGTCTCTTGAACATAGAGAGGGTTACCATGGCTCTCAACAAGATATAGGATCTCAAGACTGACTGAATTGTTTCCAAGAAGCAAGTCTTCATTATGGGATCGTTTTTGTGGGTAAATTGGAGTGGCCATTAAAATATTCTAAATACCTTCGATTGGAAGGGATGTATGTTCTCGATCCAGTAGTCTATATGTTATGGGGGATATTAAGACAAGACCCACATGGATAAGAGCATAGGTATGTTTCTTCTCTGGGGTGTTATGCTGATTTACCAACCCATTGGAGGGATAAAGTTATATGTTTTTCCAGAAGAACTACTATCGTCGATGAGATGATATCCTAGAATGTTAGTAAGATGTGGACATTTTTTTCATCTGCATTTTATCATTGGAAAGATATTCATGGTTACTTCAATGACTAGAATGGGGTTATAAATCTATTCCTCATAGGGAGTATGTGTATGTACATGATCCTATCCTCTATTTTCATTCACTGGATTCATATAGTACTAATGGGAAGAGAGATGAGTATACCCTATACTTATCATCTATAAATTCTAACTGAATTCCCCATGTGCCACCAGACGTGGCTATTGGGAGGCCTTAAAAATGTTGGCGGGTGTGTGTGCATGCTTTAATTTTTTCCACAAAATATGGTTGAAGAACTTCATTGAGTGCTTCTATACTTGTATTATACAATGATTTGTGGGTATAGTGAGGTGTATTATCTTTGTTGAAGGTTTCCATAGTATTTTCTACGGGCTTCTTTGAAAGTTTCTAGGAAAGCCTGCTGGCTAGCTATGTGAAGGTTGATGGGTGTTTCATCCAGCTCATTTTTTAGAAATCATGGTTGGTGGGCTTATCTAGAAAGGAAAATGTATGAAATTTCACCCTATTGTTTGGCTTTCATCCCCATTGGGCTATCTTGCAAGCCCGGGTCTGAGGGACTTGGTCAGAACATGCAAAGGTGACACCCTCAACAAGTAGAGGTTTCACAACCCCATGGAATCTATGGTAGAAACTATTAGTATGAACCATTGAAAATGACCCATATTTCATTGGGATGATCCAAGATGTTTCCTCCTAATTCATCCTTTTGAAATATGGGAGTGAGTATTCATTGTTTTCTGTTGATATGATCGAGAAACAATTGAAGATGGCGGTCAGCGACGTCTACTTCAGGACCACCTGTCAACATTGACTGGATGATTGGGGGTATATATTGGTCTGGAGGGAATGTCGGGTAGCCTCTGGGCATAGGATTGTATCATTATGACGGTACTCTTGAACCAGTGCATTAGAGACCAAAATTTGATGACAATGATTCGGTGATGGCATCCTTTGAGCGTGAGTGGATTCATCTTAGTAGCAAATTGAGCATTCACAGGCTTAAAGTTGAAGAAATCCATTGAATTTATGGGAGTTATTGAATGTAAGTTCCTGTATAAAAGACAAATAAAATAATGAACTCTTGAAAAGAAATATATTTTGGATGAATACATGACTTATTTATTTCCCTGTCCACCCCTCAATTCCATTGAGAATGGAAGAGGCCTAATTGGTAGGTGACGCTATCACATTGGTAAAGGATTCATGTTGGGTTCAATATTTTTTCCATCGGAGTTTTCACCCCAAGAATGATTCATTTTTCTGAACAAATTACAATATTTTAATTCATGGAACTGGAAACACCCAATCAGTCAATATCCCTAGGGACCTTCTTTCCAAATGCATGTTAGGGATTTTGACCCATGATGCTTAATAGTGCACATTGGACGAGAGGATGGGATGTTGGGATTTGTACACCATTTGGGGGGGAATTATTTCCTAGTTAAGGACACTTATATAAATTTAAGATATGTTCATGAATATTTCCTCAATTCCAATTCATGATTTTAGTTGTCCCAATATTAGAAATCAATTATTAGCATGTGTGGAATTTCAAATAATCTAGATTTATTCAAGGTTCTTCATTGATAGAGATATCTATATGTATATGAGGTTCTCTATCAATTATTTCTACTAATATACATTATAGAGATTCTGTAGTCATTATCATAACGATGATGGTTTTTAATCCCCGTAGGGGGAACATTGTAGATTATGGTAATGTAGGTATACGCATGTCACTTTTGAATTTATCATCAAATAGGGAGATGAAAGTTGATATGATAATGGGATAAATCCCATAGTTAGGATTCTTACATATCCATGTGAAAGGAATAAATACCCATTTAGTTCATTCCCACTTAATTGGGAACATCATACCTTTTTAGGACATGTGATGAGGAACCAACCATAAAATTTAATGTCATATGGTATCGACGTCTAGGAAGATGATTCCTAGTCAAAGATTACTGTGTAACTTATACTGAAACAACCCAAGGGACGTGGAAGGGAAATGAGATTCCAATTCAAATAAACCCTATATGGGATGTGACCCAACAGAACATGGTTGGTTTAGGATGTCATGTTTGAACCTCTAAGAGGCTTCCTATGTATCCCATTTGGATAGGAATTAAAGCCCACATAGTTCATTGTTGAGGACCCACGCATTTAGAGTCCTGACCTGAACTGTCATTGAAGTTGTTCAAAGTTTAAAATTTATATTTCTACTAACTACTCTATATGTGGAAAGTAGGGTCGAACCCATAGGGATGGAAAACTTGGCCACTAGTCTCCTAAAAAACATGGTAAACTCCACTATTGACAACAGTGGAGTGATTTTTCTATTTTTTCCACTTTATATATATATATATAATAATTAGTAGACTGACAGAACATTGGAAACATGTATTTAAACACGATTGAGGCTAGAGACAGTAGAAAACATGGAATAACAGAGATATAGAACACTAATAAAAGGACAATCCATTAAAATGATCGGGGAATAATCTCCAATCTACTAGTTTTGAAGGTGTTTCAATTCACTTATAGGTTGTTGCAGAGTACCATTATAAAGAGTATGACTCACCTCCTTCACCTGGAGTTATGTCACACAAGACAACCAATTTAAGAGTCCACCAATCCAAAATTAAATAACTGTGAACTATTTGAAAATTAACAGCAAGACAAACTCACCATAAGTCTTGAAGTGTTTTGAATTTATTATCTTTTGAATAGTGTTTCCATAATTAATCTCGCCAACTGAATGTGAAATCCTAAAATTAACCTTTGGTGGAACAATGAAATTTAATGAATTCATTATTGATCTCTCTGATCAATACTGAATACATTAAAATGATAAAGTGAAAAAAGAATTTAATTATAACCAGTGGAACATCAATATATCCCTGAACTAGTGACTTAGCTAGACAGTATCTCTATTAAGATGTATACTATGATCATTCTATTACAAAATAGAATATTTAAAAGAAAACATAGGAAGTAAACTCCCCCTGCTAGCATGAACTTTTACAGATCCTGGCCACCTCCAGCTCCAAGAAGTGGTTCCAGAGTTGCCATCTGGTATCCTCTCATCGGTACTAGATCCTTCAATGTGTAAAATGAATGTCTGTCTAATCAATTCCCTTCCCCATCAATCTATTTCTTGTTGTGCTTAAGTATCCATTGTATTTTGCTGTTTCTCAAGATAATTTATTTATTTAATCTAAAACATAATTTATCAATTATTAATTATTATTAAGTAACTAAGTAATTAACATAATTAATTTACCAAATTATTGAATTTATTTTTAGTTGGGAATAAAGATATTAATTAGTTCATTAAATATTTAAATTAAGTTACTTTATAAGTTGTTGAAATTTTAATTCAAAATATTATATTAAAAAGTTAAGTTTATTTTTATGATTAATTATTATAGACATTAACAATTATTAATTTGAACATTGATTTGTTAACTTATTAAATGATATATTTTATTCTAATTTTATTTATAAATTATTATTGGAATGTTATTTTCTTCATTTTATTTGAAAATACTAACTTCATATGCAACATTATGCAATATTTTATTTTAACTAAAATTAGAAGTTTAGTTAGTTTAGTTCAATAAAATTTATTAAAATTAATTAGAGAATCTGTTTGGTTAATATTAAGAATTTCATTTTTAATTAATCTTTCAACTTAAAATCATTTCTATTTCATTATTACTTTATTATAGATTTTATTTTAGTTTTATTTACTTTTTTTCTTTTTTATTATTTTACCACTACTTTTCCTCCCCCAAAATCTCGGCACAACAGTGGGGCAGGTCATCTTCTCCATCAAATATCTGGGGAATAATATCCTCTTGTAGACACGACGACTCGAGCACCGGCTTCAACTTCTCATCCTCATGCGACATCAGCAGACCACACAGGTGTGGCGCGACTCTAAGTCTTGTGTGGCTTTGAGTTCTCACCGCGGTGCATCGATTCTCCCCCTTTTCTCCACGGCGACTCGACAAGTCCAGCAGTGGAGATCTCCCATTACTGGTGAGATCCTCCTCAAACTACATTGAACCCTCTATATGAGGTGATGCGGCCATCTTCTAGCAACCGGTAGTGGTTCCAACTTCCCCAGCAGCTATGCGCGTTCTATAGGTGCGGTGCAGGTTAGATCCAGCAACCTCCTTCTGTGACTGGTTCCTCAGCTCTTCCAGGTTACGAATTTCTCTAGATCCGTAAGCGGTGTGCCTTCATCTTCAACCTCACCTGGTGTGTGATGATCTTCATCAGTAGCTCGGACAAACTAGTTCATCTCCTTTACTATATATAGGACAAAGGATTGTTCAATTTTTTAAAGATCTAGTGGGAAAAAATTCTGTTTATGTTTTTCTAGGTTGTGATGCTAAAATTGTTTTTTTTTGTGGTGGAAGAATTGATGTTTAAGAGGAGAAATTCTATCAGTGAGATACAAAGGATAGCTACTTAACGGAGGGGTGAACGATCATTGTAAGGTCGAAAATAAAACGTCACCAGTATAGTAGCGGGGTAATAGTGAGGTACCGGGTGGGGGTTGTTTGGGTGCCTCCTCATCTGGCTATGATAAATATTTTTTTATATCTGATATCTTTAAAAAAAAGATATTTTGATATCTTTGACAAGATATATCTGATATCTTTGAGAAGATATATTTTATATCTTTTATGAGATATATTTAATATCTTTAATCAGATATGAGATATCTTTTAGGAGATATATGAGATTTCATCTTCTATTTATATGAGGTGTGTGGCTCCTCTCTCGGTAGTGGTTGGAGGCAGTGCAGTTACGTTTTCATGGAGAAGTTTTCATATCTGCAACCGGTGGAACTACTCTGATTTGATTGGCTTTCATCTGCGGTGGTTTTTTGATCCGATCCTGGTGTTTTTCATCTGCACTTTTGTTCGGACATCAATCTTCTGCTTTCACGGTTAGATCTATTTGGGTTTCTTTAGCAGGTTGTTTTCTACATTTCAGGCTTCATCAAGACTACATCTATACTCCGACTTTGATCCACTATTTTTCTAAGCATTACTTTTGAGAACCCATTCATTTTTGGGGAGTCTCTACCATGTACTTATCTATTTTAGTGGATCCCTCTTTCTTGACTAGGTCCCGTGGTTTTTCCCTTTTGTGTTTTCCACGTAAAAATTCTGGTGTCAATTTTATTTTCTGCACCTGGTTTTGTTGCTACGCATCTGCTGTTTGAGGGAAAGATTTCTCTGCTGCACGTTCGTGTTTTTTGTTGTTTGCGTGTTCATCGCTTTCCATCTTTCCCAACATCTGGTATCAGAGGGTTTGGTTTTTATTTCATATTCATTATGGAAGCTAATTACAGTCGGATGATTTTATTGAATGGTGCCAATTATCATATGTGGCGACTTAAAATGAAGGATCTACTTTTTGTCAAGAGAATGCATCTTCCAGTGTTTAGTACCCAAAAGCCAGAAAGGATTTCAGATGAAGAATGGTCATTCAAGCATGAGATGGTTTGTGGCTTCATTCGCTAATGGGTCGAAGACAACGTGATGAACCACATTGTCAACATCTCTCACGCCAGAACATTGTGGGAGAAGCTCGAGACTACCTATGATTCTAATACTGGAAACAATAAATTGTTTCTTCTCAAAAAAATGATGAATTTGAGGTACAGAGAAGGTACATCTATTTATGATTATTTAAGTGAATATCAGGGATGTTTTGATCAGTTTTCTAGCATGGGTATTAATTTTGAAGATGAGGTTTTGGCACTTTTATTGCTTAACACATTACCTGATTCTTGGGAGAATTTATGTGTTACACTAACCGGTTCTGCTCCTAATGGTGTTGTGACATTCAGTTTTGTTAAGTCTGTTATTTTGAATGAAGAAGTCAGGAGACGTACTCAAGAGAAATATTCAGAGCTTTTAGTCACAGAGAACAGGGGGAGAAGCCAGGAAAAGAATCAAGGACAGAGCAGTCGAGGAAAGAGTAAAAGCAGAAGCAAATCTCGATCAAAGCAGAGAGATTTTGAATGTCATCATTTTGGTAAGAAGGGGTATGTTAAGAAGTTTTGTTATCATCTGAAAAGAGAAAACAGAATGAAGGAAAATCAGCCAAAGAAGAATATCGATGGAGATGATCATGTCACTGCCGCTACAAGGGGTGATCTTGTTATTGTTTATGACTCCATTAATATTGCTTCTGATCATTCTTGCTGGGTTGTTGACAGTGGTGCCTATTTTCACGTGACATCAAAGAAGGAGTTCTTTACATCTTACAACCCAGGTAATTTTGGGATTTTGAAGATGGATAATGATGGTCATGTTGATGTCGTAGGTATCGGGACTGTTTGTTTAGAGACCAGTACTGGAAGTAAGCTGATTTTGAAGAATGTTCGACATGCACCGGTGGTTTGCTTGAATCTAATTTCTACCAGCGTTCTTGATGATGAAGGGTTTATCAACACATTTGGTGATTTCCAATGGAAACTTTCCAAGGGCTCTTTGATTGTGTCTCAAGGGAAGAAGCAATTAGGTTTGTACTGGACTAGAGCATCTATTTCATGTGATATTGCTTGTGTTGTTGAGTGCAGTGTTTCATCCATGTTGTGGCATAAGAGGCTCAGTCACATCAGTGAGAAAGGGCTAGGTTGTTTGGCCAAGCGAAATCTTATTCCAGATTTGAAGAGTGTCAAATTGGACACATGTGATCATTGAATGGCTGGGAAACAGAGCAGAGTGAGTTTCAGCAGTCATCCTCCACACAGGAAGTCACATGTACTTGATTTAGTACATTCAGACGTTTGTGGTCCTTTGAAATCTAACACCTTTAGTGGCGGTCTTTATTTTGTGACTTTTATTGATGACTACTCACGAAAGCTCTGGGTTTATGTTTTGAATGCCAAAAGTCAGGTGCTCAGTGTTTTTAAGAAATTTCATGTTTCTGTTGAGAGGGAATCAGGCAAGAAATTGAATTGTATTCGCACTGACAATGGGGGAGAGTATTGTGGTCCATTTGATGAATATTGCAGGAAGGAAGGTATTCGGCATCAGAAGACACCTCCCAAGACACCTCAGCTAAATGGTGTAGCTGAGCGGATGAACAGGACTTTGTTGGAAAGTGTTCGTTGTTTGCTTTCGGAAGCAGAGTTTCCTGGACACTTTTGGGGTGAGGCTTTACTTACTACTGCTTATATTATCAATTTATCACCTTCAGTTTCATTACAGACAGACACTCCTGATAAGTTTTGGTATGGAAAAAGAATCAGGTACGATCACTTGAAAGTTTTTGGTTGCAAGGCTTTTGTTCATGTGCCTAGAGATGAGAGATCCAAATTGGATGATAAGTCACGACAGTGTATTTTTATTGGGTATGGACACGATGAGTTTGGGTACAGGTTTTATGATCCTGCTTTGAAGAAACTTGTTAGAAGCCGAGATGCAGTGTTTAAAGAGGACCAGACTATTGCAGATATTGATAAGGGAGAAAAGTCCACTTCTCCAAATTCTGATGGTTTTTTTAGTCTTGAGCCAGGTTTTGATTCACATTTACCTCATATTGTTGATTCGGATGATCACATTGATGTGCAGAATGATGCTCAGGGTGAACAGGTTGGAGTTGATATTTCTGATGCACCTTTTTTTTTTTGATGATCCGGTTCCTGGGGTTATCAATGAACCCGCAGTTCCACTCTGGAGGTCATCTTGGCATCGTACCATTTCTACTCGGAATTCACCTGATGAGTATGTGCTCCTCGCTGAAGGGGGAGAACCAGAATCTTTTGATGAGGCGATGGAAAGTGAATAGAAGGACAGATGGGTTGCGGCAATGGATGATGAGATGACATCATTGCACGACAACCACACTTTTGAGCTGGTGAAGTTACCGACAGGTAAGAGAGATTTTCAAAATCGGAGGATTTAGCGGATTAAGAATTAAGAATCCAGTTCTGTTCCCCGATACAAGGCAAGGTTAGTTGTTAAAGGCTTCCGTCAGAAGAAAGGTATTGATTTTGATGATATTTTTTCACCTGTTGTCAAAATGTCTTCTATTCGGGTTGTTCTTGGTTTGGCTGCTAGTTTGGATCTGCAGATTGAGCAGATGGATGTGAAGACATCTTTCCTCCATGGAGATTCAGAGGAGGAGATTTATATGGAGCAACCAAAGGGTTTTGTTGAAACAGGTAAAGAGAATCATGTCTGCAGATTGAAGAAGGGTTTGTATGGTTTGATGCAAGCTCCGAGACAGTGGTATAAAAAGTTTGAATCTGTCATTTCTCATCAGGGTTTCAGGAACACATCTTCTGATCATTGTGTGTTTGTTCAGAGATTTACTGATAATGATTTTATTATACTGCTGCTTTATGTTGATGATATGCTCATTGATGGCCATGATGCTTCTAGAATTGACAGATTGAAGAAGGATATTTGTCAGTCTTTTGGGATGAAAGACTTGGGGCCAGCGTGACAGATTCTTGGCATGACGATCTCCCGTGACAGGAAGGCCAAGAAATTGTGGTTATCTCAGGAGAGATACATTGAGAAGGTTCTTCAAATATTTTCTATGGATAGAGCTAAAGTGGTTAGTACTCCTCTTGCTTTACATTTTAAGCTCAACACTAGTCAGTCACCTTCTACTGATGAAGAGAGAGAGGAGATGCAACACATACATTATTCATCTGCCGTTGGCTATTTGATGTATGCTATGGTATGTACTAGACCTGATATAGCTCATGCAGTTGGTGTGGTCAGTCGTTTTCTATCGAATCCAGGCAGAGATCATTGGAGGGCAGTGAAGTACATTTTTCGTTATCTTCGTGGTACTTCTAATCTGAGATTGTGTTTTGGAAAAGGGCAACCTATGATTTGTGGATTTACAGATTCAGATATGGCAGGAGATATTGATTCGAGGAAGTCTACTTCATGCTATTTGATCACTTTTGTAGGGGGAGCTGTATCTTGGCAGTCTAGGTTGCAGAGATGTGTTGCTTTATCTACCACAGAGTCAGTGTTTATTTCAGCTACAGAGGCGTGCAAAGAATTTTTGTGGATAAAAAATTTTATTCAAGAGCTAAATTTTAATCAAGACAGATATGTTTTATTTTTTGATAGCCAGAGTGCTATTTGTTTGGGAAAGAATCCTACTTTTCATGGCAGGTCAAAATATATCGATGTTCGGTATCATTGGATCCGCAATGTCCTTGATTCGAGACAGTTAGAGCTTGAGAAGATCCACACTGATGACAATGGGTCAGACATGTTGACCAAGAGTTTACCCAGAGGAAAATTTGAGACTTTCCAACTGATTTCAGGGTTGGTGATGATCCCCAGTTGAGTCGGAGGGGGAGTTTGTTGGGGCGCCACCTCATCTGGCCCCGATAAATATTTTTTTATATCTGATATCTTTAAAAAAAAGATATTTTGATATCTTTGACAAGATATATCCGATATATTTGAGAAGATATATTTTATATCTTTGATGAGATATATTTAATATATTTAATCAGATATGAGATATCTTTTAGGAGATATATGAGATTTCATCTTCTATTTATATGAGGTGTGCCGCTCCTCTCTCGGTAGTGGTTGGAGGCAGTGCAGTTGCATTTTCAAGAAGCGGTTTTCAGATCTGCAACCGGTGGAACTACTCTGATTTGATCAGCTTTCATCTGCTGTGGTTTTTTGATCTGATCCTAGTGTTTTTCATCTGCACTTTTGTTCGTACATCAATCATCTGCTTTCACGGTCAGATCTATTTGGTTTTCTTTAGCAGGCTATTTTCTTCATTTCAGGATTCATCAAGACTGCATCTATACTCCGACTTTGATCCACTATTTTTCTAAGTATTACTTTTTAGATCCCTTTCATTTTTGGGGAGTCTCTATCGTGTACTTATCTATTTTAGTGTATCCCTCTTTCTGGACTAGGTCCTGTGGTTTTTCCCTTTTGGGTTTTCCACGTAAAAATTCTGGTGTCAATTTTATTTTTTGCACCTGTTTTTGTTGCTACGCATCCGCTGTTTGAGGGAAAGATTTCTCCGCTGCACGTTCGTGTTTTTTGTTGTTTGCGCGTTCATCGATTGCCATATTTCCCAACAGGGGTCACCGTTAGAACAAATAAAAAATAAAATGAACAATACAACCCATGGTCCCTGATATACTTAAATAAAAAAACGAGGTCACCGTTGCAATAAAAAGAAGAGCTTACCGATGGAATGACTAGCTGCAGTTTAGGGTTCACTGTTAGTTTAAAAAAATTACAGTTGGAAAATAAAATAAAAATTCACCGTTGCGGACAAAAGAATAGGTCACCGACGCACTAAAAATTATGGTCACCAGTAGAGTTTAAGTGATAGAAATGAAATAAAGGGTTACTGATGAAAAATTTCACCGGTTCTGTTAATGGTTACCAAGGGACACTTTTAGCAAAAATGAGGTTATCAATATACTTAAATGAAATCTATTGGTAAACTTCCTAAGGTCACCTTCCCAAAAAAGGTCATAGAAGGATGAATAACCTGCATCAGTAACATTAAAAAAACTAATATTTAGACAAAATAATTAAAACTGCATAAATTTAACATAAAAATATAACTAAAGTTAATTAAAATAAAAAATTGCAACAAAGACTAAACATCTTAAATTAAAAACATAATTATCAAACATAAAGCTTAAATAATACAATTTAATTAATAATTTATAACACTTAAATTATAATCTCGATAATTGATAAACTAAATTGATAAAAGAATTAAATTAAAAATAATTAAAGAATCTATAATAAGTGAAAATGAAGAGCATCGGGGACCCAATAGGTCACCGCTGGCTCTTGACTACCTCACCGGTAAACTAAAAAAAATTAGTGAATGAATAATCCATCTTCATACATAATATTGTATAATTAATTTTTAAATACTAAAAACTAATTAATTAAATAACAATTTGAATACATAAAATTAAAAGTGAACTAAATTATTTAATTTAATCTATAATTCTATACATAATTAACTAGTAGGAAGTCTAAACAAATAAATTTAACATTGATAACCAATTCTAATGAGACTAAATTAAAAGATAAAATACTTAAATAAATACTAAGTTAATTGAAACACAAATAAGGATATTAAATGACTAATTATTATTAATTTCGATTAATTAAAAGGTGGGAGGATTGTAATAAACACAACTAATAATCAAATAATTAATTTAGATAAATTAAGTAAGATTAAAATTATTG
The DNA here is from genome assembly GCA_963277665.1 of Viscum album. Taxonomy (NCBI): domain Eukaryota; kingdom Viridiplantae; phylum Streptophyta; class Magnoliopsida; order Santalales; family Viscaceae; genus Viscum; species Viscum album. The sequence continues at coordinate 1,155,852,731 of OY728122.1, read as the reverse complement.
ATTTAAAGAATAAAAATACTTAATTAATTATGAAAATTGATTTATTAGCAAATTTAATTATAAAAATACAAAAGTACAATTATTCAGTAAAAAGTGATTATATAATTAATTAAATCATTAAAAATTAAGTAAAAAGATGCAGAAAAATTTTTAAAAATAGAGCCACATCACACCCCTCAGTGGTATGTATCAAGGGAGTATTACTCTTTGAGATGATATATTGGGGGGTTACTCCTGAGAAGGATATCCCCCATGAAGGGTCCATCAGTGATGTTTTAACTCAGGGTTTTTGAGGTCTTAACTGGGGGTTTTCTCTTTAGGAGGATACCCAGATTAGGTTAATTATGATTAGGTATTATTTATAAGAAGTATGCCCATTTAGCTCACACCCTAAGTTTGTTTCCTACGTATCTTGGGTAATAGGAATCAGATTTCTCGTAGTTCAGTATTTCAGGTGGATTGTGTGGATATTGTGATCATTACAAACATATAATCCCATGTGAGTCATGATGAGTGTGAGAAACAAGAGGATGTGAAAGATCCAACCAACCCCATGCTTTTCCTCCTTTTCTAGTGAAAGAGGTCGGGGCTATGTCAGAAGAGGCCAGAGCTTTGGACAATGATTTCAGGGCTATGAAACATCCCTATAATCAATTTACGTTGATCCAAATTCCATGGTATGGAAGAAATTGTGGTCAAGGATATGGATAGGAGCAATAATAAAACATCCTACATAAAAGTAAAGAGTATTAACATAGGAGGAGTACCATAAATTGGTTCCACAATAAAAAGAGGATATCATTCCATGTGGATGGGAAATGAAAATGTGATCCTTACCCTACCTACTAGGAATTGGAGGCTCTGAATCATTGAGATGAGGAGGCGAGTAAAGAGTCATATCCCGAGAATCTGAGACTGGGAACACCTAAACCCTATCAATGGAGGAAGGTTTATTGTGACCATATATATTTTAATCTACATACATACCAAGGATCCTTACCCATTTATAGGACAAGTGTGGGAATTATCCGACCATAAGAATTCAAATTCAAATGGGAGACATGCTGATGTGACTTTAACGAATGATTGTTTTAATCTGGAGGTCTTAGAAGCGGTTTGTACAAGGTCCCTTTCGGATAAGGTATCCAAGGAAGAAGAGACCCTTTCATTATTTTCATTGAAGGAGGCCTAATGGATTGCTTGTTTAGGTTGAAATGTTAGGTGATCCAAGTAAAACCGTACAAGGTTTGATCTGTGTAATGGGTCTTCACGCATGTAGGATTGGGAGAATTGGATGAAGCTTGGGTGAAGACCAAAATGGATCATTATATTTGGGTGAGACTTGGATCAAGACATCAAGGATTTAACGGGTATTTTGAGAAGTGAGTAGTAAAAGTTATGATTTGAGGGAGGGATGTCAATCTAGTCTTCTTATTTCAGGTGGTTGGTAGAATAAGTCCCAAATATTCTAATTTTTCATTACACTAAATAGAGTTATGTCTCATTATCAACATTAAACTTCCATTATTTTGGTGGAGGTTTTGGAGGACGTGAGTGATGTATTGTGGATATAAGATCCACAATAATCATTTGGGGAAATTAATCTATAGAAGTGAAGGACCAAAAAAATATTTATATGAAAATACAAGACCATTGTGAAGGTGTATGGTCCCCTAAGTGAGTTGGTGTGCACGTGATGGGGTGCCAACGGTGATTAGGATTACATTGGGTTAACCACTTTTTAAGGATTTGACATTATTAGCATTCCTCACTTTTCTTCTCCTCCTTTTTTTAAGGAATTTCACTTTTTACTTATTAATACATTTAATCAAATGGATTGTCAAAAATACACTTTACCTTACCTTGTGAAATTATAAGAATTCCAGAAAACACAAAAAAAATGAATAGATAAATTATATAGTTAAATTGAGGAATCATCAAATAACTATTAACTAAACATGGAATTACCATCATAATTATACATGTAGTAAGAATCATATTTACACTTGAAATAACCACCATGGTTATACTTGGAATGAACATCATGATATATTCCAATAATCTATTAGGAGAAAATTAATCGGTATAAATTATCCCTCAACAAAATTCATTGGAGATATATAACAAACACACACACCAATGGATTATAATATTACAACATATCCACATAAAACATTCCATGGAACCTTAATAAGATTCCAAAAATCATTCATCTTAAAACCATTCATTGTAAGTATAAGAAAGATGATTTGGATATTGATACATCCCATTTTGTGAAACCCATTTTTAAAAATAACAAGAACAAAAAGATAGTTTTTTTCATTTATGAAAACATGGAATCTTATATTGGAAGGAAAAAAAATTAATAGTTACAGCTATAGGATAATTCACTATCCTCATATAGGTTAAAATAGAACATTCTTTTTTACATTGTCTTAAATAATTTAAAAAAGTTCCATAAAAAGACAACATTTGGAAAAAATTGAAAAAATGAAAAATTGATTTAAAATATACATTATTAATATTCTTTGTCCATATAAAAAATCTATGAAACAATTATTAAAAAATAATATCACAGAATAAAATGAGTTTTAAGGGAAACATTAAAAGAAAATCATTAAAATAATTTCACATACTTATTGACTAACTCATCGTGTTCGTTCTTTATCATCCTGAATAATAAACATAGTTAACTTATTTTTTATTATAAAGATCCATTTTCATATTTACAATTACTTTTATTTTATCTCTCACCATGTTATTTTAAATTATATAACTAATTACATTCACATCAAACATTTTGACGATTTTCATTTAATAAGTCCAAAAATATTTTTGGTGAGTAGAATATGGTTAAAGATGTTATTAATAATTATTCTATAGAACATGAATAATGAATTAATATTAATTTATATCTATCAATTATTAGTTTAAATCCAACCACTAAATATGGTTTTGAAAAGTGAACAACATTACAATCACGGAGATAGTAGGTCGTACGTATACATGAGTAACATGTCCATTTATTAGCGATCATTATAGAAAGAAGGTAAATATTATTTTATCATTAAAAAATTATAATAATTTAAAAGGTATACTTTTAATTATTTAAATATACTTATATATAATTCATGTTATGGGGTGATGAAAAAAGAATCATGTTGCTTCGTTGAGGCAGTATGCCACATGTACGCATGAAAGATATTATAATTTTTTTGAATGGAATTGTAAGAAGGTAACTGATATATTATCTTTTTATAATGATAAATATTTCATTAAGATAATATATATAAAATTATTCCATCATTATAATCCACACATGAGAGATGGTTATAGAAAATGAATTATATTGATTCGCAAGGTTGTACTCTGGTGACACATGTATTATGGTTTTGTTTCACATTCGACTGAAGAGGAGATGGATATAAGTTATTATATTAATATTATAAAATTACATTATATGGATGATGTTTTTTATATTATTTTATCATGTTTTACTAGTATTTGAATAAGGTTGAATAAAAAATAATAAATGTAATTAAAAACTATACCCATTCTTTAGAAAATCTCTATTGCTTCACACTTTATGTCCTCCAAGAATAATATTCATCTAAAAAATACATATAGAATGGGGGGATGAAATCTATCAAGGTATTTTTGGAATGTATTGGATAAAACAAAAGGATTTTATATGTGAATAAATGAGACGAATGGATTCCCATTTATAAGAGATGGGATGAACACTCTTTGAATTTCTAACATCATCTAACTAATATAAATTAATTATTAATTAAACATATATCCAAATATAATTATGTTCAATATAAGACATGAATGGGTATAAAAACTATTATAAAATAAAATTTATATAAGTTATTAAAATATTATAATCCATATTTTCTTTCAAACACTTACTATCACCTTTTACACTTACCCTTATAATTATGATTTCTACACATTGAGGGAGACTATAGTTACTATAAAATGAATAAAATATAATAAATGGAAAATATTTGATATTATAAAAAGTATCATAATAAATTAACTAAATATAATATTTTTTCAAATTTTATATAATTTAATAAATTATAATTTATTATAATATATTATTAATGTTGTTTTTTAGAATATTTCTTTACATTGATTTATATAATATCAATATAATGAATAAAATTTGAAAAAAATTATTTAATATATATATAATGTAATTTTATTCTATAAAGTTTATATATCAAATTCATTATCTAATATTTTATTTTAATTAATATATTTAATATCATTTCTTTGATTTTCCATTAATTGAATAATTACTATAGCAGTGTTGTTTTAATTTTTTTGGTAATTAATTTTCATTATAAATTTTCTATAAATTATAAGTATAAAAATAAATCATATATATTTCATGAGAAATTTTATAAAATAACATAGGCCAAGGTTTACATTATGTTAAATATATTACAGTTATTAAAAATCAAACTATGACATTCCTCTTTTTTCAATAAATAAAATATTATAAAGGTTATTATATCATAAAAATCAAAAGAAAAGACCATATAACTCAATATTGAATTATTATAGATTTTATAGCCACATAAAATATAATTAATTCATGTTTTAATTATTTTTATTAATTTTATTTAATATTTAGCACTCAAATTACTTAATTTTCTCATTACCTTAGTAATAAAAATAACGAAGGTTACTATTCTTATTGGAAACAATATGAGAGAACTATCTAAAAAATTTTAACCACTTGATTGAAAATATGGGATTCATTTTTCAAAATGCATAACAAAAAATAGGCATAAAATAATTTAATATTAAATTGTAAAAGCACGATGAAAAAAAATTTTCTCAAAAAATGCCCTTATTAAGTGTATAATGTTTGTATACTAAATTTAAGTATAAAATTCATTTCAAAAAGTCATAGTTGAATTATTTTAAATAAAAATGAAGTAATTAAATTTTATAACTAAATTAGAATATAATTTTACTTTGAAAATACTTTAAAAAAATAATGTTATCAATAAGAATTAGAATTTTTACCTATTCCATGAAAATTGAAACATTGCAGAAAATTATAAAAAATTAATATTAAGAAACTTTTGTCATGATTACTTATGAAAAGAAATATTTTTGTATAAATTTTATTCTAAACAATGAAAAAAAATATTTTTAATAAAACCATATAATATTTACAAATAAAATTTGGTATGAAATTAAGGATTTTCTCTTTTTATAAGAAAACTATTTAATATTTATATAATGAATATACCTCTATAAAATATTAATAATGAATATATGAAAATAGTATTTATAAAAATTAATTATTATGTTACATGATTACCAAATATTGAAAATTTCTTCTTCGTAATTTTATCAAATTATAAAACAAGGTGTGATACCTTTACCTCATATCATTTTCAAACACCAATATTGTATTTTCAACCATATGGTTTTCTATAAGACCATAACCCAAAAAATTAACTTTTCCAGCAATAATTTCTCCCTATTGTCAAGAATATGAATATTATATTCCTCATAAGAAAGGTTATAATTAAATAAAACTAAACCAGGTCTCAAAATATTAATCAAATCTCACACATACATTCATAACATCAAAGAAATAATTAATTTTTTATATGGGATAAACTCATAGGCAATGAATCATGTCCAAAAAACACAAAAGTCTCTTGGATTTCATATGGACCAATGAATCCGGCACTTATATTCCCATTTTTACCAAAAAAAATCACATTTTACAATGAAGATAAATTAATAAAAAATGATCACTGATCATTCCTTGGATTACCCATATATTTTTTCTACCAGCTCTGAGAAATCCTCATATGTTTTGAAATACCTTCCATATCTAAAACATTTCCTTTACCAATTCTAGTCCCATAAAAATTCATTCACCAATTTCATCCCAAAAATATTTTGTCTGAAATCACTTATTCTATAATTCCTCAAAATCCCCCATCTATATACTGGAATGAAGACATTTATTATAAGGAAAATAAACTAAAGTGATATGTTGATCCCAAATTTCCTAAAAATCTAATGAAAAAATAATAAATCATATCTTCAATATTCTAAAATTTTTACATAGATTTTTCATCATATTGAGGATAAAATGTCGTACTGATATTTAATTTCGCACTTAATGATTTCTCATATCACTTATATTTTTTTTGTGAACTTTGGATCATGGGTGGACTTAATCAAGAGATGAAATCCATGTAAACTATTTATCATTATAACATATAGTAAATAATTTTGATCTTTTGAATATGTATCTCGAGTTAGAATGAAATGTGAAGATTTAATTAATTAATCAAAATTAAATTAATCAAATTATTTCATCTAAATTTATTTTCCAATCCCACTAATAAATCCATGGATATATTTTACCATTTTCAATCCAATACATGTAATGGATGATTTATTCCTTTTGGAAATTTTCATTTTCCTTTGACTTTTTATCAATTCAAATATTTCATGCCAAAATTAGAAATATATATTTTCATTGCATTTCATCAGTAACTATCCTGATGGTCTCCAAATATCTAAGTAAAACTATGATGAATAGAAAATGTGTAACTCTGACCTTTACTCAATAATTATCCCTTGAATTGGAAATCACAAAGAATACATAATCTCATTCCAAATATCACAAAATATTTTTATCAATTCTAAATTCATGAAACGTACCATTCTTAACTAATTTTACCTTTTTCTATAACTCATGATCTTAATTCTTAGATTTCTTAATTAATTATAACAGAGACTATTGTACTGATGAATATAACAATAAAATATGAAGTTACAAAATCTATAAAATAAATCCTCAAATTAATCAAATCATTAAGAAATTAGTCATATAATAATACTAAAACATTTAATGAACCATTATTTTCTACATTAATGAATCAACTACAATGATATATTTTCCCAAATTTAATAAATTATGTATCCATAATACATTATCAATTCTTTCCATCTCCTTTATATCATGTTAAACTATTTCTATGTGAATATATACCTAAAACATTAATGATAACTATTTGGATCAAACATGGATCCATTTAGATTATGTCTCCATATTTTTAAATAAAACACCACAACCGAAAATTCCAAATAATTTGTAGGATAATTTAAATCACAAGGTTTTTGTTTCCATGAATCATAAGAAATTACCTAATATTATTCATCATGAAAAAACTATGTCCTTTTAATAAAGTATCACTGTATAGGAAAAATTCACTATGTTTAGAGGGAAATTCCAAAACTAGATCATTCACCAGACCACTATTTTTATCTCATGAGAAAAATCATCACATTATTTTGTTCAAATGTATTTATATCTATTTCTAGTTAACTTAGTCATTGTGATAGATAACCAGGAAAATATTTCACAATCCTCCTTAAATATACTTCTAACCCAAAAAAATCTTTGAATTTTAGTTACATTATTATTTTTTCCCCTTTATAAACAACATTAATTGTAGGTGGATCAAAGGTTATTCCATATTTCTTTATGATGTGTCTACTAAATGAAATATTATGCAACCAAAAATCATAATCTATAAATTTTTTGTATAAATTCATTTATTTTAGTGGTTTCATAAAAATACATAACTATATTCATGATCTTAACAAATTATTGAATAAGTCAATATATTAGAAATAAAAAACAAGTAAAATATTATAAAAATATTCATATATGATTCTACTCAAAGGAATCATAAATAATGAAAGGTCATTTTTTAACCCAATGGCCATAACTATAAACAGATAATTCCCAAATCTCATCGGAAACTCTATTTTTCATAATTCTATCCTCCATCACCTTCATCTCAAAGTACCTAAACCATAGGAAATTTTTCTAGAAATAATATGTCCCATGGATCTGGTCATTCAATTCATAGATATAAGGAATGAGAAACTTTTTCATCAATGTGATTATATTAAAAACTATGTAATCAATGAAAATTATTGTGGAACCATATTTCTTAAAAATTAGTAGGGTAACCTTAAGGTGAAGTCCCAGTTTAAATGAAACATTTTTCACAAAACACCTATAACTACTTTTTTAATTCAATAAGATCTAGTTAATCTATTCAATAAGGGGATTTTTAAATTGGATTATCATTAGAAACTAATAAAATATTAAATTTAACTTGTCTATAAGGTAAAACTCTATATACCTCACCAGGAATAACAACCCATTATTCATTTTCATTAATCCCATCATTAATCTATATAGTTTTCTATTTCTTGATAATATGTGAATTATAACATTGATTTCAATAGTTTTATATTTTTTCAACAACTTTATATGCTATCAATTACATGGGTTCAATCATATATACAAACTAATATTTTCTGGAAAAATTACTTATTTAGATATAAAATATATCATAGAATAGTAAATGAAAACTGAATCCATACCCAAAAAACATCATACTCTTCTAGATGAATGAGAATATGGTTTTTAGGTAATGTCATTTCAAAATAAATGACATGTATATTCTTATAATTTCATTTTATATCAATAATTCCCCCATGTAATTTTTCTCTAACTTTTCGACCCATTTCTTAAGACAAAATTTCTAATCTAACTGAAAATTTCTCAAAAATAACAGAATGTGTAGGAAAAAATCAAAGAATTCATTATTATAATATTGATACAAAAAATGTACCTGGTACTGAATTTTTTGTTTTCCCAATATCCACTAATGTGGTTTCAATATATTTCACCACAACATTATAAATATTTTCTAGATTCCTACCTTTATTCAGGTTATTATTTTCAAACTGATGAGAAAAATAAATGATCCCAATACATTTAAAAAATAATCTTGTTTATAAGAATTGGTTGTATAACTAAAATCATATTTTTAACTTAAATTATGATCCATATGCCTTATCCTACAACCTATAAGGCACTTGAAGACTTCATAATATAATCCCAGATGTTAGTTTTAATACAAATCAGAAAAAACTAAAAATATAATTTATTTTCTATCAAATTCCATTGATTAATTGTTCCATGTTTCTGCCACCTAGACCACACTTTCTATTAGTTGATGATGTTCATATAATCATAATAAAACTCTATATTAACCTTCTTAGACCATCACACACTTTTATAATTACTTTTTAATTCATAGGAATCTAATTCCCTTTGATACCATGGCTTCAATAAATAGTAATACTGATTAATCTTACTATCATGATCATGTAAAAAATTTGGTATATACCATTGGAATATGGTAATGTATAATTGATACACGTCATATAAATATTCTTTCATTTATTCCAAATCAAAAAAATTAGTTTCCATACTAATTTGGAAGGATTTAAAAAATTATTTCTCATAGAATTTATTTTTAAAATCATCTCATTAAATTCTACCAATTTCATTATTTTCTTTAATATTCATAACCATTATCCAATATTGATCATATTCACCTTAAAACTGGTAAATATAAATACATATCTTTTGATGATTTTAATATCCAATTATATAAAAAATATAAATTATTCTGATTTAATCCATGAATATTCTACCACTAGGTTAGAAGATTCAATGAATATCGTTGGGTGTTTATTCATAAAATGTCCCATTGTAGACATGTTCCGATGTGGTAGATATAGAAGATCCCTAACATAGATAATACCACTGATGATATCCTATATAAACTAATCTATCATAGAAAAAAATTATTTATTATCATTCAAACCATTTAAGATTGTAAATTTGAAAGCATATAATCCCCTTGGTTCCCTCCTACATCAAATTCCTTATTTCCTCTATAGAAAACCATTCCTAGTAGACATATATTAGATGAAAAAACATATTAATCTTTAAATTATATATCATTTCAAAAACAATTAAAATTAAAATATTTTGTATGTATTCTATTAATATTATACTGACCTATAAAATTTTCTAGTCCATTATCATATACTAGATATAAGGGAATTTCCTTAAACAATACATATTTTAGTAATATTAAACTATAATTTACATTCTTATATTCCCAATGATCTTTTTTTATAATAGTTATAGAGAGTTAGGTCATTACTCATACATAATAAACCCATATTTATAAAATTTGGAAAATTCTATTAAGTATACCATTTTACAATAATATTTTTTTTAAAATGGAACACGTTTTCTTATCATGACTCTAACACTATGATTTTTTAGAAAACAAATAATTGTTTTATCGCATATTTTGTATGAAAAACCATTCCAAAACAACCTGTGATATATATTATTGTTATTACCTTGATGTTGAATTATAGGGTGTAAATAGTATTAAATATGTTATGATATATATATAAATATATATGTATATATATTAATTTCTTAATCAATATAAATTATTAGATAATTTTTGGTAATTAATTAATCAAATTTTATTAAGGTAATTTTATTTTTTCAAAATATGTTTTCTTCAAAAGGGTTTTTACTTATTTTTATAAAATGATATTATAATTTTTTTTTGAATTAATATAATTTTTTTGATAAAATTAAATTCATTTATGAAATAATAATATAAAAATTTAGATAAGGATAATTTTATGTATTTTTAGGAAAATATTTATTTTTGCGTGAATATTGAATAATATATATTTTTAAAAAGTGTAATCTCATTTCCCAAAATTAAGAAATTTAAAGCTGAAATTATTATTTTAATAGTATGTCATGTAACATAAATATAATTTTGTTATATTTTACCCACATAATTTATTATTAACCTAGTTCATCATTAAATTTAGTTTATGTTTGTATTTGGATTTAAAAATTGGATTTTTATGAAAACTATTTAAAAATGTAATATGTTTCTCCAATTAAATTATTTATGAATATAAATAATGTTCAATTTTTTTAGATAAATTGAAATATTATACATAAATAAATATTAATTTATATGTATACAATATTTTTCATTATTCATATTTTTAATAAAAAATAATCTTTTCCTTGAATGATACAATTCATGAAAACCAGCATTGTTGTCGGGTCTGTGTGTTTTATTTAAAATAATATTTGGAGAAAAAATTGACATTGACTTTGAAAAGAGTTATTATATATTCTAAATCATCATAATTATTCTTATCTAATATATTCCAAATAATTTTTGACTAAAACAAATAGTGAAAACAGTAAAAATTAATTACTGCCTTTAAGTTAAAAATGAGATTATCAAGGGATAAAGAGAACAAATAATGATTAACATGACCTAAAGAATATTATAAGATAAATTTAATGTAAATATTTGGAACCTATAACATATATTTTAATATAATTCACTTTTTCCCCTCTTTTATGTGAATAATGTTTATATTTTTTTCTTCTAAAAAATTGATATTGTGCCACTCACATCACTTTTAAAAGGCCACCCCATCTCCTCTCATATTCACAAAATATTAACCTTTTATATCATCCATGGACATCTAAAATAAGTACAAAAATTAAATTATATCATTCTAGAATCCATGTGATGGGATGAAATTCATCAAAGGAAGGTGTTTGGTGTAAACAAAAGGGGGTTACCAGAAATACATATAACATTATTCAATGCGCATTTTTTATCATATTAATTAATTATAATTATTAAATTATTTGTAAAAACATGTTGATATAATAATCATAGAACCTAAAAAATACACAGATATTTTAATGATATTTTAATGACCAATATTCACCACCACTTCTGTCAAATGGGTTACGAATTCATCATTGAAGTGTATGACGAACTGTCGCTTCACGAACCGATGCCATTAAATTTTCTTGTACCACACATGATGGATGTAAAATATATATATTATATTTATAATATAATTAACACTATAGATTTTTTATATTATATATAACATTTCAATATTAATTCCTTAGGGGATTTTATAACTTATATCATGTGCACATTGAACAACCTCATCGCGAAACAATGTGATTCATTTTTTCTCTAACTCCTTAAATAGATTATAATTAAGGTATTTTTAGTGAATATATGTGATATACATGAAATAGTTAAGATATTTATGACATAATTGTCAAAATTAAAAGAAAATATATCATTTTATTTTTTACATTTTCTCTCACTAGAATATGATTTCGTCATTCATGTACCTATGGAAAACCGCCTTCAGAAGTCAAGTGACTCACTATTTTCAAAACCAAACCACATGTATAATATGTATAATTATATTATTTTTTTATATTATTATAATTCTATAAATAAAATTTATTACTCAACTCTTTTTTATAATGATCGTTGAAAAAATGGAAATTTTACTAATGTGTACTTAATGTCCGATGTCTCCATGATCATAATATACATAATTTAACACAACATTATTTCATGATTAGACATAAAAGAATAATTTATTTATAATTATTATTATTCAAGGTATGATTAATTAATAGTCAATTTAAAAGGACTGAAAATAAAAAATCATAACATATATATAAAACCAAGATGTTATTACTTGAAATGTGATTACTAAATGTAATTGGTAACAAACGAGTAATAAATGGTCATAATTAAATAATATATGGTATAATATATATAATTATAACTTTATAATATATGTAAAATAAACATATTTTTATTATACTTGAGGTTTGAATGTGTAAGATGAAAGTCGATACTTATGGTGAGATATTTCTAATTTCATTTTTATTTCTGGGAGACATATGCTAATTTTCAACTCATTTATTTTACGTGGTGAATATACTACCAATTTGACATGTAATATTTCTAATCTCATTATTTTAATGATACATAATGTTTCATATGATGTTATTTATTATCTGGGATTACGATTCAATGTATAACTAAAGAGGTAAGGGATTTATGTATCGCTTCTTTTATCTGTGGGACATAAGCCATTTTTATCACCTATTTCATTTATGTGTTGTACATAAATAAAGTTAATGTATTTTATGTATAATATAATGAAAGATATGTTGTTTTATATATCCATTTGAGTATATCTCTTTCAGTGGGTTTATGGTTCAAAAGATACCAAAGTAGTAAGGTATTTTTGTCATAATTAGTGTTCCTTATGACTTAAAATATGTTATTAACTTATCATATTATATGATGTGAATATAAATATGATTTTTAATTTTATATCATTAAAATAATTATTTTCAAGATATTATACATATAATATAATGTAATTACTTCAGCGGGATTGCAATTCAATGTTAGAAAAGTTGTAATGATTTTATATTAAAATATCATCATTTATTTGGATTGTTCGTGATTATGTTTCCAATGATAAAATATTACGATTAAGATCGAAAAAAATAAAAAATTTATCTTCCTCTTATTATATTAAAATAATAAATGTTTTCAATTAATTTCCCTCTTTTAATGTAATCAAGAGATGAAAATATTGTATTAAAGTAAATTCTTATTTATTTCCCTCTTTTGTAGAAACACCTTTTACTTCCAAAACCATGTTTTCTAAAAATGTTTTGAAAAATGATTTTATCATTATATAAATGATAAATTATGTCATTTTTATAAATATTTAAATTTTTTAAGAATGGTTTGAATGGAATCTTCATTTCATTTTCCAAAAAACTGCTTGTTCATATTTGACCAGAAAATTGAAAGGAATATTTGTTTTCGCATATATGGAATGAACATGATTTTCAACCATAATGACCATTATTTTATTTTAAGATTCTTTTATAATCATTCCATATAAATTTAAATGAAAATTATTTTTAAATAGTTCTTTCTTTTTAATTTTTTTTCAAAATGTAAAAGACATTTTTCTGAATAAAAAATTTAAATTATTTTTGAAGATTCATTTATATATTATAATGGTTATTTTCAATTTAAAGGATTTATAAAATTATTGTTGTTTTAAAATTACTATTTAAATATGAAAAGTCTTATTTCATAAAAATATATTTAATGATATTTTAATTGTATTCTTAGTATTCAACTTCAAAACCCCTCATTGATACATCTTCTCAAATGTAGATATTTTGTAATGATACCATCCTCATTGTTTCTCTACAGGGATTATGATTTTAAAATAGTTTGTAATGGAACCCAATTATGTTCCATAGATTTATCATTTTTAAAAGATACCATCATAGAACACATTTATATTCCAAGGAGTAATGATTTTATATAAAGAATGAATGATATTTTATGAGTATTATGTTAAAATTAAATCCCTATGTACCTTATTCATGATGTGGTTCTTGGACATTACATATGATGGGTGTGCCTAGATATTACTAGGTGAGACCGATATAGCTTATACGATGGGTGTGACCGTATACAACTCAAATTAATTTGGAAATGAGTGTTTTCTCAGGAGAATTTTATTGTAATACTTCTCTATGGTTATTCTAATTTTAAGGGTTCTATAATGATTTTTTTCCAAGATACCAACATTTATTATATATTCCTTGCATGGGTTTATTAACTTTCATTTGATTAATATTAATATCACATGGTTCATGAATAAGGATTATTATGACTCTTTATTTTTTAAAATAGTTATTCATAGTTTTAATAATTTAGGATTTCAGTATTGATGTTTTGAGTTCTTTTATGATTCATTAATGAACATAGATTACTTCATCACACATTTATGCACTTATGATGATCATTAATGACCTTAAATAGTTACTAATTATGTTTAACCGTATTGATAATTTTATTTCTACCTTATTATGTTACAAAATCCTTAGGTTATCAGTAATGAGGTTGATTGAAATATGTTTAGAAGGAATTTATATGGATGGTGATGGTTAATTAATGGGAAATAATAAATTTTAGATGAATTGGGAGAAATTCACATTTAAATAAATGGGAATTGTTAATATTAGACTTTTTTATAATTATGTAAAACTATAAACCTATTAGTTCTTTGATAATATAAGGGAACTAATATTTCCTTTTGATATTGTATGTTTTGGAAGGAGAAAATTTGGTCAACTTCATTAGTTTAAAATCCTTAAACGTAATGTTATTGCTTTCAACACTAGATCCAAGAGTGAGGGTTCATGGATGCTGTAGTTTGTATCAAATGAGTGATTTAGATAACATTGTAGGTTAGGATGATTTCATGTGATTATATATTAATTGTTATGGATACCATCATTGGATTATTATATTAATTATGATCATATGTTCAATGTCTTAGAAACCCCTTGGTGCTTTATAATGATGAGAGCCTGAAGTGAATTATGAAATTTTAGGAGAAATTTTAGTAAATTTAATTATTTTATTTTAAATGGTTTGACATTAAGTATGTATATATATTTTTTAAAATAATATGTATGATATTAGAAATAATTAGAATTTGTATTATCTTGGATATTGAGAAAACATGGTTTGTCTTATAGATAACCATTGGATTGAAATACGATTTGGTGAATCAGTGTTTAATGTTACTTCAAAATATAATCTCAATATTTCAGGTCATGAAATATGAAAGATGTGAGATAAAATTTTAGGATCATACTTCTTTAATGTTAAGTTTATTTATGAATCATTTTGTTTAAATTTTGTGTATTATTGTTGAATTTTTGAGATTAATGTATTATCTATTCATATGTAGGTTTTCTAATTTTGAGAATTATCTTAAAATATTCAATCCATTTTGGTTTTTGTTAATTCCTAATTATAGGTGGAATATATTTTAATCCCTTTTATGGTTATATGATCTCTTAAATGTTGATTTTACTGGTTTGGGAATGAAAAATTAATCTTCAATACAAATCGTTTACAATAAAAGATGTTGTTATGGTAGAAATTGAAAAAATAATGAAATTATACACATCAAGTAAGTATATTTATTTATTCACATAGTCTATATTGAAAAATAATGCCACAAATCTGGGAAAATGAGCTTCAAACCAAAATTTTCCAATATCAATAATTTTTTATGATATCAATGAATTTTTTCACACCACATCAGTTTATCATTTTTTGGTTATTAAATTTCTCTAGATCATTCACTTTGTTTTTACAAACAATCATTGTCACTCCATTTTATTATTAGGGGAATGTGATTTTCCTCAATGTACAAATCATCACTTCTGAACTATGTTATCCAATTTTGTAACATTATATGTCTTATTACAAATGACCTTTATATATCCTTTTCTATCGTATCAAGAATATATTTTATTAATCATTTTATGATGTGGGTTTAGAAAAATATATTCTCAAATGTCAAGATTTTTATTACCATGATAAATATTCAATTGAAAGGATAAAATTAATAAAATTGGAGATGTTACACCCAAATATTTTATAATATAAAACTATGTTTGATTGTGTATTCGATACATAAAACTATGCTTGAATGACCCACGCTATATATAAATATTTTAACCTAGCCTTTAAATAAGAATGAAAAAGTATTAATAAATATTTTATGAGATTTATATAAATATATACAAATTTCCTACATAATATAAATTATCCATAATTTTTAGAAAATAATAAGTCATGTTTTATTAAATTAATATTATTATTCACCAGTAGTTTTTCGTCAAAAATTATTTTTATTACTTTTCATGAAAAATAATTATAATTATTTTTTTGAAATTTTATAAAATTTATTTGAGAAAATAAATTTCATTTTTTAAACATGAAATGAAAAATTTACTTTGGGGATATATTTGGATTCATCGAACAATATTGAATTTTATGTGTATTTTGAAAAAAACCTATTTTTTATGAAAATATTTTTTTTCAATAAATATAAATATTATTGTCAGATAATATATTTAATATCATTTTAACTGAGATATGTATTATTTAGTTATATTTAATCCAATAAATTTCTTTTTAATAAACTTCATATTTTAATATGGCATTCGATTCGGTATGGATGTTATAATGAAATTTTGATGAAAACATTTTTATGATTAATAATGTTTCTCCCTTAAAAAATATAATAAAAAATTTTGAATTCATTAAATAAAATGATTATATTAAAAATAATTAAATGTTAATTTTTAGTCATTCAATAATTATTATTTTTTATATAGTTAATATAAAATAATTTTTTCATTGAAAATACATTTCATAAAAACCCAAATATTCATCACCTCTGTGAGGTTAATTTTCAATTAAACTTTACCACTTATACGAAATGAATTAGGGAAAATGTACAAAATATTTTTATTCAAAATACTTTATTTTGTCTAAAAATTTCAATTTTATTTTTCATAAATGAATAATGAAAACATTAAAAATTATTTATAGTGATTAAGGTAAAAATTAAATTATCAGTGTTTAAACTAAAAAGGTACAGATTAAATTGTCCAAAAAAAATTAATAAAATACATTTTAAGGCTATATTTGACCCTATAATGTATAATTGTCTAGAATAATCCATATTTAAAATTTTGGAATGTGGAAAACATGGGTGAACCTTTTTCTTCAAAAAATATTATTAGTGTGATACTCACCTCACTTATAAAAGGCCACCCCCTCTTCACTCCTATTCACACTTGAAAAAAATTATCAGCCACGAACTACCCAAATAATATAAAAAATTCCATAATGTCTCCCTCTAAGCTTTATTTTTTGCAAAAATCCAACAAGGGATATATTTTGGTGCAAATCAATGGTAATTAACCCAAGAAGAGGAAATGTTCTTCAACAATAATTTTTATTTTCATTCTGCCTCAACCACCTTAAATTATTATTAAAATTATGAATATATAATAAAATAAGTATATTTGAAAAAATATTGTTTTTTATGTTCAAATAATTACCGAGAACCATCTCTACTACCATCAATTTCATTACAAAATCATTATGCCAGTGTATGTTAAACTACCACCTCGCAAACCCATATCATTCATTTGACTACTACCACCTCTCATGATTGGGTATGATGATGAATATAGTGTATATTTATATGATATTCATAACATAATAATAAACATGCATTTATTATATTATTATTCCTTTTAAAATTTCCATTCTGTATGAGATATGGTAACATTTCTCATGTATATGGTGGATAACCACCTCATGAAACAATGTGATTCATTTTTTACTAAATAATTACACGGATGATAATAAGGAAAAATTTGATTAATATATGTGACATAGATTAAATAATTAGGATATTCCTGAAATATTTATCTCTATGAAAAGTTTACATATAATTTTACTTCTTACATTTTTACTCTCTCAAAGATGATAACATCATTTGTGTAGGTGTGGACTACTACGTTCACAATGCAACATAACTATCTCTTTTCCCCACTACACCCTATGGATGATATGTATAATATACATAAATTAATATTTTTTTATTTTTTATATTATGATAATTATTTAGATATAAAATATTACTCCCCTCCTTTCGATAATGATCATTTAAAAATAGAAACATTATTAATTTGTAGGTATGACCTACCATTTATTTCTTCACAAGATATATCAATTATCAAAACCATATTTAATGATTGTTTTTAAAAGAATATATTTTTAAATAATAAAATTATTTCTGGATTATTATTTTATTTATTATATAACCATGGTCAAATTAATAGAACCTAAAATAAAAAATGAAAACATTTACAAAAAATAAAGCAGTTATTACCCAAAATGTGATCTTAACAAGGAATCCATATTAAAAAGGTAATAATTTTTCATAAGTAAATAATATATTATATAATATAAATATGTATTGTTCAGTATTAGGTTTGCAATAAAATTTAATTTAGTATAATCATGGTTATAATGGGTGTGAAGGAGTTTAATACCTAAGGTACGATATTTATAGTCTCTCTTTTATTTGGTGGTGGCATATGAAAAATTCACCCCTAATTTATTGGAATGATATATATAATTCAAATTAGACATAGAATATAAGAATTCTCATAATTTTCATCATGTTACATGTTTCATTTTATTTTATTCTTAATTATGACTAATGATTCAAAAGAGTACTAATTTGGTATGTAATTTTCATCTCACTTTTTTACTTCTATGAGACATGTGCCATATTCACAGCACATTTAATTTATGAGGTGTATATACATCCCATGAATATTTTTTTTTTATTCCCATGAAATATATGGTTGATTATATATCCATAATTTTGTATCTCTTTCACAGGGATTACTTTTAATATGTTACTAAAATGGTAATGTATTTTTTTACAATAGTATTCTTTGGGACATACATTATGATATGAACCTATCTTATTTTATGATGTTCACATACATGAATTAAAAAATTTATATAATTAAGACCATTATTTTAATAATATTATAAATTTAGTTAAATTTATTCCTTCATTGTTCTTACAATTCAATGTTATAAAAGTGGTAATTATTTTATGTTACAATCGCTTAATTTATCATGATTTTTCATGATTAAGTTTATGATGATAAAATCATTGGATTAACAACTCATGAAACACATGAATTTTCTTCACCAATGTATATGTTATGAGAATACATTTTTCTGTAAATATTCCTCTTTTTATATACTAAAGTTTTCAAAAATAATGTTTTTAAAAAACAATCATTATTTCCCTCTTAGGATGATTTTTTTTCTAAAACTGGGTTTTCTAAAAATGTTTTAAAAATTATTTTTGATATTTTTAAGATGATTTATAAAATAAATTTTTACCCATATCTGATTTTTTTTAAAATTTTATAAATATAATCTTCAGGGTATTTTCAAATAATGCCCTTTCGGATTTTACAAATAATGTGAAATGAATATTTGTTTTACAAAGTACGATATGACCAAAACATTCTTCAACCATGACCACTTTTTAATTTAATTGATCTTTTATAAATTTGAAATATATTTTTTCAAAGAAATTTATTTTATAAAATTTTATGTTTTGATTTTTTAAAATAAATGGATATTTTTATCATGAATGGTTTAAAATGATATTTAAATCCTCATTTTTATGTTTTTAATGTTATTTTTAAATAAAATTAATTTATAAATTTTTTATATTAATAATAATATTTTTTAAAATAAAAAAATTGTTTTTCTCAAAATTTATTTCATAATATTTTAATAGAATTCCCATTGTATTACATAAAATACCTTTTTTATTACATATACTATTTTAATTAAATATTAGATTGAAACTATCCTAATTCTTTATGTAGATGGATTAAGTTTAATTCAAATGTATTCTTATAAAACCCATTTATTTTTTAGGGGTTAGTCATATTAGAAATATATTTTCATTGAAACCATTTGATTTCCACAGTTTAATATAGTTTGGAAAAGAAAAAAAATGTGTTTTATGATTTTTAGGATAAAATAAAAAACTGATTTACCTTTTTCATGCTATGGTTCTTTGATATTTTATATTATGGTTATTCACTGATTGCACCAAGTGAGGCCGATATAGCTTACATGATGGTTGACCATAGATTGTGCTCTAATTCATTGGGTAATAATTATGTTCTCGATATAATTATATTAGTCATCATTCATATGGTTAGTCTTATTTTACGAGTTCTGTAAGGATACTATGATAATGAAATTCCACGATATAAAAAATTTATATATTCTTTCCATGCATTTATACTGCTTCATTTGATCATTATTGATATCACATGGATCATGATGATTTAATCTTATGACTATTTATTTTTATTAAATACTTATTTCATATCTTAATTATTAATTTTTCATAGATTAAGGGGAATGAGTTCTTTTAAGATTCACACAGGCACTATGATAATTTTTATATACCCTTCTGCACATCTTATGTTTGTTGATGAATTTATATTGTCATTGATTATGTTAACACATACTAGTCATTAGAGATCCCAATTCATACATTTCTTTTGAAATGGTTATCAAGAGTGATTTTTAATGAAGTATTTATGGATGGATTTCATATGGATTATGATGACGACTTAATATAAAATATGAAATGTCCAGTTTTGGGGGATAAAAACTCATTTCATGTCAGGGTTATTTTATATGAAATATTTTTTCATAATTATCTAAAACTATAAACATAAATTTTCCTCTATAATTTAAGAGAACAATAATTTCCATGTGATATTTTATTTTTTGGATGTATAAAATTAGGTCACCTTCATCATTTTAAAATATAGAGATTCAATGTTAACAATTCCATCCCTGGATCATGGAGTGAGTTTTGAGGTTATTATAATGAAATGTATTACTGAAATTAAAATTGACTTCATCTTTTCCATTACCCATACATAATCATTGGGAATTTCTAAAAATTTTGGGATGAGGGAAAATAACATTAAGAATTATAAAAGGAATGAATTTTTTTATTCAATGAATACTTATAAAAATTAGTTTTTTCTGAAAATAGACATTTGGCTAAAAAACATTTTTAACACCTGAAATAATACTATCTACCAAAATGTTTTCATAAAAAAATTTATAAGAAAATTTTAAGGAATAATTAAACTCATAATTTTTCATTTAAATCTTGAAAAACTCATAATCAATTTCTCCAAAATTTAGAACTTTCAATAATAAAAAGTATAATATACATTCCTTTAAATTGTGAAATCATAATAATTAAAAAAAACATATATAAAGATTATATAAATATTATAGGTATCCAAATTCATCATTTTCATATCATTATTACATACACATGTAAATACCATTGTAGTTATACTAGGTGTAACCATCATAGTTACACATGAAATTACAATAATGCTTATTCTTGGAATAACCATCAATGTATATTCCTATAAGTTCGTAGGATAAACCAAATTGGTTATCTCCAAACATTTACCTAATGCATTGGAGAGATATAAAAGTCGCATACACCATGGTAAATAAGTAAACCCTCCTTCCTCAAAAACAATTCCCACAAACCATAATAAAATACAATTAAACTTTCATAATAAAAAACAGTTTTAGGACTCATAAGTAAGCATTTCCTGAAATTAATATTTCATTTTAAAAATAATAAGAAGAAGATAATGAATGGGGGTTTTTATTTTAATAAATACTATAATATTATAAGGGAATATAAAAATAAAATAATTATTTTATAAAATTTAAATGACATTGTTTTCATATAGTTTAAAATAGAAAATTTAGTTTTTCAATTTGAAACAGATTTCAAAACATTCAATAGAAAGATAACTTTTGAAAAAAAATTGAAACAAATTAAATAAGATACATAAAATGACAAGAATAAATGTATTATTTCTTTATAAAAATATCCTTTGATTTTCTATAAAAAACATGTTCAAGGAAGATAAATAGTGTTAACTTAAAAATTAAAAGAGGATTTTTTTAAATAAAGTCACATACATTGATTCTGACACATCAAGTATATTATTAATATTTATAAATAATAAACACATGTCAATTATTTTATTTCATAAAAACTTTTTACATTGTTATAATTTCATTTGTTGTAGATCTCAACATGGAATAATAAATTATTTAATTAATTAAATACAAGACAAGAGTTTTGTTGATATTCATTTCATAAGTCCAAAAATTTATTCAGAAAGTTGAATATTGTTAATGAGGTCACTGTTACATATTATCTAGAATAATAATCAATAAGTATTTATTAGTTAAACAAAATTATTATTTTAAATACAACCATTAAAATTTGAGATGAAAAATGAACTCTGTAATAATCTGGAAGAAGGTAGGTCATGCGTATGCATGAGTAATATGTCTATATTTAAATAAAATTTATGCAAAGAATGTATAAATTATTTTACATTTATATATTAATAATAATATCATATATAAAATATTATTTTTTAAATATACTTATATATATTATCACTGTGATGTCGTGATGTAAAACGAATCACATCGCTTCTTGGAGGTTGTAGTCTATGCCTATGCCTGAATGACACTATAACTTTTTTGTGATAGGAATGTAATGAAGGTAAATGATATATTATAATTTAATAATGATAAATATTTAATTAATATCATATAAAAACAAAAAGATCATCATTTTAATCTATTTATGATAGATGATGATGGAAAAACCATAACATCGGTTCGTGAATTGGTAGTCCTCTATACACATGAAATATGGTTTTGATACCAACATGGTGGAGAGGATATGTATATAGGAAATGACATTAACATGGTAAAATCATAGTATAATGAGGTTACATGTGTTTTCATTTTATTATTATTTCTGAATAATTGAAGGAGGTGTTAGATGAAATTAAATAATACGTAGTTAAAAACAATACATCTTCTATTCAGAATCTCATTTTGTTAACCACTTATCCACTTTATGGTTTGTATTATACCCAAAAAAAGACATCAATGATGATGTAAGATATTTTAGGTAGGTATTTTGGAGTTTATTTTCTGAAAAAAAATCTTTTGACGTGTGAAGAATATATTCCCTTTCATGAGAGAGGGAAGGTTAAATCGAGGAATTTATTGAAATTTTAAATTAATATAAATTACTATGTAATTACAATTAGATCCAAGATTTTTTTAATATATAATTATAATGGTTAAAAATAATCATATGAAATTAAAATTGGGAAAGTTGGAATTACATATTTTCCATTACCTTTCTATTTTAACCCCATGAAAATAAGGGTTTTTAAACGTTAAGGGTAACAATAGTTACAATAAAAAGAAAATAGTGTAATTTCATGACCTAAATGCCAGACTACGCTACCCTGAGCTGGTCAGTCATATGAATTCACGTACACCTCCCCATATGCTAAAGGCTCATGACTAGCTGTAAAGGTCTGGTATGTCATTAATTGAGAAACTATACCAATTATTACTAGAGAAAGACACCAGTGGAAATAAATGAACATATGTTAATAAATAATTAACCATAACAATACCAATGTCATTAGAAAACCAAAATAGCAAATATAATATCATGATGAAGGGAAAAACATACCATGTATATATAAATGTCATGTTCCTAGAAACAAAACTGAAATATAAAGGCACTAACAACACCCATGTCATTCCTGAATTATAATTAGTTGCCTCCTCCAACCTCCATCCCCAACTATACACCTATCATATATCCTTTTACCATATCATGTCCTACAACAATGATGTCTATTCGACTGCCAATTAGGTAACCCGAATGGTATGTGAGTAAAACTCAGTTGGTCACCGCCACTTATTTCTAAAATGGTTCCAATAAAAAAAACTGTATGAAAATCTATAAATAAATATGTACAATTCATAAATAAATAGTTATCATATTATCATCTATTCATTATTTAATCATACCAACCCCAGTATTTCCATGGATACCAATACCTCAATACTAACTTCTTCTCACAATAGATCATGAAGCATTCCCTAGGTAATATAATATCTTAATACTTGTTTTGACTCATGCTAGATCTTGGAGTATAGAAAGGTGAGATGATATATCAGTACATGATTAAACTCTTATTGAAGTATGAATTATTCTCATTTGAGGCCAAATCCTAGATTTCCTTTATTATCATTCATTAAATATACATACACATATCATGTTACCAATAACAATTCACAAGTAATATGATCATGTTATCATTCTTACATGTCAATGGCATGACCATGTTACCATTCTTTAACTGATATGTACAATGACAATGTTACCATTTTTACATCTCATATAATGACCATGTTACAATTCCTTTACTCTCAAGTAAGATGACTACGTTACCATCTAAACTTCTCAATTTATAAATACCATGTCACCATTATTTCACAAATAATTAATTCACTATTAATTATCCATCTCATTTATTCATTCTTAATTCAACAATTAGTTAAATACAACAATATCCATAAATAACTACCAAAATAATTATGTTCAAAAATATAATTAATTAATTCATCCATTAATTAATCTATAAGACAACTGATAACCCATAATTAATTTTCTAGAATTTATAATTTCATTTCATGTCCAAACTTAGGATAATTAATTCCACAATTAATTATCTAGATGATAATACAAAGCACATAATTAATTAATAAGTAATTATCTGAATCTAGCCAATTCCATAACTAATAAATAATCCAATCATTAATTATCTAGGCCACAACCCTTAAATCTCAAAATCACATTCCCAAAATTAATTATCTAATAGGGAATCCCCTTTAGTGTCATGATTAATTCCTCAATTAATCATCTAATTGAAAAATGATTTGATAAATCAATTCTAGAATTCAATTGGTAAGGAAATATAAAAAAAATTAAAATCTTGTATACACACATAAAATCCATGAAAATGGGAATTATATTTATACAACTAACCTTATTTCGTTGACGGATGTTAAGTCCACCAAAATCCTCAAAATCTGAGTAGTACAATGATATAGATCATAGATCTAGATCAATCCCCTAAATAAAGGATAAGGATGTTAATATCTAATCAATTTAGATATAGATATAAAATTCAAGTTCTATATCCCTTGAGAAATGTGTAGATTTGATGAAATAAATGATAAATACCACCAAAAGATCAAATAATGTTTAGATAAAGAATGGGATAGACATCGAGATGAGATCCACATACCTGGAGAAGACAGAATCTTCGATTTGAGCATTCAATATCGAATAAAGGATGTCGAATGGACTTGGAACCCCTTAGGGAATCTCTCAAATCATCCAAAATCATCAAATCCCACACCAATGTTGAATAAGAGGTTTTTGGAGGTTTGGGTGGTTTTAAAATTAATTTTCTAATAAAATAAAACATTTTGCATGTTTCCAAGGTAGGGGTGCATGGTTAAGAGAAACGATGTCCAATCGTGTGGACCTTACTATCTAGGGTCGCATGATTTCAAAGGATTTGGCACAAGATTTGTCAAATAGTGAACCAAACATGTGAATCTCTCTGCATATGTTCTCTTGTTTACCTAGGATGGGCATAAGGCTTACCCAAACCGTGCACCAACCATGCACAAACCCATTTTCTTTACTTTCCTAGAAACTACAACCAAACTCACCCCAAGACATAACTCCAAACAAGGGTACTCAAATAAGAAGGTAAATTACCTAAAATTGCACCCAAGATGACTCCATACATGGTCAGGACCTTACAGTCTCCCCACATTATAATTTCTCATTATAGATAATTACTTCCTAATTTAATTAAGATTCCGAGTCAAAAAGGTCATGAAACTATGACCTATTATTAGCTTCCATTTCCCACATTTCATCTTGCACGCATCAATGTTTTCAAAACACATGAACTGTCGACGCAGTATTTTATCAAAACAATTTTTCACTGTGACGTAGAACACATATCAGATGCTCCTAGAAGGATGAATCTATATCAAGGTTTAACTCATCCACATCAATAACATGATAAGGTTTTATGTGATACCATCATAGTTTTGATACCTAGAACACATCGTGCATAGTGTTGTAATTTTGTGGAAAAGCCAATAGGTACGCTACTATCCCGATTCTATCCATTATCTAAAATGGTCCAACAAACATAGACTCCAACATTCCCTACCTCCCTATCATGTGCTGAACCAAACTAGGCCACACCTAAAGGAATACATGATCACCTTATATACACTCTAGGGGACATATTCATCTATCATCATCTGACTTATGCCTACTCTGAGCTGTATCCATACATTTTTGAAATAGTTTTACATGTTCTGATGTTTCGTGCACAAGAATTGGTCCCAACAACATTGACTCACCAAACTCAAGAAAACATAGCGGTGATCTTCATGGCTTACCATAAGGAGCCTCATATGGTTCCATTTTTATAGATTCCTGATAACTATTATTATAGAAAAACTCCTCTAAAGCAAAGTGGTTCTCCCAAGAGACATCGTAATCATGCGCTCCTTCCCTCAGTAAATCCTCAATAACCTTCATAATATGCTTCAACTACCCATATATATTTGAATGGAAAGTCATACACCAAGATACCTATAAACCAAGTGTTTTGTACGAGTCCATCTAGAAGCATGATGTATGGTTTGAATCATGATCAGAGACAATAGTCTATAGTACCTCATGAAAAGGAACTATCTTTAATACATACAGTTTTCCCATCTACTCTATAATAAAGGTCTCCCTTATAGGTAATAAATGTTCTACCTTTGTTATTTGATCTACAATAACACAAATAACATCATTCTTCCAAATTCTATCTGTAAGACCTACCATGAAGTCCATGGTCACATCATCCAACTTCCATTATGGAATATGAAGAGGTAGAAATAACCCTCCAAGTCGTTGATGCTCCACCTTCACCTGCTGACATGTGAAGCATCATGTGACAAACACTTTTATCACCTTTTTGAAGCATAACCACCAAAAGTATCTTTGTAGATCATGGTACATCATGGTAACACCTGGGTGCACCTCCTACTTTGGGTCATGAAATTCTTATATGATTTCCTCCCTTAAGATCATAGGAACCAAAACTCATTTCTTGACATAGATGATCTCATCCTCATTTATCATTGAATCTAATGGTGTCTCCCGACCATCCATTATTTTTCCCAAGGTCAAGCACTATGGATCCTTATACTGTCTATTTACAATCCATCTCAATATGATAGATTCTTCTATAATATACTTTAATTCAATTTGGTCCAAACCCTCCGAAACCACCACATGCATTTCAACTTCCAACACCATCATCTCCCACTCCTCACTCGACTCTGAAACCATCTGATTCTATGTTTTCCTACTCAATGCATCGACCAAATTGATTCTGTTCCCATGTTAATATTCCAATTCAAAATCAAATGATTGTATATACTCAACCCATCCCCATTGTCAATGATTCAATTCATGTTGTGAAAATTAATACTTCAATATCATATTATCTTTATAAATGGAAATTTTTTTACAAAGAAGGTAGTTTCGCAAACAATTAAAATAATTAACCACTACTTCTAACTCGAGGCCATGCATAGGGTAATTTATCTAATGTGGCCTCATCTACCGAGACGCATACACCAAAAATCAATCTTCTTGCATCACCACTACTCTATAGTTGATCCTATAACTATCACAAAAAATAATATTCTTCTCACCTAATTTATTTAGGATCAAAACCAGTGCTAACGCCAAACACTTCTTCAACTCCTGAAAAGCATTGACACTAGCCTTATACAATTAAATCATTACTCCCTTTTTCGTCAATACTGAAAGAAAAGCTGCAAAATGGGAAAATTATGTGATTAATATCCTGTAATATCATGGTCTTCCAGAATGATTTTAATTTCAAAAAAAATTCATGGAATACTCAAGAAAAAACTACTACCTCCACCTTCTCTAGGTCAAATAACACACCTTCCTCTCAGATGATGTACGCTAAGAAGTGTACCTAGTCAATCCAAAACTAACACTTAGATATATTGGTGTACAACTGATTCTATATCAATTTTCTCAAGAAGAATTCATGATGTTGGGAATGGTCATCATGAGTATTAAATTATAGTAAGATATCTTCCACAAACATTACATTAAAATTGATCTCTATACGGATGAATGATCATGTTCATCAAAGCTATAAACACTGCCAGTGCATTTCTCAACTAAAACAACATTAAGAAAAAATCATAATGGCCATAAATGATCTTGAAATTTGTAATTATTATATCTAATGTCTGAAATATCAGCTGATGATACCCCAACCATCATTCGATCATTGAGAACATTCAAGCTCCACTCAATTTTTCAAGCATATCATAGATGCATGGAAGAGGGTATTCGTTCTTCACAGTCATTTGGTTCAACTTCTAGTAATCAACATATAAACATATATTCTTGTTAGTCTTATTTGAAGACTATACCGAGGAAAATTCATGTGACATACTCAGACAGAAGAATCTTTTATCCTCAAACTCCTCCAACTATGTCTTGAGTAAATGAAGCTCATGAGGTTCCATTCTATACGGTGGAATAAAAATTATTTCAACACCAGGAATGTAGTCTATATTGAATTCCACATCCCTCTCAGGTGGAATCCCTGAGATGTCATCCAGAATGAAATCCTCAAATAAATTCTACCACTGTTGGTAAGACATCATTCGTAACACTACTGAAATACATCAAACGAATGAAAATCAAGGCAGTAAGCTCTCCAATTTGAATTGTAATTGGCCCTTCTCAGCCTACATGTATATCCCACTCCCTATGGTGAATGTAATTTATAGTTGTAGGAGACATAAATACACACTCTGGTAGTAACAATGAGTATTTTCTTGTTATTCGACGTTCCAGTCGATACCCATAATTATGTGGAATCCTAAAATATCAGGAAAATATGGATCATTGAGAAAATGATATTCTCTAATATCAACTGAACATCCCATTAATTAACATATTTCATTAGACTATGGTCTTAGTGATTTATCTATAGTCATAACCCCTATTACAATATCCACCATCAAGCCCAAACATCTAACATGTTTTTCATATAAAAATGAATGAGATACACTGATATCTAATAAAGAACCACATACATTATAAGCTACTATAATTGTTCCTCTAACTATTTATGGCAAAGCCTCACTCTACACAAGTGTAGGTTGTTCCACATTTAACTGTCCTTCCCCTCTCCCCTGTGGTGTTGTCAGACTCCCCTGAGTATCACCCACAAATGATATGTGTTCCCTTTCCCAGAATCCCTATTTCCACCAACTCTTTCATAAAAATAATAAGAACTCCAACTGCCAATATCATAGGGTGCAGAAGGAACCATTCTCACACACTATCTTTTACAAGCTACACCATCACCAACCATATGTCACCACATCCTATAGAAATTATATAGATTTCAAATCTTTATGAAACATCAAAACTCAAATGGTGGTTGGGGATAGTGGTGATGATAGTGTCCTGACATACCACACAAATGGATGATCACTCTATTAAGGACATGTGCAACTCTCCCTTCCCCCTAGCCACTCTATTTTCGACTATCCTATATAATGTTATCACAACAATTCTTCCTACCCTCAGATGTCACTCCTCCTGATTGTCCATTAGAATCCACATGTACACCAATGGAATCTTCCTTTAGGTTCCCATCATCCTTGAGAGACTGATCCACTACATCAGAAAACATCATTAATCAAATGAGGTTAACTTGGGATTTAATTTAACACTTATGACCATGTTTGAAATGATTCACCATAGCTAGTTATTCCCCTACTAATTTTGGGGAAAATATTTGAAGATCAATGTTGTGTCTAGCATAATCCATAACTTACATGCTCCCTTTAGTCTAACTCTTGAACTCCACAACCTTTTCATTCCTCAAAGTATCTTTATTGAAGTTCTCCATAAACATCTCTTAGAATTATTTACCCAACATACCGTTGGTCTGTCCTGTTCTCTTTTATACATCACACTTGTGATTCTATGATCCTTGGAGAATATAAGGTACTAATATGACCCGACTCTCTATAGGAGTCTCCAGATTTACATGTATCATCTTGCTGGACTCAACCTAGAATTCATGTTCCTATGGTCCACACTCTCTAGTAAAATTAAGAGGGTGTTGTAACTAAAAATCCCTCGTCTACTAAGACATGCCTTTCACAGCCCACCCTTGTTCTCCTTCCATGAATTGCATGAATCAATAAAATTATGTGGTATTAAAGAGGA
The DNA here is from genome assembly GCA_963277665.1 of Viscum album. NCBI lineage: Eukaryota > Viridiplantae > Streptophyta > Magnoliopsida > Santalales > Viscaceae > Viscum > Viscum album. Next base: position 1,155,822,113 of record OY728122.1, on the reverse strand, counting down.
TCATTAACATTAATACATTTATATTATTTTATATAAATATATCCTCTAGGTACTCTTATAAAACTATCTAACATAGAGTGTCACTAGTATCCACTATAATAAAGACATCATATTATTTAGGATAAACACAACATAAAACCTTCTCTTTTATTGTTATAAGAAGAACCCAATATTTTCAAATGAAAATCTATGAACATATTCTTTTTATAGAGTTAAAGATAATCCATAGTGTACATAATATTTGATCAGGTTCATATAACCATAACACTACATCATAAATAGAGGAACAATATTGCTTGAGTTAGGTTAAAATTTGATTAATCCAATACATTATAAACCTTAACATAACAATAACCAAAATTAAATGATAAAACTAGAGAAAAATGAATAAAATAATTCATTTATAGAATTTATTTCCTTGATCCTTCAAAATTTATGTTGAAATTTTTATTCATGAGAAAATATACAAAACAAAACAATTAGAGACTATAGAGTGAAAAAACTCACAGCTGAACTCTTTAAAATTTTATTGTAAATTAAATGTATATATTGTGCACATGTATAAGTGTGTATTTATTTCCTCTTAAATGTGTGTCTTGATAATTTAAATAAAACATATCTACCAACCAGAATGCTAGGTCTATGATCTTTATCACAAGATTTATTCTTATAAACCAATCCCAACAATTTGTAGTAATAAATAATGATATAAAATAATAAAATAATTAGCTCTTATAAAACTATCACACATAGTTTTAAAAAATATTACTATAAATCTCCATCATCAAGAAATTCAAATTCATTTTCCTTATAATTTTTTTTATTAATATGGTATTTAAAAATATATAAAATAGTTAAAACAAATAATATAAGCTTCATTTAAATTAAAATATTAAATCAACAAGAAAATAATATTTAAAAATTTTCTCAAATATTTAATCTAAAATCTATATAAGTAAAAAAAATTATATATTTTTATTGAAAAAATTACCTAAGAATGAATAATTACATTTTTTCATCTATTTAAACATTAATTGGATGCATCATAACCATTATTATATATTTGTTATACTAGTAATCATGTTTGTGTAAAACTGAATTTATACATTCAAAATAATAATTCTACTTATTTGTATACATTAATATATATATATATATATATATATATATATATATATATTTGGCTTCAAGCGGTTGTGTCAGAGCTTTCTAGGGTTTCTTTATTGCTTCAGTTGTTTTCCAGAGAAGTATTTTTGGCGGCCTAGCCTCAGGAAGATAGAAGAAGTAGTTCCTTAAGGTTCTCCTTGTTATGTTGTACCTGGGACTTCCATTTTGTATGGGAATCTCCAGTGGAGGCATTTTGGTTAAGCCACCCTAGTCATCCATTTCATTTTCATAACCAGAGGATCTTGAATGTGGTGGGTGAATCTATTGGTACTTTTCATTCCTCTTGTGATGGAATTCCTTGTTATAGAAAAAAAATATTCATGGAGAGAGCCTCGACCCAGGACAAATGTACCTTTTTTATTAGATTTAGGTCTTTGACAAACCAAATGGTCATGAGCCTCATGAAAGTAGGCTAAGGATGTGTCCTACTCCCATCACATTGAGACACATTGATGCTTACTAGTTGATCCATGAGGAAGGTCACTTAAATCAGTGGGGTTGACATGTTATCCCTTATGTGTACTGATTGGAATGACTTACAACCTTCATGGAGATATTTTTCAGTGGTTTTATATTACCGGTGTGTGAACACTAGAGTCATATTTAAAACTTTCATGATAGAGGCCCAACAGGCCATGGGGAGATTCTTTAATCTTCTGGTCTCAATAATAGAAAATATTTACTATTTTATAGGGTGTATAATCAAGTAAAATTCACCCTTCCATTTTGTGGGCCCATTTCAGGTTCTTTAGGGATAGATATCAGCCTACATAGGATGCTATGAGTTTATTAATGACCAACATATTTTGGATTGTCGATTTTATGTATACTTATAGGGCATAAGTGGGGTTAACCCATTTACCTTGGGAGAAAAAGATGTAATGGACCATCTCAACCACCACTACTATTTTTTATACAACCCTTATTATTATCCCATCGGTGCCCTAATAAATGAAGTATATGGTGACAACACCAGATGTGAGTACCTCATTTACCCAAGGGAAGGAGTTCTGGTTACCAAAATCGATAGGAAACTGATCAACAAAGGGTATTCACCCTCCAAATTTGAATTTCAAATCCACTACATCTAGAAGAGTTTCCCTCCATTGATTAATAGCGTATAGAGATAAAAGAATCTAATGACTTCTAATCAAATTTGGAAGATTTTCAAATGGGAAGACACCAACTCCAAGATTGAACTTCTGCATATAGAAAATTAGACTATAGTATAAATATATTATGTAAAATCATGGATTTAAACATATCCATATGGTCAGTTGGTCAAACCAGTCCCTATTATAGCAGGCTAAACTATTTTTGAGGCTAAGGGGATGATGACCATGAAAATGAGGTAGTTAGGTTGGGAAATGGGATTTCACAGAGGAAGAACCTCATTTTTTAAATATAGAGGAAAGTGTTGATGATCTTTGGTATGACTTTTCAAAATACTTGTTACACCCCCATGAAACAAGATACCATGTCATCTTCCCCATTTTTTCACCATAAAAGGCACATATCACCTGGCCTAGAGGTAATCAGACAAATGGCGGAATTCAATGACCAATGAAGGAATCTAGAACTTCCATTAGGATAAAGAGATCGGTATGACTAGGTATGGTGGAATATCTATGATTGGAAGCATTTATTACATGGAGCAACCAAATTTAGTGGAGGCCTACATCAAAGACCTTGAATATTACATTCATTATATCCCATATCAATTCATATCTATGGATTAGGTGATTGAAATTCTAGGACCATAAGAAAGAGAGAGTGAAGATAATGACATCAGTTCACATGGGGATAATGGGGATGATTTTCCATCTCCATGTGAACTTGGTAAGATTCATTCTTCCTCCAAATTGGGGAAACATAAGCACCCATAACTAAGGGGAGTGGTACCAGATATTCCAAGAAAATAGGTTGTACAACTTGATCCTGACCCACCCACAAGGTTATCCTCCTCTACATTATCAATCCTTATCATGAGATCATTCCTAGATATGGGTTGATCAACACACCTGAACATGTTTCATTCCATGAAAATTATGAATGCATTTGTGTGTGTATTTTGGATATGGATACCCCTATCAATTCAATCAAAGAAATAATTAATTAGTCTATAAAAGTATGGGAGATAGTGGTAGTAATAGTGGAAGGGATCGATTTCAGTAATGATGTAATATAATATCTTTTGATGATTTTATCCCACTATAATCTTATAATATCTCTTCTCTTCCCCTTTCTGCCATTTTTTTGGAGATAATGAGTGATCCATAACCCATTCCATCACTGGAATATATAGAGGGAGGAAATGATATTGGGGGGATGTTCTTATTGGTGAAATAATCATTTAATAATGCTATCTCAGGGTAGGTGAACATATTCAGATTGTGATTTCAGATCATGTAAGAGTATTCCAACCCCTCCCCTTCCTACTACATTACCTATGAAACTACCTTCATGGGAAATACTGTGGAGTTGGAACGTGAGGAATCCTTCCATTCACCTTTTATATGCGATAAAAAGTAATAATTGTATCCTAATTTATAAGTTTTAATTCCATATGTTCAGATATAATAATGAATAAACTGGTGTAGGGGTTTCCAAAAGTTCTACAAGTTTGGAAGTACTGACTAGTTGAGAGCTTGTTTCCCCTTTTCCTATGGAGTTGGATTTTGTGGGAATGATTACTCCAAGGAAATATGAATTAAATGAGGATATGGGAAAAATTGGTACTATTTAAGAGGAAGCTTTTGAGGGAGTTGATGCTATATCTTCTGAGCCAGATGACCTTCCTACAAATATCTCAACAATGGGGGAATCATTGATGTAGTACCAATAAGATTTGTTTTCAACTATTTATTTGAGTTTTATCCTAGTCATCCCTATGATATTGATATCTGTAAGGGACCTTATAAGGTTTATTGATCCAGTATAACATGAACCCACTACACATGCCTCTCTAAGAGAGTTGTCTTTTGAGGCTCATACACAAGTTAAAGTGGCAATGCTTGTAATGCCTTCCAATGGGGTGATGACCCCTAAAGAGGTTAGTGCCTCAAAAAATGAAAGTGAGTCTCTAAACTTCTTGGTAACCACATATTTCTCCTTACCATTTACTAATTACTAGTTTCCTACATTATGAGAATTGGTACAAGAACATGATATTCCAGATACTTCAAATATTCAATCAGTTGAGGGGTCACTATATTTGGCTACTATTGAACCCAATTTTTTGGAAAATGTTGATGATATTAATTACTTTTCTAATCTAGTTTGAAAATAAAGTATTGCCTTAAATATATATTCTAAATTAGACAAAGAGATTCTCAAAAAAAATTATGTTTCCAATCAGACTGTGTAGAGGAATATATTGTAACGTCCCGGTTCAGAAAGCCACCCAGAGGCGCCCCGTACCCGGTTGGTCACATGGACTCAAGCGCCTTTCCCAAAATGTCAGAGGCTGCCGACTAACAGTGAGGGCCTTGGGTGTGATAGTGGGGAAACTATGCCCTCATTGACAAAGTATATAGTGGAAGAAAAATAAACATGTAATAGCGGAAGCAGTAATAACCAAAAATACCACAGTGGAAGACTAAATCAACAAACTGGAGCACATATGTATATATGAAATGATGTATGATACATAACTAGGAAAGCATCCAAACAATTCACAAAGATGGAAAACACTACAGTACCAAGACAAGTACAAAATAAAAGTAAACAGCTTCTCAGCATCGCGAGCCAAATCTCGGTCCCATGCTCTCCTGCTCCAAGAAATCAAGTTCCAGAAGTCGAAGGGCACTTTCCCTTGTCTACACGTACAAAAACATAGTCTACTTGGGCCCAAAAGCATGGCCCAAATAGGGTGTGATATAAAATCCCAGTAGACAACCACCGAAAGATCTGTGCCTAACAGTCAGTGAGTATATGGCAGGTAAAAGTACAGTAAGCAGTAAACAGCAACAGAAAAACGGCAGGTAGTAACAGTAAGGAGCAAAGCAGGATGATACACAATAGAAATCAATCCACAACCAACAACAGCAGTGAAACAAACAGCTAACAATCAGGAAACCCTCTGGGATGTACTCACAGCCATCCCCTCTGGTTCTATCCAACAAGTACCATAACCCTCTGGGCAGTGCACTCCGCTTAACCCCTCTGGCTTGGTCATACGAATTTATTAGACTCTCTGGGGAAGCTCACTCGGTCAATTCCATTTATAGTATAAGGTAGTCAGGGACTCTCTGAGGAAGACCATGTGGTCTAACCCTCTTATCCCCAACGTCTAGAGACTCTCCGAGGAAGCTATCTCGGTCAATTCCTCTTCTATCCTTAGGTATACCACAGACTCTCGGAGGAAGCTCACTTGGTCAATTCCTCCTCTAGCCTGGGAAGGTTCTTAAAGAGATTCAAAAAAGGTAATACTCTCTGAGGAAGATCACTTAGTATACCCGCATGTAGTCTATAAAATCCAAGACTCTCTAGGAGCTCACTCGGTCCATCCCCTCTATAGTCTGTAATATCTAAGACTCTCTGGGAAGCTCACTCGGTCTCTCCCTTATAGTCTATAGCACCAGGTTCTCTCTGCCCAATGCCAGTCAGTGCTTCATAATGATATAAGGCCAAAGTAAACCTATATAGCTACTTGGCTAACCAAATTAAACCTATAGAACTACTTATCTAAACATTTTACAAGGCAACAAGCATGTCATGAGTTTCACTTCAACCTATAACCACGAGGCATGAAAACAGTTGTAGCAGCCAAAGGCAAACGATGCCCAAAGGTCGTAAACGGAACAAAGAAAGGGAAAAAAACATCCAAGCACAACAAATTATCCTCTAACATGGTCAAATTACCTCTACAAAAGCATACAAGAAAGGCAGGAAAACAAAAAAGGAAAAAGGGGGTAACACGCAATACCCCTTTCACGGGTATCAGTGGAAATTTGCACATAAACTCAGAGACATTGAACGGTAAGGCACAAACCACCTACCTTGATCCTAGGAGATCTATATACTTGAACCAAGATGGATGATTCTCCCTAGAATGTCATAGATCTGAGAAAACTCACAAAACGTTCAACCTTTGATAACTTGAGAAGGAGGAAGAATTGAAAAACAAGGCTCAAGCAGAAGGAAGAACTCACCGTTGCACTTCCAATGCAATCGACAGAGCTCGAATCAGAGAATGGATGGAGGCTTGGGAATCCAGAGAATTTTCACAGTCGTACGACATCTCTCAGTCTAACCAGACCTAGAAGAAGACGATTATGATGATGAGGCACGACCCCGGTCCGTTTAGTGAAAAAAAGAAAAATACACGGCGTGTATTTTTAAAGTACATGGAGTGTAGTGGGTTTTATCATACTCCGCCAAAATCGGCCTCCACGTCACCCCTACACACCGTGTGTGTGGGCCGAACACGGCCAGCACATGGTTTCGAGCGGAAAAATAGTACACGGCGTGTACTCATAAAGTACATGGCGTGTACTTCAAAAATTTCCAGAACTCCAAAAATTCTAAAAAACTCCAGAAAAGGAAAGACATACCTGAAACGAAGATCTGGGTTCTTACAAACCTCCCCCCTTAAAGAAATTCATCCTTGAATTTCCCTAGATGGGTGTAGAAGAAGAAACCTCAAACAGTTCTGACCACTACGATCGAATCTCGGCCTCCCTCTCCCAAGTCTCATCCTATACTCACCCATGCTGCCATAGCACTTGTACCAGAGGAACAGACAGGTCTCGGAGAACCTTTGTATTGTGATCGACAATCCGGATTGGATGCTCTTCAAATGACACATTTGCTTCAAGCTCAACCTCCTCAGGATGAAATACATGAGATGGGTCTGAAAAGTAATTTCGGAGCTAATAGATGTGGAAGACATCGTGTATAGCCTGGTACCTATGAGGTAGTTGCAACCGATAAGCAACCTGCCCAACTCTCTCCAATACCTCAAACGGCCCGATGTACTGCGGTGAAATCTTACCCTGTCTCTGAATCCTCTTGTGTCCCAACCTCGGTGCGACATGCAGGAAAACCTGATCTCCAACCTCAAACTCCAGAGGTCGTCTCCGCTAATCAGCATAAGACTTCTGTCGAGACTGTGCTCTAGCCATCCTCTTCTGAATCAACTCTATCTGCTCTGAGGTCTCCTGAACAAGACTAGGTCCTAGCAAAGCTGCCTCTCCTACCTCTAGCCAGCATAAGGGTGATCGGCGTGGCCTACCGTACAGAGCCTCATATGGTGCCATCTAAATGGTCACCTGAAAACTGTTGTTGTAGGTGAACTCCACAAGAGGTATATGCTTCTCCCAAGAACCACTGAAGTCTATAATGCAAGCTCAGAGAATATAATCAAGCACCTGGATTGTGCTCTTGGACTGACCATCAGTCTGGGGATGGTATGTTGTACTCAAAAGTACCTGTGTACCCAAGGCCTTCTGAAGTCCCTGCAAGAACCGAGAGTTAAAGCGCACATCCCTGTCTAAAATAATGGAGTGTCGAACTCTATTTAGACGTACAATCTCTCAGATGTACAGTCATCCCAGATCATCAACACTGAAGGTTTCCTTGATCGGAAAGAAGTGTGCTACCTTCGTAAGCCTGTTGACGATGACCCAAATAGAATCACTTCCCTGAGGTGACCTTGGTAACCCGGTCACGAAGTCCATCGCGACATCATTCCACTTCCACTCCGGAATGGGTTACTACTGTAAAATCCCTGCTGGTCATTGATGCTCTACTTTCACCTACTGAAAAGTAGAACATTTCATGACAAAACTAGTGACATCTCTCTTCATACCTGGCTACCAGTACTCGAGATGAAGATCACGATACATCTTGGTAACACCCGGATGAACTGCCCAAACTGAGGAATGAAAATCCCGCATCAGCTCCTCGCGTATGTCTGTTGGCACCCATACACGTCCTTGGAAATGAAAGATCTCATCCTCCCCCACTATCCATCCAGGTATAGGGTCCCCTCCAGACACACTCTCTCGTAGGACTAAGGCCTTCGAATCTAATAGCTTCCTCATTCGTACCTGATCAAGAAGTGTAGAGGTAACAACCATAGATGAAATAAAGGTCTATCCCTACCTGTCGTGCATGTCTAGATGCATCTTAGAGAACATATCCATAAACTGCCACTCACTGCTGGCCTCCTGAACTGCCTAAATCTGAGTTCGTTTTCTCAACACATCTGCCACTGTATTTTCCTTTCCGGTGTATGGGTGAGCTCGAAGTCAAAGGACTGAAGATACTCGACCCACCTGTGCTGTCTCAGATTCAGATCACACTGAGTGAAGATATACTTAAGACTCTTGTGGTCGGTAAAAACCACAAAGTTCTCGCCCAGAAGATAGTGTCTCCAACATCGTAAGGCATGAACAACTACTTCCAACTTCAGATCGTGCGTGGGGTAATTCCTCTCATGTGGCCTCAACTACCTAGACTCGTAAGCAATGGACCCATCTCCCTGCATAAGCATAGCTCCCATCCAGATACCCGAAGCATCACAGTAAACAGTATAGCCCTTGGCTGGCTCCTGCAAGACTAGTATCGGTGCTAACGTCAACCTCCCTTTCAACTCCTGAAAGTCTGACTCACAAGAATCTGACCATAAAAAATTTTCCCCCATCTTGGTCAGACCTATCAACGATGCGGCTAGGCGCGAGAAGTCCTGAATGAAGCGATTGTAGTATCCATCCAGCCCTAGGAAACTCCGTACCTCAAAGACGTTCTTCGGATGCTCCTAGGAAAATATAGCTCTCACTTTCTCTGGGTCCACAGATACTCCAACCTCTGAGATGACATGACCCAAGAAGTGAATCTGATTCATCCAAAAGTGGCACTTCAAGATTTTATCATATAGCTGATGCTATCTTAGTTTTATCTTCAGCCCTTTTCGATACTGGTGCTTCCCATAGATTTATATCTATTGTTGTCGTGGAAAGCCTTGGGCTCTCTATCTTTTCGTCTGCCGACTTATTGACTCTTGACACACCTTTGGGAACGAGGACATCTAGCGTACGTCAGTGAAGAGAGTTCCCTCTTGAGGTTACGTGGTTTCATTTCTTATGGGACCTCTATTTCCTAAAGATGACAGTCTATGACGTCATTCTCGGGATAGACTGGTTAGTTCCTTTCCATGCAATCGTCGATTGCTATCGCCGCAGGGTGAGTTTCATATCACCAGAGGGAAGATCATTCTTTTATAGAGGCAAGTGGGATGTCCATTCAGGTATAGCTGGACCAAAGCATCATGGGCTAGGGAAATTTACAGCTCAAATTGTTAGTCTTTACCTAGATGACCAGGGGAATTCACAGTTAGACATTCCTCCAGTGGTGGATCGTTTCAGGGATGTCTTTCCAGAAGACTTTTCATGTTTACCTCCAGAGCGTGAGGTAGACTTCTCGATTGATCTTGTGACATGAGCGGCACTGGTGTCCATTCCTCCTTATAGGATGGCTACACCTGAGTTGTAGGAGCTCAAGAAGCAGTTGGAGGAGTTGCAGGCAAAGGGTTTCATTCGACCCAGTACCTCTCCTTGGAGTTCGTCGGTCCTATTTATAGCGAGGGCCTTGGGTGTGATAGTGGGTAAAATATGCCCTCATTGGTATATTACACAGCGGAATAAAAATAAACATGAAATTGTGGAACCAGTAATAACCCACAATACAACAACGGAAGACTTAATCAAAAAACTAGAGCACATATGTATATATGAAATGATGCATGATACATAACTAGGAAAGCAACCAAACAAGTCACAAAGCTAGAAAACACTACAGTACTAAAACAAGTACAAAAGAAAACTAAAAACCTCCTCAGCATCGCGATCCAAAACTCGGTCCCATGCTCTCCTGCTCCAAGCAATCGAGTTCCAGAAGTCGAAGGGCACTTGCCGTTGTCTACAACTGCAACAACATAGTCTGCTTGGGCCCAAAAGTATGGACCAAACAGGGTGTGAGATAAAATCCCAGTAGACAACCACCCGAAGATCTATTCCTAACAATCAGTGAGTATATTGCAGGTAAAAGTACAGTAAGCAGTAAACAGCAACAACAAAATGGCAGGCAGTAACAGTAAGCAGCAAAGCAGGATGATACACCATAGCAATCAATACACAAATGACAAAACCAATGAAACAAATAGATAACAATTAGTAAACCCTCTGCTAAGTACTCATAGCCATCCCCTCGGGTTCTATCCAAGAAGTACCACAACCCTCTGGGCAGTGCACTCAGCCTAACCCCTCTGGCTTGGTCATACAAATTTATGAGACTCTCTGGGGAAGATCACTCGGTCAATTCACTTTATAGTCTAAGGTAGTCAGGGACTCTCTGAGGAAGATCACACTGTCTAACCCTCTTAGCCCCAAGGTCTAGAGACTCTCTGAGGAAGCTATCTCGGTCAATTCCTCTTATATCCTTATGTATACCACAAACTCTCTGAGGAAGCTCACTTGGTCAATTCCTCCTCTAGCCTGGGACGGTTCTTAAAGAGATTCAAACAAGGTAAGACTCTCTGAGGAAGATCACTCAGTATACCCTCCTGTAGTCTATAAAATCCAATACTCTCTGAGAGTTCACTCGGTCCATCCCCTCTGTAGTCTGTAATATCTAAGACTCTCTGGGAAGCTCACTCGGTCTGTCCCTTATAGTCTATAGCACCAGGTTCTCTCAGCCCCGTGACCGTCAGTGCATAATAATGATATAAGGCCAAAGTACACCTATGGAGCTACTTGGCTAACCAAAGTACACCTATAGATCTACTTAGCTAAACAGTCTACAAGGCAATAATCATTTCATGACTTTCCCTTCAACCTATAACCGCGAGGCATAAAAACAGGTGTAGCAGCCAAAGGCAAACGAGACCCAAAGGTTATATACAGAACAAATCAAGAGAAAAAACATCCAAGAATAATAAATTATCCTCTAACATGGTCAAATTAACTCTACACAAGCATACAAGAAAGGCGGGAAAACAATGAAGGCAAAACGAGGTAACACGCAATACCTCGTTCATGGGTATCGGTGGAAATTCGCATATAAACTTAGAGACTTTGAACGGTAAGGCACAAACCACCTACCTCAATCCTAGGAGATCGATATACTTGAACCACGATGCCTGATTCTCCCTAGAACGTCGTAGATATGATAAAATACAAAAAACTTTCAACTTTAGATAACTTGAGGAGGAGGAAGAATTGAAAAACAAGGCTAAAGCAGAAGGAAGAAATCACCTCTATGCTTCCAATGCAATCGACCGAGCTCGAATCGGAGAACAGATGGAGGCTTGAGAATCCAGAGAAGTTTCACGACCATAAGGCATCTATCGGTCAAACCAGACCTATAAGAAGACGATTATGATGATGAGGTGCGACCCCGGTCCATTTAGTGAAAAAAAAAAGAATAGTACATGCCGTGTATTTTTAAAGTACACGGTGTGTAGTGGGTTTTTCCGTAGTCCGCCAAAATCGGCCTCCACGTCACCCCTACACACCGTGTGTGTGGGCCGGACACAGCCAGAATACGGTTTTTAATAGAAAAAGAGTACACGACGTGTACTCAGAAAGTACACAGCGTGTACTTCAAAAATTTCCAGAACTCCAAAAATTCTCAAAAACTCCAGAAAAGGAAAGACATACCTAAAATGAAGATTCAGGTTCTTACATATATAGAAACTGATTTCTCAAACCCCTCTATCAAATATGATATCAATGTTTCCCAAAATAAACTACATGTTTTCTATGTTGGGATATGAAGGTGTCAACAACCATTACATATATATCAAAGTGAAATAGGTAGTTTCCTTTTAAGATAGAGGAATCATGATTCAGTTTTTACTCACAACTGCATAGTCTATGTCACATTTTCAGCCACAAGAAGTATTTTTGTTAGTGAAGCTTCTGAGAAAGATGGAGTAGCATACCATAACCAAATTCGTGTTTCAGAATAGATGGAATTAGTGTAATAGCTCCATCAAGAGATATATCTATTGAATCATGAATTTTATCATGTTAAAACAATGGATAATGAAGATCAACGACTAGTTAAATAAGTATAGAAGGCTAAGAAAGAATCTATAGAGAGGGAAGAAGAACTAAAAGATGATGTGGAAACGGATTCCACAACATTTTCAGAGCTATTTCAAGTGGTATAGGATTATTATCTTATAATTTTTATTCTCTTTTAATCCACTAAAAAATCTTTATAATAGTAAAGACTCATTTATATGGAGAGACTTAGATTTTTGGATTATCCTCTATATTCTTAATATATCAAATGAAAAGGAATTTCTTCTCAATCAGCTATATTTTCATTCCATCTTTCCCTTTAAATTTTAATAGTATTACTGGAGTTGGATATCTTGTTTGAATGTCCATGTATTAGTGTATTTATCTTTTAATAATGAGAATCAGAAAAGGCACTTATTTTTTTTAGTTTAGGGTCTCGTAGGAATAACAACTAGTGTTTTAGGTTGAGCAACTTTAACTGATATTTGGGAGAGTAATGATACCAACTAGGATTGTATTCAATAAATATGAAACACCATACATAGATCAGACTCATGTGTAGGGAGGGTCATTTTAATTTTGGAATGTGTTCATAATCAGAGATCATGTTTCAGAATCATCTATATATATGAAACTCATACATAGGTATTGAGGTATTAATATTATAAGAAATAGATTGATTATATGACAAATACTTATACACAGGTCAATCTATCATGTTTAGGGAATTAGGAGGCCAAAATAGATGGTCCATAGGGAACATTTTCATGTATTTTAAAGAGAAAAAATGAAAATCAATTGTTTGAATCAAAATGAATCTCTTGGCCCTCTAAGATCACATGAGCCATGCTCAGCATGATAAATAAGTGGAAATATGGGAAATCATTTAAATATATATAATAGTTCATGAAGGGGAACATGTGACAGTATTTTCACTAAAACTGGATTTAATGGAGGGAAAAAAGTGATGTGAATGAAATATCATGGATAGGTATGGTAGCTATGATCTGTAAATCCTTGAGAAAGGATGGGACCCCTATATAGATCAAATTATTCTAAAGGGAATGGAATTTTCATATTTCATCTTGGTATGGGATTCGAATAATGTAAGGCTCTAAATCTTGGACCAATTACCTTTTCATAGATTTAGATCTCATTTAGGTAATGGGTCATATAGAATAGACAATGTGTCACACAATTTAGTGTCATGCTACAAGGATTTAGGAATTCTATAGTTTAGGGTCATGTGATGAGGACCTTGCCTTAATGTTTAATGTCGTATGGCTAGAATGAGTATCATATAGTTTAATTTCATTGTGATACTAACACTTCCAAAAATATTAACATAACTTTGTGGTGATGTATGATTATTTAAATTAGGGTCTCATGTATTTGACCAAAATATTAATAATTTTCCATTACATGATGGTTTAATAGAGAATATTCCAGCATTCCTTCAGGAATGAGAAGGGGAGGTTGTAAGATGAAATCAGAGGTATTCCAGATCTAAAATTTCATATGGGACATGTATTAATGGAATAACCATGGACCATGTTCGAAAGTAGGTTTCTAACATAAAGATTTCTGGGATTACAGAGATAAAATAGGTCTCAACTATAGACAAATACGCCTCTAGTTGAAAGGATATTTTAGGTATAATTATATATATCCAAACTAGGGCATGTTATTCATAGTCAAAAGAGAAGTTTCCTCCATAATTTGACATTCCATCACTAATGGATGGGGGATGATTATGAAGATTTTTATTTCCCTAGAAACATAATTTTATTTTTGTAACTAATTTTCCTGAGTTTGGACGGTGCATTTCATATCGAAATCACCCAATAATGGGAAAAAAGTCTCATATGAAGGACTGACCTATGAATCGATAGATGGATTTTGTTTTTTTTTATGGTCTTGAGATGCTAGAACTGGGAATTGATAAGTATGTCATCAAATCAACTGTGAATCCATAGGTAGTTATGAGCAATATTCCCCACATTGATTGATTTTTTGGGTAGAGAGTGGGAATTTTTTTTTGAATACGGGATCAAAAATGGGGTGATAATCCATTCTAAAACCTCCTATGAAGATCTTAATAATAAATAGAAGAGTGGGGGAATTTTATATAATGAGTTTGGATTAAGATGTAGGATTCATACATCAATACATATCTCATCAAAGAAAGAATCAACCCATACATAGTTCTTGAATTGAGGGTTGTTAGGAGACCAAAACCCAACATAGTGGTCTTCCCAATCAGTGTAATGACCTAAACTTTTGAATAATATTTGTTTCCTAAATTTGTGTGTTATTTAATTTTAAACTCTACAAAACTATATCCTTTAGTTAATGAAGAGATACTGTTGGGTTTCGACTGTTATATGACTGTTGGACAATATGACCATTGGAAACTAAAATCTTAAGGTTACAATTGTTGTTAATAAATAAAAGTGATCTTGTTTAATTAATATAGAAAATACAGTTTATGGCCTCATCCAGTAGACTCGGGCCATACGAAGCCCATATGTTAGAGCTTTAGAAGGTGATAGTATCTCTGGGATTTGCTCTAGACCAATCCCAAGCTGGGCATCAACATGTGAAAGTTGAAGAGAATCACGTAAGGGAGAAGTTCAAGCTGAAAGAATCACCACTCGGGCAATTTTTTCTGAGCCGCCCTAAGATTCTATCACCATATCATACCTTACACCTAGGTCTTATGCATGTGTTATAAGGGGCTATGTAACGAGGCATTAGATACCTTTTTGTAATCCCTTGGTATAAATAAAATTGTTATTTCTTATTATGGTAAAATTTGTGATTTTCAAATGTCTTGATAAATATAGGATGAATATTATTGATGAATTTTGTAAAAAGGGTATTTTAAAATATTCATGTAACGTTTAAATAATTAATAATGTGAAATTATTTTCAAAAAATGGTTTTTTACAGTTATGATTGATAAGAAATTTAGAGTCTAATAAGATCAACTTGATTTTTAGTAAATAGTAAAGTATGAATAGTAACATACCCTTATGAATAGTAATGAATAGTATATCGGCCTAAAAATATAAACTTCACCCATGAATGTATAAATACAATTTAGACATCTTAAAAGTGAAAAAACGATCATAGTATAAGTTTTGTTATTTTTGTATGTCATAAATACTTTATTTACAATTTTAAAATCAATTTAATAATTTAAAATGGAAATGTATTTTCATAAAATATAATCATAAATTTTTACTTTATTATCTTATGGTTATACGATAATTTTATGTGACCTTTATTACTTTTCAAGGTATTACAAAATAATTTATAGTTTTAGAGTTGTTTTTTTAATAAATAATGATTTTATTTAAAAATTAAATTAAAATTATGTATAAAATTGTTGTCATAAAATGGAGTTCATTTTGGAATTCAGAGTATTGATATTAGGTTAGGGTGAATTTATGATATTTTTATAAAATGTTTTGTTTTTCAGTGAATAGTGAAAATACATTTTTGAGTTTCGGGTGTTTAAGGACATCAATAATGATTTAGTAATGTTATAATAATGATGTAATCATTCTAGTAAACTTTTGAATATTAATATATTCTATTATGTGTCCCAATTTTCCAATACCTTGTGAAAATACCCTGGGTAGGCCCATGGTTTTTCAAATACCACCGATGAGGTGTCCCTTGGAAATTAATTAAATATTCCCTCACTTTTCCTATAAATACCAAGACATTACCTCATTAATTTGATTCCAAAATCCTCCTCAACAAATTTCTAATCTTTTTAACTCCCGAGGAGTCCTCCCAAGGTTCCCTCAATCCCCCCAAGGTCCCATACTTCATGCTTTCGAAGTTACTCTTTAAGGTAAGGGAACCTTCCACCCCTCTCTTTTAGTCACGATTTCCTTTAAGTTATGTCTTCTAATTTTCATCTTATTATGTGGGGGTATGTTCTTATATATTCTTATTACTGTTAATTTCATTCCCAAATTATGAGAGACCCTTTATTCTCTCATCAATTTATTTTCAGAATTTTCAAGTGACGCCGTTAGGCTACTGAATTTTTCGTAAAAGAAATCGAATATTCTCTTTTCATTCAAGTTTTCTTTTCATGTGGTATGGCATTCAAAAATCCATACCATGTTCTTATTTATTTTTATTATATACCCATACTGTATTATGATATATTTATGAGTGGGTGACCCTTGGCCCCTCTCTTTTTAACATTTTCTAAAAACATGTTATATAGACATTGTGCTGCAGAATTTTTGTCCCAAAATATCTCTCTTTCTCAAGAAATTATCTTGTTTTATTTATGTGAATACCCAAATATATTTTCATTTATAAGGGTATTCAACAAGACATATAATTTTTCTTTTTTATTTTGTAATTGGAATATATATAACCCTTACTCCCTTTCCATGGGTTATAGATAAGACAATGATAAAGTTTTTTAAGAACTTTTAAAATGTAAATATTTTGAAATGAAAACCATTTATTTTATTATATATGGGTTATTTATGAAATTTTTGATTATGATATATGTGTATCACAAGAAAATAAAGACATATTAAGGGTGTTCCTGGATAGCGCTCCAATGCATTGGCTAAATAATTTAATCTCTAGAGATGACAAGTTTCACGATACCTTGGTGAATAACCTTGGTAATTTTTATGACACCATGGGGATTAACCATGGTGATATGTTCATTAATTTCTAAATTAAATGTTTTATCCACATATTCATTTTATGGTTCACGTTATTTTCATTATGAAATTCCTCTACTTCCATTGCTTGTGTCTTTATGTTTTTCATCAAGTTCTTATTGATATCACAAGTAAACGGGTTCCCTTGCTTTCCTTACATGGACTTCTGCACACCCTTTCTTTTGATCTACGTCTCCAGGTTATGAGTTGCAGTAGTTGTACATAGGATTAACTTTTCAAGAGGATTTTCATAGGGATTTAAAATATTGCTTTATTTTTTCATGTATTTTTTTCATGATTTCCAAGACGTTAGACTTTAAAGGTCCTCTGTTTGTAAAATGTGATGAAAAGTTATGTTAAAAAGGCAGGATGTCATAGTTGGTATCAAAGGAAAGTTTAGTTATTTATGGAAATTAGGCTATGAAAGCATTTGGAATAACCCTATAGAAAAGTTTAAATATTGGAATACTTCTTGGTATTTTGGTGAGTATTGAGTAAGTGGTTTATCAAGAAAATACATCCATGTCTGGATAAGAGAAGGTAGATGAGGCTCTAGAATAGATGTACCTAGGAGTGAAAACTATGAAAAGGAGTTTTGGGCATAACCTGGGCTATCCTGGTACACAACAATGGTCCTTTCTGCACTCTTGGTTACGAAACTCCTGGGGGATATATTTGGTTAATCATATGATTTTTAGGAATCATTATGAAGGATTTATAGAGAAATGTAATTTTTTAAAGCATGAAGTTTTAAGACATAAAATACATTATTTTTAAAAGATTCATAAATGAAATAATATTCTCACTAAGGTTTTATTCCTTTATAAAAAGGCGGGAAATATGAGGAACTGTGTAAATGGTGACCGCAATGGATCATGCGCTGACGGACCTCCGATGGAAGCTGGAAGGGAAACATTCATAGGAATGATGAACCAACTTACTGAAGTTGTGGGAAATAACTTGATTCAAGCCGAGAGACTGATTTCACTATGAAGGGAACCAATTTATATTGAATCTTTTATGCATCAACGACCACTAACCTTTAGTGGATCTACCGACCTGTTGATTTCTGAACATTGGATTAGCTCTATCGAGAAGATATTTTCGGTGCTCCACTGTTCTGAACAAGAGAAGGTTACCTTGGTTGTTTATTGACTAGAAGGAGAAGTTGATTAGTGATGGGAACTGATTAAAAACACAAGGCCAAGAGTGGAATTTGAAGCTATGGATTTGGAAGAGTTTAGAGGGATATTCTTCAACAAGTATTTACCTCGATCGATAAGAGAAAGAATTGAGAATGAGTTTCTCAAGATGAAGTAGAAGGAGAATGAATATATTGGAAGCTATGAGATGAACTTCACAAGAATTTCACATTACACCACTAGCCTTGTCATGAATCCAAATGGTAAGGTTGATAGATTCTTCGGTGGACACAGACCTCATCTATGGAAGAATCTAGCCAACCGAGATTATGATAACTACGAGGAGATCATGCGAAGTGCGATGAAAGTATAACTAGAGTTTGGAGAGACGCACTAGTCTCATAAATATAATGACAAAAAAAGATTTTTGGAGCCAAGCTTAGGGAGGATCTTCAATTAGGGAAAAGGAGGAAAGCAAGTACAACATTCCATGTGTAATAAATTTGGGTAGAAGCATTCGGGAAATTAACTGCTCAGGAGCAGGAACTACTACAAGTGTGGTAGATATGGACACATTGCATGGAATTTTCATAGTGAGGTGAAGCCACAACTTCCCAACACTAATGATGAAGGGAATATGGTGTAGGCCCTACCTGATGTCTAATGCTATAAGTGTAGACAAATTAGTAAATTTTCCAATCACTGTCCATATCTAAGGGAAGTGGAGGGGAATCACCATCAGCCTTTGCAACGGCCAAGGGAACAAGGTTGTACTTTTGCAATCACTACAGCCTAAGTTGAAGCGCCAAATGATGTGGTCGCAGGTACTCTTGTTGTGATCTCAAATCTAGAAAGTACTTTGTTTGATTCTGGTTCTATGCATTCCTTTATTTCCTTCAGGTTTTCAAAGAATTTAGAATCGACCCCCGATTTACTAAAAGTAGGGTTATCAATCAAGACTCGTGGTGGGAGTATCCAAGCATTTTCAATGTTTAAAAATTCTAGTATTTACTTTAGTAAGCATAATATTATCGCAAATCTAGTAGTAATTCCCAAGATGTAATTCGACATTATATTGGGGATGGAATGGCTCTCAAAGTATAATGTTAAGATCAAATGAAGAAGCTAGGAAATCTCAGTAGTCTTGAATGGAAAACCTATAGTTATCTTCCAAGTAGAGATATCTCAACCTGGTATTTGTCTAGAAGAACCTTTTATATCCTTCTTTATGGAGTTGATCAGTGATGAAGAAGAAGGAAATGATATTTTGAGGATAGAAAATTTCCCCATCATCTAGGAATACATTAACGTATTTCCTGAGGAGTTACACATACCTCCCTTAGAAAGAGATGTAGAGTTATCCATTGAACTCATACTTGGATCCCATCTGATATCAAAGACCCCATATAGGATAGAAAATGTGGAGCTAGAGGATTTAAAGAAACAACTCCAAGATATTTTGGTGAATGGTTTTATCTGACCGAGTGTGTCTCCTTGGGGAGCACCAGTTCTCTTTTTGAAGAAGAAGGATGGATCGATGCGGCTATGCCTTGATTTTAGAGAACTTAATAGGATCACAGTGAGGAACAAATAATCTATTCCAAGAATTGATGACTTATTTTACCAACTTTTTGGGGATCAATTATTCTTAATGATTGATTTTTGATCTAGTTATCATCAATAGAGGGTGAATAAAGAAGATATTCCGAAAACTTCCTTATAATCATGATATGGTCATTATGAGTTTGTTGTTATGCCCTTCAGACTGACTAATGCAGATAATATTTTTATGGTTTTGATTAATATAGTCTTTAAGGACTACCTTGATAACATTGTGGTTTTTTTATTGATGATATTATGATATATTCCAAAAGTCGCGAGGAGAATGAAGATCATCTAAGGGTTATTTTTCAGACTCTACGGAATGAGAGTCTTTTTGGGAAGTCCAGCAAATGTGAATTATGGTTACAGAAATTTTCTTTCTTTGGGAACATTGTCACCAATGAAGGAATCATAGTTGACCCTGCAATGACAAAAGTTATAAAGGAGTGGCCTCAGCCTACAATAATAAATGAGATTCGTAGTTTCCTTGTATTAGAGGGATATTATAGGAGGTTTGTGAAAAACTTTTCATGAATTTCTAATCCATCAACCAAGTTAACTCAAAAAGGTGTCAAGTTCATCTGGAAAAAGGAGTGTGAGGAAAGTTTCCAAGAGATGAATAAGTTATTGGTTACTACACCCATGTTAACTCTGCCCTCAAGTGGAGAAGGATTCTTTATTTTTAGCGATGCATCAATGAAAGGGATTGGGTGTGTCCTCGTGAAAAATGAAAAAGTCATTGCTTATGCATCTCGATAGTTAAAGGCTCATAAGAAGAGCTATCCTACACATGATCTAGAGCTGGCTACAGTCGTTTTTACTCTAAAGATATGGAGGCATTGTCTTTATAGGGAAAAATGTGATATACACACAGACCATCAAAGTATGAAGTATATTTTCACATGAAAGGAATTGAATATGAGATAGAGGAGATGGTTAGAACTTCTTAAAGACTATGATTGTTCAATTCATTATCATCCTGGAAGAGAAGACAAAGCTGCTGATGCATTAAGTAGGAAAGACCCAGTTGTTCTTTCCATGATGAGGATTCAAAGAGATCCTTTGATCAATGACCTAGTAAATATGGACATAGAAATCATAAGGGAAGGTACATCATCAAACCTAACCTAAATGATTTCTCAACCATCATTACTAGAGAAAATAAATAAATATTTGAAATAAGATCCTTTGTTACAGAAGATGTTTGAGGCTGTGAAGGATGGGAGTTTTCTGAGTTCAATATTGATCAAGAAGGTGTATTGAAATTTCATACAATACTGCATGTTCCATATATTCTGGAAATAAAGAAGAAGCTGATGGATGAAGCTCATAGATCTACGGTCTCTATACATCCTGGAAGCACAAAAATGTATAGGGACCTTCATGATCTTTATTGGTGGGATAATATGAAAAGGGAAATTACTGAATACACTTCAAGGTTCCTAGTATGTCAGTAAGTGAAGGTAGAGTGACAACTTCCTAAAGGGGTGTTGCAACCACTACCCATACCTGCATGGAAGTGGGGAAATATCACTATGGTCTTCATCACTGGTCTCCTGAGAACTTCTAAAGGAAACAATGTGATATGGGTTACTGTGGACTATCTCACCAATACTACCCATTTTATCTCCATTCAGGAATATTTCTCTCTTGATCAACTTTCTATGATTTACATGAAGGAAGTAGTAAGGGTGCATGGAGTTCCACTTTCTATTGTATCTAATCATGATCCAACGTTCACATCAAAATTTTGGAGAAGTATTCAACATGCTTTGAGCACTGAATTGAATTTCAGTACAACCTATCACCCCCAAACTAAGGGCCAATCTAAATGGACAATTCAAATGTTCGTAGATATGCTAAGAACATGCTCAATGGAATTTAAAGGTGGATGGGATCAACATATCCCTTTAGTTAATTTCACTTACAACAACAGCTTGCACTCAACCATTGAAATGACACCCTATGAAGCTCTATATGGTAAGAGATGTAGAACTCCTACTTGTTGGCATGAAGCTAGTGAGAGAAAGATTCTTGGGTCTGATCTTCTACAAGAGATGAAAGAAAAATTCTATGCCATATAACAACACATTAAGGATGCTCAGAGGCGGAAAAAGATCTATGCTGAAAACCATCTAAAGGACTTAGAGTTTTATGTTGGTGAAAAATTATTTCTTCAAATTTCACCTTGGAAGAGAGTCACAAGGTTTGGGAAAAATGGGAAGCTCAGCCCTAAGTGCATTGGCCCCTATGAAATCCTTGATTGTGTTGGAGAAGTGGCCTATCATCTTGCACTTCCACCAAATCTCACACAAGTTCATGATGTCTTCCACATATCCCTCTTGAAGAAGTACATACCTGACCCTTCACATGTACTGAATCCAAAGGTGGTACAACTGGAACATGAACTCTCTTATGAGGAGAAACCAATGGAGATCTTAGATCATAGAGACAAGTTGCAATGCAACAAGACTACCCACCTTGTTAAGTTGTTTTGGAGGAACCACAAATGCGAAGAAGCCATGTGGGAACCAGAGGAGTCTATAAGGTAAAATTACACCCACATTTTCTCTTCTTAGGGTACGAGTTAAAATTTCGGGGATGAAATTTCTTAAGTGAAAAAGAATGTAACCACCCAGACTTTTGAATAATATTTGTTTCCTAAATTTGTGTGTTATTTCATTTTATACTCCTCAAAACTATATCCTTCAGTTAATGAAGTGATGCCATTGGGTTTCGACTGTTATCTGACCGTTGGTCAATATGACCATTGGAAGCTAAACTCTTAATGTTAAAATTATTGTTTATAAATGCAAGTGATCATGGTTAATTTATACAGAAAGAAGAGTCGATGACCTTAACCAGTATACTTGGGTCATACGAAGCCCATATGTCAGATCTTTAGAAGGAGGTAGTATCTATGGGATTTTCTCTGGACCAAGCCCAAGATGAGCTTCAACATGTGAAGCTTGAATGGAATCACCTAAGGGAGAAGTTCAAGCTGAAAGAAATCACCACTCAGGCAATGTTTTCTGAGCAGCCCGAATATTCTATCACCACAACACACCTTACACTTAGGTCATATGCAGGTGTTATAAGGGGATATGTAATGAGGCCTTAGATACCTTTTTTTATCCCTAGGTATAAATAAAATTTTTATTTCTTATTTTGGTAAAATATGTGATTTTCAAATGTCCGGATAAATATAGGATGAATATTATTGATGAATTTTGTAAAAATTCTATTTTAAAATATTCATGTAATCTTTAAATAATTAATAATGTGAAATGATTTTCAAAAAATTTTCTTCTATAGTTATGATTAGTAAGAAATTTAGAGTCTAATATGATCAAATTGATTTTTAGTAAATAGTAAAGTATGAATTGTTACATACCCTTATGAAAAGTAATGAATAGTAAATCAGCCAAAAAAATAGAAACATCACCCATGAATGTATAAATACAATTTAGAAATCTTAAAAGTGAAAAACGATCATAGTATAAGTTTTTTTGTTTTTTTATGTCATAAATACTTTATTTAAAATTTTATAATTAATTTATTAATTTAAAATGGAAATCTATTCCATAAAATATAATCATAAATTTTTACTTTATTGTATTATGGTTATACGATAATTTTATGGGACCTTGATTACTTTTTCAGGGTATTACAAAATAAGTTATAGTTTAGAGTTTTTTTAATAAATAATGATTTTATTTTAAAATTAAATTAAAAATATTTAGAAAATAATTTCCATAAAATGGATTTCATTTTTCAATTCAGAGTATCGATATTAGGTTATAGTTAATTTATGAGATTTTTATAAAATGTTTTTTTAGTGAATATTGAAAATACAGTTTCTAGTTTCAGGTGTTTAATGAAATTGATAATGATGTAATAATGATTTAATCATTCCGGTGGACTTGTGAATAGTAATATATTCTATGAGGTTTCCCAAGTGGCCAATAACATGAGAAAATACCATGGGAAAACCATTGGTTTTGATAATACCACCGATGAGGTGTCCCTTGGAAATTAATTAAATATTCCCTCACTTTTCCTATAAATACCAAGCCATTCTCTCATTTATTTCATTCCAAAATACTAATCAGGGAAGTTATAGCCTTTTTACCTCCCAATTAGTCCTCCCAAGTTGCCCTCAATCCCCCAAGGTCCCAACCTTCAAGCTTTCGATGTTACTCTTCAAGGTAAGGGAACCTTCCAACCTCCACTTTTAGTCATGATTTTCTTTAATTTATGTCTTCTAGTTTCCATATTTTTATGTGATGTTATGTTCTTATATATTCTTAATACTATCCCTTTAATGTTAAAATTATGAGAGACCCTTTATTCTCTCAAAAATTTATTTTCTGAATTTTTAAGTGATGCCATTAGGTTGCCGAATGTTTCGTAAAATAAATCACATGTTATCTTTTCATTCAAGATTCCTTTTCAAGTGGTATGTCATTCAAATATCCAAACCATGTTATTATTTATATTTATTCAATACCCATACTATATTATGAGATATTTATGAGTAGGTGACCCTTTTCCCCTATCTTTTCAATATTTTCTAAAACCATGTCATACAGTCGTTATGCCCCAAAATTTTCGTCTCAAAATATCTCTCTTTCTGAAGAAATTATCTTGTTTTATTTATGTGAATACCCAAATCTATTTTCATTTCCTGGGGTATTCCTCAAGACATAAAGTTGATTTTTTATTCTGGAATTGGCATACATATAACCCTCACTCCATTTCCATGGGTTATAAATGACATAACAATCAAGTTTTTTAATAACATTTAAAACGTCACGATTTTGAAATGAAATCCATTTCTTTTATTATCTATGGGTTATTTATGAAATGTTTGATTATGATCTATGTGGATAACATGAAAATAAATACATATTAATGGTGCGCTCTGATATCACTCCAATGCATTGGCTAAATAATTTAATCTCTTGAGATGACAAGTTTCACAATACCTTAGTGAATAACCTTGGTAATTTTTATGACACATTGGGGATGAACCTTGGTGATATGTTCATGAATGTATAAATTAAATGTTTTAGCCACATATTCATGTTATGGTTCATGTTATTTTCATTATTAAATGACTCTAATTCCATTTCTCATGTCTTTATGTTTTTCATCATGTTCTTATTCATATCACAAGTAAACTGATTCCCTTGCTTTCCTTATTGGGATTTATTCTCACCCTTTCCTTTGATGTATGTCTCCAGGTTATGAGATGCAGAATTTGTACATAGGAGAAACTTTTAAAGAGTCTTTTCAAGGGTATTTAAAATAGTGTTTTATGCTTTCATGTATTTAGTTGATGATTTCCAAGATACTATACTTTAAAGGTCCTCTTTTTGTAAAATGTAATGAAAAGTTATGTTAAAAAGGCGGGATGTCATAATCACAGACCAAAATTTTATACAATTTTACATCATCCAATAAATATGTTATCATTGTAGTTTTATGTTGGTCAATGAGGAAATTTACCATGCATTGTTACATTGCACAATGAGGATATTTAGTATTCCTTTAAGGTCTAGAATCCAAGACCATGTTAACCCTTCCATGAATTGATTCACCTTGATAATGTGGGGAAACCATTACCAAAACTCCCTATCCCACATGAACTATGCTCAGTGTTAGAAAAAAGGAGTTGAGAAGGTATATTTAACCACATAGAGGTGATGAGAAGGAATGAGAAGGGTGCTTGATCATGTGGTGGCTGGGCCAATATTTAGAATCAAGGAATTGCTGCATATCTCACAGGGTGAGAATCAATCCATATGTAGTTCTTGGAAACATTATATTTTAATGAAATAAAAAAATGATTAAGGTAACTCTATGCCATGGAAAGGATGATTGGTACATGGTTTACCAGGTCATAGATGTTCCAACATGCTTTAGATGAAAGCAAGGAAATTGAAAACCAAGATCTTGGGGGTTCTCATATTAGGTTAAGTGATATGGGACATGTATGCAAGGATAAACAATAGACCTTGTTCAAAAATTAGTTTCCAACATGATGTTATCAGGGATTATGGAGATATAAGAGGTCTCCCCAGTGGATGAATATACCTTTGATTGATAGGTATTTGTTGGACACCTCATGTGTTAATCATGTTTTAATGATCACAAATATTGTTACTGTTAATTAATCTCAATCTTCATTGCACATCTTGATAATTCTCTTCAATATCAATAATAACTACACATCATGTTTTAATGATAACACATCTTATGATGTTAATTACTCTCTTTATTATTTACAAGTCTCATGCCTGATCACAATTCTCACATATATTATCACACCTTTATATTTATGATTCAAGATCTCTTACTCTCTCGTGATTAAACATAATCCATGTTCTGCATATTACTGTCTAAGTCCAAATACAGATATTTGTCTAAGTATGGAGACACCATGAAGGACTCACTGTGACCAGACACTGTGAAGGACTCACCGTGAAGGACTCACCATGACCATACACCGTGAAGGACTCACCTTGAAGGACTCACCATGACCCAGAAACCGTGAAGGACACACCGTGAAGGACTCACCGTGGCCAGACACCGTGAAGGACTCACCGTGAAGGACTCACCGTGACCCAGACACCGTGAAGGACACACCATGAAGGAAAAACCGTGAACCACACACCGTGAAGAAGACACTGTTTACTTAATCATTGTGACACCATTTCTTAAGTTTTTGTCAATATTATTTAAATAATGCTAACGGTCATATTTGTTGTTTTTAATGCATTTAATGTTGTTTAATGTTAGTTTTTGGCATGTCAGGAAACCATATCTCATACCTATGAAAAGTGAATAATTTCTACTGCCAGAACTCGTGGAATATAAGAAAGACTGAGATGCAGTACATAAAAAAAAGAGGAGGCAACGTGCAAGTGTAAAAGCAATAAAAGTGTGATGACACAATGAGAAGAACATACATACATCAGAGAACAATCCTGAACAAGAATAATATTGCAATACCTTCAGAGAACTCTCATGAGTGCAATCCAATACTGATGAAGAACACACTACGAGTCAACAGATCTTTTTCATTCCTATAGAAGACAAGTTGACTACGACACTCTGTTTTTCAACAGAAAAACCAGAGAAGGACTCAGAAGCATTCCTGCTGAATCCAATGAGACCAGAGCTACATTGATAATCACTAGAGCTTTCTAAACTCTCATCTATCTTCTCTACATGATTTATTTATTAACTTTCTAGTAGTGTGGTGTACTCGGTATTTCGTATACACACACTGTCTCCTGCACGGAGCTGGAGTATATCTAAATCCTCACTCCAAATCTCTTAACTCTTGTTTACCCATGTCAACTGTGGAAGAGGTCCTTGTGTGGCCTGGTCTTTGTTTTTTTTCCCATGAAGAACAGTGTTAGAGTTCCCTGCGTGGCTTGGATAGTTTTTTAAACTATTGTTAACCCCAATCTAGGGTGTGTATCAAATTTATATAAATTTTAGAGAACTAAGTCTCAACTTGAGACTGAACCTCTTGCTATATCTGTTGTACATATTTAATTTAAGTTTAAATTATAATACATATATCTTATTTATTCCACTGCTATTACTTTGAAATAAAAAACTATTTTGAAGCTACTTTGATAGTTAAATTAGCAAGTGTTTACACTTATTGCAAATCAGTAGGTTAGTTTCAAAAGTCAGTTTAATATTGTGGTTAAATTAACTGAGATCTAATCAATCTTTGAGAAGCTAAGTGAACATTTACAATCTGTATAAATTCACTAAATTTTAACTTGTTTTATAATTTGGGGGATTTTAAATAGACAATATTTTAACAGAAATTTTAATTGTAACTCAATTCACCCCCCTCTTGAGTATCCACTCCGACCAACATTTGGTATCATAGGTTAAGTTTTTGTTTAAAGATTTTCAAGTTACTTTGTTTTTTAACTGTGATTTTAGTTGCATCTTTAAAGATCTTAAATTTCTATTAGTTCTAAATTTTAGCTCTTTAAATTATCTTTCTAAAATCTAGATATGGATAATAGACTAGAGGGTGTTGCTACTAACAGGCCACCTTTCTTCAATGGTACAAACTATGCTAAATGGAAACTTAAAATGAAAATTCATTTAGAGAGCATGGGTTTTGATATTTGGACTGCCATAGAATCAGAATATAAACTTCCCACTACTATTAGATCCACTTGGGATGAACCTACAAATACTGCTTACAATAATAATTATAAAGCTATGAATGCCTTGTACTGTGCTTTAGGAGATGAAGAGTTTAACATAATTTCTGCTTGTAAAACTGCTTTTGAAATTTGGGATACATTGGGTGATTCTCATGAAGGAACATCCCATGTTAAATAAATGAGATTAAATACTTATACTATTAAATATGATAATTTTAAAATGAAGACTGATGAACCTATTTCTGATATGTATCTCAGGTTTAATGAGATAGTCAATACAATGAGTTCACTTGGTAAATTTGTTCCAGCAAAGGAACAAATTATGAGGATTCTGAGATGTTTACCAGAACGATGGAGAGGCACCTCTATCTCAATCCGAGAGTCATGTGACATTGCTGCTCTACCTGTCAAAGAACTCATTGGTAAGCTTATGATGTATGAGGAAGAACTCAAGGTGAATAAAGAGGAAGATGATGAACCTAAGATAAAATTAGTGGCTTTCAAGACTACTGCTTCAAAGAGAAAGCACAAAGATAAATCCCAACTACCTACTGACAGTTCAACCAGTGAAAATTCAGAATCTGATAGTGATTATGAAATGGCTCAGATAGCCAGAAGGTTAAAGAAATTTTATAGGAAGAATAAATTCTTCAGAAAATCAAATTACAAAGGAAAGTATGACAATAAGGTACATTGGAAGAAGGATTGGAAAAATCCAGATAAAAGTGATGAAGTTATCTGCTATGAATGAAAAAGAAAAGGACATATAAAAGTAGACTATCCGAAGCTGACATATAAGAAGAAATATGAGTATAAGGATAATAAGTATAATAAAGCCATGAAGGCTACTTGGAGTGCTTCTAAGGATAGCTCCAACGAATCTGAAGCTTCTGAGACTGAAAACAGAAATAAGGCAAACATTTGTTTTATGACAAACACTTCTGAGGTAACATCTGTAACACCCCAAGATTTCATAGTGTGTTATTTCTTCAAAATAATTCAATAACTTGCACTACACACAACACCGAGTTCAATCACACCATGACTTACCAAAAGAAAAAAAGCCATTCAAAAGAGGTTATGAATAGTATTAACTAAATTTTAAACTTTATATAATCCTTATAATTTTAGAATCCATATTATGAGTTTCTTAGACATAATGCAAGAACAGATTCATTTTCAGTATTGCACTTTTATCAACTTTTAATAGTGAAACCTTTTTAAATACAATATTTTAAACTTTTTGAATAAATGGTGAAATCAAAAAAATTTAAAATGAAACATCCCAAGCTTCCAAGTTACGCTTTCCTTTGAATAATACAGTAACGTGTGTTGTACGCAACTTCGAATTCTAACACACACCACAACCAATCAAACTAGCCGTTATGAATAGTAATACCTACTTTTTTGACATTATATATAATTTATATTTCAAAATGGACTTCATTTTTGGATTCGGAATATTGAATTTAGCCTAAGGTGAAATTTTGGTACTTTTCGGATAACTTTAATATTTTGATGAATAGTGAAAATTACTAAATTTTAATTAAAAATAATTAATAGTGATAAATTATGAATTTGAGTGGTTTTAAAGTATATTTAGAATATATTTTTACCATTTAATATAATGTTGGTCATTGGACATAATTTTACAATTAAACCGAACATAAACAAGTGTCAATCTTTTGATAGTTATTATCTCTTAAAAACACGCTTTTTGTTTTAACAGCGGGAATTAATTTTAAATTAATTTATGCCACTTCTGTGTTTTAAATTTATAAAAATGGATTCCATATTTGTAATCATGATGTTCAAATTGTGTAAATAGGTAACTTTTATTTTTAGACATTTTGAATAATTACTGCGGTAAATATTTTATTTACCATGGTTAAGGGTAAATCCGGTAAATAAGGGTTAAAAAATAATATTATAATAATACTAAATTACCCTAAAACGTGTCCTATCCTTATTGGTTGATACATGTTCGACCATTTTCATCTTTGGGTCGATTTTGGGACCCCATGGTGCCACTTTTAGGTGATAGGGACACTTTATTTTAATTAAGTTAAAATGAATACAAAAATGACACAAGCATATATCTTTTAGAAAAACAATTTTTACAGAGGGTTATATATGTTGGATTTTAGATTATAAATATTAATTAGAAAGATAAAAATATTTCCTACATAATGATATTTTATTTATAATTTTTATAAATTATATAATTAAATTTATTTATGACACAATTATGATGTAGTAATTACTATAATAGTGAAAAATCAAAATAATTGATATTATAAATACCGAAATAAATATAATATGAAACTTTTACTGAATTAAACTAATTATCTAGGATAATATGACTTATTAGTATTGATTTAATTAGCTTTTTTATAAGTAATCATTCTGTTATGAGTTTCACAAAAATCAACTATTGAATAGTGTCAAAATTGACATAAAAGAGTTTTTAAAACAAATATTATATTATTAATTGATATTAAATTCCAAAAAATATAAGGTTCGGCCAAGATACTTATATAATGATATTTTTATCATTAATGGACCACTTGGGGGTCTCTTGGATGTATATGGTAAGTTTATTAACCATATAATATAAAAATACAAAGAGACATTGTAAAAGTGAAACTAATTAACATAGAGTTAATACTTAAAGATAAGGTTAATATAAGTACCCAAACCTGTCTAAATTCTATTGGTTGAGTTGTTTTCGACCTATACCCACCTTAACCTTTGAATAATCAACTTTGAAGCCATTAGAAACCGAATATGAATTTAATATAAACTAATATTTCTAGCTTTTCCAAAGGTGCCCCTCGACCCTCTTATAAAAGGGCACTCTTCCTTCCCATTTCTTCACACCTTCAAAGCCTTTTGGTTCGGCCAACCTCTGCCCAAATACTCTCCCAACTTCCCTCACTACAACCTAGAGGCCTTAGTTCGATCAGAAAGCCAACCTAAGGAGTCCTTTTGATCAAATCAAAAAAAAGAAACCGAAGAAGAGGTAATGATTTCACCACCCTTTTCCAAGTTCCTTTCTTCTTCCACTTCTTCTTCATTTGTTGTTACCATTATAAAATAATAACTCCAGTATAATATATATACTGTGATGTTATTATAAATATGGTACAACCATATTCAGTATTCTATCCACCCTTTGAATAACATGTCACCATATGTGCGTACGTACGGCTTACCGTCTCCACGTCGTGGTGTAATTGTTATTCAATATAATATTATTTGGATGGGTATAATAATGATGTGTAACTCATGTAAATAATAAATATAAAATGTTAATGATACTGTATATATGATATACCATCCATTTATATATTATTTTAATATCAAAAGAATGATATTGTCGCTCGTGCGTACGTACGGACTACCATCTCCACGAACGCGATGAGATTCATTCTCCATTGTATCCATTCAAGTATAATTATCATTTGATGATTTAAAAAATGATGTTTAAGGACTTGATATCATTATGGATATTAATAATATACAACCTATCCTTTAAAAACAAGTCTTACGTAACAAAACATATAAAAGAAAACAAGTAAGTTAACACCCGAAACAACGATAATACTAAGATATTATTATCAAATCAATATTAAAAGATCATATATGATATCATATGATTCTTGTATAATTTAATAACAATTATTTCACCATTATACAGTATTTTAACCTACACCAACCAAGGAAAAGTACAAGGTAAGGGGTTTTCATCTCACTCCTTATTTCCGTGAGATTCATGCCATATTGCCACCATTACCTTTTGTGTGGTGTATGTACTGCCCATAATTATATTCTTTGTGTAATACACTCTAATTTATGTGTATTTACATATTCATTGTATGATACCTCTTTCATGGGTAGTATTTTTCATAAGTTACCAAATTGGTAAGGGTTATTTCACAATCTCTTCATTATCCGAGGTTGTTTATATGTAATAATCTACTGGGATCTCTTTATCATCCACATCCATGTTTCTTAAAAATGAATTGCAAAACATTTTTTATATTTACTAGAATATGGGTTAAAGTCATTTATACCCTTGTTTGACTTTTTATAAGATGTTTATAAAGGAATCTTTCCGTAGTTTTCCAAACAAGGTGCTTTTTAACCTTTTCGACAAAATTAAGGTAAGAATGTTTTTTTTAACTTATACGGTGGGTGTGGATATTTTCCGCCGTTATAAAATCGTCAAAGCTTCCCTTACAAGATAATAAGAATATTTTCAAAAAAAATGTTTTATTTCATAAATATAAGACTCTTAAATGATTTCAAAATAGAAAGATATATTTTTCTAAAATAGTCTTTATTTCATCTAAGACAACATCCTTTGATGGATTTTAAGCTTATTTGAAGTTGATTTATTATGATACAAAGCATCCATATTTTATTGAAGGTTTTGTGATTTTTTTGACTGTGGATAAGTTATTCTTATGTCAATCATGGTTTTTGTTTTGAGTATTGACATTTCATAAGTTATTTGTAATCTGAATGTTTATGTTATATTTCAACCTTTCATTCAGATGGATGTGTTAGACAAGTATGTTCCGGGTTGGGAACCGGTAAAAGTAATCCCTCCGTTTTGGTCTCCGATTATTAGAGGAACTCCGGTTTGGTCTCCGATTATTAGAGGCACTCCGGGTTGGTGTCCGGATATTAGAGGAACTCCGGGTTGGGTTCCGGTTATAGTTAGCCCCTAGGTCTTAGGACGAGGCCTTGACAAAGAAATTAAAGTTCAGCATTATGCATTCCAACATTATGAAAGTGGTTATTGATATTGCATGTGATTATTCGATTAGTAGAATATTCATGTGAACAAGTAAATGGCATTATTTCATTTTACTTTTTCCATACTATGTTGAAGTTCAAGTTTAAGAGGCTTTTTTTTAGTAATGCATTGCCTTAAAAGTTTATGCTTATTTTTAATGTTCCGCTATATTGTTATCCTTACTGGGCATTTGAGCTCACCCCTTTTCTATGTTTTATTTTCCCATGATGTGAAGAAGTAATTTATGAATGACCTGCAGGGATATTATGAGGGGATAATAGTGTGGACTATGGAGACATTATGTTGTTATAGTAGTTTTTCATTTTATGATGTAATGTAAAACTTATGAATATATCTAGTGTTTCCAAGTCTACTAAACCAATTGGTCTTTCGAGATTTGATCTTTCTTGTGATCATGCCAATGTTATGTAATAATGCACCGACTCTGGGTAACTAGGGTCGAGGCGTTACAGTTGGTATCAGAGGAAGTTTAGTACAAACCTTGGAAGCTAGATTTAGATAAACTCTGACTAGAGCACATAGATTTAAGATGAATTTTGAGGATTGGTATAGAAGAACTTCCTAGAATTTTGGTATTGTAGATATTTTGTGAGTTTTCCGAGCAATACATCCCTGTCTGGATACGAGCAGGTAGAGGTGGCTCTGGCACAGATGTACCTAGGGGTAAAACCCGAAAACACCGTTTTGAGATAGACTCGAACGGGAACTGGTGCACGACAATGGGCCTTGCTGCACTCTTGGTTACGACACTCCCGGGGGATATGCTTAGGATAACTCTCATTTTCTTTAAAAATCATTATGAAGGGTTTATGAGTATATACTTCCTCAAAGGAGACATTTTTATGATTATTTATTATATCCATAAACTATTTAATTTATGTTATGTGTTTTACAAGTTTGGGATTAGGTTTTGTTATTCATAAACTAATCTAATGTATGCCATTGTTTAGAAATGGCGCCCAGTAGAAGGAATGAGGACTCTAGCAATGCACATGATACAAAGAGAAAGAAGGATCATGTATTTTATGGTCTTAAGCCAGAATTTACAAGAGAAATAGTCTCGCATGTATTATCATCATATGAAGAAATAATATCATGTGTTGATAAGATAAGTAAAGATTTTACTGAGTCATATGGCTTTGAAGGGAAGCAAGAGAAGAAAAGGATGGAAGAGAGAATGATGGATAAAGGGAAGAGGGAAAAGAAGAATTTTCCCATATGTGATAACTGTGGAAAGAAACACCCTGGAACTTGCCTGAAAGGAATGGGAGTTTGTTATAAGTGTGGAGGAAAAGGGCACAAAGTACGTGACTGCAAGGGTAAGAAAATTGTTTCAAATGTACAATGCTTCATTTGCAAGGAGTTTGGACACTACGCGAACCTATGTCCCAGTCATCAGACTATGCCGCAAATGATGCTATTGGATAATAATCAAGTTATGATACTACCATAGATGAAGAAGAATGATTAGAGTTCTTATGTTGATTATGTCAATTGAGTGTGGTATCAAAAATGTACTTGTTATAATAATTATGGAGTATATAAGGATTGTACTGCAGTACTATTTCATTAAGGACTTGAGATTGTGTGGAACAAAGAAAAGTGACTCAATAGCAGGATAAATTTTTGGAAAATATATGGTTGAGAGGATTATAAACCATAATATAGTTCTGATACCGAGGTAGTGATTTTGGAATAATACATGATTGTTTTGGATAAATTATATT
The DNA here is from genome assembly GCA_963277665.1 of Viscum album. Taxonomy (NCBI): domain Eukaryota; kingdom Viridiplantae; phylum Streptophyta; class Magnoliopsida; order Santalales; family Viscaceae; genus Viscum; species Viscum album. Next base: position 1,155,787,707 of record OY728122.1, on the reverse strand, counting down.
TGATATTCTTGACTACCTTGGAACTGATTAATGATTTGTATATTCCATCATTGTTGGGGTTTAAAACATTTTTGGATTGATGAAGTATATCCAGCATTCTATATGGAATAAGGGAGGATGAATGTAATCAACAAGGAATATGGTAATTCAGGATGTTTCAGTGTATTAAAAGAATACATGATGAAGGTATTCATATGCTATTATGGGGTAAAAAGGATCTACATTATGTTTACCTTCCTTATAAATGTTGGACTGTGAGTTTGGACAGAAGTATTTTGGATAGTTCTAGTTTGGATTATTTTGGATTTCCATAAAAGGACTACCCGGAGGTCGGGCGGCAACCCGTCGCGTCCGGCAAGGCTGCGAGACTTGAACCCACAACCGAAGGGCGACAAGGGTGTATCACCTACCACTGGACCACGAGATGTCCTAGATTAAATAATGTAGTTTTTTTTAAAAGATCTGGTAGATGAATTATAAATTCATTTATTTTGGAACCCTGTACGAATAGTATAAATAGAAATTTTTTTACGATCTATTATCTTTTAGAGTGAAAGATGAGTTTGTGCTAGAAATTTATTAATGGATAAAACTCTAATTATAAAGTAAGTATATCTCCTTATGATCTTATCCAATCTCATAAATAAATTCCTCAACATTAATAAAAGTAACTTAGAACAAAAATGTTGTCCTAGATGGTACCTTAAATCATCACTAATTTATGGCTTTGGGATTGTTGGCCTTTTTCATAGCCATGTTCTCTACCACTCTCCATCAGATAATTGATGGTTAGATTTCTCTTCCATATCCATATTTTCCTACATGGAACCCTAGTATGTGTTATTTTCGGTAATCTTCATACTTTTTACTCTTTATTTTAAATAGAGGCCTCATTAATTCATTTTTCGATGTGGGATTTCAACTAAGATATTTTGAAACGTCAAAAATGTGTTATCCCAATACCCTATGTTTTGTTGAACCGATGGTATTTCAAATCATCATAGATTGATGAGTTTAAAGACCTCAATTTTATACTTGTTTGTGATTGATGACCTCAATCACTACCTATAAATATTTACGTTTTTCCTCCAATTATATGTCTCTAATTGCCACCAATGTTCTCCTAATCGAGATCATAATTTGGTGGAGACCCTTTTATTTCTCTTTTCCTCATATTAAGACTAAATTTTAGTAACCCAATTTCCGATGTGGGTTTTCCCACAAATATATTTTCTATTTTCAAACTTTTATTTTCGAAGAACAATTTCAAATTGCGAGGATGCAATTTATTGAAGGAGGGGAGAATGTAACACCCCAAGATTTCATAGTGTGTTATTTCTTCAAAATAATTCAATAACTTGCACTACACGCAACACCGAGTTCAATCACACCATGACTTACCAAAAGAAAAAAAGCCATTCAAAAGAGGTTATGAATAGTATTAACTAAATTTTAAACTTTATATAATCCTTATAATTTTAGAATCCATATTATGAGTTTCTAAGACATAATGCAAGAACAGATTCATTTTCAGTATTGCACTTTTATCAACTTTTAATAGTGAAAACTTTTTAAATACAATATTTTAAACTTTTTGACTAAATGGGGACATCAAAAAAATTTAAAATGAAACATCCCAAGCTTCCACGGTACGCTTTCCTTTGAATAATACAGTAGTGTGTGTTGTACGCAACTTCGAGTTCTAACACACACCACAACCAATCAAACTAGCCGTTATAAATAGTAATACCTACTTTTTGACATTATATATATTTTATATTTCAAAATGGACTTCATTTTTGGATTCGGAATATTTAATTTAGCCTAAGTTGAAATTTTGGTACTTTTCGGATAACTTTAATATTTTGATGAATAGTGAAAATTACTAAATTTTAATTAAAAACAACTTTTTTAATCAAAATAATTAATAGTGATAAATTATGAATTTGAGTGGTTTTAAAGTATATTTAGAATATATTTTTACCATTTAATATAATGTTGGTCATTGGACATAATTTTACAATTAAACCGAACATAAACAAGTGTCAATCTTTTGATAGTTATTATCTCTTAAAAACACGCTTTTTGTTTTGACAGCGGGAATTAATTTTAAATTAATTTCTGCCACTTCTGTGTTTTGAATTTAGAAAAATGGATTCCATATTTGGAATCAGTATGTTAAAATTGTGTAAATAGGTAACTTTTATTTTTAGACATTTTGAATAATTACTGCGGTAAATATTTTATTTACCATGGTTAAGGGTAAATCCGGTAAATAAGGGTTAAAAAATTATATTATAATAATACCAAATTACCATAAAACGTGTCCTATCCTTATTGGTTGATACATGTTCGACCATTGTCATCTTTGGGTTGATTTTGGGACCCCATGGTGCCACTTGTAGGTGATAGGGACACTTTATTTTAATTAAGTTAAAATGAGACAAAAATGACACAAGCATATATATTTTAGCAAAACAATTTTTACATAGGATTATATATGTTTTATTTTAGATTATAAATATTAATTAGAAAGATAAAAATATTTCCTACATAATGATATTTTATTTATAATTTTTAAACATTATAAAATTAAATTTATTTATGACACAATGATGGTGCAGTAATTACTATAATAGTGAAAAATCAAAATAATTAATATTATAAATACCCAAATAAATATAATATGAAACTTTTAATGAATTAAACTAATTTTATAGGATAATATGACTTATTAGGATTTATTTAATTATCTTTTTTAGAAGTAATCATTCTTTTATGAGTTTTAAAAAAATCAACTATTGAATAGTGTCAAAATTGACATAAAAGAGTTTTTAAAACAAATATTATATTATTAATTGATATTAAATTCCTAAAAATATAAGGTTCATCCAAGAGACTTATATCATGATAGGTGTATCATTAATGGAACACTTGGGGGTCTCTTGTATTTATATGGTAAGTTTATTAACCATATAATATAAAAATACAAAGAGACATTGTAAAAGTGAAACTAATTAACATAGAGTTAATACTTAAAGATAAGGTTAATATAAGTACCCAAACCTGTATAAATTCTATTGGTTGAGTTTTTTTCGACCTATCCCCACCTTAAACTTTGAATAATCAACTTTGGAGCCATTAGAAACCGAATATGAATTTTATATAAACTAATATATTTAGCTTTTCCAAAGGTGCCCCTCACCCCTCTTATAAAAGGGCACTCTTCCTTCCCATTTCTTCACACCTTCAAAGCCTTTTGGTTCGGCCAAAATCTGCCAAAATACTCTCCCAACTTCCCTCACTACAATCTAGAGGCCTTAGTTTGATCAGAAAGCCAAACTAAGGAGTCCTTTTGATCAAATCAAAAGGAAGAAACCGAAGAAGAGGTAATGATTTCACCACCCTTTTCCAAGTTCTTTTCTTCTTCCACTTCTTCTTCATTTGTTGTTACCATTATAAAATAATAACTCCAGTATCATATATATACTGTGATGTTATTATAAATATGGTACAACCATATTCAATATTCTATCCACCCTTTGAATAACATGTCACCATATGTGCGTACGTACGGCTTACCGTCTCCACGTCGTGGTGTAATTGTTATTCAATATAATATTATTTGGATGGGTATAATAATGATGTGTAACTCATGTAAATAATAAATATAACATGTTAATGATACTGTATATATGATATACCATCCATTTATATATTATTTTAATATCAAAAGAATGATATTGTCGCTCGTGCGTACGTACGGACTACCGTCTTCACGAACGCGATGAGATTCATTCTCCATCATATCCATTCAAGTATAATTATCATTTGATGATTTAAAAAATGATGTTTAAGGACTTGATATCATTCTGGATATGAATAATATACAACCTATCCTTTACAAACATGTCTTACGTAACAAAACATATAAAAGAAAACAAGTAAGTTAACACCCGAAACAACGATAATACTAAGATATTATTATCAAATCAATATTAAAAGATCATATATGATATCATATGATTATTGTATAATTTAATAACAATTATTTCACCATTATAAAGAAGGTTAACCTACCCCAACCAAGGAAAAGTACAAGGTAAAGGGTTTTCATCTCACTCCTTATTCCCGTGAGATTCATGTCATATTGCCACCATTACCTTTTGTGAGGTGTATGTACTGCCCATAATTATATTCTTTGTGTAATACACTCTAATTTATGTGTATTTACATATTCATTGTATGATACCTCTTTCATGGGTAGTATGTTTCATAAGTTACCAAATTGGTAAGGGTTATTTCGCAATCTCTTCATTATCAGAGGTTGTTTATATGTAATAATCTACTAGGATCTCTTTATCATCCACATCCATGTTTCTTAAAAATGAATTTCAAAACATCTTTACTATTTACTAGAATATGGGTTAAAGTCATTTATACCCTTGTTTGACTTTTTATAAGAGGTTTATAAAGGAATCTTTCCATCGTTTTCCAAATGAGGTGCTTTTTAACCTTTTCGACAAAATTAAGGTAAGAATATTTTTTTTAACTTATACGGCGGGTGTGGATATTTTCCGCCGTTATAAAATCATCAAAGATTCCCTTAAAAGATAATAAGAATATTTTCAAAGAAAAATGTCTTATTTCATAAATATAAGACTCTTAAATGATTTCAAAATAGAAAGATATATTTTTCTAAAATAGTCTTTATTTCATCTAAGTCAACATCCTTTGATGGATTTTAAGCTTATTTGAAGATGATTTATTATGATACAAAACATCCATATTTTATTGAAGGTTTTGTGATATTTTTGACTGTGGATAAGTTATTCTTATGTCACTCATGGTTTTTTTTTAGAGTATTGACATTTCATAAGTTATTTGTAATTTGAATGTTTATGTTATATTTCAACCTTTCATTCAGATGAATGTGTTAGACAAGTATGTTCCGAGTTGGGGACCGGTAAAAGTAAGCCCTCCGGTTTGGTCTCCGGTTATTAGAGGAACTCTGGTTTGGTATTCGGTTATTAGAGGCACTCCGGGTTGGTGTCCGGTTATTAGAGGCACTCCGGGTTGGGTTCCGGTTACAGTTAGCCCCTAGGTCTTGGGACGAGGCCTTGACAAAGAAATTAAAGTTCAGCATTATGCATTCCAACATTATGAAAGTGGTTATTGATATTGCATGTGATTATTCGATTAGTAGAATATTCATGTGAACAAGTAAATGGAATTATTTCATTTTACTTTTTCCATACTATGTTGAAGTTCAAGTTTAAAAGGATTTTGTTTTAGTAATGCATTGCCTTAAAAGTTTATGCTTATTTTGAATGTTCCGCTATATTGTTATCCTTACTGGGCATTTGAGATCACCCCTTTTCTATGTTTTATTTTCCCATGATGTGAAGAAGTAAGTTATGAATGACCTCCAGGGATATTATGAGGGGATAATAGTGTGGACTATGGAGACATTATGTTGTTATAGTAGTTTTTCATTTTATGATGTAATGTAAAACTTATGAATATATCTAGTGTTTCCAAGGCTACTAAACCAATCGGTCTTTCGAGATTTGATCTTTCTTGTGATCATGCCAATGTTATGTAATAATGCACCGACTCTGGGTAACTAAGGTCGGGGAGTTACAACATCTGATACTCCTGCTTTAAATTCTTATTATTCTGATGATAGTGCAGAATCTGATTCTGATTCTGAAAACATGACTAGTGAGGAATTGTTTGAATATTGTAATATGCTGGAAGAGACATGAAATGAACTTAAGGATAAATACAAATCATTAAAGAAACAGCATGCTCTCACTACTACTTTTAAAACCGAACTTACTATTGAAAAAGAGAAAAATGCTCAACTATTAAGGGAGAACACTGAACTGAAAATGTCTAATGAGAAACTTAGAAAGGATTTAGAGAAGTTCACAAATGGAAAGGATACACTAACTCAAATTCTAGGAAAGCATGTTGCACCAAAATACACTACTAGAATAGGCTACAAACCTAGATAGAGATAGATTACTAAGAATAGATTTATTCCTAAATTTGGACAAAATACTGCTAGTTCTAGTTCTGGACATTTATGTGCTTCAACTAGTTATTCACTTAGTTATAAATCTAATAGAGTTTATCTTTCAAAATATTTTGATTTTGAAAATTATATGAGACCTATAAGACAAATATGGTTACCGAAAGCTTTGATTGCTAACCTGTCTGGACCTAAGAAGATTTGGGTACCAAAATCATTTCCTATTTAAATTTGTTTTGTTGGAAACCTACCTGAAGAGTTCCCAAAAGAAGGCATGGTATCTAGATAGTGGATGTTCAAGACATATGTTTGGGGATTACTCGTGCTTCAAGATCTTAATAAAGGTTGATGGAGGTCATGTCACCTTTGGTGATAATTCTAAAAGAAAAATCATCGGCTTAGGCCAGATTGGTAACACTGGCTCAGTATTAATTTCTAATGTTTTATTTGTTGATAGACTTAAATATAATCTATCAAGTATTTCTCAGTTATGTGATGATGGTTTTAATGTTAAATTTGAAAATGATTCTTGCAATGTTTTTAATTCTAAAAATGCTTTAGTATTTTCTGCCCTGCGAAATGAAAATGTTTATGTTGTTGATTTAAATTCTTTAGCCATGAAAAATATTACTTGTTTAAATGATTTTCATAAAGAGTCTTGGTTATGGCATCGATGATTAGGACACTGAAATTTACACTCACTTAGAAAACATACTAGGAAGAACTTAGTTAGAGACCTACCTAAACTTGAGTTTCCAAATGACAAAGTTTGTAATCCCTGTTAAAAGGGAAAGCAACATAAGGTTTCTTTTAAATCAAAGAAAGAAGTTTCAACTTCTCAACCTCTCGAGTTGGTTCACATGGATTTGTTTGGACCATCTAGAGTTTCAAGCTTAAATGGGAAGCACTATGTCTATGTCCTAGTAGATGAAATTTCTAGATATACTTGGGTATACTTCTTATCTCACAAAAGTGAAGCTTGTTCTTACTTTTCTAAATACTCCAAATCTATAGAGAACCTAAGTAGACTTAAGATTAAAACTCTAAGAAGTGATCATGGTCGTGAGTTTGAGAATAATGAATTTTAATCCTATTTCTCACACAATGGCTATAGTCATAACTTTTTTGCCCCTAGTACATCTCAGCAAAATGGTGTAGTAGAAAGGAGGAATTGAGCCCTGCAAGAAATTTCTAGAACTATCCTTAATGAATATGACCTACCTATTTACTTTTGGGCTGAAGCTATCAATACATATTGTTATATAATTAACAGAGTCTTAATTAGACCTATTCTTAAGAATACTCCTTATGAGTTGTGGAACAATAGAAAACCTAAAGTTAATTACTTCAGAGTCTTTGGCTGTAATGTTTTTATTCTTAATACAAAGGACAATCTTGATAAGTTTTATTCTAAAAGTGATGAAGGAACTTTTATTGGTTATTATTTAACTAGAAAATCCTATAGAGTTTTTAATAAGAGAACCAAATGTGTGTAAGAATCTGTTCACATCAAGTTTGATGAAACTGATCCACATGAGCCTAAAACTTCTCTTAAAAATCTTGAAGAAGATTTATCTGTTCTGGACCTTAATGACAAATCTAATGAACCTACTATAAAGACAAACAGTTCTAGACTTATTCCAGAATCTGCTGCTAATGATCCAGAACCTAGAGAAGATACTAAAATTTCTAGTCCTACCTTTACTAGATCAACTAGAATTCTAAAGAATCATCCTTTAGATTCTGTTGTAGGAAATATTGATAGAGGGACACAGACTAGAGCTTCTCTTAGAAATCAGGTTGAACATCAAGCCTTCTTGTCACAGCTTGAACCTAAAAACATTGATGATGCTATTAATGATGAATTTTGGGTAATTGCTTCGCAAGAAGAACTCAATCAGTTTAAAAGAAATAAAGTTTGGAATCTTGTTGAAAGACCTAAGGACACTTTCAAAATAGGCACTAAATGGGTGTTCAGAAATAAAGTAGATGAATCCGAAAACATAGTTAGAAATAAATCTTGGCTAGTTGCACAGGGCTATAGTCAAGAAGAGGTATTGACTATGAGGAGACTTTTTCTCCAGTAGCCAGATTAGAAGCTATTAGGATTTTACTTGCTTATTCTGCACATCTAAATTTCAAATTATATCAAATGGATGTAAAGAGTGCATTCTTAAATGGATATATTGCTGAGGATGTTTTTGTTGAACACCACCTGGATTTTCAAACCCTCATTTTCCAAGTCATATTTTCAAATTATCAAAAGATTTATATGGTTTAAAGCAAGCTTCGAGATCTTGGTATGATAGATTAAGTACTTTTCTAATTTCTAAAGGTTTTAAAAAAGAAATAGTTGATCCTACTCTATTTATAAAACGAATTTCTAAAGATGTTTTAGTTGTAAAAATTTATGTAGATGATATTATTTTTGGATCTTCAAAAACTACATTATGTACTAATTTTTCTAAAATGATGCAAAATGAATTTGAAATGAGTCTAATGGGAGAACTTAAATTCTTTCTTGGATTTCAAATCTTTCAAAATGATAATGAAATTATTTTAACTCAAAGTAAATATACTAGAGATCTTTTAAAACTTTTTGGATTGGATAGCACAAAAAGTAGTGACACTCCCATGAGTACCACTTGTAAGATGGATCTTAATGAAAATGGTAAATCTGTTGATCAAACCACTTATAGAGGAATGATTGGAAGTCTACTCGACCTGACTGCTAGTCGTCCTGATATTAGGTTTAGTGTGTGTATGTGTGCTCATTTTCAAGAAAACCCTAAAGAGTCACATTTAAATTTTGTAAAGATAATTTTCAAATACCTCAAGCATACTCCCAATTTAGGACTGTTTTATCCCAAAATACAATCATTTGAATTAGTTAGTTATTCTGATGCTGATTTTGCTGGATGTAAGTTAGACAGAAAAAGCACCTCTGGAATATGTCATGTTTTAGTCAAGTCACTAGTATCATGGTGTAGTAAGAAACAAAATTTTGTTGCACTATCCACTGCAGAAGCTGAATACATAGCTACTGGCAGTTGCTGTGCACAAATTTTGTGGATGAAACACACATTACTGGACTATGGATATCAATTCAGACATGTCCCAATAAATTGTGACAACACAAGTGCTATTAACATTTCTAAGAATCCTTTTTATCACTCTAGTACAAAACATATTGATGTAAGACATCACTTTTTGAGGGATCATTATCAAAAAGGTGATATTACTTTGTAATTCATTGGTACTGAATATCAACTTACTGATATATTCACTAAACCATTAAATTCTGAAAGATTAGACTACATCATACATGATCTTGGTATGATTATTCATAAGTAAATATCCTACTGATCTCAATGTTTAACACTTTACTGTATTTTACTTTACGGTTTCATGGTCATTGTTTCTAAGTTACTGTTTTATGTTCACTGTCTCACCATCAAGACTTTATATTCATGGTCTGTCAACTTACTGTCTCATCATGACTGCATAGAATGCTCACTGTCTCACCGTGACGACTATCAACTGTCTCACCATGATGACTAGTTTTCTATCTCACCGTAATACCTACTCATGGTCTCACCGTGAGAATTATGTTTATTCTTATTTTAACCCGTATCGCGGTAATTTTTATTTCACCTCTATTTGATTTCCTGCATTTTTGTTTTTATGATGTTTGACATTCACAAATGATAAAACTTAAGGGTTTCATTTGATTCCTTACCCGAACTCTCTCCTGAACCTTCTCTTATCTCTCGCCTGAACCTTTAGTGGATGCCAAGGATGAAGCGTCCATCTTCACCCTCATCTGAGAAGCGCCGCTCTAAGAAACAGAAGAGGATACTAAGGATAGCTCTCGAAGGACCTCTAAACCCAAACCTCGTAAGCCGTACAGTTGTACCTGAAAAAGAGGTTTTCCTTGAATGGTTTTTGTCTAGAAGATCATTATTTTTGAAAGTTTTAAGAGAATAAGGATGGCTTGAATGGTTCACTAGACAGAATAGACCGATTTACCCAAGGCTTGTATCTCAATTCTATTAGTATGTAAAGTTCTCTTTTGAGTTTGGAGAAAGATTTATGGTGACCAGCTGGATCGATGGTCAGAAGTACTCTTTCTCTTCAAGGTTATGGGATACATGCCTAAGAATTACACATGAAGGAGTTTGTGAGGATTACCAGAGAGACCCTCCTCCAACAACTGACATCTTTGACCTGGAGACTGCTTTGGAAAGTCTAACTGGAAATGGCACCAAGCGAAGGGCCATAGCTGCTGAACTATATGGGGAGACAAGACTTCTGTTCAAGTTTGTTCAAAATTTGGTTAGTCCAAGAAAAGGGGATTTTTCTGTGATGAAGTATCAGGATGTGTTACTGATTGACCTGTTCAATAATGGCTATAAGATCGATCTGTGTAAGTATGTTATCAACCATATCTATGATCTGATCAAAGTAACTTCCAAATCCACCTCCCTATTTTATTAAAGGATGATTTCAGTTATGTTAGTTGCAAAAGGGATGGTTGGACCTAATGAAGAAAAATTAGAGGACCTTGATTACTCTTTATCCATGCCTATCATCAGAAGGATGAAGATTAGCTGGAATCCCTGGAAAAAGCAGTGGGTTGAGGATAGTGATCAACTATATAAAAAGTTTAATCCTGTTGACTATCCAAGAAGGACTAAGAACCTAGCTGATCCTAGTTTGGAACCAGATGAAGTGGCTGAGTATTCAGAAGAAGAAGAACAAGAAGGTGTAACAGCTGAAGTACCACCTAGAGAAGAACTTGAAATACCTCAAGGAGAGGAATTTGTTGTTGAAAAGGAAAGGACTATGGATCCTTTAGTTTTTCTTCATGAGGAAGAAGCTCATCCTAATGCTGCAAGGAAATTGGTTTTTCCTGTTTCATAACAGCAAGCAACCTTAGAGGCTGATCATGTTGAAGAGGATCTTTCTGTTGAGAAAGAAGCAAGTCTGAAAGTTCAATCAGTGGAACAATTGGTTCCTGAGATTATTCCATCTGCTGAAGAAAGGATGGAAATTACCTTTCATCTGGCAAGGCAAAATTTTCTAAAGAGATTAGGGATGATCTTGTGGATCTTTTCCATGTTCCTAAACCTCAAAAATCTGGAAGGGAAGCACAAGTTGAGGGGGAGGAACCTCAAAACCTCGATATTGTGGAAGCTAGTTCTGCTGAAGCTTCTAAACCTTCTATCACTTTTTCTGTGTACTCTCGGTATGGGTTCCCAAGATTTTATGATGTGAATGAGTCACAGAAAGTGACTGAAACTGGAATGGATCTTTCTTCTATGTTTCAACTGAAGTCCTTAACTCATCCAGAACCAGAACCAGAGCCCCAACCTCAATCTGAATCAGAATCTGAGTCTGAAGATGACTTTGAACCTCAACCAGAATCCGAACCACTACCTTTACCTGCACCCTTACCTGAGCATAACTCCTTTGTGACCAAAGATGATATGAAAGTTTTTGGAGAAACTTTGTTAGCTGGAGTTGAGAAAATTGTCTCCACTCAACCTCGTCTAGTAACTCAGTTAAGTCAAGAAGATGCATCAATTCTCTTGGAAACTATTATCTTGCATATTCAACCAAGGATGATCCGAGAAATTCAAGAAGTCAGAGTAGAGAATAATATGCTGAGTGTTGATGTTTCAAATCTGAAAAGTGTGGTAGAAAGTCTGCAGAATGAGTTATCCTTGAGATCATAACCTACTCCTGTTTCTACTCCTGCACCGGTTGCTACATCTCTTGAGCCATCTGATTCCCTCCTTTCTAGGAAAATTATGTCTGAAGTTCATCCATATATGCTTTCTTTTGATGAAAATATTAGATATAGACACACCAAGATTCTAGAACGCATGATAGAACTTATGGAAAATCTGAATAAGCTTACAGATGAATACACTGGATGCCTGCAAAATGTTCTGAAACAGCTCAAAGTTCTAACTGAAACTGTCAAGGATTCACCTGCTTCTGTTCACACCATCACATCTTCTTTGGATGATTCTATGCTGAGATCCATAATCAAGGAATAAATTCAGAGTGCCTTCAGTGGCTTGGGTCTATCTTCTTTTACAGAAGTGGTTAAGAACAGTGATAGAGCATTGGACTTGGTTAGGATTCATTCTAAGATATCCAATGATTCTCAACAAGAGATCACCAAGAAAATAGATCTTTATCTCTCCCAGATTTTCTCTAAAAGTGATATGACAAATCACTTTAGATATCTTGTTGAAAATTTGAGAATCCCTCCAGTGACTCAAGATTTTAAAACTCAAGTTCAGACACTTACAGAGTTCACCAGATTGTTGGACAAGTTTATGAATAATAAGGATGATTTTGAAAAGTCTATGCAATATGGTGGTGAAATCATTACTGATTTCATCAATCTTTTGAATCCGTATCTTCATGTTCAGAGTACTGCTATCGTGGCTCCAGCTGCTGCACCCCTTCGACCTGCTCTACCTGCCTTAGCCTCAACAGCCATGTCAGTTAGCCAAGCTCTTTCTCAGATCCAGCTAGTCATTCTTGACCAACCTAAGCCTAGATCTTCTAATACTCCCATGATGGCTCCATTTGTTTTTGAAGGTCTACCCTTACCCTCTTTGTCTACTGCATCTATGCCTTCTTCTACTTTAGCACAAACTCCTACTGCTGATAAAGGCAAGGAAAATATGGATCCCTAAAGAGTCTAGAGACAGTTTTCTTTTTGATGGGATGTCATTTCTTGTTTACTATTTGTACTTCTCTTGTATGTTGTATTCTGCACCCTTTGTTTAATGCCAACTACCAAGTTTCATTTCATTTTCTCTACTTTTTTATAATCCCAAAAGGGGGAGAAAAATCTACTAGTATAAAAGGGGGAGAAAAATCTACACGTATAAATGGGGGAGAAAAACTACAAATGTCAGTTCTATAATTTTTTTCCTATGCTAGTATCTTTAATATTACATGTCATTTATATTCTACCTATATCTGATTTGTGATCATCAAAAAGGGGGATATTGTTGGACTCCTCATGTGTTAATCATGTTTTAATGATCAAAAATCTTGTTACTATTAATTAATCTCAATCTTCATTACACTTATTGATAATGATCTTCAATCTCAATAATAACTACACATCATGTTTTAATGATAACAAATCTTATGATGTTAATTACTCTCTTTATTATTTACAAGTCTCATGCATGATCACAATTCTCACATATATTATCACTCCTTTATATTTATGATTGAAGCTCTTTTACTCTCTCGTGATTAAACTTAATCCATGTTCTGCATATTACTGTCTAAGTCCAAATACAGATATTTGTCTAAGTATGGAGACACCGTGAAGGACTCACCGTGACCAGACACCGTGAAGGACTCACCGTGAAGGACTCACCGTGACCAGACACCGTGAAGGACTAACTGTGAAGGACTCATCGTGACCCAGAAACCATGAAAGACACACCGTGAAGGACTCACCGTGACCAGACACCGTGAAGGACTCACCGTGACCCAGACATCATGAAGGACACACCATGAAGGACAAACCATGAACCACACACCGTGAAGAAGACACCGATTACTTAATCATTGTGACACTGTTTCTTAAGTATTTGTCAATATTATTTAAATAATGCTAACGGTCATATTTGTTGTTTTTAATGCATTTAATGTTGTTTAATGTTAGTTGTTGGCATGTCATGAAACCGTATCTCGTACCTATGAAAAGTGAATCATTCATACTTCCAGAACTCGTGGAATATAAGAAAGACTGAGATATAGTACACAAAAAAAAGAGGAGGCAACATCCAAGTTAAAAAAGCAAGAAAAGTGTGACGATACAACGAGAAGAACGTACATACATCAGAGAACAATCTTGAACAATAAGGATATTGAAATACCTTAAGAGAACTCTCATGAGTGCAATCCAATACTGCTGAAGAACACACTACGAGTCAAGAGATCTTTTTCATTCCTGTAGAAGACAAGCTGACTACGACACTCTATTTTTCAACAAAAAAAACAGAGGACTCAGAAGCATTCCTGCTGAATCCAATGAGTCCAGAGCTACATTGATAATCACTAGAGCTTTCTAAACTCTCATCTATCTTATCTACATGATTTATTTATTAACTTTCGAGCAGTGTGGTATACTCTGTATTTCGTATACACACACTGTCTCCTGTACTGAACTGGAGGATATCTAAATCCTCACTCCAAATCTCTTAACTCTTGTTTACCCACGTCAACTGTGGAAGAGGTCCTTGTGTGGCCTGGTATTTGTTTTGTTTCCCACGAAGAACAGTGGTAGAGGTCCCTGCGTGGCCAGGACAATTTTTTAAACTGTTGTTAACCCCAATCCAGGGTGTGGATCAAATTTATATAAATTTGAGAGGACTAAGTATCGGCTTGAGACTGAACATCTTGTTATATCTTCAGTGCATATTTAATTTAATTTTAATGTATACTACATATATCTTATTTATTCCACTGCTATTAATTTGAAATACAAAACTATTTTGATGCTACTTTGATAGTTAAATTAGCAAGTGTTTACACTTATTGTAAATCAATAGGTTAGTTTCAAAAGTCAGTTTAATCTTGTGGTTAAATTAACTGAGATCTAATCAATCTTTGAGAATCTAAGTGAACATTTACAATCTGTATAAATTCACTATAGTTTAACTTTTTTTATAAATTGGGGGACTTTAAATAGACAATATTTTAACAGAAATTTTAATTGGAACTCAATTCACCCCCCTCTTGAGTATCCACTCTGACCAACAGTCTTTTAAGGGAGAATTATGTTGATTCAAACTAGGGAATGTTATTCATAGTTAAAATAGAAGTTTCCTCAATAATATTGAATTCCATAATAGATGAAAAAGGAAAGATTATGGAGATCTGATTTTCCCTAGGAAAAGGAGTGTGACGTATGGGAGGAATACACCAGAGCACAAAGGACGCAATTAAATTGGCATATTCCATTGAGTATGAATTCCCCTATATATATCTTTTTTTGTATATAGGGTAGGGTTATTAATTTAATTCTTGGATGGGCCCAAGACCTATGGTATAATAATCACTACGTATCTCACAAGTATGAGAATCAATTCACATGTAGTTATAAAAAATAGCTCCCTATGTAGGTTTAATTCATACACAGGGAAGAGGGACATTTTTGTGTTGTAGATAAACCCAGGATTGGAGATCCATGTTTCACTAAATATCCTATGATGGAAGTAATTAATCCACACATAGTTCTTGAATGGAGGTGTGGTGGGATACCAAAACAAAGGATCGTGATCCGCTCAAGAATGGATCAAAATGTTCTACAGTTTTATGTCAAGCAATGAGGATGTGAACCATGCAGTTTCATGTCATGTGGTGAGGATGATGTTGTATTGTTTAGTGTATTATGACTTTGAATTTAGGGTGAATATATATCCTCACCATCTAATAAGTGACAAAAAAGATGTGAAGAGAGGCCTCATGGGGAAATTTTTGGAGGTAATGATCTTATAAAAGGGATTATTTAAGGTTGGGCCCAAGAAAAGAAGTATAGTCATTACTAAGTTTCCTATGTATACAAGAATAAATCCATACATAGTTCTGAAAAAATGGTGTGGAAGGAGACCAAAACCAAATGTTGTGATCTACTCAAGTACATATTGAAATGTTATACAGTTTTAAGTCATGAAACAAGAATTTCATCCTTGTAGTTTTACATCATTTGAAAAGGATTTTGTTGTAATGTTTAACGTATTGTGACTAGGATGAAATATGTGCCTTTTATGTTCATGAAAATGTGACTAATGATTCTATGTAGTTTAATGTCATGTAGAAAAGATGAGGGGGACCATGCAGTTTAACATATTGGATCCAGGATGAAGGTTTGGGTCTTACACATACTGAGGAGGCCCATAATTCTGGAACATTGAGAATTATTTCAAATCATGGTAATTTTAGAGATTTTGTTGGGGACTACACCAAATAGTATGCCCATAAGATCATTTTGGGGTCATAACATCATGGGTAATAGATGGTTTAGTGGTGAATCTATGGTTGGGATCGGAGATAGAAGGTCTAGGAATCATTACATATCCCATGAATATGGGAAACATCCACACATAGTTCTGGAATGAAGGTGTGGTATGAGGCCAACACCAATTTTTATGATCTCCTCATGTACAGACTAAAAATTTATGTATTTAAATGTTGTGTAATAAGGATAAAAACCATGCCATTTTACATAATGTAGTAAGGATGATGGATTGGGGCTTACACCTAGAGATGATGCCCATAGTTATCATTATCACCAAAAGATTTATTGAGAAATATTGTGTTGGTAGGGGGTGTAGTGAATTCCCCATCCAATGTGACCAATGAGTAATCTCAATTGGGATAAACCATATGTATGGAATAATGTCCTTAACACTTTGGTTCATTCATTGACAGATTATTCCATGGTATTATTAGAGTATTTAAAGTAAAAACCAATTGTCTCTGAGAAAACGAATGGAGAAAAACATTCTTGTTTAAGGCTCATGATATCAAGTTTTGGAATATTTCAAAAATGATGCTGGGTATACAAAATTTTCTCATCAAGTATCTCTAACTCATAAAAAAACTTATGTGATTGTTCATCATTTTATAGTTGTTCATAGATAGATATTCTAATTGAGGGTAGTTGGACCTCGATTAGTATCATTAATTATGTTCCCTAAACTAGTGAATATGGGGTTTCTTGAGTAGTATTTCAGGTTATAATTCAATAGGCTCGCAATGTATGAAGATACATGTCAGGCCAAGATTTATTTTCTCAACACACCATTTTCTAAAGTATTTTTTATGGAGTTTTATTGAATCTTTCAATCTATCCATTTTTCATTAAATGGTAGTTGGATGAATTGTTGTATTTGATGTTGTAATTATGGTATAACTTCTTTAATTAAAAAGAATAGAAGTCGGAACTGCTGTCTATCAGTATTGTGTGAGCGACACCAAATCTGGTTATGATGTTTGACTGAACCAAATTGTGGATAGTTTTTGTCATGAATTAGTTCTTCACTGATGGGAAACATAATCACCAACATGAAATTCTTCCATGGTGGAAATATTCTCTTATACATCAGTTCATCTAAGGAGAATTCCCTCAAAGAATATCTTATAAAGAACTTTCTGATGACACTGGCAATCATAGAGAGTGAAACTGACTATCCATTGTCAAATCTATTCTTTTCCATCTCATTCTAGTAGAATGACCCAAGTTTAGAGGTATTCTAGGATGGATGAAATCTATACATTCATATTATTATCCATTTCATGGGTTGAATTGATCTCTTTGATATATTCCACGCCACATTGAACTCACATAAATATTGTTCCATGATGGTCAATGATGATGATTGTTTCATCTCAATCTATATCTTTTAAGGATATGGTTGCATTTTCTAACACATATTCCTGAGTGTTTGTGAACATGGGACATGAGTTAGTGTTGGATCATAGGGGAATTCTTACATCAACCCTAAAACATAATTAATTATTGGGATAAGATCTTCTTTATTAATGGAATAATCACTATTAATATTATTAATCACAAACTCATAATAACCTTTAGTTATCAAATGAGTAAATGGTAATTGAAAATATATCTTCAAACTTTTATGAGAGCTTAGTATTTGGTCTCATTTTTAGTGAAGCCTTATGATAACAGAAAGGAGTAAGGTGAAAATAATTTTGTTGGAGAAATGAAAATGATTCCAAACCCAAATTTTTTGAGCTTGGGGTTTTCCATTCACTTTTCAATTGGGCTTCTGGATGCCCCATCAAAGTAAAGTATGAATATTTAGGTAGATTCTTGAATGGATAAGATTTCTTCATCAAGAATTTTCGTACTCATTGGCACCTTTCCATCATAAGGATATTCTACCAGGAAATTTTATAAATTCTGCCCTTTTATCACCTTATGTGTTATGAACCAGATATTGAATTATTATAACACCCTAATAATCCACAGTACGCTTCTCTTTGAATAATACAGTAGCGTGTGTTGTACGCAACTTCGAGTTCTAACACGCACCACACCAATCAAACTAGCCATTATGAATAGTAATACCCACTTTTTGAAATTTTATAAATTTTATCTTTCAAAATGGACTTCATTTTCGGATTTGGAATATCAAAATTATCTTAGGGTGAATTTTGGGTATTTTTCTGAAAACATTCAATTTTTTATTAATAGTGAAAATCACTAAATTTTAATTAAAATAAACTTTTTTAATAGAAATAATTAATAGTGATAAATTATGAATTTGAGTGGTTTTAAAGTATATTTAGAATATATTTTTACCATTTAAGACAATGTGGGTCATTGTATGTAATTTCACATTTAAACCAGACATAAACAAGTGTCAATCTTTTGATAGTTATTATTTCTTAAAAACACGCTTTTGTTTTGATAGTGGGAATTAGATTTAAATTAATTTCTGCCACTTCTGTGTTTTGAATTTAGAAAAATGGATTCCATATTTGGAATCAGGATGTTCAAATTGTGTAAATAGGTAAATTTTATTTTTAGTCATTTTGAATAATTAATTCGGTAAATATTTTATTTAACATCATTAAAGGGTAAATCTGGTAAATAGGGGTAAAAAAATAATACTATAATAATAATAAATTATCTCAAAACGTGTCCTAACCTTATTGGTTGATACATGTCTGATCATGTGCATATTTGGGTCGATTTTGGGACCCCATGGATCCACTTGTTGGTGATAAGGACACTTTATATTAATTAAGTTAAAGTAAATACAAAAATGAAATAAGCATATATCTTTTAGAAAAATAATTTTTACATAGGGTTATATATGTTATATTTTAGACTATAAATATTAATTAGAAATATAAAAATATTTCCTACATAATGGTATTTTATTTATAATTTTTATACATTTAATAATTAAATTTATTTATGATACAATAATGATGCAGTATTTTCCTTATTAATGAAAGAATCAAATAATAAGTATTATAAAAGTTAAAATAAATATAATTTGAAAGTTTTGATGCCATCCAAAAATTTTATTGGTTAATATTACATGTTATTATTTCTTAAATGAATTTTATTATAATTAATAAAGTTGTTAAGATTTTAACAAAAATCAATTATTGAATAGGGTCAAAATTGACATAAATGAGTTTTTAAAACAAATATTATATTATTAATTGATATTCTATTTTTAAAAATATAAGGTTCAGCCAAAGGAATTATATAATGATAGTTGTATCATTAATGGACCACTTTAGGGTCAATTGGATGTATATATTAAGTTTATTAACTATATAATATAAAAATACAAAGTGACATGGTAAATGTCAAGCTAATTAACTAAGAGTTAAAACTAAAAGATAAGGTTAATATAATGACCCAAACCTGTCTAAAATATATTGTATAAAAGAATTTATACCCATCCCCACATTATACTTTTAATAATCTACTTTGGAGCCATTATAAACTGAATAATAATTTATTATAAAATAATACTTTAAGTTTTTCCTAAAGAGCCCCCCCCCCCCCTTATAAAAGGACACAAATTCTAACCAATTATTCACAACTTAAAAGCCTTTTTGTTTGGCCAAACCCTACCCAATTATTCTCTAAAATTCCCTAACTTCAACCTAGAGGCCTTAGTTTGATCATAAATCCAACCTATGGAGCCCTTTTTATCAAATCAAAAGGAAGAACCTGAAGAAGAGGTAATGTTTTCACCACCCTCTTTCAAGTTCCTTTCTTCTTCAACTTCTTATTTTTTTGTTATTTCTATTATAAAATAATAACTCCAGTATATTATATATACTGTGATGTTATTATAAATATGGTACAACTATATTCAGTATTCTATCCATCCTTTGAATGACATGTTACCATACGTGTGTACGTACGGCCTACCATCTTCACGTCGTGGTGTAATTGTTATTCAATACATTATTATTTGTATGGGTATAATAATGATGTGTAATTTATAAAAATAATAAATATAACATTATAATGATTCTGTATATATGATATACCATCCAATTATATATTATTTTAATATCAAAAGAATTATATTATCGCTCGTGCGTACGTACGGACTACCGTGTCCACGAACGCGATGACATTCATTCCCCATCGTATAATTTCAAGTATAATTCTCATTTGATGATTAAAAATAATGTTTAAGGACTTTATATAATTCTGTATATGAATAATATAAAACTTACCCATAACAAACACGACTTATGTAGCAAAACATATAAAATAAAACGAGTAAGTTAACACTCGAAACGACGATAATACTAAGATATTATTAACAAAGCAATGTTAAAAGATCATATATGATATCATATTAATGTAAATGATCCTTTTATAATTAAATAAAAATTATTTCACCATTATATATGAGGCTAACCTACCCCCAACCAAGGAAAATGTACAAAGTAAGGGGTTTCTTATCTCACTTTTAATTCCGTGAGATTTCCATAGTTCACCACTTATTTATTTCATGTGGTGTGTGTACTAACCATGATTGTATTAATTGTGTAATATACTTTAATTTATGGATATTTAAGTCATAATTTTATTATACTTCTTTCATGGTTGTATGTTTCGTAATTTACCAAATCGATAAGGGAATTTGAAATTTCAATTTCCATTCATTCAGCTTTACGCATACATCATTGATTATTTTACTCCAAGATTATGTGTCGAATCCCTATTCATTTTCCTATGTAATAATTTCCACTCCCATTTCTATGGATATACTTTTGATACACATAATCAATCCATTGATAATTTCTCAAGTCATCGATATGAACTTGATAAGAGTAT
Organism: Viscum album; assembly: GCA_963277665.1. Lineage (NCBI taxonomy): Eukaryota > Viridiplantae > Streptophyta > Magnoliopsida > Santalales > Viscaceae > Viscum > Viscum album. Next base: position 1,155,766,774 of record OY728122.1, on the reverse strand, counting down.
TTTTTTAACTCATTCTCCATTTGTTGAGTTAAATATCTTATTCATTGGTGTTGTCTTTACAAGAATATGTGTGAATGTCCTCTAATTGATTTACAGTTAATATACAATTATATTGAGTGTATTTATATTTATCACACATAATTATGTCATTTATGTGTCCTTAACCTAAGGATGTGGTCTTTATAATAGATTCCATCTCAATTTACATTCCATTGAGACTTCTTTGTTGTTATACACCAAATCACGTTTATATGGTGTATATAATGTACTTTAATATAGTATATCATGAATCCCTTTATTCTCATGATATTACAAAGTTTTTATTACCTCAATTATTTTTATTCAAGTGTATCTCTTTTGGTTAGAAACTCTAACTAAAATATCATTTTTAAATTTTTTAAAGACTTATTCTTCTAAATATTTCTCATTAATGTCCATGTTTTAAAAATGGTTTTAAGGATTTATTTATATGGACATTAAAGTTTTAAAATTAAAATTCCTTTTGAATGTTTCAAAGTGATATGGGACACTTTGATTCAAAAATATATTTTTAAATGGCTTCTTGACAAATAGTGTGACTTTTAAATGTTTTCAAGAAAAAGGGGTATATTTCTCTCAAATAGTTTTGATGATTATTTTGATCTATGTAAATATCATTCATTATTATCGATTGAGGTTAATCTGTTAAAATACAATCTTCCATATTGTACTGAATGATTTATATTTGACTGTGGATGTTCTATTTTTATACCATTCATGGTTTCTGGTTAAAAGTATTGACATTTAGTATGCTAGTTTTAATACAAATGTTTATGTTATGTTTCAAACTTTTCCTATGTGGAATGAATTGGACTTAGTAAGTGATGGGTGGAGCCCGTTATAGCTCCTCGATGCATCGGTAGGTCTCATGAGACAAACTAGTGTCTTGGCATGAGGCCTCGACAAAATATTATTTGTAGTCTTGGTATGAGGCCTTGGATATGTGGTTATGAGAGTCTGGAATTATGCATTCCATCATTATAAAAGTGGTCATTGATATTGCATATGGTTATTCTACTAGTAGAATATCCATGTGAATAAGTAAATGGAATTATTTCATTTTATCTTTTCCATATTATGCTGAAGTTCATGTTTAAAAGGCTTTTGTTTTAGTTATACATTTCCTTAAATGTTTGTGCTTATTTATGAAAGTTTTCGCTATATTGTTATCCTTACTGAGCATCGAAGCTAACCCCTTTCAATGTTTTATTTTTCCCAGGATGTGAAGAAGTAATTTATGAATGACCTGCAGGGATAATATGAGGGGATATGAAGACAAGATGTTGTTGTTTTTTTTACTTTATGATGTAATTTAAGACTTATGAATATATCTAGTGTTTCCAAGACTACTTAACTAATCAGTCTTTCGAGACTTGATCTTTTGTGATCATGCCAATGTTATGTAATAATACACCGACTCTGGGTAACTGGGGTCGGGGCGTTACAGTTTTTATCAGAGGAAGTTTAGTACAAACCTTGGAAACTAGATTTAGATAAACTCTGATTAGAGGACATAGCCCTAAGATAGACTTTGAGGATTAGTATAGAAGAACTTCCTAGAATTTTGGTATTGTATAGATTTTTTGAGTTTTCTAAGCAATACATCCCTGTCTGGATATGAGAAGGTAGAGGTGGATCTAGAATAGATGTACCTAGGGGTAAAACCCGAAAACACTGCTTTGATCTAGACTCGAATGGGAACTGGTGCATGACAATGGGCCTTGCTGCACTCTTGGTTATAACACTCCCGGGGGAAATGCTTAGGATAATATAAATTTTCTTTACAAACCAATTTTAAGTATTTTAATATAAGATGAGAATAAATGACCTTGGTTAATCCTAAGGTGTCTCATTTTGAGAATATGGTGTCATGATATTCTCTAAATGATTTTATGACTACTATTACTCACACAATGATTTCTGGTTTTAGTCAATGGATGGAGTCCAAGGAAGTCATTGTAACTTTGAGAATGATGTAATAGGTGGGAACGGTGGTGGAAATGAGTAAAAAATGAAATTTTGATAGGTATAAAAGATATCATGTTCATTCCAAATCAATTTTCCAAAAATATGATCAACAACATATATATTAACCAACTCCTGGACTCAAAAAAGAAGAGAAATGTGATGAATGATAAGAGCTCCAGCAGTGGAGAATATGGAGAAAAGAATCCTAAATTTCCATCATGCAGGAAATGTGGAAGGAGACACCGAGGAAAATGTCTCAACGGAGCAAAGAAATGCTTTACATGCGGGAAAGAAGGACATAAAGTGAAGAATTTATGAGGAAAAATGAAGAGTATTATGGAAGAAAATAAAAATGGACCTAAGAATCCATTTATAGTCATTTGATGTAAATTTAGGGGACCTGGTCATTGCCTGAGTGAATGCTCTTCTATAGGATGTTTTCTTGGTCAAAGAAGAAGCTATGTGGAAATAAATGGTTAGATAAATGTTTAAAATTATTAGTTCTCCTTGTTGATGGGATTAATTTGGAACAATTTTCTCTTGTATTTGTAGCCCCATAGTTTTCCATGTGAGAATGATATTTAAGGAAGTCTTATCTTTTACCTTGTGGATATAGTTATAAATAACCATTTGGTTTTATATGATCATTAGGTTTGAGGCAATTACAAGTTATTATATTTTTGGATGAAAATACAAGGTATGAGATAACATTTCTGGTTAAAATTATGTTATGGTTATTTTGAGGAATTTATCTCATTTTGGTAATGTTATAAAATATAGTTTTTGTAAAAAAACAACACACAGACCATGTGACAACCCGTCGCGTCGGACAAAGCTATGGGAATCGAACCCACAACCAAAGTGAGATTTGGATTTATCACCTACCACTGGACTACGGGAAGTCCCTGGTTAGTGTAACTAATTTTTTTTAGTTAAATGATTTTATTAATCAATAATAAGTTGATTTTGGTTCTTATGTCTTATTAAATGAGTACCCTTAGTATAGGAAAATGATTTGGTGATTAATTGATAAATGTTATTTTTGGAAGATGTTCACTTTTTTGGGAACACTATATGCGCAAGGAAAATATAATACTATAGGGTTTCATTTGAGGAGTAATGGTGGATTTTTATCTACATTTTTAGTGTGTATTTATAGTGATTTTGGTTATTTAAGGAAATGATTGACCTATAATAGAGAATATGTGATTAGGTTAATTACTTTTAAGTATGTGACTTTACAAGAAGTTGATGTCATTTGGAGAAACAATTTAACATGGAAGACTACATAACCAAATTCTTCTAAGTTTTGGGTTTCAATATTAGTTTGGATTATATTGAAGGATTTTAAGGACAATTGTTTATTGAATGGTATTTATTTAACTTTAGGGTATTGATCTTAGAAATTAAGATTAGTGTTTCTTTCTCTAAAGGAATATACTTTTGGGGGATCAATATATCTTGTACTAACCATTTTGGTTTTGGTTAATCTCTAAAGACAAGGTAAATATATAGTTTATCCTTTGTGGATCATGTGATTCTGTAGAAGTTTATTCTAGCTCTTCCAGTGTGACCAAGTCTTCTTGAATACTCATCGTTTTAAAAAAATGAGTTAGTGGTATAAATTTTTTAAAGAATTAAACTATACTTAAAAAGTAATAATATCTCTTTATTTTCATAGTCGGTCTCATAAATGAATTCCTCATATTTATGTAATGTAACTTAAAACAAGAAAAATGTTGTCCATTTACTTTTCCTACTTGGAAACTAATGACTATTTTTCCCATCACAAGTTTGTGTTTTTCTTGTTGTTAACATTCTTCTGATCATGTTTTCTATCCCTCTCCATCAGAACTTGACACTTAGTTTATCATCTATATCCATGTTTTTATACATGGAATCCTAGTATAGGTTATCTCGGGAGACCGTTTTACTTCTCTTTCTTTCTTTTAAAGTGATAGTTTTATTGGATCTTTTTCCGATGTGGGACTTTACATTATATTCCCAAGCCCAATTTTAAAAATTGTGAGGATGCAATTTATTTAAGTAGGGAAGAATGTAACACCCCAAGCTTCCATGGTACGCTTCTCTTTGAATAATACAATAGTGTGTGTTTTACGCAACTTCAAGTTCTAACACACACCACAACCAATTAATAGTGATAAATTATGAATTTGAGTGGTTTTAAAGTATATTTAGAATATATTTTTACCATTTAACACAATTTTTTTCATTGGACATAATTTCACTTTTAAACCGGACATAAACAAGTGTCAATATTTTGATAGTTATTATCTCTTAAAAACACGCTTTTTGTTTTGACAGCGGGAATTAATTTTAAATTAATTTCTGCCACTTTTGTGTTTTGAATTTAGAAAAATGGATTCCATATTTGGAATCAGGATGTCCAAATTGTGTAAATAGGTAAATTTTATTTTTAGACATTTTGAATAATTACTTCGGTAAATATTTTATTTACCATGGTTAAAGGGTAAATCCGGTAAATAAAGGTAAACAAATAATATTATAATAATAATAAATTACACTTAAACATGTACTAACCTTATTGGTTGATACATGTCCGACCATGGGAATCTTTGGGTCTATTTTTGTACCCCATGGAGCCACTTGTAGGTGATAAGGATACTTTATATTAGTTAAGTTAAAGTAAATACAAAAATGACAAAAGCATATATCTTTTATCAAAATAATTTTTACATAGGGTTATATATGTTAAATTTTCGACTATAAATATTAATTAAAAAGATAAAAATATTTCCTACATAATGGTATTTTATTTATAATTTTTAGACATTAAATAATTAAAGTTATTTATGACACAATAATGATGCAGTATTTTCCTTATTAATGAAAGAATCAAATAATTATTATAATAAAAGTTCAAATAAATATAATTTGAAATTTTTGGTGCCATCCACGAATTTTATTGGTTAATATTACATGTTATTATTTCTTAAATTTATTTTATTATAATTAATAAATTTTTTAAGACTTAAACAAAAATCAATTATTGAATAGTGTCAAAATTGACATAAATTTCTTTTTAAAAAAAATATTATATTATTAATTGATATTCTATTTCTAAAAATCTAAGGTTCGTCAAAAGGACTTATATCATGATAGTTGTGTCATTAATGGATAATTTTAGGGTCTCTTGGATGTATATAGTATGTTTATTAACTATATAATATAAAAATACAAATTGACATGGTAAATGTCAAACTAATTAACTAAGAGTTAAAACTAAAAGATAAGGTTCATATAATGAACCAAACCTGTCTAAAATACATTGGATGAAAGGATTTTGATCCATCCCCACCTTAGACTTTTAATAATCCACTTTTTATCCATTATAAACCGAATATGAATTTATTATAAAATAATACTTTAAGGTTTTCCTAAAGAGCCCCTCCTCCCCCTTATAAAAGGACACCACTTCTAACCAACTATTCACACCTTCAAAGCCTTTTTGTTCGGCCAAACCCTACCCAATTATTCTCTAAATTTCCCTCACTTCAACCTAGAGGCCTTAGTTTTATCAGAAAGTCATACTAATGATCCCTTTTTATCAAATAAAAAAAGAACCCGAAGAAGAGGTACTATTTTCACCACCCTCTTTCAAGTTCCTTTCTTATTCAACTTATTATTTCTTTTTTATTTCCATTATAAAATATAAATCCAGTATATTCTATATACTTTGATGTTATTATAAATATGGTACAACCATATTCAGTATTCTATCAATCCTTTGAATGACATGTCACCATACGTGCGTATGTACGGCCTACCGTCTTCACGTCGTGGAGTAATTGTTATTCAATACATTATTATTTGGATGGGTATAATAATGATGTTTAATTCATGTAAATAATAAATATAGAATTATAATGATTCTTTATATATGATATACCATCCAATTATATATTATTTTAATATCAAAAGAATGATATTATCGCTCGTGCGTACGTACAGACAATCGTCTCCACGAATGCGATGACATTCATTCCCCATTGTATCCATTCAAGTATAATTCTCATTTGATGATTAAAAATAATGTTTAAGGACTTGATATCATTATGTATATTAATTATATACAACCTACCCATAACAAACACGACTTATGTAAAAAAACATATAAAAGAAAACGAGTAAGTTAACACCCGAAACGATGATAATACTAAGATATTATTAACAAAGCAATGTTAAAAGATCATATATGATATCATATTAATGTATATGATCCTTTTATAATTCAATAAAAATTATTTCATCATTATACATTAGGATAACCTACCCTCGACCAAGGAAAAAGTACAAAGTAAGGGGTTTCTTATCTCACTTTTAATTCCGGGAGATTTCCATAGTTCACCACTTATTTATTGCATGTGGTGTGTGTACTGCCCATGATTGTATTTATTATGTAATAACTTTAATTTATGGATATTTAAAGAATAATTGTATTATCCTTCTTTCATGGGTGTATGTTTCGTAAGTTACCAAATCGATAAGGGAATTTGAAATTTCAATTTCCATTCATTCGGCTTTACGAATACTTCATTGATTATTTTACTCCAAGATTATGTGTGGAATCACTATTCATTTACCTATGTCATAATTTCCACTCCGATTTATGTGGATATAATTTTGATACACATAATCACTCCATTGATAATTTCTCAATTCATCGATATGAACTTAATAAGAGTAATTTTTAACTCATTCTCCATTTGTTGAGTTTAATATTTAATTTATTGGTGTTGTCTTTACAAGAATAAGTGTGAATGTCCTCTGATTGATTTATAGTGAATATGAAATCATATTGAGTGTATTTATATTTATCACACATAATTATGTCATTGATTTGTCTTTAACCTAAGGATATGGTCTTTATAAGAGATTTCATCTCAATTTACATTCCATTGAGACTTATTTGTTATTATACACCAAATCACTTTTATATGGTGTATATAATGTACTTTAACATAGTATATCATGAATCCCTTTATTCTCATGATATTAAAAAGTTTTTATTACCAAAAATATTTGTATTCAAGTGTATCTCTTTTGGTTAGAAACTCTAACTAAGATATCATTTTTAAATGTTTTAAATATTTATTCTTCTAAATATTTCTCATTAATGTCCATGGTTTAAAAATGGTTTTAAGGATTTATTTATATGGACATTAAAGTTATAAAATTAAAATTCCTTTTGAATGTTTCAAAGTGGTATGGGACACTTTAATTCAAAAATCTATTTTTAAATGGCTTCTTGACAAATAGTGTGACTTTTAAATGTTTTCAAGAAAAAGAGGGATACTTCTCTCAAATAGTTTTGATGATTATTTTCATTTATGTAAATATAATTAATTATTCTCTATTGAGGTTAATATGTTACAATACAATATTCCTTATCGTATTGAATGAGTTATGTTTGACTGTGGATGTGCTATTTTTATACCATTCATGGTTTGTGGTTAAATGTATTGACATTTCGTATGCTTGTTTTAATACGAATTTTTATGTTATGTTTCAAAATTTTCATATGAGGAATGCATTGGACTTATTAAGTGACGGGTGGAGCCCGCTATAGCTCATCTATGCATCGGTAAGTCTCATGATACAAACTAGTGTCTTGGCACGAGGCCTTGACAAAATATTAATTATAGTCTTGGCCGGAGGACTTGGAAACGTGGTTTTGATAGTCTGGAAGTATGCATTCCATCATTATAAAAGTGGTTATTGATATTGAATGTGGTTATTCAACTACTAGAATATCCATGTGAATAAGTAAATGGAATTATTTCATTTTATCATTTCTATATTACTATAATTTTAAGTTTAAAAGGATTTTTTTTAGTTATACATTGCCTGAAATGTTTATGCTTATTTATAAAAGTTTCCTCTATATTGTTATCCTTAATGAGCATCTAAGCTCACCCCTTTCAATGTTTTATTTTTACCAGGATGTGAAGAAGTAATTTATGAATGACCTGCAGGGATATTATGAGGGTATATGAAGACAATATGTTGTTGTTGTTGTTTTTACTTTATGATGTAATGTAAGACTTATGAATATATCTATTGTTTCCAAGACTGCTAAACTAATTGGTCTTTCAAGGCTTGATCTTTCGTGATCATGCCAATGTTATGTAATAACGAACGGACTCTAGGTAACTGGGGTCAGGGCATTACAATTATTATATAATTATCATCCATTATGTCAAATATCTAGTTAGTATAGACAGTTGAGGATATATTTGAGTAAGTCAATCCAAGAGATAAAATGGACCTCATGATGTTATAGGCAATGCCTTAATTTATGAATTATGAAAATCAATGCTAAATAGTTCAATGAAATATTTTAATGACGATTCTTAGTATCAATCATGGTAAAAATGACATAATAAAGGCTATTTTCACTACAAGCATCATTTTTCTATGCCAGGAAGGAACCCAAATCCCATTCTAGGACCATTTCATACATGTGGAAAATCTTTCATACACCTAGAGGAATTGTTACTAGTGGTCACTAGAGTTATATCTTTAGTTTTTTGAATGATTCTTGATTATAATAATTTCATTGAAACATGACCCCCTTCTTTATCAACCCAATTAAATGAAAAAAAATCTTATAAAATCAACTAATGTAGGTTAGGTTTCTGTGTATTAATATCAACTCTTTGAGGCTTTAAGGAGGTTAAATGACCATAAATTTCTTATAATTATCTGGGTTGACTTTTATTCCAAGATAACATATGAGAAATGTGATAAATTTTCCTAAAGTGATGCTGAAATAAAATTTTAGTGGATTCATCTTCAGACATTGTTGTCAAATTTAATCAAAAATGATTTCAAAATCAGCAAGATGATCAAAGTATTGTAATTATTTTACCACCAAATAATCTATATAACACTTAACCAATTTTCCTAGTAATGGTTTGAATATGTGATGCATGGAACATTGATATGTAGATTTGAATTTTTTTAAACCAAAATGAATCAACCGATACTAGAATACTCCCTGGGGGGACCAGATGGTGGTTGATTATTCATATTTTGGGGCCATTTAAATTTGATTGTACCATGAATAGTAATCCATGAAGAAAATGGATTGATAGTCAGTTATTGTTTCAATCATAATTATTGTGATTATAACTGGGAAGTCATATTTTGGACAATGCCGATTGAGGTCTATAAAGTCAATGAAAACCCTAATCTACCCATTATTTTTCTTAACATGGACTATTTTGGACATCTATTTTGGATATTGAAATTCTCTAATGAAATATACTTTGAAAAGTTTTTCAATTTCTAGTTCAACCTTGGAAACATGAGTTTGGTGTTTCTATTTGGCTTCCAACTTGTAACCATAGTGGTATCATGAAAATCCTAAGTGATAGGTAGATACATTCGGATCAATGCATAACAAATCTTTTTTTTAGTTCAAAGAAAACATGTACATGAAGTACTTAAGGAAGGATGTGTAAGTTTATTTTTCATCAAAGGATATAACTACATTGATCTATGTTGGTCACAAATCTTCCTTTATTCCCAGATTTATACGGCAGAGTTCATTTACAATGGTGGAGACTCCTTCCTCGAATGTGGGAGGAGAAAATTGGAGGTCATTTTCTTCCCTTTCTTCTCTTTTATATTCCTATTATTCTATATCCTTGTTGTGATATATGAGAGATGAAGGGGAATCAATATCTCTAGGATAAAGTTCTATGTATTAAGTTATAGCTTCCAATGGTGATATCATGAATTCTATAGGATCAAATAATAAAGTGATGGAATACCGAAGTTTTGAGGAAAATGCTGGATAATTTCCATCTATGATATCATACACCATGTTGGAATAAAATATGTCTTCAATACCCTTAGGTTTAATTAAAATGGATGATATAATAAAGACTAGTGAGCATGTCTGTAAATCCGAAATGATATGTCTAATCGGACTAATGGGTAGCACATATTCATCATTGAGGTATTTTAATAGATTATCTAGGGTTATTTCTAGACCATTAAGAGTTGTAATGTGAGTAACACCATAAGATATGGGTTTCTTACTTTCTCTTCAGTAGAAACCTACATCAATATATAGATATTCAAAAGAATAAAATGGTGATTTTTCACCATTCAATGTCCCAATTTTACCATTTCTATATTATTTAAGGAATTTATTGTATGATGAAGTGATCAATGTATTATAATGAAACCAAGGCCTCGATAGAAATACATTGAAATATGAATCATTCCAGATGACCAATATCTCATAGTTAGACACTAGATCCTAGAATTGATCTCAGAACCCAACCATGTATTTGACGAGATTATGTGGTGTTATAGACTCATCAAATAAATATTATATATAGATACCTAACAAATATTCCAATGGAAATTGAAAAATAAGGAAGTAAGTTAGAAACTTCCACCTAGAACTGAAGTCTATAACCCTCCCATTTTCTCACTATTTGCAATTTAAGAGGTCTAGGGTCATTTTTCTTTTTTAGTGTTAACGTGAACTAGTAAAGTAACTACTAATGGTGGTCCTCCAAACCTTTGATTGACCCTATGGGTAAACTCATATACCTAACAAAATCTTTCCCTTTCAAGGTTTTCATAATACACTAGAGTTTAGAGGATTCTTGTTGCAAAAAAGTTCACATAATGGGGAAAAATTGAGATACATAATGCGTTAGGTGCTGGTATGTATCTCCAGAATAGTCAAATGTTGGAAACATGTGATTTCAAAAATTAGGCAAGGTAAAGAGTTTCATCTACCCATTCGGGGTAATGTTTTCTTTTTGGCTACACTGGCATATGATTTACCTCCATAATGTATAGAAGGTTGTCAATGATTCAATAGTTTAAATATGTTCTATGGGAATAACCAACTAAGTAGGGTCTAGAGGAGGTGGAACAACAAGCTAAACCAAATTTGTTGGTCCAATATAAACTTGTTCTTAAGCTGGCTAGTCATAACTTGACTAGAATTAGTCTGATTATTTGGCCAATGGAGGGAATTCTTGGTTTTAAGTTATCACATGTTCCAAATAGATTGTTTTACTTGATCATGGATTGAGTGGACATTGCAAATATACTTTCTAGGTCATGACAAGATCTTTTTTCTAAGAGACATTAGTTGGAAGAGTGAAATGAGGTTCTATTAGAAGAATATATTAAATGGGTATATTATCCATAATTAGTTCATAATTAAACCTTTTTAGTTCCCTCAATTAAGTATAATATGGATCCAATCATTCCTTTAATGTGAGGGGTTTGAAATCCTCAAGTAATAGGTGAGATTTAACCACAATATCAACCTTTTCTTTGGTTGATTCCCTTATAAGAGGCAATGGAATATTCAAAGGATTTACCAAATATTGGGGAATCCTATGATTTATAGTATGCACACCTTCCTTAGTCATTTTGGTATGGATCATATTTTGAATTGATATATGATCCTCTTATTCTCTGACATTTGATTTTTTTATTTTGAATTTTTAGAAGTGAAATCAATGAATTTTACTAATATGAAATGCATTGTTTTTATTTTAGCAGTCTCTGAATAATAGGAGAAGTAGTCACTCCAAGACCATCCACCAGAAGAGTTGTGATTCCTAGGATCACTTGTGCTCCTGATAGGTCATTTTTTATTACGACTACTAAGGGAGCTTATCCTTTATTTTAGGGATCCCTTCAAATCTGTATGGTGAAGGATGATCTAAAGAGAATATTTGGATAATTTTATTGTCTGTATCCTTGAAGGAGAAATAATTTCACGAGATAGGATGAAATGGGAAGATTTATTTTCTGGAACTTCCCCCTACCTAGATAGGAATAACTGTAACTAAGGTTAAATTAAAAAATTCCACCATCCCTATGGGATGGGGGTTCTACTGATCTACCTTAACAATGTTTCAAGACGCATTTTCTAGCTCTGAAGGTAGTTCAAAAAATTCCCCAAGCCCTATGTGATGGGGTTTCTCCTGTACTACCATAACTAAAATTATTTTGTCTTCTCTTCTGATTTTATATAGGTTTGTTGAACATGGGATTGATGAATTATATAGGATACACTTGAATCATATGCTTTAGAAGACATTTGTGCTTTCTAGAAACTGACTCCCTTAAGTGAGAGGCTTGATCAATATTTTCATATTCATGATGAAAGAGTCTTTTGATGGTTCACTCTCTTTTGGACCAATATCCTTGAGATATTTTGGTGGAAAATTCTTTTGGTTTAGACCATATATTGTGAGCATAGTCTGTTTTTTGAAGCTTAACTAGGGTTATGATAATAAATGATGTCATAATTAGAAATATTTGCTGATCAGGGAGCATGGTGAATTTCAATTACCCTTGTTCTCCCCATCCTATGATATGAACACCACATGAGGCATCATTGATCAACCAATATTGTTATTCTAATGTAATTAGTCTATGTGCTGAAGGTATTATCATCGTATTCCTAATTTCATGTGTCACGCATCTAGGAGGGCCTCCAAGTCAATTTGGTGGTACATTTCTTATATTACCTTGATGTGATTTTATGTATTTGAGATAATACAATACTTTTGTTTTGAATTGATGAAGAGTGTTCCATATATTAAGTTAGATTTCATGCACACAATTATCTAAAAATCCTCTGGAATGATGAATTTAGGAGTGGATAAATGTTAGAACATTACTAGTCTATCATTCTTCACCAACTATCTATACATAAGCAATATGTATACTTTACCTTTTATAAGAGTTTCCTCACCTACACTGGAAAAAAATTGATGTTTTACCATGTATTTATTTTAAACATTGGGGTGAGAAGGTATTTGTATGTTTCATTAAAAGTAAGGTGATCCAATGATGGTTCATAGAATGATTATTTCCTTGTTTTGTCTTCTGGTTGAGAAGGAATTTCGCTTATCAATGACGAGCCATCAATAATGATTAACCTCATTTTTTCAGGAAAATAATGATATGAGGGAATTCAAAGAGTTTATTTTTCAATGGGAGGAATTTATTTGTGAAATAAAATGTCACTATGAGGAGGACCTTTGCAATGATTTCCATCATAGGGAGGACTACCATCAAGAATTTTTATCAGACTATAAGGATAAAATTTATTGTGTATACCATTGGGAGAACCTTTAAGGAGGATGATAGAAATGGGATGACCTTATTTTGGTTTGATATTTTATCCATGTTGAGGTAAACCATGACACTAATCAAGATATGGGATCTTAAGATCAATCGGATTTTGGATATGATGTGAGCCTTCATGAAACGATATCAAGGAAGGACCTTCAGAACTTCCCGAAACAAGATTGTGGTGAGGACCTTCACAACCACCTCTACTATCAACATAAATTGATGATGGAGTAGTAGAATCTTGAAACACCATAGATAGATGTCTAGGGGCTTTAATAACACCATCATTCAGAAGATAATGTTCATAGACAATCTCTACAATTCTCAATCATATTTTGTGAGACTTATTTTTATATGTATTCCTTCAAGAGATTAGAGACAGCTTCTGTTGGTGATTAATTTCATATAAAAAATGTTTTGTTATTTCCCATGTCACTATTAGGAATTTATGACAAGTCTCTAGAATTTTGGCAGGGATATGTGGCTTCCCTTGAGTGGTCACTAGGATGGACCGATGACCTCTAGTTGGAATGGGAAAATGGTCCCAATACAGCTGTCCATTTATCGTGGTTTATCCATGACCATCCTATATAAAAGAAGGAATATACATCTTTTCAATAATTACTCTTGAATTATTCTACTGATTCACTAAATATATGAAGATTGGGTTATGTACCCAATTCTTGGTCACCTCCGATACTATAATTATTTTTTTCAAAACTTGTTGAATGTGAACATGAATAAATTTTTATCTATTTATAATTTATAGGATTTAAGGAGCGAATTATTCAACTGGTATGGTAATATTTTTACATTTTGTTATTGGGGCAGTGATATATTCCTATTATTTTACTCCATTTATTATCAAGTTATATTGATAATAATCAGGCGTGGAGGCACAAATATGGGTATTACTCTTATTTTTAGTTATAGTTTGGTAGCTTCTTATTGTAATAAAGTTCCCATCATAGGACCACATTGAGATAAATAATTCTCCAGACGTTGGTCTGGTTCTCCTAAACTATCAAATGTTTGAAACATAGGATTTACAATATTAGGTGGGGGAAGAGTTACATCTACCCATTCAGGGTAAGGTTTTCTTTTTAGCTATACATGTTCATGTTATCCCTCTATAGATTATATCTAGACTTTAAATGATTCAATAGTATCCATAAGTCCTATAGGAATGGAAAACTGAGTAGGGGAACAACATACTAAACTAGATGTGTTGGTGCAATCTGCATTTGTTCATGATATGGCTGGTTCTAACTTGACTGACATTGGCCCGATTTCTTGGCCAATAGAGGGAAGTCTTTGTATTTAGCTATCACTAGTACCAAATTGATTGGTTTCCTTGATCATACATTGGGAGGAAATTGTGAATCTACTTTTTGTGGTATGAAAGAATCTTATTTTTATGAGACATTATATTGAGTAGTGAAATGAGGTTCCATTGGAAGAATATGTCCAACAGGAGTACTACCCCTGAGTAGTTTGACATTAATACTTTTCAGTTCTCTTATTTCTATCTCATATTGAACCAGTATTTCCTTGAGTGTAAGGGGTTCGACACCCTTGGATAATAGGTGGGTTATAACTACAACCTTACCCTTTTCTTTGGTTTATTTCCATCGAGGAGGAAATAAAACATTCGATGGATTTTCAAAAATTTTAAAAATACTATGATTTTTTGTATGCACACATTATTTATTCATTATAGTATGGATCATATTTTGAATGGATGCATGCTCCTCTTATTCTACCACATTGTCCAAATGTTATATAGTTTTCTTAGAAGTGGTGTTGATGGTGTTAACTAACGTGAACTACATTGTGGTCATTTCACTAGTCTATGAATATTGGGAGAAGAGGTTTCTCTAGGAGAATCCATAAGAAGTGTTTTGATTCTTAG
Source organism: Viscum album (assembly GCA_963277665.1). Lineage (NCBI taxonomy): Eukaryota > Viridiplantae > Streptophyta > Magnoliopsida > Santalales > Viscaceae > Viscum > Viscum album. Next base: position 1,155,751,683 of record OY728122.1, on the reverse strand, counting down.
TATTGGTTGTGATCTTGACATGTAATTTTTTATTTTGACTATTTAGGGGGATAATCCTTTCTTTCAGGGATACATTTGAAGCTATCTGGTGAAGGGTGATCTGAAGGGAAACTCTGATTTTTTTTGTTCACATCCCTAAATGAGAAACTGTGTCACATGACAGGTTGAACTAGGATGATTCATTTTGTGGAACTTCACCCAACTGAGAGAAGAATGAATTGAACTAAGTTTTAGTTAAAAAGTTCCCTAACCCTATTGGATGGGGGTGCTCCTATTACCCATTCACAATATTTTTCGCATAATTTTCTATCTCCAAAGGTTGTGTTAAAAATTTCCCCATACTTATGGTCTAGGGTTGATCCTATACTACAAAAATGAAAATTGTTGTAGATACTCTTGCCATTTGATGGAGCATTGTTCGAACATAGTTGAGGTGTATTACATGACTTGAAAATAATCCATTTACTTTCGAAGACATTTTCACTATCTGAAGATTGACTTCCCTTAAGAAGGTGTCTTTCTTGATAATTTCAAATGCTTTATAAAAGAGCCTTTTGATGGTTCTATCTCTTCTGGACCAAAATCCTTGTGAGATGTTATGAGCCATTTCTTACTGATTAGACCATATATCGTGAGAAAATTCTATTTCAAAAATTCATCCTTAGGTTATGAGATTACATGATGTCCCAAATGGTGGGATTTGATAACCAAAGAGGGAGGTGAAATGAAACTCCCCATGTTTTCCCCTTACTTTGATATGAATACAAAATGGGGAATTAGTGATCAGCTGATTTAGTTATTCTAACACATCCAGACGTTTGTGTTGAAGAGACCCACCCTATTTTCCCAATTTTGGGTTTTGTACAGCTATGAGGGCCTCCAAGTAAATTTGGAAGTGCATTTATTATATTACCTTGAAGTGATTTGGGTATTCATCATAAGTTAATAATTTTGTTTTCAATTTATGAAAAGTGGTTGATATATTTTTCTAGATTTAATGCACAAAATCATCTAAAAATACCTTTATAATGATGAATTGAGAACTCACTAAAGGCCATAACATTACTGGTATGATTTCCTTTTCCAGCTGTCTCCTCATAAAAAATATTCCTCATTCGTATTTTTAGAGAGGTTACTCATCCATATCTAGAAAAAGTGTAAATTTTATCATTACATTATTGTAAACAATAGGGTCGGTAGGGACTTCATATATTTCATTAGAAGTAATGAGATCTAAGGAGGGTTCAAATAAAGACCATTGCCTTGGTATTTCTTCGGTTTAAGAAGGAATATCACTTTCCAATGATGACATATCAGGAATGACTGTACTCATTTTCCCAAGTGCCTCGTGATATGAGGGATTTCTTAGAGTTGAATTGAAAAGGTGAGGCTTTAAAAATGAAATTTTATTGTGGGGAGTACCTACTCAATTACTTCCATCATATAGAGGACTACCATCATTGATTTATGTACATTTTTATGGATAAAATTTACAGCATATACCTAGGGGAGTACCTTCAGGGAGGACGGTTGCAATGGGAGTACCATATTTATATTTGATGTTTTGGCCACATGGATGGATACCATGACACTCATAAAAATATATTATCCCAAGATCAATCATATTATGTACATGACATGAGCCTTCATGGTATGATGTCTTGGGATGACCTCTAAAACTGATGGTAGAAATATTGTAGGAAGGACCATGGAAAATACATCTATTATCTCTATAATTTGGTGATAGAGTTGTATAATCTTTATCAACCATATATATATGTACGAGTGCTTCAATAACCCTATCATTCGGTAGATCGGGGCCATGGATAAAATCTTTATTTCCTAATCATCTTTGGTGGGGATTATTTTTAGATGTATTTCTCTGGGTGATTGGAGTCTCTCACTATGGGTGATGGATTTGATATATGGAAATCTAGATTATTAGTTCTCATGTCACTACTAGGAATTTACAACAGGTCTCTGGAATTTGGGTAGGTATATATACCTTCCTTGGAGTAGCCATTTGGATGGAGTGATTACCTCTAGTTGGAATGGGGATATGGGATCGATCTAGCTATCCAATTATCATGGTATGGAAATGAACCTCCATGAAAAGAGAAGTAATATATTTCTTCTCTGTGGAGACTCTTGAATTATTCTTATAAGTCACTCAAAATTTAGATATGGGGTTTTCTACCTGACTCATAGTCACTACTGATGCTATCATTATTTCATAGAAAACTTGTAGAATCTGAATAAGAATAAATGCATATCCTTCCATCATTGCCAGAATATAATGAGAGACAACTTCAGCTAGAATGAGAATATATACCTATTATATAGTTGGATTAGGGATATATTCATACTCTTTTCATCCATTTATTTTTGGGATATGATGATAATAATTAGATTTGGAGGTATAGATATGGGTCTTCCCCCTTTTATAGCCAGGATCTACTAGATGGTTTCTCTAGGTCCCACTAAATTGTGATAAAGAGATCGATGGGTGTGGGTTTTTGTGTTATTCTACTCACATTTTTCTATAATATTTGGTTAGAAGGATTCTATGGAGGGAATATAGGTACCACCCAAGTTCGGGTGCTATAGTATCTACCCTCAAATGGTTGTCCTGGGTGCCCCAGTCTAGGTGGCCTGGGCCAGACTCTTAAAGAAAGCACCCCCATCATGATGAGGGATTGATAATGCATGACACCAGTGGTAGTGGATTCATAGATGATATCTTTAGTGGGACCCTTATTCTGTTTATATGAGGACATGAGGGACCTCTTGATCAGGCTACCCAAGGTGAGAGAGGAATTTTTTTAGCATTCTTGGGATAATATTTCAAAATTATTTGACACAACAACAAGTTCCATCTACTTTTGGACCACCAACTGTCATTGAGTGGATGAATATTGGGGTTTCATGAGATAAAGGTCTTGTCGATATTTATCCAAGGTTGATATGGTACCATTTTTGTGTCACTCAAAAACAAGCACATTTGAGACCCAACATTGAAGATGATGTGGTGGGGATGGAGTCCTTTGATTTGGTGAGGACCCAACAATAGATGAAAAAGGTTATATTGGTAGAAAATATTCCATTTATTTTTATTGAATAATGTTCTTATCAAACGTTCTTGAAATACATATGAAATAAACAATAATACCTATAAAATTATAATCTAAATAAACAAAAACATGCATAATTAATACTTTTGAATCCATGTTTTGGATCTCTTTAATTGTATGTGAAGGTACCTGACATGTGGATGAAACATTCATATTTTGGTTAAGGATTCATGTTGGGTTCACCATTTTTTATGGATGCACTTCATGCTCATTCTCATTTTGAGTTGATGTAGACCTTCTTTCAGAAGGAAGGTGACCACTTGTATTTCTCCTTTGAGACATTATAAAACACTTTGGCCAAGAGTATGGGAGGTAGGTCTCATCACCCCATTTTTGGGGGGAAGAATTTTGTACTATGGGACTCTCTTATAGATTTAGTACATTTTCATGAATTATTAATTAAATCCCAAATATTAGAAAGGTCATCCTTGCGTTAACAATTAGTTATTTAGAATGTGTTGAATTAAGAATCATCTTTATATATCATAGGTTCTTCCGTGATGTAGAAATATGTATTTATTTTAGTTTCTCCATCGATGGTACCCTTTTGTAAGTGGATAAGAGATTATTATGTCATTTATTATCAAGATTATTTTTTTAAGACACTCAATGGGTCTCTCTAAAATTTATGATCATCCAGGAAAACTTGAGATTTTTTTATGCCGGGATTAGGTATATGATATGGAAATCCTACATATCCTAATGAAAGGAATCAGAACCCATGTAGTTAAGTGCCACATAACAACACACATCATAAATATTAAGTTCATGTGAGCAGGAACAAAAAATTTAATTTAACATCATGCAGAAAGTAAGTCTAGGTGAAAGGTACCATGTCAAGAGATGGTGTGAGACTTACGCCGAAGGAGCCCATAGAAACTGGAAGAGATATGGTATCCCAAGTGGGGGTATTTTCTTACTAGTAAAGTATCCCAATAAGGATGATGATAAAAAGGTATTTGAAGGGAAATGAACATTTGGGTTGGATGTGACCCTACTAGGAATATGGAACAGAGAAGATTAGGGTGGATTTGGGATATTGGGTTTAGACCTCATGGAGGCTTCCATCATATCCCATTTGGATAGAATCAAAGACCATGTAGTTTAGAAAATTAGGGCCTACAAATAGTCGAGGTCCCGTGGTTTCATCATTGTTAATATATCCCTTTGAGGAAGAGATGACATTGTTGGGGATTATACCATATAGAAGGCCCATAGGTGGATTCATCAGGAATATGACCCTCTGATGTTTGTGATAACATGATTTGGTCTTATATTGATTAGAAGTCCCATAGGTGGAATCATCAAGAATATTACCGTTTTAAGTTTATGGCATGGTTTTGGGGATTATACTAAATTATAGGCACATTGGGTGATTATGATTTGGGATTATATCGAATAGGAGGCCCATTTGGTAGTGAGAGGAAGATAACGAAATGGAATCCCCTATCAACATAGATATGTGTTCATGTGGGTAATATGATCATAAATAGCCTCTAAACTCATGTGAGTCATGATCCATGTGTGAAATAAGGCGAATTCAAAGATATGAAAAACCAAACAATCTTCTTCATCTTCTAGTGGACAAGGATGTGGCTCCAAGGGAGAGAATGGGCATTGATGTGCATGTCTCCTATTTTTTTTGACCACAACAAGTTTATAGAAGAGGGGAAGGGATCTACTACATGTCTCATCTTTTATTTTCATAACCAAGATAGATACACACACATTGAGGTGGATATGGACCTGCAAGAAAGAATAGAGGATTACTCAAGGAGGGATTCCCTATTTCTAATTTTAGAGAAGATGATAGGAGTAACCAATATTATACCTCATTAAAGGTAAAGGCAAGTAGTTTCCTTAAATATCTTAAATTTGGAGGCCCCTGTAACTACCTCTAAGGTTGGGATCCTCATTACCAAGGGAATGTATGATAATGAACATTTTGAGGATCCCCATTGTCTGGTTGGTCACATTGTATGAAATAATTTAAAATAGGAATTTATTATTGATAGGGAACATTGGGGTGACCTGTACTATGATCATAGTTATATGGTGTCTTTGGAAGATTTCAGGGCTTGACAGTTTGCAAAGGGGCCCATTTGGGTCTCTGCACTTTGTAGGAGAGGTTGACTGTAATGTCCTGATCTAGATTCCACTAAACAGTGGCCTGAGCCAGTGGGTCCAATGGCCTCAATTTAATCTCCCCTAACTCCATAGGTTTTAGAATAGAAGAGAGGTTCTAGGGTGTTTCTGTGGGGATACTATTCCCTAATTTTCAAGTGCAACATAGTAGAATACTAATAACAGTCAATAACAGAAGAATATATAATCAATAATAAATTGACATGAGATAAAACTTTAAGACTAGAATAAATAAACATTTCCAATGGTAATATCAGATACAATTATGATTTGTTTATGTTTTTATGAAGAAACCAAAATAGGTATACAAACAATCAAAACAAAACACATATCAAAATAACAAAAACACCAAAAGAACTATTCCATCTAGAATAATGATCCTTTCTCAATCATGTACTCCCCTTATATTAAGAATAGAAAAAAACAAGCCTAGTACTATGGGAAATTTCCCCGGTACATGCATCCAAGAATACTTTATAGGTACCCAATGATGGCCTAAAAAGGGTGTGAGAATACACTTAGTATGACACCACAAACAATGTTTATAATAAATTCAAGTGGTGAAATACAAGATAAAGAAGTGTGTAGTATATAATAGATAAAAAATTATTGAATGTAAAGTGATAAAGTCAATTGGTTTGGTATAAAATACCAAGGATCCCTATAAACAATAGTCAATCCCCTATAACAAGGTAGCTATAAACCAAAATAAATAAGTCACCCTATCTATTATAACAACTATAATCCAATAACCATACCCAGGAAATCTGTAAAACATTCCAAGAGATCTACCATGGACACACCGTACAATTGGAAAAAAATTACCATAGGCATGCTGTATAATTCAACATATCATTCACCATGGACTTTCCATATAATCAAGTCATCAACAATGTCCTCTCTATGTAATCAGAAGTGTCAAACCATGAAGGGAAGTATTAAAGGTAAAGAATACCATTAAATCCTCATCGAATCCTAGGACAGTCACAATGGAAACTCAGTAATGACTTGGGTGGGTTATAAGGAAAGTGTCCACTATGATCCCAAGAAAGTTAGATCCAAGGGGAATCAGGGCTCAAGGCATCCTACGGAATCAAGACCCAAAGAGAAATCTCATCCAAGGCATCCACTACCATAATCATGATCCATGGGAGAATCTTACATAACATCAAATAGAATTAGGATCCATGGTATACCAACAAATTAATCTACTACCATTTAAATTAATCACCTAATTTCAATAACCAGTTAAAAATAAATTACATTTCATGATTTTACCCTCTCATTTCCATAATTTCACTAAAAATCCATTATGAAATTAAATTAATCAAAATATTGTTATCACGTTGAAAAAGAGGAAACACTTGTCCTAATCATTCAATTAATATAAAATTAGTTATAAATGGATTCCAGTAACTAGGAAAGCACACACGCACATGGGTGGTATAACAATAAGAATATTCAAAGGAACATCACTTGGGTTTAATGGGTTAGGAAATAAACCTCCAAAAAACATGAAAGATATTGTGGGAATCCCTAATAGGTTCCAATTCATTCAATTAAATTATTGAATTCATTAAAGTGGAACAACTAAACATTCCAGTGCACAACTGTACATCAACTATGCTTATAATTCACCAAACCTCAAGGGAAATGTATATACCACCTTCCATAGGTCTCTAGTAGAACAATCATCCATTATCAGCTTTTGATTCAGTCTATATTAGAATAAAATTGAATAATGACTGAAGAACCTGGAAATAGAGAATATTATTTTTCACCTAAATAACTCCATTGATATAAATTCAAATTAAGAGTGGAACAAGATGATCGAAAAAAATACTGTCATTAATTCAACTAGACTAATGATGTTCAATTCATAGTTTAGATGGGTAATCAGGATCCAATAATTAAATTTGGCTTCAAATAGGGGCTCCCAAGGCCAAGGCTCTGTCAAAAGGAGGAAAAGGGGAAAAGGATTCAAATTATAAACTCATTAAGGATGGATTATTAATTTACCCAATAATTCTTGGGCAACACAGTTTGGCTGCATAGTTTCCCAAACCATGTGCCAACTATAATCCCTTCACTGTATTAAAGTGGAACCTTGCATGATCATAGTGCATGGCCTGAAAAACCATGAACTAACCATGAGTTTTGGATCCGATAAAAATTGTAGGTGCTTCACATAGGCATGCACCTAAGGTTACATAGTTTCCTAAAACTGTGAAACCTTTTTCACCCCACTATCTAGTTCTTGTATGGTTAGAGTAACTATGTGTTCTATCCCAAATGGTTTCCAATTACCATGTGACCAATATTGTTTTTATAAAATGTCGAGTTTTGGGATATGAACAATCCCTAAAAACCACTCACATTAGGCTATAAAAAATCATTTAAAATGAAAAAAAGATCTATACCTTTTAGGAAAACATTGGATGTTACAATCTTTTCCTTAAATTAATTCATTTTTGAATTTACCTCTTAAGGGTGGTAAATATTTTTCTGATAATAACTCTATCCACTGAGCACATATGTTGGTCTCTCTCTCCCAAGTATCTTCCTACAAAAAAACATGCTTCCATAATACCCATACTAGAGGAACTGACCAACCTCAGAGAATCTTTGTAATTCTGTCAATAACATGTACAAGTTTCCCCTGAAAGGATGCATCTACCTATAAATCAACCTCCTTTGGTTGAAAATCATGAGATAAGTATGAATGATAGTGGCACATCTAAGATACATGGAAGACATCTTGCATGGACTGATACCTCTAATGTAATTGTAACATATAGGTTATCATCCCGACTCTATTGAGAATCTCGAATGGCCCAACATATCGTGATGAAAACTTAACCCATATCCTAATATATATATAAATATCTATGATATATATAAAAAGAACTTATGGCTGACCTAAAACTCTTGGGTTTATTGAAGGAAATTGGTGTAAGATTCATGTCAAGACTGTACAATAACCATCTATTTATGATCAACTAGACCTAATCAAAATTATCCTACTTGAGACGTGGTTCTAGTAAGGTTTCCTCCCCTACCTCTAACCATCACATGGGAGATCATCATGTACTACCATACAAATCCTCATAGAATATCATTTATATAGTCACATGATATCTATTGTTTTTTCTGAACTCAACTTTGGGTATATACATCTCCCAAGAGCCCCAAAAATTTAGGATGAATTCTTGTAACATATCCTCAGGAACCGGAATCATGCAATCTAGTTGGACATCAACATGAGGGTGGTATGATATGCTTAGAATCACCTTTGTAAAAAATGAACTTTGTAAACTCTTTCTAAAATGAGATGTAAACCAAGATCCCCTATTTAAAATGATTGTATAATAGACCCTGTGAAGATGCACTATCTCATAGATATATAGCCTCCCATGCTCATGAACTAAGAATATGTCCCTGATTGGTAGGAATTGTTAAAACATCATGATCCTGTCCAAAAAAATCCAAAAATATCATGACCTCATGGTTACCTTCGAAAACTGGTCACGAAATCCATCATTACATCATACCATTTCCACTCAAGAATGGGAGACTGATATAAAATTCTGGTTGGTCACTGATGTTTCACCTTCACCTACTAATAAGTGGAATAACTTGTAACAAAACTAGTTACCGCACATTTCATCCCTGGCCACCAATACCGGTGATGAAAATCACAATACCTATTGGTAACGCTGAGATACACTACCCAAATCGAGGCATGAAACTCACACATTATCCCATCATGTATGTCTTCTAAAACCCATATATGGCTATGATTTTTAAAATTTCATCCTCTCCTATAGTACAACCAGAAGGCCGGTCCTCACTTTACAATCTCTCATGTAGGAGTAGTCCATCAAAATCTGATAGCTACCTCATTATCACACTATCCAGAAGGGTAGAGGTCACAACTAAGGATGAATGATATGTCTAAACATAACTATCCTATACCAACATGTGAATCTTAGAAAAAAAAATCATATGTTTCCAATCACTACTGGCCTCTGAAAAGTCATGTATCTGAGTCACCCAGCTTAGTGCATTAGCCACTACATTACCATTTCTTGGTGTATATGCAACCTCAATGTCAAAATAATATAGGTAATTAACCCACCTTCAATACCTTTGATTCAGATCACTCTTTGTAAATATATATTTGAGTATTTTGGGGTCTATTTACACCACAAAATTATGTACCAGTAAATAATGTCTCCAAAATCACAAAGCATGAACAACTATAGCTTTATCTAGATCATGCATCAGGTAATTCCTCTCATGTGTCCTCAGCTACCAAGACCCGTATGCTACAACTCTATACCTATTCAACAAAAATTATCCAATACTTATACCTTATGTATCACACTACATGTTGTATCTCCAACATGGATCTATGATAATTAGGTCTAGTACTGAATTCAGTCACCCTTTAAGCTCCAGAGAGGCTGTCTCATCAGTATCTGACCATAAAAACTTCATAAAATTTTTATTCGAGCCTATAAGCGGTGCTTCTATGTGTTATAAGTCTTGAAGGAAACTCTTATAATAACTATAAAAAATCCAATAAACTCCATATATAAATGAAATTCTTGGGTTACACTAAGAATACTATAGCTCTCAAATTCTCTGGGTCAACTAACACTCCTGTCTCTAAGATAATATAACCTAGGAAGTGAATCTTATCTATCCATAAGTGTCACTTTGTGAGATCATAATATATATGATGATATCTCATTATATCCAAAATAATCCCAAGATGTTTTTCTTGGTCATGTTGATTTTGATAATACACCAAGTTATCATTCATGAACACCACAACAAAAGAATCCTAATAAGGATGGAAAACTCTATTCATCCACACCATGAAAATTTCTAGCACATTCATGAGATTGATAAACATAACAAGATACTCATATAGACCATACCTGATTTGAAAATATGTATGAGGTATGTCGATAGGTCAAACACAAACCTGATGATATCTATATCTCAAATAAATATTTGAGAAAACCTGAGATCCTCAGAGATGATAAAAAAGGTCATCAATCCATGGAAAAGGATATCATTTCTTTATCAACTGGTTCAATTTTTTTATAATACTCACATAAACTAAGGTTACCATTCACCTTTTTCACAAAAGGACCGGTGAACCTCAAAGTGATGTATTGGGTTGTATAAACCCCTTTTCCCTCAAATCCTCTAATACCTCTTGTGCTCCTATAACATTGTAGAATCCATCCTATATGGAGGAATGGATACCAGTGCAGCTCTTGTAACTATCTTGATTGAGAACTCCAACTCTCTCTCAAGAGGTAAACCAGAAATGTATTTTCAAAACACATCCTTGAAATGATCATCCACTAGAGGGAAATATGCCTGACACAATAACTGATCATCCAAATACAAACTAGAAATTTGGGTTTCTATCTTGCCCAGCCCACGATATTGTGGTCTAGATCTACTCACATGGACATCCCATTAACCCTTATTCATAAAAAACTATGACCTGTGGTGATGTGAATGTCACCCTCAAGTGATATAAATAAACATAGGTTCGATAAGCAAGAATTCAATCCATTATGAGTATGATGTCAAACCCTATCATCATGAAAACCAAACGATCCCATATGATGTGACACCCAAAAATCTCAAGGGGTAACTCACTACAATGATGTAAATCCTCATTTTTGATCCTAAATAGAGTTTCAATAATCATCACACTATTAGAAAAATAAAAAATGATCCCAAGGCTCTCCAACATAGGTAAAAATATGAAACTATGTAATGCACCTATATCGAAAATAGAAGATACTAACATAGAGGCCACTAAGATTATTCCTCTCACTGTATATGGATTGAGACATTACTCCTCGAAGGTAGGCTATATATCATATATCTTCCTTGAACTTAATCCATGTGACACAACCTCACTACTTGGAGAAGCCAAATTTGTCATCTGGGTACAACTAGTGCCCACCTTCCTCAACCATGACTACCACTTTGGCCTAACTGATCAGTACTGCTATAGATTCTAGAATATTGTGGAGGTATTAAGCCTACTAATGAACCTAGAATCATATAATAACCCCTTCCACTATCTATAGAGGTATGGTCCTATAAAAACATTATATATGGATGATCCTACCATAAGATCAACACTCAATTGGGTCTTGATCACACTGATTCTTCACATATCCCCACACCCCACACTAGTGATAGAAAAAATCATTATTAACACTAAAATCCTATCTGGAACTCACCTAAATAGAGGTCTTAAAATGACACTTCTTTCTTGAAGATGTTGAACCACAAGGTGGAGAGGCTAAACTACCATGCCTGGCACCCCCTGAATTCATATAGGTTATACTCTATAATCAGCACCTGATTCACTATCTCAATAATAGTTGTAAACATGAACATGTTCACCTAGGATTGAATAACATGTTATAGACCTTCTTCAAATAATATCACCCTCGATAACTCATCAACAAGATATATCAATACAAAAAATTGAAACTCTGTAAAGCATGGGAAATATTCAATAAATTCTATAGCACCCTACTCCAGATGCATAAAATCATTGTCCCTTTAATCTCTTTGGGTATTAGGAAAAAATTAAGGGTGGAAACTTGTTTGGAAATCACCACAAACCATATCTTGGAGCATATCATCTGGGTTCAAAACATCTCACTAGTGATTAGCTGCTCCCAAAAGCATATATGTCTCAAGCTTCACTCTCCTCTCAAGAGGATTCTCCATATTCTAAAATATTGATAATGTTGTCTCAAGCCACAGATCATTAGTCTATGGTCCACCATCCCCCAAAAACATGGGAGGATGCTGCTTATAGAACACACGCATATTCTCATCCGTATATAAGGCAGGTTGTGGTGCTCCCTGAAATGTTTTCATATATCATAAAAGACCCTCATAAAACTATTTCGTAGAACCTGTGTCTGGTAAAATAACTAGCACCACAACTAGAACTATAGGGGGATCCACTATTTTTCCCATGGATTTCTAACACCAGATCATGTTCATCACTACCCTCCTAGTGTATAAATGGAGGTTTTCATAGTGGCATTTCTCTAAAATACCAAACTCATGCCTCAAAAAAGATCGATAACCAAAAGTTCACAGTTGAGAGCATAGTATAGGTCAATAAATTCATATAAAAAGGTCAAACCTCTCTTACTGCTTCTAAATCAGGCATTGTATAAAAATAAATAGTTATAATAACACTAGATGCACATCCTAATTCCCTCTAGAAAGATGAGTCATGGTTAATTTATCTACTTAATAATTTAAATTTCCATTTGAATTTATGTTCATTTCACAATTTTATTTAAATTATTGAACCAAATAGTGAGTCACATCAAATACATAATGGATTATACACCTAATGAACCAAAATATAGAATCCACTTTATTCATATCATAACACGTTCCAGTCTATGTGACCAAAGGTCAATGACTCAATGTGGCACAATTGGCTTCTTAGGGTGTCTGTTGTTTCCTAATTTGTAAAAAAAATGCATTGGTTTGGGAAGGCACTCTATGTACTAACCATGTTTTTTGATTTATTTCAAGAACAGTAGTAGGATAACATATATATCACCTAAGGCACATATCAAAATGGAAGGCAGTAAAGCAATGTACCCAATATGGTGTGGAAGATTTCATGTAATGTTAATCCTCTAAGGATCCTAAAATTATGCATGATATGCTACCCTTAACTCATCAGAAGAAAAATATCTATAATAATAATCAACATCAAACCAAAAGTGTGTCACCCAACAATGGAATCAAATCAACTACAATAGGAAAAATCCAAAAAACAATAATTTCTATTCTAGGCAATTTGGATTTTTCCTATTTGTCAGTTTGATACTCCTATGAAAAACTCATTAACAAATTCCAATTCCTTCTTAATCCCCTTACTAATTTCTCAAAATTATAAATCTATAAAAGTAACTCCATTTATACCACTTTGTAACATATCAACCTGGAATCCACCAAAATGGTGCCCCGATCCGGTTGGCCAAATGGACTCAAGCACATCTCCCCTAATGCCCAAGGCTGCCAACTAGCAGTGAGGGCCTAGGGTTTTTCTTTGGGGAGACTTTTTCATCCTGTCTGAGTGTAACAAAATGGAATAATAATAAAAATCAATAGATGAATCATATATAATCACTAATTATTATACATGAGACAAACCTCCAAGATAGGAATAAATAAATAGTGAAGATAGTAATCTCATACACAATGATGATCATTTCATGTCTCTAAAAAGAATCTAAAATAGGTATACTTATAGCCAGTACAATACATGTATGAAAAGACCAAAAAGTACAAAAGAACTATCATAGTTATCATCATGATCCTAGCTCAATCATGTGCTCCCATGATCTTAAGTATAAAAAAAATCCAGTATCGTAATATGGGTGATTTCCCTAGTACCTACTTGCATCCATGAAGTCTGTTTGGGTACTCAAAAGTGGCCCAAACATGGTGTGGGATGACACTTAGTAGGAAACCGCCAATGGTATCTATAGAAAATATAGGTTGTTCAATACAAGCTAAAGTAGTGTGTAGTATATAACAGATAATACAATACTGAATGTGAAGTGATAAAGTCAAGTGGTGCTATCCAGCCCACCAAGGCACCCTATAAACAATAGTCAATATCCTATAATAAGGTTTCTTTAAACAAAAATAAAAAAGTCACATGGTTCATTATAACAACTTTAATCTAATACCCATACCCATGATATCTAATAAAACCTTCCAAAATACCCACCATGGCCAAAATGTACAAATGAGAAATCATTTAACATGTCCTTGTCGTATAATATAGTTTACCATTCACAACATCCTTGTCGTATAGTCAATTCATCCACAATGACATTACTTTGTAATCAGAAGTGTCAGACCAAGATAATTTGAATCCAAGGTATTGAAGACCAAGACATCATCATCGAGTCCTAGGAGCATCTCGATGGAAACATGGGAATGACTTGGGTGGGGTCCAAGGAGCGTGTCTATTGTGAGCCAAATCAATCCAGATCCAAGGGGTAGCATGGCCCAAGGCATCTTATAAAATCAATACCCAAGGAGAAATTTTTTTTAATGTGTCTGCAACCTCAATCATGATCCATGGGAGAAATATCCATTTAATCTAATGGATTGAGGATCCATGGTATAACAACCATGTAACCCACTACCATTTCAAGTAATCCCCTAATTTCAATAACAAATTCATAATCAATTGCATTTAATGTGTATACAAAAAAATTTACAAAATTTCTTTAAAACCCATTGAAGAAATTAAATCAATCGATATCATGTTACTAAATGGAAAATGAGGAAAACCTTCTCAAAATAATTCAATTAAAATAAAATCAATTATATAGGGCTTCTAATATCAAGGAAATCACACATTCACCCTATGTGTGGTATAAAAAAAGAAAATAAAAAGGCACACCTCACGGGAGGTATGATTTGGGAAAACAACCTCTACCAGACTCTAAAGAACTAGTGGGCCTCCCTAACATGTTCGTATTCATTCAATTAAATTTATTTAGTTCATTAATGGGGTGCTTCTAGATTTTCTGTCATGTGTAAAAATAACAATTATTCTTATAAAACCCCTAACCAAGAGAGAAAGTTATATACTAGCTACCACAGGTCCTTAGTAGGCCACTCATCCAATATTAGCTTCTAATTTAGTCTAGATTAGAAGAAAAACAAAGCATGGATGAAGAACCTAGAAATATAAAATATTATATTGCACCTAAAAACTCCATTGATATATTGTCAAATGAACAATGGCACAAGATTATTGATGAACTTATCAGTGTAAGTCCAATGAGACCGACCATACTCAATTCTACGTTCAGATAATGAAATGGTAGCCCAGCCTACACTTTGTCTTCAAAGTGGATATCCCAAGGACATGTTTATATCCAACAAAGGAAAAGGGAAAATGATTTCAAATTATAATCTTATTAATAGATAAATGATAATTTCCTCAATAATTTCTGGGGTGCACAGTTTGGTCGTAGTGTTGGCCAAACTGTTTTCTAATCATGCACCCTTCACTGTCATAAAGGGGCACATTGTACAGTCATGGTGCATGGTCATAAAAAAATTTCAATGACTATGAATTTTTTCATGGATAAAAATTATAGGTGCCTTGTATGGGTGTGCACCTAAGGTGTCACGGTTTCTTCAAATCGTGAAACCTCCTACACCCCTCTATCAAGGTCTCGTGCGGTTAGAGTAATCATGTTGCCTATATTTCATGGTTTCTATTAACCATAAGACCAAACATATTTTCCAAAAATATGGTTTATGGTATTTGAATAATCCTTAGAAACCTCCAATACACCCATGACCTCAATGGGCACTAACATTAGGCTATAAAAAATAATTTACTTGAAAAAAAGATTTGTACCTCATAGGAAAACCTTAGATCATACATTGATGGAGAGGTTTATTTTTACAGTTCCTTGAGAGGATGAGATAAGGATGAATTCTATGCGGTAGGGTACCAAGGTTGAAAGGACCTATCCTATAAACTATTTTCTATGTAGGATGGAGTTCGTCAATGATTTAATCCACATGTGGTTCACGAAATGGTGGTCCACGAAGGAGTTTTCTATGTAGATGACTATCCACAATGTGATTTTCTAGAAAGATAGCTATCCAAAATGGATTTTTCTTCTCTACATACTAATTCTTATTATATCTGAAACAATCCGTATACCCTATTCTACTTTATTATTTGTATTAAATGATTACTTGTTGAATCTATTCCTTGGATTGTCTCTCTATTTCTCTATTCGTCTCTCACACACCATTACCTAACACTATAAATCTATACCACCCACATAATTTACTATGTGGTTGTTTTTATATGGGTACATATGAAACCATTATCTTTGGTTAATTATAGGAAAAACCACCACCCCATGCATGATTTTATTTTTTGGGCAACCTCCTCACCTTGGAAAAAGAAAATTTCGTTGTGGTGTTACTTAAAATAATTAGTTATAGAAAATCCATTTACAGGGGGATAAGGCTTAGGCCTCACCTCACAAATGAATTTGCATTTGTGTGTGTGTAGGGGGGTGGAAATCACGCCTCTCCCCCAAAAAGTGATTATTGTTTTGTGGGGTGAGGGATTAAAATCAAACCTAGTACAACAAATGGAAAATCCATTTTCAAGGGAATTAAGGTCACACCTCTCCCTGCAAATAAATGTTTCATTTTTTGGCATCTATAATATCCTGACTCACCCTAAAAATCGAATTTTCTTTTTCGGGGGTGCTATGTATAGGTTCTATACGGAGAAACGACATGCATAGAGAGCATTCTATATGGAAGTCGGTTTCCCTTTAAGGCTCCTGGTACATTACCATATTAATATTCCTATCTAGATTGATTATCCCTTTCATAGGCATGAAATATTTCTAATCTTCTATGAAAATGTTTCTAGACCCAACATCGAAAACCCTTGATTCTAACTTACCCTACTTACCTAAATGATGATCTCCCAAATGAGGCTAAATCTTGAGAAAAAACCAACCACCTATTATAAAATTCAATTGAAAAAGATGGTCACCTGCATAAATTTGTTGGTGGCTCAGAACTACTACCAACCGTTATCAACAAAGCCACACCATCTTCGTTTCCCCTAGATAAGAGTCAATCCTACCAGAGACAATTCAACTACCCATTCCCAACATCAAGGATATCTAAAAGGATACACATATGAAATATCAATGTGAAGATCTTTAATTGAAGACTGGGGTTATTAATACATCAAAAATCCATTAAAACCAAATACACCCACCTAAAACATATCCTCAAGAATTAGTTGAATCATCTAGTTTGACCATCCATATTAAGATTTAATTTCTTTCTTGATTTTGACTAAAAACCCATAAAATTTTGAAATCCCTACAATAATTGTAATATAAGACATGGGAATCTTCCATATATAGTAACTACAAGTGCACCAAGGATCTTTACCACCCATCAATGATAAAAATGTTCAATCAATTATTCCTAAATCACTTCATTGGTAAGAAAGAAATTATATTATTTTGGGAATTAGGTAATGATCAAAAAAATCATATTGTATTCTCTATTAAGAGTCTATGGTAGTTCAATTACAAGGTCCATGTGTCCTTAAACTAACCTTTATAACATAATGGATAATGCCACATCAAAATGAGAGGTCTGTGGTTTTCCGATTCACTTTTCTTATAGGAAATTCCTTGTGGAATAAAGTTTGGAATTGAATAGAACATTTTAGGATATTGACATCATTCACCTATATCATGAAACATCAAGATAATCATAGATTACATGGACAACCTAGACCTATGTTTAATATCAATAAACCCCTATACCAGATCAACCAGAATAACCAACTTCCCCTAAAGGTAAAAAGCACCATCAGGAGACCAAAACTAAAAACTCAAGGTCTCCTTACCATTTAAGGTTCCATTAAAAAACTACAAACTAGAATTCACTTCTTTCATGAGATAAATCTGATTTTACATGGAATAATAATATTTCCCACAATATTTTAAAATAATAATAATAAATCCTTGATCATAATTAAAAAAAAATTCAAACATATTCACCTAGGATCCCTCCTCTTTTGATTATTTTAAATCCAGCACTAGTAATTCACTTTTTAATGTTTCTGTAACCACACCTCCTACTCCAATGGGTAAAATTAAACTTCTAGATTCGATGATATAAGTATATCATAAACATAAAATTTAGGGAATAGTGTCAAAAATGTATAAGATCATGTAAAACTACTGTTAACTCAATTTAGTGGTTAGATAGATTCTTTCCGTGAAGGAGTAATTGGAAAAAGATTTAATCTACCACATATTTTCTAACATAAACACATATCCCAACTCCATGCCCAAGTATTTGTAGCAAAATAAAAAAACCCAAATAGGATTAACATCAATCAATAATAGATATGAAATTAACTTCATTTCCACCCCTTAAAAGGAGTCCCATGTTCCAAATTTTACAAAACAAATCTCTATGAAGAAAAAAGACCCAACATGGGTCTCCCAACATTTATGGTTCAATCTAAAATGGTGTGAAGATGAGAAAATAAAATGATACAAGGGTTATTTAATAAGATAACTAATGTTTGACATTATATTCTATGGAAACCCCCAATACCTCCATCCCAACCCAAATGAGGACAACAAGCTTCCACAAGATGCAACCAACTATGGGGAAACTTGATCAAGACTACAAAAACTAAAAACCCCAAAGAAAATATCAAAGTATTATCAGGTTAAATCATCCCAAAGATTATTAGTAAGTCATGTGATAGATCACTAGATCCAATAAATATCTCATGACCAATATATGGTTCAAGAAAAGGCATACCTCAATAAGAAATAACATGGATCCAATCATGGGTCACACAATTTTATTTATAGTAACTCAAGATTAGAGAAAAAAACACGATGGCTCTCTCAATTCAAGTGATAAAAATCATTCATTTTATGGATTCCTTATCCAATATGGTCACCCAAACAATCCTAGTTACCCATGAATGCACCCAATAGTAAGTATTTTTATAAAACTAAACCAAAAAACAAGTCATATCTTTTTCACAAAATTAAACATAGGAACACGATTCTCATGGTGAAGAGAAACAATAAGGCATGTGAAAGTCTAGATTTCCACTACTCTCAATAGATAAGCCCTAAGAAGATATCAAAGGTCATTTTTGAAGAAGGACATCCCAAAACCACAACTACTTAAAAACTATATATTGATAACCTAGATGGATTATCACATAGATCACAAGAATCACCCAAGATTCCACTTCTCCCTTGGAACACTACGAACCCAGGAACACTAGTCCTTACCAACTCAACTATCCTAATAAACCCATGAATTTATCTAACTAGGATAGAAAACACATCAAGAGGGACGATAATACTCTCTAATCCATTTAGATCTTAATCAGTACTATAAATAAGAGTAAAATACCACTCTTAAGGATAGAATCATACATAATCTCATGACCTGTCCAGAAGAATCACCAAAGATACACAATGTGATAACTCCATCCATACATGTCCTTCAGAGAACATAATATAACCCATATAAAAAATAATGGGTTATTATAAACATACCAATGAATATAGCAATCAAACACCTTTAGATCAGTTTTAAAATAAAACAATCTAAAGAGTAGTAACCTCTTTAAAAACTACTTATTTTGAAAACCTCTAAACACTATTTGAAAAGTAATCATAAAAATAACCCATTTCCAAAGATAAAAAATTTCATTACTTTATAAAATAATCCAAAAGAGAAGCATTTCAAAAATTATCAATTACAAGATGAAACCCATTAACTATCAAGAGAAACTAATAGACAAGATTAATTTTCATCCTGAATTACATTCTCTTTGTTTGATGTTTTTTAAAAAGGGATTCACCATTAATGTTTTAAAATCATGAATCTTATTTTAATTTATCACTACACTTTGAAAACAATATATATTTTTCTAGATTATATGTAAAAAAAATAACATATTTTTCCTTAAAACCAAGAACCCATCCTTTGCAACTTCCTGGTAAAAAAATATTTCCTTTATAAAATTTGAACCTTATTAAAAAATAGTTAGGGTTGTGAAATTATTTTATAAGGATCATAAACTAGTTTGTAAACTAAAATATTTAGCTGGATTCTATGATAAAACCATAATTTTTAAAGACATGCGATAGAAATCAAGCATAATTTCACACGAAAGACATAAATCATTAGTTTTCAAACAAAAAATCATTTTTTATTAAATCCATTTTCATACAATAAACCAATTATACTACACCAGTGAAAAAAAATCATGTTATAGTTATTTTTCAAATAGATTCATAATATCATCATCTCCTATGAACCATCTTGTTTCTCTTCCCATCAATGAGAGTCACTCATAGAATCCAAGAATCATGGGTTCTAAACAAAAAAAATAAAGGGGTTGTGAAGTTATTCATGTACTATCCACATGGTTGATTACCACATGCCAAGAATGTCAAATCCACCTTTACATTTCCAAAATCAAGTGTTTGACCATTATATGGTTTGTTAGTCCATCCATGTCGACCTAAAAACTTTATTCATTTTTAAATTTACACCCTAAATTTAGAAAAACCACCAAGTAAACTAACGCATTGTAATGGGGAAAATAATTCATCATATAAAAAATAAATCATTTAAAGCATCAAACATAAATTAAATCATGATTTCCCAGGGTAACTCAAGTGGAATTCAAAAAAAGTGGATCAAGAACCTACCCATGATGAACTAATTTATACCCAATAAGTCCTAGATATAGTTTATATAACCTCAAACCAAACCTAGGAGTTTCCACTACACTTTTGAATAGGTAAGGGATCTGTTACCATTTTATAACAAAATAACCTGAGTGAAATTAACACCTCACATGAGCTAGCATAAAATAAGGCCCAAAGTTCATTATTGATTTCTATAGGATGGAAAGAACCAGATGGATATGAACATACATAATATAGGGGATGATTTTACCCTGAATGACATCCCAACATGTCCCCTGTATAATAATAAAAGAAAAAAAATTGAGTAAAATTTGTTAGAAAAGATACAAAAATAGGAGACATATAAAACCAAGCACAAATACTACAACTAAAATAAAAATCCACCAAGGATAAAACCATGTCTTCAAGTGACACCAAACCAAACTAGTATGATGTTGAAAACAACCAAGAGAAACCTCCATGCAAAATGATTCCTTTCCCTTCACCTATATCATGAAAAAAAAAGACTAAAAATTCCCAAATCAAAAATTATTATGTAAGCACTAAATCTCTATAGGATACCATAAAAGAATCTATATAAGGTATATCATAATGAAACAATTATATCTAGTTTTAAAACAAAAAAAGTTAACAAAGTAATATAAAAT
Organism: Viscum album; assembly: GCA_963277665.1. Classification (NCBI taxonomy): domain Eukaryota; kingdom Viridiplantae; phylum Streptophyta; class Magnoliopsida; order Santalales; family Viscaceae; genus Viscum; species Viscum album. Next base: position 1,155,730,383 of record OY728122.1, on the reverse strand, counting down.
TAAAACCATTTAAAAAAACATTTTCTTTACATTAAATCATTTCATATTCACATAAACCAATAATATGAAAAGTACATGAAATATAATATAAAGGTAATAATCACAATATTCCATAGAAAAACTATATGATAAAAAATTTGAGCAATCAAACATGAAAAATACCATTATTTATAAAACCAATCATAATTGGGACCTAGCCTATGTGAATAAATTCAAGGACATGTGAAGGTAAACTAATCCTTGGATACAATGAATCCTACCAATATTGAGTCATGCCAAAATATATCAATATCAAAAGAATAACCCCTAGTGGTTCCACACTCACTAATTATTTCATATGTCCATAAATCGATGAACCCAAGGTTCCCAATGTGCTTTGTTTTTCAAAAAAAATTAATAAACAATTCTAAAAATTTATAAAAAAATTCATAGAAAACCCTCACCACTCCCATGATTAAAAATCCATTTTATATTAAATATCATCTTAGATTCATTTTATCAAACGCATAAAGTGCATAAATTATTTTTTAATTAAATACCCTTTAAAAACCCCCTTGTGATGTCTCCTAATACTCATTTCATAAAAAAATTCTTATATGATATCAAATCCATAAATTTAATAAAACTAAGGGAATTTAAAATAATATTAAGCCATTAATTGGTTAGCACCATTGTATAGAGACACCTACATAGACAATAAATAGAACAATTACGCCTTTAAAAACTTAGATCGAAATAAAATAAATATGATCCTCACAGGTATAGATCCAAGAGAAACACAATAAATTATCCATAAAAACTATAACATAGTTCATAAAACCCCATATATATTTTCATGATATAAATAAGATCAGAGAAAAGAGGTAGATCAAGAAGAATGAGAAGAAAACAATTGAAAAACCACACATACCTCAAAGAGATCCATTTTGATTAATGGAGGTACACCATAGGACCAATGGGAGAACCACCCAAAAAATTAAAGGGAGGACTATTCAAGATAATGTGTAATTAGGTGGGATTATAGGTTAAATTGATCAAAGGAATTAAGGAAATATCCAACTTTAAGAGGTTCATATTTGGTCATGTGGTTAAGCCAAACAGTTTGATAAACACTATTCTAATCATATGGGATCTACTATCCATTGAAAACCTAGTCATGTGGTTTCTTAGGGAGATCTAAATGGTTATAAAAAACATGATCTAACTATGTTGTTTCCATAAAAAACCCAAACATAGACACAGTATTTTTCATGACCGGCATGGTCAGTCAAACTATGCCTTAACATTTTTAATGCCACTAGAAGCAATAGAGCTATTCCACATGGTTACTGAATAGTTACCCCTGACTGTTCATAGACTGTACACCCCTACTATTTTCTCTAAATCTCAAAATTTCAACCACAGACTCCCAAAAGAATCTACAAACTCTAAATAGATAATATAATCTCAATATTAAGCATACATGATAGCCACAAAAAATCATAGATAAAGTGTTATATAATTAGAAAAATCATAAATTGAAGGTACTATAGAGAAGTAAAAAAGTTAATGGAAGCAACATGGGAGCCTATGGGATAAATGGTGAATAATTACTTGAATTGTTTTTGGGTTGATGTATGTCCCAAATTTTGAGGATGGAATTATTTAAGGGGGATGTAAGACCAATGATTTTATTATAAATAAAATTTTCATTATAATATTGAAAAATATATATAATCCATTTTATTTTATCATAGTAGTATAGTACACACTAGAGAGTTACATTCAACAGAGTTAAAATAAGTAGTTTTATAGAACACATAATAATATATGGAAACACCATAATCTTGAACACTGGAGGAGCATATTCTTTATAGAATATTAAAAAAAGATACATTTTTGTAAGGGAAAAAAGAATTAATGGAATGGACATGATATAGAAACTAAGTGAGTTAAATAAATTATTTTACTCGTTAGAATGATGTCTGATTATAATATGTCATAAGACTGTTGAAGGGATTAATTGACCTTTTGAATAATCGTATAGTAATATGATCATTGTAATAATAACCTTGACACTATACATATATGTGTCTTGTAAAAATAAATAACATTATTTTTTATTACTATTATTATTAAATATAAATAAGTTATATTTATTAACAAATAAAAATATTAATAAATTAATATATCTTATAATAATATAAAAAATATTAAAATAGTGTTCTTAAAAAAATTATGGTAAATTGATGTTTTAAAAATTCATGAAATTATTTATTTAATAAGTAAAATTATCATGTATATAATTTTTATTATAAAAAATTAATTATATTTAGAATCAACCTGTCAAAAATAAAAATGGTTATTTTTTCATAATCTTCATAAATATTCGATTTTTTGGAAAATAGTTAAATACAATATGAATACACTATGGGTATTTTGACGTTATTATAATGTAAAATGGTATAATAAATAATATAAGTGATATTTTGACCAAAAATGATTTCATTCATTAAGATAATGTATTTTAAAATATTAAAATTGTTTTTTCAAACCTACAAAGAATTTTCAACAGTATAAAATATATTTTATGGTTTATAAATAACTCTATTTGAAAAAAAAAGTATTTTTTAGACTAAAATAATATAATAAAGGGAGTTTGGTTCTTAAATATATAAATTTTAAAAGTACATGCTATCGATATCAGATTGAAATATTTAAAACCAAGGGAAAGACAATGGTATTGAATTTTCAATAGTACAAAATGTATTTATCATATCGGGTATTTCACGTCCATTATTTATAACCAACGTGAAAATTCATGTATACTGATTTATAACGTCAGTTATAATATAATCAATGTGAAAAATGACTTATCTATGTTTATCACATCATTTAATATATAATTGATGTATAAATAACGTATCTCACTTTATAACATCATTTATTATATAACCGAAGTTATAGAGAATTTTTTTTACATCATTTATATAATAACCAAAGTTATAAATTGAATTAAAATTTATTTATCACATTGGTTATTTAACCAAAATGATAAATAATTTAAATTTTTTGAATCCCCATTTTAATTCATTGTGGTGTTTTTTAATCAGGCGACAATGAATCTGTTCTCTCTATCACGAAAACCCTAAATTCTTTTCTTCAATCCTGTGTCATCTGAACTCATTTACAGCTTAATTCATCATCATTTTCATTGACGCATCTACCTGATCAACTTGAAACTTTCAGGTGAGCTTCACAAACCTCTATTTCAGTTGTTCTATTTTAAATATTCCATAACTCTATATTTTATGATTTCAGTTTCTTATATATCGCATTACCATCTTGTTTAATTTCATCATGTCATCACATCCATAGCTAGCAAGGATGTAAGTGTCCAATTCATGTGATAATTTACGTGGGGCATGGTTTGTATTTTAAGTACACACTATTTTTTTACAATAAGTCCATGTTTCATGAAATTAATTATATTTATAGTTTTTATTATATGCATTACTCATTCTTAGAAAATATATATTCTTTATTTCCTTTAACGTGAGTCGGTGTGAGGTTGGAAATCATATACCCTTTTTACACAATATGCAACCCCTAGAAACTTGTTAAATATGAATTCCTAAAGTGATATAAATTACTCACATGATGGTGAAAAAATGTTATATATAACTACCATTTTAAATAAAAAATTAATCAGAAATGAAAAATTGTCATCAAATTCATAATTTGAACAAAAGATAAAAAATAATTATAAATTTATATATGAATACTAAAACACCACTTATATGCTATGGTTTATTGAGAAAGAAAATCATCCTCATTCCATCAGTGGATGTTTATTAGTTTCATTCTATTTCATAATATTATATGACAAATAGATACCTCTACAATATGATTTATATTTAATTGATATAAAGAAGAATTCCCATTAATTATATTTTTTCTTGTTTTGGATTGAGACAATGATATTGGTCAAACTATTGTTGAGATAAAGGATCCATGTGATGAATCTATGTTTCAGTGATAAAAAACAAACTCCATTAACCTCCAAACATCGTCATACAATATTTCAAAATTGTGTTACTTTCAAATTATGTCAAATTTAATATAAATATAAAATTGGCTTATCTAACTATATTTTATTTTTAAAATTATTTCCATGCATATCCTTTTATGATTTATCAATCATAATTAAAATTATCATCCATTATTGTATAGAAATTATAATTATATTTTTAAAATACACAAATATTTGTTTTATATTTCAAAATTGTGTTACTTTCAAATTATGAAATATTTAATATAAATATAAAATTGTCTTATATTAATAAGATATATAATTTTGATATTTTTTATAGGAAATACTAAGATGAAGTTGGATTATGGAACATCGAATGGGTGATGATTATGAGGAAGGTGTTGATTCATTTTTTGAATTTGATAAACGAAATATTCCAAACAATGAAATGTTTTTCTATTAATGATTGAAAAGTTTAAATGTGAAGAAATTGAAATATAGAGAGATCAAATATCATTTATTTTTTCATGGTTTTAATTTGAGTTACATCCCCTGGATTTTTCTTTGTTAGACTAGGCATAATTTCAGATCTACTGATGATGATGCTTCGTAAGATGGTAACTTTGATGAAATTGAAGAAACAATTTGTGATATTGAAGTAGAGGAAATTGAGAAAGAACTAAAAATTGAGTGTCTATATGATGATACTAAAAAAACATTGTATCCTGATTGTACAGAATTTACGGTTCTATCAATAGTGTTAATATTGATTTACTTGAAGGAAAAACATGGTTGGGTGATAAAAGTTTTTTTAATTTTCTACACTTGTAGAAGGATATTCTTCATAAAGACAATGACCTTCAAGATTCACATTATAAAGAAAAGAAAATACAATTCTAGATGGGATTAGGGTATAAAAAACACATTCCTTCCCGAATGACTATGCGATATATAGAAAGGAATATAAATTTCTGTCAGAGTTTCCTAAATGTGGGACATCATGGTATAAGTTGAAAGAAAAATCATAGTCTACTTTATAGGTTACAGATACCCCTACCAAGGTATTTTGGTATCTTCCTATAATTCCTCATTTGAAATGTTTATTTTCTAATTCAGGTCATGAAAAAAGGTTAATATGGAATGCTGATGAGAGGATATGTGATGGAAAAATACAGTATCTAGCTGATTGTCCACAATGGAAGAAATTTGATCACTAGTATATTACATTAAGAAATGAAGTTATAAATATCAGACTCAGACTGTGCATGGATGGAATTAATCCATATCAATGACTTATTAGCACACATAGTTCATGGATGATTTTATTGGTAATTTACAACCTATATCCTGAATTTTTTATGAAGTTCAAATATGTCATGTTGAGTTTAATGATCTCTGGACCTAAACAACCCAAAAATTATATTTATGTTTTATTATAACCATTAATAGATGATTTTAAAATCTTATGGGAGGATGGTATTAGGGTGTATGATTCTTATAAAATGTAATATTTTCAATTACATGAAATGATTATGTTCACTATAAATGACTTCCCAATGTATAGAAATTTTTCTAGATACAGTGTTTAGGGGTATAAATTATTCCAAATTTTCTAATAAAAGGCTTCATATTATCAATTTCATCATGGGAGAAAAACTTTATACATGGGTCATCAAATTTTTTTTCCTAGGGATCACTCTTATATAAGATTAAAAAAAGGCATTCAATGGCTTAAAATAATTTTACATTTCTCCAAAACATTTATCCACTGATCAATATTTTGAGAGTGTGAAAATCCTTGATGTTACATTTGTAAAGACACATAAATCTAGTAATGATAAACATATTTGGAAGAAACAACCAATATGTTTTGAGATACCATATTGAAGATACCATGAAGTGAAACATAACATTGATTTTATGCACGTGGAGAAGAATATTTATGACAGTTTTATTGGAACATTATTAGATATTAAAGGAAAGAATAAATATTGGTTAAATTAAATATTATACTTAATGTTAATGGGAATATGTTGGGAGGTAGATCCCAATCCTGAGGGAAGGTTAAATTTTTTTTCCCTGACTTATCATACATTATCCAAGATAGAGAAAAATAGCTTTTTTAGTGTTTTCATATTATCAAAGTGTCACAGGTTTATTATTCAAATGTAATTTTTTGTCTCTTTAAAGGATTTCAATTTTATAGGTATTAAATATCATCATTTTCAGGTCATGATGCAATAACTTATACTAGTTTCATTATATGGAATATTGACTAACTCTGTTAGAAAGACTATCATGAAGATGTGTTATTCTTACAATTCAATTTGTATAAAGGTGATTGATCTAATGCTTTGAACATTTTGGAAAATGAAGTAATTTATATACTTTGTTGATTGAAAATATATTTTCCTCCATATGTTTTGATATAATGTTTCATTTCATTTTATAAATAAAGTTTTTCAGACCAATATATCTATATTGGATATATCATTTTGAAAGGTATACACAGATATTGAAGGGGTATGTTAAGAATCCATATCGACCTGATTCCTCCATTGTTGATAAGTATTTTTATAATGAGTTTACATAGTTTTTTACGAGCTACTTTTCTATTGTGGAGCACATTGGTTTTCCTCCATCTTGCCATGAACAAGTTAATTATGGGGGAAAGGGGATTCGTGGATCAAAAGTCAAAAAAATTTTAGTTGAACAAATAAATAAGGTACATTTATACATATTAAATAAAAAAGATGATTCTCTACCATATATAACATTTCATATTAATGTGATGAAATAATTTCATCCAAATAAAGACATGTGGATTTTGAATGAGCCAAACAAAACTTTTTTTCCATGGTTTAAAAAGTTAGTGCTTGGTAGATCAGATACATCAGATACATTAAGATGGTTAGTGGGTGGTCTATGTTTAAATGTGATAACATGGTCCATGTATGACATTTAGGGAAATACATTTAATATGAAAGATCATGACAAAAGAAGTGCTGTTTAGAATAGTGGTGTATTGGTGTCTGCAGAAGCAATGAATTTTTAGAATTCTAAAGACAAAAACCCAATTTATGCATCAAGTGAAAATTATAGAGTCACTGAATAAATATGGGAGGTTGATTACATTAAATTTAAATTTCCAGTGTTTAAATAAAAATGGTTTATCAGTAACAACAGTGTCAAACACAATGATTTTGGAATGAAAATTTTTAATATGAATATATTAGAAGACATCGCTAATTCTTTTATAATATCAACACATTGAAAAAAAAATTCTTTGTTCTTCATCAATCTGATATGTAGCGGTATATTATTTTATAAGGAAAAAACAATATTTTGGTGATGGTAAAATTGAAGAAGATGTTGTTTTATGTGAGATCCCTACTTCCATGGAAATATTAATAGATAATAATGATGAGTGTGTCATAGAAATGGTTTATTCCATAAAGAATGATCTTGATGAAGGAATTTGGGAAAACAATCTTTTAGTACATTCATAGTATTAAAACTAACATATGTTTATTTCTCATTTACTTTTATTAATTTCATAAAATGTTGGATATGTTAAATTTATTCATCATTAAAACATATATTAAAACTAATAAGTATTTTTTTCTTTATATTAGTATAGTTTTTTTAGTTTACCATGTTTACCATTATGTTGTGTATTTAAAATAATAAGTAAAAAATTTATATTAATTTTTTTGTTTCATTTACCATGTTTATCATTATTGATATTCCTACACCAAATTTGGATTTTTTTTCATTCATTTATATGAAATTTCTTATATCATTATTGTTTCTAGAATTTTATTTAACTATAAAAAATATGAATTATAATGTGTTACATTTTAGTTTATTTTTATGTTTCATATTTTTTCATTTTTTATTTACATTTGTAATATAATAGTTGAATTTATATATTTGTGAACTAATTGTTTTTTTATATAAAAGATAATAACAGATCAATCAGCTGATCAAAAACATACTTCTAGAAATATGCATCCAAATCTTAAATTTATGGAGGAACATGCACATGATCCTCTTCATGTTCCACAACCTTCTTCATATAATACCACATAGGAAATGTTTGACGGTCAATAAACATGTCCACACATGTTTACCAAAATTATCACCGGCTCATAACCCAGGCCAGAGGATAGTAGTAGAATTTGATGATAATGATATTCCAAGAGGTCCTAATTCAAAAAAAATCAAGAGTTTTGTATCAAATTAGGGTAAAATAAAAGTCAAAATTTTGTTTAATGATTGGATAAATGTTGATAAAGCAACAATATCTCATTTATGAGAGACCATTTTGGTAAGATATTTTGTTATTGTTTTACTAATCTTGAAATTTTTATCTTAATATATGTTTTCCCCCATCTTATCAAATTAAATTTGATATACCTAACACTGTAGGAGTTAGGGGGAAGTGTTTATCAATGACTTCTAGGAGTTGGAGCGGTTTCAAATCAACCCTCACATCTGATTTCAGTTTTGGGCATAGGAAACCTCACAATCCATGTAATATATATCCTTTTATAGAGGAAGACAAATAGAAAAAAATTGTTGAATGTAGAGGGAAAAAATCATTTTGGTAAGTGAAATGTAAACCTTTAGAAGTTTTATTATATTAATGATCTTATTAATGTTTTCTTAATGATTTATTATTCTTAATTTATAGAAATCAAAGAGATATCATCTGGAGATCCAATTTAGAAACGTATACCCTCATAATTTATCTTGGTGAGGGTAAACTTAATTAGAAGAACAAATGATGTCTGAAAATGTAACACCACAATCTTCCACGGTATGCTTCTCTTTTAATAATACAGTAGCGTGTGTTGTACGCAACTTCGAGTTCTAACACACACCACAACCAATCAAACGGGCCGTTATGAATAGTAATACCCACTTTTGGAAATTTTATACATTTTATCTTTCAAAATGGACTTCATTTTTGTATTCGGAATATCGAAATTAGCATAGGGTGAATTTTTGGTATTTTTCTGAAAACATTCAATTTTTGATGAATAGTGAAAATCACTAAATTTTAATTAAAAACAAATTTTTTAATCAAAATAATTAATAGTAATAAATTATGAATTTGAGTGGTTTAAAAGTATATTTAGAATATATTTTTACCATTTAATACAATGTTGTTCATTGGACGTAATTTCACATTTAAACCGGACATAAACAAGTGTCAATCTTTTCATAGTTATTATTTCTTAAAAACACGCTTTTTGTTTTGAAAATAGGAATTAATTTTAAATTAGTTTTTTCCACTTCTGTGTTTTTAATTTAGAAAAATGGATTCCATATTTGGAATCAGGATTTCCAAATTGTGTAAATAGGTAACTTTTACTTTTAGACATTTTGAATAATTACATCGGTAAATATTTTATTTACCATGGTTAAAGGTTAAAACCGGTAAATAAGGGTAACAAAATAATATTATAATAATAATAAATTACCCTAAAATGTGTCCTCAGCCTATTGGTTGATAAATTTCTAAACATGGTCATATTTTGGTTGATTTTGGGACCCCATGGATCCACTTGTAAGTGATAATGACACTTTATATTAATTAAGTTAAAGTAAATACAAAAATGACATAAGCATATATCTTTTAGAAAAACAATTTTTACATAGGGTTATATATGTTATATTTTCGACTATAAATATTAATTAGAAATATAAAAATATTTCCTTCATAATTTTATTTTGTTTATAATTTTTATACATTGAATAATTAAATTTATTTATGACACAATAATGATACAATATTTTCTTTATTAATAAAAGAATCAAATAATTAGTATTATAAAAGATAAAATAAATATAATTTAAAAGTTTTGATGCCATACACGAATTTTATTGGTTAATATTACTTGTTAGGATTTCTTAAATGAATTTTATTTGAATAAATAAATTTTTGAAGACTTTAACAAAAATCAATTATTAAATAGTTTCAAAATTGACATAAATGAGTTTTTAAAACAAATATTATATTATTAATTGATATTCTATTCCTAAAAATCTAAGGTTCGTCCCAAGGACTTATATCATGATAGATTTATCATTAATGGACCACTTGTGGGTCTCTTATATGTATATAGTAAGTTTATTAACTATATAATATAAAAATACAAAGTGACATGGTAAATGTCAAACTAATTAACAAAGAGTTAAAACTAAAAGATATGGTTAATATAGTGACCCAAACCTATATAAAATCTATTTCTTGAAAGGATTTAGACCCATCCCCACCTTAGAATTTTAATAATTAACTTTCTAGCAATTATAAACCTAATAAGAATTTATTATAAATTAATACTTTAAGTTTTGTCTAAAGAGACCCTCCTCCCCCTTATAAAAGGACACCACTTATAACCAATTCTTCAGACCTTAAAATCCTTTTGTTTCATCCAACCCCTGCCCAATTATTCTCTCTACTTCCCTCATGTTAACCTAGAGACCTTAGTTTTATCATAAATCCAACCTAAGGATCCCTTTTGATCAAATCAAAAGGAAGAACCTGAAAAAGAGGTAATGTTTTCACCACCCTCTTTCAAGTTCCTTTCTTCTTCAACTTCTTCTTTCTTTGTTATTTAAATTATAAAATAAAAACTCCAGTATATTATATATAATGTGATTTTATTATAAATAATGTACAACCATATTTAGTATTCTATCCATCCTTTGAATGACATGTCACCATACGTGCGTATGTACAACCTATTGTCTCCACGTCGTGGTGTAATTGTTATTAAATACATTATTATTTGGATGGGTATAATAATGATGTGTAATTCATGTAAATAATAAATATAACATTATAATTATTCTTTATATATGATATACCATCCAATTATATATTATTTTAATATCAAAAAAATGATATTATCGCTCGTGCGTACGTACGGACTACGGTCTCCACGAACGTGATGAGATTCATTCTCCATCGTATCCATTCAAGTATAATTATTATTTGATGATTAAAAATAATGTTTAAGGACTTGATATCATTCTGGATATGAATAAGATACAACTTATCCATAATAAACACGGCTTATCTAACAAAGCATATAAAAGGAAACGAGTAAGTGAACACCTGAAAGGACGATAATACTAAAATATTATTAACAAAGAAATATTAAAAGATCATATATGATATCATATTTATATATATTATTCTTGTGTAATTTAATAACAATTATTTAACTATTATACAGAAGGTTAACCTACCCTAGACCAAGGAAAATTATAAGTTAAGGGTTTATTTCACAATCTCTTCATTATCTGAGGATGTTTATACGTGATTATCTACTGGGAATTCTTTATCATCCACATCCATGTTTCTTAAAAATGTATTTCAAAACTTTTTTACGATTTACTAGAATATGGGTTAAATTCGTTTATAACCTTTTTATACTTTTTATAAAATGGTTTGAGAGGAATCTTTCCGTCATTTTCCAAACAATGTCCTTTTTAACCTTTTCTACAGAATTAAGGTAAGAATGTCTTTTTTTAACGTATACGGCGGGTGTGACTATTTTCCTCCTTTATAAAATAGTTGAAGATTCCCTTACAATCTTATAAGAATATTTTCAATGTAAATGTTTTCTTTTATAATTATGTGACTCTTAAATGATTTCAAAAAAGATATATTTCTCTCAAATAGTTTTTATTTCATATATGTCAACATCATTTTAAATGTTTTAAAGATTTATTCTTCTAAACCATTCTCATTAGTGTCCATGTTTGCAAAATAGTTTTAAGGATTTATTTAAATGGACATGAATGTTTTAAAATTTTAATTACTTTAAAAAGTTTCAAAGTGGTATGGGAAAATTTGATTGAAAAATGTCTTTAAATTTCTTCCTTTATAAATTGTGTGACTTTTAAATGTTTTCATGAAAAGGGATATTTCAATCAAAGAGTTTTACAAGTCATTTATATCTATGTAAAATCCTTTAATGGATTTTAAACTTGTTTTGAAGTTGATTTATTATGATACAAAACTTCCATATTGTATTGAAGGTTTTGTGATATGTTTGATTGTGGATGTGTTATTTTTATACCATTCATGGTTTATAGATAAAGTATTGACATTTAGTATGCTAGTTTTAATACAAATGTTTATGTTATGTTTAAACTTGTTCATATGAGGAATGCATTGGACTTAGCAAGTGACGGGTGGAGCCCGCTATAGCTCCTCGATGCATCGGTAGGTCTCTTGAGACAAACTAGTGTCTTGGCACGAGGCCTTGAAAAAATCTTATTTGTAGTCTTGGCATGAGGCCTTGGCTACGTGGTTATGATAGTCTGGAATTATGCATTCCATCATTATAAAAGTGGTTATTGATATTGCATGTGATTATTCGACTATTAGAATATCCATGTGAATAAGTAAATGGAATTATTTCATTTTATTTTTGTCATATTATGATGAATTCAAGTTTAAAAGGCTTTTGTTTTAGTTATACATTGCCTTAAATGTTTATGATTTTTTATGAAAGTTTTTTCTATATTGTTATACTTACTAGGAATTTGAGCTCACCCCTTTCTATGTTTTATTTTTTCCAGGATGTGAAGAAGTATTTTATGAATGACATGTAGGGATAGTATAAGGTGATATGAGTGTGAACACAAGATGTCATTGTAGTTTTCACTTTATGATATAATGTAAACTTTACGAATGTATCTAGTTATTCCAAGGCTACTAAACTAATCGGTCTTTCAAGACTTGATCTTTTTTATCATGGCAATGTTATGTAATAATGAACCGACTCTGGGTAACTGGGGTCAGGGCGTTATATTTGGTATCAGAGAAAGTTTAGTACAAACCTTGGAGGCTAGATTTAGGTAAACTCTGATTAGAGCACATAGCCCTAAGATATACTTTTAGGATTAGTATATAAGAACTTCCTAGAATTCTGGTATTGTAGAGATTTTATGAGTTTTCCGAGCAATACATCCCTATCTAAATACGAGCAGGTAGAGGCAGCTCTGGCACAGATGTACCTAGGGGTAAAACCTGAAAACACCACTTTGAGTTAGACTCAAACGGGAACTGGTGCACGAAAATGGGCCTTGCTGCACTCTTGATTCAGACACTCCTGGGGGATATTCTTAGGATAATTCTCATTTTCTTTACAAACCATTATGAAAGGATTATGAGTATATACTTACTCAAAGAAAACATTTTTATGATTATGGATTATATCCATAAACTGTTCAATTTACGTTAGGTATTTTACAAGTTTGGAATTATGTATTTCGATTCATAAACTAATCTAGTTTATGCCATTGTTTAGAAGTGGAACCTAGTGGAAGGAATGGAAATCATATCAATGCACGTACTCCATGTAAGTATTTCCCTCCTACTCAAGAAAATTATAGAGGAGCTGGTGATACAACTGGTGTTGATCAGCTTATCACCATACTTGGAAAACTCACTTAGGTTATGAATAATAACCTTACCCATGTGGAGCACCCTGATCCACAATGTGGAGTATCAATGTTAGATCGCTTCATTAGGAAAAAACCACCAACATTTGATGGGAATATAAATCCATTGGTAGCTGAGCAATGGATAAGTTCCCTAGAGAAAATATTTCATTCTTTGGGGAGTAGTGAAAGGGGAAAAGTTGTCATGGTAGTTTATCACCTCACTGGAGATGCTGATCAATGGTGTTCATTGATTCAAAATACAAAGGAGGATGAATAAGTATCAAGTATGGAATGGAGGTAATTTAAAGAAATTTTCTTAAAAAAAATACTTTCCTCATGACCATCGAGCATATATGGAAAGACAATTTCTCAGTCTGAGGCAAAAGAAGGATGAGAATGTTACAAAGTATGAGGATAAATTTACAAGGTTAACAAGGCATGCTACAGATTATATACGTAACCCGAGAATTAATATTGATCATTTCTTTGATGGGTTAAAACCATTTCTCTATCATGCTTTAGTATCTCAATCCTTCTCATCATACGAAGATATTGTCTCATGTGCTATCAAGACAGAAAAGGAATTCTCTAAATCTTATGAAAATAAAGTAAAGAAATAGAAGAAGAGAATAGTGGAGAAATATATAGGTAATGGGAAAATGGATATAAGGATTTTCCATTATGTGATAATTGTGGGAAGAAACACCTTGGTACTTACTGAAAAGGAATGAGATTCTGTTACAAGTGTGGTGAAAAAGGCCACGAAGCTCATTATTGCAAGGGAAAGAAAGTTTTTGTCAATTTTGAATTCTATAATTGTAGATAAATGGGGCATTATGCAAATGAATGTCCTAAGCTCCAAGGAAACTTACCTCAGAAAAGGCCAAGGGAGTAAGGCCAAGCGTATGCTGTTACTACAGTTTAAGTTGAATAATTATTGTATTTGTATTTTTGGACTTAAGAAATATATTATGGTTATAAGAATAATGTGATATATATAAGGATTGTACTGTAGTAATTTTTGTTTTCATTAAGGATTTAATATGACTAAGGTAATCATATTTTCAGTATGTGACAATAAGAGAAACTTTACTTTGTTTGGGGAATCTGATGTTACAATTGATTTTGGAATTTAGATACCTTTTTCAGAGAGTCTGGACAGAGGTATTGTTTATAACTATAATGTTTTCAATGAATTAAGTTGAACTTTGGATGGTATTTTTTAAGGTTAAAACATTTCTTATGATATTATAGTACTATAGTCTTGGAAAAGGATAACCTACGGGTCGGGCGATAACCCGTCGCGTCGGAAAAAGATACAGGAATCGAACCCACAATCATAGTGTGACAGGCCTTTATTACCTACCAATAGCCTACAGGAATTCCCTAGTTGTTACAAAATAGTTTTCATCATTTAAATGGTATATGTTTATATTTGTAACCCTATACGATTAGGATAAATAGAGTATTTTTGAGTTGTATTATGTTTTTGAGTGAAAGATGAGTTTGGGGTAGAAATTTATTAATGGATAAAACTCTAATTATAAAGTAATTATATCTCCTTATGATCTTATCCAATCTCATAAATAAATTCCTCAACATTAATAAAAGGAACTTAGAACAAAAACGTTGTCCTAGATGGTACCTTAGATCATCAAAAATTTATGGCTTTATGATTGTTGGTTTTTTCATAGCCATGTTCTCTACCACTCTCCATCAGATATTAATGGTTCTAATTTTACTTCCATATCCATGTTTTCTTACATATAACCCTAGTATGTGTTATTTTTGGTAACCTTCATACTTACCACTCTTTATTTTAAATAGAGGCCTCATTAATCCATTTTTCAATGTGGGATTTCAACTAAGATATTTTGAAATGTCAACCCCAAGTTTCTAATACCGAGCATAAATTACGAGGACACAATTTATTAAAGTAGGGGAGAATTTAACACCCCAAGATTCCATGGTACACTTCTCTTGGAATAATACAGTAGCATGTGTTGTACGCAACTTCGAGTTCTAACACACACTATAACCAATCAAACTAGCCATTATGAATAGTAATACCCACCTTTTGAAATTTTATACATTTTATATTTCAAAATGGACTTCATTTTTGTATTTTTAATATCAAAATTAGCTTAGGGTGAATTTTTTGTATTTTTCTGAAAACATTCTATTTTTGATGAATAATGAAAATCACTATATTTTAATTAAAAACAACTTTTCTAATAAAAATAATTAATAGTGATAAATTATGAATTTTAGTGGTTTTAAAGTATATTTAGAATATATTTTTTTTAATTTAATACAATTTTGGTCATTGGACGTAATTTCACATTTAAACCAGACATAAACAAGTGTCATTCTTTTGATAGTTATTATTTCTTAAAAACACGCTTTTTGTTTTGACAGTGGGAATTAATTTTAAATTAATTTCTGTCACTTCTGTATTTTGAATTTAGAAAAATTGATTCCATATTTGGAATCAGGATTTCCAAATTGTGTAGATAGGTAACTTTTAGTTTTAGACATTTTGAATAATTACTTCGGTAAATATTTTATTTACCATGGTTAAAGGGTAAAACCGATAAATAAGAGTAACAAAATAATATTATAATAATAATAAATTACCCTAAAACATGTCCTCGCCCTATTGGTTGATAAATTTCCGACCATGGTCATCTTTGGGTCGATTTTGGGATCCCATGGATCCACTTGTAAGTGATATTGACACTCTATATTAATTAAGTTAAAGTAAATACAAAAATGACATAAGAATATATCTTTTAGAAAAACAATTTCTACATAGGTTTATGTATGTTATATTTTTGACTATAAATATTCATTAGAAATTTAAAAATATTTCATACATAATGGTATTTTATTTATAATTTTTAGACATTGAATAATTAAATTTATTTATGACACAATAATGATGCATTATTTTCCTTATTAATAAAAGAATCAAATAATTAGTATTATAAAAGTTAAAATAAATATAATTTCAAAAGTTTTTATGCCATAAACAAATTTTATTGGTTAGTATTACATTTTATTATTGATTAAATTAATTTTATTTGAATTAATAAAGTTGTTAAGACTTTAAAAAAAATCAATTATTGAATAGTGTCAAAATTGACATAAATGAGTTTTTTAAAAAAATATTATATTATTAATTGATATTCTATTCCTAAAAATATAAGGTTCATCCAAAGGACTTATATAATGATAGATATATCATTAATGGACCACTTGTGGGTCTCTTGGATGTATATAGTAAGTTTATTGACAATATAATATAAAAATACAAAGTGACATGGTAAATGTCAAACTAATTAACTAAGTGTTAAAACTAAAAGATAAGGTTAATATAGTGACCAAAACATGTCTAAAATCTATTGGTTGAAAGTATTTTGACCCATACCCACCTTATAGTTTTAATAATCCAATTTGGAGCCATTATAAACTGAATAGTAATTTATTATAAATTAATACTTTATGTTTTTCCTAAAGAGACCCTCCTCCCCCTTATAAAAGGACACCAATTCTAATCAATTCTTCACATCGTCAAAGCCTTTTGGTTCATCCAAACCCTACCCAATTATTCTCTCAACTTCCCTAAATTCAACCTAGAGGCCTTAGTTTGATCATAAATCCAAACTAAGGATCCCTTTTGATCAAATAAAAAGGAAGAACCCGAAGAAGAGGTAATGTTTTCACCGCCCTCTTTCAAGTTCATTTCTTCTTCAACTTCTTATTCATTTGTTATTTACATTATAAAATAATAACTCTAGTATATTCTATATATTGTGATGTTATTATAAATATGGTACCACCATGTTCAGTATTCTATCCATCCTTTGAATGACATGTCACCATACGTGCGTACGTACGGCCTACCGTCTCCACGTCGTGGTGTAATTGTTATTCAATACATTATTATTTGGATTGGTATAAGAATGATGTGTAATTAATGTAAATAATAAATATATAATTATAATTATTCTATATATATGATATACCATCCAATTATGTATTATTTTAATATCAAAATAATGATATTATCACTCGTGCGTACGTACGGACTACCGTCTCCACGAACGCGATGAGATTCATTCTCCATCGTATCCATTCAAGTATAATTCTCATTTGATGATTAAAAATAATGTTTAAGGACTTTATATCATTTTGTATATTAATAAGATACATCCTATCCATAACAAACACGACTTATGTAACAAAACATATAAAAGGAAACGAGTAAGTGAACACCCGAAACGACGATAATACTAAAATATTATTAACAAAGAAATATTAAAATATCATATATGATATCATATTTATATAT
Source organism: Viscum album (assembly GCA_963277665.1). Lineage (NCBI taxonomy): Eukaryota > Viridiplantae > Streptophyta > Magnoliopsida > Santalales > Viscaceae > Viscum > Viscum album. Next base: position 1,155,712,546 of record OY728122.1, on the reverse strand, counting down.
ATGATTCTTGTATAATTTAATAACAATGATTTAAATATTATACAGAAGGTTAACCTACCCTCAACCAAGGAAAATTATAAGGTAAGGTTTTATTTCACAATCTATTCATTATCCATGGTTGTTTATACGTGATTATCTACTAGGACTTCTTTATCATCCACATCCATGTTTCTTAAAAATGTATTTCAAAACATTTTTACTATTTAATAGATTATGGGTTAAAGTCATTTATAACCTTGTTAGACTTTTTATAAAATGGTTTGAAAGGAATCTTTCGGTCATTTTCCAAACAAGGTCTTTTTTAACCTTTTCGACAGAATTAAGGTAAGAATGTCTTTTTTTAACGCATACGATGGGTGCAGCTATTTTCCACCGTTATAAAGTCATCAAATCTTCCCGTACAATATTATAAGAATATTTTCGAAGTAAATTTTTTCTTTTATAATTTTGTGACTCTTAAATGATTTCAAAAAAGATATATTTCTCTCAAATAGTTTTGATTTCATCTATGTCAACATCATTTTAAATGTTTTAAAGATTTATTCTTCTAAAACATTATCATTAATGTCCATGTTTACAAAATATTTTTAAGGATTTATTTAAATGGACATGAATGTTTTAAAATTTTAATTACTTTAAAAAGTTTCCAAGTGGTATGGGACACTTTGATTCAAAAATGTCTTTAAATGTCTTCCTTTCTAAATTGTTTGACTTTTAAATGTTTTCATGAAAAGGTATATTTCAATAAAATATTTTTACAAGTCATTTCCATCTATATCAAATACTTTAATGAATTTTAAACTTGTTTTGAAGTTGATTTATTATCATACAAAACTTTCATATTGTATTAAAGGTTTTGTGATATGTTTGATTGTGGATGTGTTATTTTTATACCATTCATGGTTTATGGAAAAAGTATTGACTTTTAGTATGCTATTTTTAATACGAATGTTTATGTTATGTTTAAACCTATTCATATGAGGAATGCATTGGACTTAGTAAGTGATGGGTGGATCCCACTATAGCTCCTCGATGCATCGGTAGGTCTCATGAGACAAACTAGTGTCTTGGCACGAGGCCTTGACAAAATATTATTTGTAGTCTTGGCATGAGGCCTTGGATATGTGGTTATGATAGTCTGGAATTATGAATTCCATCATTATGAAAGTGGTTATTTATATTGCGTGTGATTATTCGACTAGTAGAATATCCATGTGAATAAGTAAATGGAATTATTTCATTTTATTTTTTCTATATTATGTTGAAGTTCAAGTTTAAAAGGCTTTTGTTTTAGTTATACATTGCCTTAAATTTTTATGCTTCTTTATGAAATTTTCCACTATACTGTTATCCTTACTGGGCATTTGATCTCACCCCTTTCTATGTTTTATTTTTCCTCGGATGTGAAAACGTATTTTATGAATGACCTGTAGGGATAGTATAAGGGGATATGAGTGTGGAGACAATATGTCGTTGTAGTTTTCACTTTATGATGTAATGTAAACTTTACGAATGTATCTATTTATTCCAAAGCTACTAAACTAATCAGTCTTTCAAGACTTGATCTTTTGTGATCATGGAAATGTTATGTAATAATTCACCGACTCTGGGTAACTGCGGTTAGGATGTTACAGAAAAATTAAAAAAAACCTTAGAGCCAAGTCTTCAAGATCTAGAGGGGATTCCCCTCCACCCCCCAGCTAGACATATGAAATAGAAGAGGGATCAAATGAGAAAAAAGGGAAATATATTAAAGAATAATTGAGGGTCATAGTTGAAAGGATTGTAAGATGTTTATTTTATTTAATTTATAAATTTAATTAAATTATTTATATATTTTGAATAATTATTTTTTTTAAATAACTCATATAGGTTTCTCCTGAGGAGTAGAGAACACATGGGGTACTTGTAGCTAAGGGGTGGCGGGATATTTTATCTGCAACATTTGGAATGCCCAAACACATTGGTATTTTACGAGGATACCCATTTTGTGTATCAGTGAGAAAAGTGTTACCATTTTATTCATCTTCTGAAATGTAGGGAATTTATAAAAAAAAATCTTTGGGGGCTGAAGTTCAGAATATTAATGTGATGATGGAGGACAATATTAGAGAATCGGTACAATCCATGTTTGCAGACATGAAAATACAATTTCAGACTGCAGCTCCCACTCCTCCACCTATGCCTAAAGTCCCTAATTTTTATCTTCCCCCACCTACAACTATAGACCCCATTTTTATCATACTTATACACCCCCTCCCCCAAAAATTTCTAGTTACATTGAGTTATTTGTTGATGATCCATATCATATTGTTTCATATGGGATGATATGTTATATTAAACATATCATTCATAATCAAAAATTATAGATAGGAAAGTATAGGGTCGCTATACATGATATTATAGATATATCATCTAGAGTAAGATTACCTATATATGAGGTGATGAAAATTAGACAAAGCATTGAACGGTTTTTAGTTTTTCCATCTAGAATTCTGTGACGTGTTATCATAGAGGTATGTGTATATTTTATCTTTTATTTCATTTTTTTATTAATTTTGTTTTAACATTTGAAAGTTAATAAATTTATATATTTATTTATCGGAATAATTTAAAGGTAATGAAATACTTTATATAAAACAAAAAAGGGAAAGGGATGTGAATTCGTATAAAAATTCTAGTAGTCTTGAAATATTGTCAATATATTCAATTTTTTTGCGGGTGTTTATACGATTACAATGTAATCTAATGTATATGGGAATGTAATAATAGCAGGGATTTTGAAAAATGATATCATGTAGTTTGTAACTAGAGATAAGTTGGGCATCAACACAATATAATTTTTTCTATGTAAGTCATAACATAAATCTTCACCTGCATTAATTATTTTGAAAATTTATACTCATTTCTATATTTTTATTAGGTATATTTATAAAATGTGTGAGGATAATGACAAGATAGATGTATATGGATTTCTAGACCCACAACTCATTTCCCCTGAAGCGTGAACAATGACTGAAAAACAAAGAACAGTTTATATTGCTAAAATATTTGAACAGAATATAGTTATGTAGTTATAGATGTTTCCTTATGTTGAGAGGTATGAAACATATATCTCACAAAGTTTTATTTATATTTTTATATAATAAATGATAAAATTAAATTTTCTTTTATAATAGTGACCATTGGTTTTTATGTGTTTTTTGTCTAAGGAAGAAGACACTTTATTAGATATTCTTTATCCATGGTGATGTGCAAGGAAATTTTATGAACATTTTGGAAATGTAAATTTTAATTTATTAATACTTGTTTATATTATAATAAATTTTAATTTTATTTCATTCATATCATTTTCTAATAGGGGATGGGACTTATTTCAAAAAACCACAAAGAACAAGAGCACCAAGATCAAATCTATAAAAGTGAAGGTGAATTTTAATTTATAATTATATCATTTTTTATATATTACATAAAAATGTTATTTAGAATTGAAAAACTAAATTAAAAATCATTTTCATAAACAACAAGGAATCAAATAATGCATATATTATGTGTTAACATTTATGTTTGAAATAATTACAACTGGAACACTTAAGAAGTTCAGACAGGTTAGAGTTATTTATAAAATATTCCTTAATATTTCATTTGTTTTATTCATTACACATGTTAAATAATTTCCCTTTAATTTGTAGAATTTTTATGACTCTTTCTTATATAGTGCACAATATCTCACACACTTACTAGTGGAATGGAAAAATTATTTTATAGGTTGGTTAGAATTTAGTTTGTTTTTAGTGAATACAGTAATTTTGAATATTGTAATTATAAATGTTTATAATTATTTTGGTTGGATTATGCTTTATTTAGTTGATATTGCAATTTTTGAATGTTGTAATTATGAATGTGTAATTTTTCTTCTAGTTTCTATTTTTTCCTATTTTTTTATTTTCTTGGTTTTGTTTGAATTTGATAGGAAGGATAAATGGAATTTTTTTTAATTGTTTTCACATCAATTATTTTATAACCAATGTTTAAAATTTCCTTTGATGGGTTTTTAGGTCGGTTTTTATAGAAACTAACGTGAAATAGCCTTTTTTATGTCGGTTATTTAATAATTGATGTAAAAAATCCTTTAGTATAATGAATTTCCACATTGGTCATATAAAAAAATGTGGTACATTATTTTTTACATAGTTTATTTAAACACCGACATAAAAAATCCTTCATCGTGAAGTCTTTTCACATCAGTTATTTAGAAACTGACATGGAATAGTTTTTTACATTAGTTGTTAAATAACTAACATAAAAAGTCTTCAGGATAATGGGTTTACACATTGATTATATAAAAACTGATATGATATATGATTTTTTATGTATGTTATTAAATAACTGACGTAAAAAAGCTGTTCAATTATAGATTTAGAACATTCATTTTTTAACTTTTTTTAAAGACATGTTTGTAACACATCCTTTAGTAATGGTGATTAATAACTAATGTAAAAAATAAAAAAACATTGAAAAAAAACATGTTTTCACTAGTGTTTTCATAACCTAGATTTCCAATGCCTAAATCTGAAAATTATTATAGACTTATCTTATAACTATAATAAATACACACACATAATATAATGATCATGACTTGATTATGTGAACTTCAACGGGTTGGGTCACAATGACGCCTCAGGAGTTCCTGCTAATCCCTAGAGACTAACATAAATTCCAAAGTTCAATTAATGTTTTGGTGGGAGATGGTTTCCCATCTCAAAGATTAAATAAAAAATGGGTATATCACATAAAAGTTTTAGCATAATCCTTAGTATCAATAAACATAAGCCTCAAAACATTTATGACCACTGTGGATAGTTTTTTAACCCATTAGATAAGTACTATATAATGAAACATCTATATATACATGCACACATGTAAGATATAAGTACAACACAACTAAAAAGTACTAAAAATCCAAATGAGGAATAAATGTGATATACACATAGTGACCAAGCCAAACGTGGCCAATAAAGACTCATTCTATTATGGGTTGTGAAAATGAGCAGGAATTTGAATTTTTGGTTCTTGAGTTCTTAAGATGGTTAAAATGATAATCTACCCTTGAAAATATTCTCATAAAATCATTATGATGATTCTTTTGGTCTCCAAATGGTGTTTTTACACATGGGATTGACTTTATTGAGATTCTGAGCTGGTGGAATTTTTCAAAATATAATAATATTTATTTAATAAATATTAATTATTCTATTTATGTAAAAATTGACATCTCATTAATTTTTTCCCATATTGAAATTCTGACAACAAGGTTGCATAGAAAATGGGGGGTACCTATGAATGGTGTAAAATTGGTTTGGGTATGGAGTCCCAAGAATAGCCTATAAGTGAATATTTAAATTAATATAATATAAGTTAAATTAAATAAATTAAATTAAATTAAATTAAAGTAAATTTTTATTCTCCCCCACTACCTCCTAAATAGAATGAGGATATGGGATTCTTTTCTCAGATTTCATAAACAAGATGAGAGTGGAAGGAGGGAGAGGGGAGGGGCGCATGCGCTGGGCTTTATCTAAGGAGTAGGATTGGGATGAAGAAGATATAGGGTTCATATCTGGGATTTATACTTCAACGATATTACCTCAAGGTAGGTTGTATTTTGAGTTTTTTCTATTTTCCCCTTAAATCTTTAGTTTTATGTTTGAAATGTGTTATATGGACTAATGGGTTTATTTATGGCCCCTAGAGGCTTGATTTGGAGGGAAATAAGGGTTTTATGAGATTCATAGGGGTTTCAGTTTATGTAAACCAATTCAAATTATGTGTTATTTAAAGAAGACATATAATGTATTCTTCTTTGTAAAAACATTAAAAGATAATGGTTTCATCAAATGTAGTCCATAAAGAAATTCTATGTAGGGTGTAGCTGAGAACTTGGCCAAGCACCATGTATAGGGGCGCATAGATGTGTAGAGTACAAAAAATAACATTGTTTTAAGTACATGAACAGACTTCATGTGGATTTTTTTGGACATATTTCATTTGAGGTACATGTATAGGTACCTAATGTGGGCGAAACACTGTATATGGATAGTACAAACCATTTATATAAGAAATACATGCTAGAACTGGGCTGAGGAAAACACTTTAAGGAGGGATTTTGGAGTACACGCAGAGTACTTGGAGGCACAAACCATATACTATCCCCTCAGAGGGTTTTTCTTATTTTCATGACTTTGATCCTAAATTGGAGAAGTATGTATCCCATTATAATGGTTAATTCACATAGTATGTGTTGGTGAATCTCTTAATTTGATTAGAGTTCATTGACTAGATGGTTTTGGGATGATGAGATATAGAGGAAAGGATTATCCTATAGAATATTGGGTAAGAGTTATCTTATAGGAGATGTGATATGAGAGTTTGGTGAGGGTTATGAAGATTATTGGTTGGAGTTACAGAGGTTAAAAAAAATTCTTACTTGAGGTTGTTCAAATATATCTCAGTTAGGGGGATTAGGTTATGTTGTGAGATTGGATGAGGTTTTTGGGCTAGCATCTTAACAATGAGGAAGGATAGGGCCTATATACTGGGTAAAAACCACATAGTCTTAGATATGGAATGGTTATAGTGGGTAGATAATGGGGTATGGCCTTGGGGATCCTTGTGGGTGCTCTGTGAAATATTTACCTCTGAGAGGGTGAATTCATTAATATGTAGTGATGATTTTGGGTGTCACCTTAAAACCCAAATCAATGTTGTGATAATGATATGAATATAGTGACAAGATAAGGTCATTAATTTGAGTGGTTTACCTTGATTTAGTTAGAAGGGTTTGGGAGAATGGCATGACCTTATTAAATACGTTATATGTGGTGTTATTGGGAGGGATGCACTGTCGTTTTAGATATTTATTGTATATTTAATTCCTGAAAGGTTACCTAAGATTTGGATATATGATTTATACTTTGTAATTCTTAGGTCATGCTACTTGGGATTCTGTGGTTTCCTATATGTATTGTCTGGGAGGTTTTCTAGGATTTTTCTGATGTTCGAGATACTATTATTTCCCAATAAATATCATGGGATTATACTATTGGCTATGGAAAATTATTATTTTATTACCTAGGATTATAAATTTGGGTCTATATGGATTTCCTTAGACTTACTTCTAGGAATTATACTTATTCTTGTCTTTATGGGATGCATTATGCATGTTCCTTAGATCAAATTTATACCCATGGATATGAGATTCCTTGGACTTACTAAATAGAATCAGTTTTATGTCTGTGCTTATGAGATGACTTGAAATTTCTAATTGGATATAGATTTACATCTATGTTAATGATATGCCTTGAAATTTCTCTTTGGATCTGGATTTATACTTATATTTATGGGACTCCTTAGACATTCTCTTTGGATATAGATTAATGCCCAAGGTTATGGAATTATATAGACTTTCCCCTTGGATCTAGATTTATTTCTATGGTTTTAAGAAGCCTTGGAATTTATCTTTAGATATAGATTTATTACTATTATGTTCAGATACATCTATCACTAGATAGATTAGGTGCAGTCAATTTCATATGGCATGTTATAACTCTAGGATCAATAATGTTTTATTTTTAATTTTTATTTTAGTTATTAATTGGTTATTCTAGTAATATCACTTATGTATCCACTTTTTATAATAAAAGATGATAGGTAAATCACTATAAGTGTCCTACTAAGAATTTATTTCTTCCCCCTATAGAGGAACCCTACTATTCATGCAGATCATATATTTTCTTTCAGGTCGAACACATGACATGTAGTGGATTGGGTAGGGGACATTGTTTCATGATTATTTTGGGGAAACTAAATAGGCACATGGAGGATGGGATTGAGGTAAAAATATGTTATTATAATATATCCTACTATGTTTTATTTTATTTTATTTACCTTGTATATGTGATCATCCTAGTGGGAAATAAATTGGTGTTTTATGGAATAATTGTGACTATATATTCTTTCACATTAAATTTGATATACCATTGTTTATTATTTTATTTTTTATACTATAATAATTTTTATGTATAATGATTTATTCTTTTTATTCTTTTTTTTTACTATTTTATAAGCGTATAATATTCCCATGGTAATTCCCTACAACCACATTCATAGCTGGAAGCCTGTGGTATATAGGGATGCGTTCATGAGTTCTCACAGAGACTCTATACAAGACACCATTAAATGGTATTTGATTGGGGTAATGTTATTGAGAGGTATTATAGTTTTTTTACTATTAATATTTGGGATATTATAGTAATGAGATCTTGGAATATGTTAGATCTTGCGAGGGACCTCAAACAGGTACATCAAAAACACCTTTTCTGATGGGAAGTCTAGGTTACTAGGGATATGGGATTATTATTCTTTGTTTATGATTTTATGGTTATATGACTTCACCTATAATGATTCACTTGAGATTAGGATTTAAATTTTATATTATTTTTTATCTTCTCTTGTTAATAATAAGTTAGTGTTCATGAATCATTCTTGGCACACAGAAATCACATGATATAGATATTCTTGTGTGTGTTTGATATCACTAGAAACTAATGGTTCAATTGTTTAATGTGTCATAAAAAATTATAAGGTGTCTCCCTATATAACATGTTGTTGTAATTATACTAATCTAAACAATAATATATCCTCTTTGATGAAAGTTCATGTGGGTTGACGGTGATATGTTCTCTAGTCACAATTATGCAGTCCTTAAGGTAAGTGATTTCTAGTGACCCCAAGTCGTTTTGTAAAGGAATTTTATGCCTTGATATTGGTTTTGAAGGAAAATGGGTTCCTTTAGATAAATTTAAAAAAGATATGTATGTTTTTTTCTCATATAGCTTCTTGGTGGCATTCAAATTAACTGAACTATATGACTATGTTATAATCAATAAAGATGATCATAGAATGATTTTATTTTATGTAAATGGATGAGATCATAGTCCCAGAAGGGGTAGTCGCATATATAGATGTCCCATGAGTATGGGTTTCATATTAGGCTGATAAATTTTTATGTTATGTTTGATATGATTATATGTATGAGAAACCTATAGTGGTTTTTTGGAACATGAGTTCCCTTAAGGCATTTGAGATTGGAACATAGAGGTGTTTCCCATGAGTTGTGAATTATATGAGATATTATTTATGGTCTAGTTGTGCAACACCCTGAGTTTTTATTGATTTTGTTCTTCTAAATTTTTTTGAATTAATTTAATCTTTTTGATATTTTTCATTTCAAACAACCCTGAATATAGCTTGTGTTATATGAAAGCACCAAGCTATTCTTTCTTTATACGTAAAAATAAGTCAAGTTTTCACTACATTAAATACTTATATTATCTTTTTGTTCATGAATCACTATGTTTGGAATTTTTTATACACAATACTAAGTTCCTTTGATATCTTATGTGACACATAATACCTTATTTCACCAAACTACAATATACTATTAATAATATTATTAAAATATTATTATAGTTGTCACCTAGCCATTGGAATAGTGGTTATGAATAAGATTAATTAAATTATGAAAATATAGTTTACACATGTATATAATAATAGTTATATTATGACCAATTAAATAGAAATGAAAATAAACCCCTTTTTAAAATATAGGAAATATTTTGCTGGAAAACTATATTTATGAAATAAAACAGATTTTACCTCAAAAAATTAATTTAAACACTTTTGATAAATGATTTTAATTATTTATATATATTATATTTATTCAAATATTTAACATTAATCTTATTGTTTTTTCTAAAGATCTATGAATACATCCAATTTTACACATAGAGATATTTTTTCTATTAAAGGCAATTTTATAGATTTTTAATGGTGAACCTATTTTAAATATAATTTTTGGCACTTTTATAAATTTTATTTGAAAAAATATAAATTATTTTTGAAATAATAATACCAAAATCTTATTTGGGTGAATTTTTTGTATTTTTCTCAGAAGTTTCATTTTCTGACGAATAATGAAATAAAATGAATCTTTTTTAAAAAATGGATTTTCACCTAATTTATTTATATAGTAAAATTATATTTTAATTTTTTTTTAATTATATTCACATTATTTATAGATCTATTTATACAATTTATGTAATTTATGTCATTTTAATCAATTTCACATTGAATTTGGATATAAAAACTTTTCAAAATTCTTTACATTTTTAATTTAAACCCCCATTATCTCATCCTGTCCATGGGATTAATTTTAAATTTATTTCTGAAAATTATGTTATTAGAATTTGGGAAAATAGATTGCATATTTTTAATAATAATAATTTATAATTTATAATAAATTCAAATTAATTTTTTACCAAAGGTATTATTTAAATCTTTTAAAATTAATTATAGTGATTAAGGTAAAAATGAGCTTACTTAATGACTAATCTTAGAATATAAGCTGTAAAAATTACCCTAAATTTTTTCAACAGAATTTTTATAGCCCTATTTAGACCTTAAACCTTCATATATCTAATTGTTTTGTTATGTAAGCCTCCTGGTTGGTAAAAACACGGGGAACACACAAATTCTTTTAAAAAATGCTTGGTGTGTGCTTTCCCCAACTTGTAAAAGGGAACTCACCCCCTAATTCTTCACACATATCAATAAATTTGTCTCATAAAATACCTAACAAAATAATCTCTCAAATTCTTTCCTCTCAACCTAGAGTCCTCACATTGGGTGGAAATCTAACCAAGGAATCCCTTTGGTTCAAACCAAAAGAAGTTACCCAAAGAAGAGGTAACGTTCTTCAATGAGAACTTTTATTTAATTTCTTTATCCGCACATTAAATTATTTTTATATCAAGATTATATAATAAAATAATTATAATAAATATATTTATATTTTTTAATGCTATGGTTATGACCTACACCTTCATACATTTCCATCAAATGGGGCACACAATCATCATTCGTGTGTACGATGGACTACCGCCTTGTGAATCGATGTCATTCGTTCTTCAGTTACTACCTCTAAAGGTTGGGAATAATTACGATATTATGGTTTTTATATGAAATATATTATATTTATTATATAATTATCCTTATTTAATTATTATATTACACATACCATTATACTTTCCTTTTTGTGAGAATACGATAACTTTGATTGTGGACGTGTGGATTATCACCTCCTCAAAGTGATGTGATTCGTTCATGATTTACATGGAATGTATTAAGGATGACTTTAATAAAAATATATGATATATATTACATAATAATTATACTATAAATTATATATATAAATATCATTTACTTTTATATATTTAAAAATACGATGATAAAATTGAAACAACTTTCACGCATGTGTATGGCTTACAGTCTCCCTGAAATGAGTTTTTCATTTCACATTTCTATCATTTATAGATTCTTATAAATAATTATAATGAATATATATGATATTTATTTCATTTTTAACATTTTTTACATAAGTAAATCAGGATCTAAGTAATATGATCAAGAATGAAAAGTCAATACATATACAAAAAACAAATCGGTTATTACCCAAAACATAACTTTGAGATGAAATTGTTAATAAAAAGGTAATATAACAACATAATTAAATAATATATTTTATGAGATATAATAATGTGTTTATTTTTAATATATATAATAAACCTAAATTTATTATACAGGAGGTTTCAAGGTGTACGAATAAATTCAAGACTTAAGGTAAAGGTTTTTCTCGTCTCACTTTTATTTCTATGATATATATTATATATTCACCACTTATTCTTGTTTTGTGGTGTATATACTGACCTATGAAATGTTATATAGTGAATTTAAATTATTTAATGATATTAAATGTTTCAATTTATGTTACTCATTCATGGATCTCATGATTCAAAAGTTAATCAAGTGGTTAGGGTATTTCTAGTCTCACTTTTATTTCTGCGAGTCTTATTCCATATTGACAACTTCTTTATTTTGTGTGATGTATATACATACCATGAATGTATTCTATGATTATTATACTTAAATTTTTGTATATTTACTTATCAATTTTATGATCTCTCTTTCATGGGGTTTATGGTTCAGAAGTAACCAAATTGGTAAAGTAATTTTGTCTCAATTTTCCTTCTTTGAGACACATTTTATGTAATGCACTTATATTATTTTACAAGGTGTATATAATAAAATTTGATATTTTATATACTGAATATATTTATTTTAATGTTATTTTATGTTTTATATATTGTAATTATTTCATGGGGATTAGGATTCAAAGTTACCAAAGTGGTAAGAGTTTTTTTCTACAATCTCATCATTTATCATGAATGTTTATGATTTTTCACTCATTGATGAAATATTATGATCCATATCTTAATAATTATAATAAATTTTCTTCTTCTATAGTTATGAAATATATATACAAGTAACAGTACCATTTTCCACTCCTTGGAACTTAATATAATTAATAAAAAAATCAAGAAAATATGACTTTATTTCTTTCTTCGGTCAGAAATCTATGTAATTCATAAACCATGTTTCCTAAAAAAATCTCAAATTTATTATAAATATTATTTTAAGATAATTATCTAGGAAAAGGATTTTAAAATTTTTTTAAAAAAATTTTTTCAAAGTGTTTTCAAGCTTCCTTTGTAAATTTTTAAATATATTTTTCAAAGAAATGTTTTTAAAAAGGTTTTCAAGCTTTCTTTATAAGTTTTCAATGATATTTTCATGGAAATAGATTTTTTAAAATGTTTATGTCTTAAAAAAATTATTTTCAAAGAAATGTAATTTTACTTAAGAAATGTTCCCAAGGGTCTATAAAAACCTCCTCCATCTAATATGATATCCATTGATATAGTTTATTCTTAACTAGGTATATAATTCAAGGGCATCGTTATTATTATTTCTTTGAATGGTTTATTATAAAGATGATAAGTTGTTTATGAAACCCAATTCTCTTCCATAGGTTATAATATGATAAAAAAAATTATGATGCACACTTTCTTTTATGGGATATTCAATTATTATGAAACCTATCTCTTTTCCATAGGTTATGATGTGATTAAAAGTTTATGACACCCATTTAATTTAATTGGTTATGATATGATGATTATGAAACCCATATCTTTTTATGGGTCATGATTTTTTTAATATTTTATTATCATGTAGAACACATATATATGATTTCATTATGTGATGGTGGGACTTATATCTCTCTCCAATTCATTGGGTAATGGTAAATATTCTATGATTTAAAAGGGGATAGAGGAGTTCATCCTAATACTATAACAAGATGATATATGGAAGGGAATCCCATTCCCGTAATAAAAGGGTATATTGGAGGGAATCCCAATATCATAACAATAGGGTACATGGGAGGGCATCCCATGCTTGTAACAAGAGGTTATATGGGAGGGAATACCAAACCCATAATAATAGGTCATACATGAGGGCATCCCAATCCAATAACAAGAGGGTTCATGATAGGGAATCCCAATCCCATAATAAGAGGGTATACAGGAGGGAATCCCAAGCCCATAACAATAGTGTATACCAAAGTTAATCCAGAGAACATTACAAGAGGGTATATGGGAGGGAATCCCAAGACCTTAAAAAGATGATATGTAGGAGGGAATCCCAATCCCATAACAGGAGGGTGCATGAGAGGGAACACCAAGAATGTAAGAAGAGGGTACACAAGAGGGCATCCCAATCCCAAAACGATATGGTACATGGGAGGTCATCCAAATCCCTAAGAAGGTACACAAGTGATTATCTCATGCCTAGCATTGTATAAGTGTCTTTTTCGGTAACCTTGACATATGATTTTACATTCTTATATATATTCCACAATTCCATATATTATTCCTATATTATGCTTTCATGGATTATGATCTTGATTCCCTTATGATTCATGTATTATGAACTAAAAATCTGTATGTCATGACTCATTATTATGATCCTTGATTTGTAGTGTATTATATTTAAATGTTTTTATCATGTTCTCATAAACTTATGCTCTTGTTATGTTTATGTATCTCTATTATTTACCCTTACTGAGCATTTGTGCTCAACCATTATTATGTTTCCTTTCTCAAGGTTATGAAGAAAGATTTTAAGTTGGTGTACTAAAAGGGGATATCTTTATGGGAGACATTTAAGATCTTAAACCATGTTAAATAATTATATTTCCATGTTTCAAAATAAATTAAACTATTATGGTCCTCAGGCATAAAATTTTTTAATGTGTTGAACAATAATATAAAATGATGTAATATCTATGTATGTTAAGCCTTGGCCCATATAGCTGGTATCAAAGGGAGGCTTAATCAACCTTTGGAAACTAGGATAAGAAAACTTTAGTTATATCCCAATGGATATTTATAATGAAATTACTTGGGATGTCACTAAGTCTAAACCTATGGCCTCGTAGATTTAAAATAAGGTGTCATGATTTAGACATTCTATAAGCTATTTTCATGATAATGTGGTTTTCTACTATGATAAGTGTTTCACACACTATGATTTATGGTTTTTTTAAATGTAGGTAACAATAAGTAATTATGATTAAATTGAAGTTTTCATGTGTAATGTATAGACACAATGAAAATTTATATCTTAAGTGGAAATATCATGAATAGAATCAATAAGGTGGCATGAGGATTGGTTATACTACAAATGATAAAGAGATCATGAATGAAATGTGTTAGGTATGTGATTATCCAATGAATGAGTCTAATATTAATTGTTTATATTATAATATTCAGGTTCTTTATTAATCATAAACATTTTTTAGTTCATTTTACACTTAGAACATTATTTCATATTATAATTGTAATTCCTTCTAAAAATGCACAATTACATGGTACATTTTTTAAAACCATATAAAATAACCAATGATCTTGATTTTATTTTAATATTTAATTTTAAGGTTCCTAATTACATTTTGAACAATTAATACTTTTGTAGTACTCGAATATTCACGTTGGATGACCACCAAAATGGGCTTTCATGGAAACACATTCTGGGAAAAGTAAACTGAAAAACATCCCAATAAAGAGACTGTAGAGGAAAAGATAAAACCCAATGATTCTAAAAATTTAACTAAATATAGAGGAAATAATTGGGAACATTTCATCTGAAAGAGACTAGAGATAATTAGGATTTTTTAATGAAGTTATAGGCGGCCCAAGTTGGAGATTAAATTCTTGGCCAGATTCTAAGGCCCAGAAAAACAGCCCACCAATTTAATCTTATCTCTCAAAAAAGAAACTATTTGGGTTTAAAAGTTTACATAGAGTTAGTAGAAATATGTATATTAGTTTTATTCTTCTTTTTACCACTCAAATTATTCCATATAGAAGGTCATTTTTGCTCTTCTGTTTGGTGGATGCAATCTGGCTTCCACTTCGGGTCAAGGATGAAGAAGTCCACTCTCCCTTACTTTCCACCACCCTAGGCCTACCATACTCATGTGTGATGATTTTTTACTATTATAAATTAGACGCATGCCTTTAGAAATTCCTATTTAAGGTGGTGGTGATAAAGGATTTGATGATCTTTGCTGCTTTCGTTCATTGTAATGTTATGAAGTGATTTTGTTGTCTTAAATTTGTCTTTCACATGTAAGTTCTTCTATTTTTTTTAAGATGGTTCCTAGCTAGAAAAACAAGGCTCTATAAATATAAATTAAAATAATTACAAATGTCTAAAAGACAGAAACATGTTACAATCTTTTTTATGAAAAGGAAGTAAGTCAGCATGAAGTTTTTTAAGCCAGGTAATATCTTGATTGACTCCTATGTTTGGAAGACCATCAACAACCATGTTAGCTTCATGATATATATGAGTGATGATGTAGTTGATTTAAAGAAGAGCACGGATGCAGTCCATCCAATGGGTGGTGATCATCCACACAAGATGTATCACACCATTCCAAACTGCTTGCACAATGGTGTTCAAATCACTCTCAATCCAGAGGTTGTTCCAACCATGTTGTTTGGAAAAAAATAAGGAATGAATTATACCCATTATGTGAGCTTACAGTAAGTAATAAATGCCACAAATACCATATAAGAAACCAATGATCTGACCAATATGATTATTGAAGATGGTTCCACAACCCGTAGGGCCGGGATTGCCTTTGGAAGTGCCATCCACATTAGCCTTAATCTATCCTAGAAGAGGGGTATGCTATAAGAATCCCAAAGTACAAAGAGGTTGGAAATAGTTTCTAGAAATATGCAATCATCGAAGGATGCCAAATTAGGGCACCGTGTTGTTGTAGTTACCCTTTTGGATTGAAGCATCTTCACGAATGGCAATAAGAATCTGATTTCATCCTATATTAAGACTGGATGAGAATTTATTTTGAATAAGAGCATTTCTATCATACCAGATCACGTGGTGAAGCTTAGTGACAATAGAAAAGAATGTTTTCTTAATTTTCTAAGAACTATTTAGATCCACACTTATATTTAATTTAGATTTTAAATAGTCATGCATCCACCATTTATAATCAAAAATGTCAAAAATATAATTCCAAAGAGCAGAAGTAGTGGCACAAGAAATAAAGAGATGATTAGCATCTTCTTTATGTTGATTACAGAGACTGTATTTAGAATAGAGTTGAAAACCAGACGATTGAAGATGATCATCAGTGGGTATTCTATTATGAGAATCCACCAAATAAGAGTAAATCATTAAGTTTTTATCCAAGGTTTTTCAAAAAGTTTTAACCACTGAAAATCACTTTCAGAGTTACAAAAAAAAGTGGTTGTAAAAGTTCTTAGAATCAAACATGCCATTATGTGAAGGTTCCCAAACCAAGAAATCATCATTGATAGAGAAGGGGTATGTGTCAACGAAATTTATAATGTTATTATGAAGTGAATAATTTCGATAATTAAGAAAATATCTAATAGAGAGGTTGGTGTTCTTAGGGCTTTGGTGAAGGGAAACACTATAAATTAAAGGAGTGTCATCCCAATTATCTAACTAGAAGTTCATTGAGGAGTTTCTAGAGACCATCCACCTGGAGTTATTCATAATGGATAAAAATAAATATTTTATGGATTTCCAGATATATAAGGCAATAAATATAGAGTTTCCTTTCTTATGTTTTGGAAGAAATCTATTTTGAATAAAGTTGATGGAATCATAGTTATTATAGAAAATATTCCAAGTGAGCCTGGCTTGAAGAGCCTCATTAAAAATTTTAAGATTTTTAATTCCAAGAAATCCCTTATTATATTATTCTCCATATCACTTTGATACTATTTCCTCAAGGTATGAATTTATTCACACCAAACCTTGTGAAATTATTTACACAACGGTGGAGTGATCGTTTTCTTTTTATTGTTTTTTTACTTCTTCAATTCATCCCTCATGAGTTTACTTCCCTCTTCCATTGAAACCATTGCATAAATAGAGGGATAATCCTATTATGGGTTGATCCAAGGGAGTATAAAGAGGATTTGTTGGATTTTATTTCCCACTTTATTAATTTTTAATCCATTATTTTAATTGAGAATTTCATTTGATGCTTTTAAAACTTCTTCGTCCTTTTTTTAATTTTAAGGTCGCACACTTCATGTGATAATATGAAACTTTACCTTGGAGTTATCAAAACATTGATCCTCGAAGTGTATAGGTTCTTAGTATTAGGGTGTATAGTTATTAAACCAGTAATTGATGGTTTTGTTTGATCTTATTAAATGAACACATCTCAAATATATGAATTTGACATAGTTGAAAAAGGAATGCATCCAATCCACCCCAAGTGACAACCTTGAAGCAAATAATTATTTTAAATTAAATTCACTTATGTATCTTAATGTTCACTTAATCCCATCTAAAATCAACCCAATTCTACTAATTCATATCCAAAAACAATCCATAGAATATACGTGTCTTTAGGTTACTTCTTAGTTCTCTAAGGATTCGACAACCGAAGCTAAACTAAAAGCGACCACTTAACCCTAAAAACTTGGGAAACTTTGGGAGAGAACAGTATGGGATGTTATAAAATCATTTTTTTAAATTAAACATAAGAATAATTATTAAACTGTGGTTAAAGGAACTTATTAAATTATTCATATTTCATATTCTAGGAAAGGGGTGTTAAGGAATATGATTGTGAAGAAAAAGTAATAGTTTAAGAATAAATTTGGATTATTGAAGTTTATATATATTGAAATTAAAGAGTTATGTTATATGAATCCTGAAGTAAATGTTTTTCATTAGTTATTTTCAAAAATATATTAAATGGTGATGAGGAATTAGAAAATTTATTTAATGTAAAGGTGACATTTTTATTAAGGGAAGGAAACTTCTAATGTGTTCTTGATGTTGAAAAAATTGTGTTTAACTTGGATAAAGATATAATTGATATGGATAAAGTAAATTGGATAATATTGATGACCAAATAACTGATAAAGGATTTTTTTGAAAAGTGGTTTATGTTATCATTGATGAATTTTAGAGAATTTTTGGATTTAACTAATATATCCAATAGTCTATGTTCTATGTATGAAATGAAGAGGTGTTTATTTTTTAAATAAGGTTTTATGGTAATTCAAATTATTACCATGTTTGAAGAGAAAACATGACAAAGTTATTCAAATGTTTTTTATGTTACAATAAAGAGATACTTTATGATATATGGGGGATCAATGTTATGCTTTTTTTGAGAAATTTAGTGACATTATTTCTAAATTTTTGAATTTTAAACTTTTGGAAGGGTATCATGGTTAACTATTTATGTAATGGTTTAAGTTAAAATTCATATGAGGTTTTAAATATTAATGTATTACCTCACGATATAATGATTTATGCATATTGGATAACCTATGATAACCATTTTTCTATGATGATAACTAAAGAAATATGGAATGAATTGTCATTCTATTTATAGATCTCATGATCTTTTAGTGCTTCAGGAATAAAAAATTCACCTTCATTTCATAGAGTAAGTCATGAAGTGAAAAATGATCAAGGCCCAACCAAAGGGTGATATGGTCATATGATATGGAATGAATATATCCTTGTAAAAATTATACAAATTTAATAAAATGAAATTTAAGTATAATGATGTGTTATAATCATCATTTTTTATGATATCATTGACCATTTCATGCCTATTTAGGATATGGTTTTGTGGTTGTTAAATTTCTCTCGATCACCCACTTTCTCATAATCTATGATCTTATTGATCTGTATGATTATTTAACATTTTATTCCATGTCCAAATCTTTACCTATGTTCTCATATGTTTAAACCTAGTTGTGAGTCACTTTGGGTAACCGTTATTTTTCTAACTTTACATTTTTAATGGATGTTTATTATTCATTTTTACAATGTGGGTTTCTATGAAAGTAAATTTCAAGTATTAAACCTTTGATTACCCATATTAATTTAAAGGAATAAATTCATTTTAAGTGGGGTACAATGTAACAACTTGAGTTTGTTATGAAATATATGTTTTCCTTTTTTTGAATTAATTTAATATTTTTGATATTTTTCATTTTGTGCAGCACGAAATTTATCTTATGCTATATGAAAGAGCCAAGTTATTATTGCATTGTACACAAAACCAAGTTAATATTTCACTACCCAAAACACTTATATTATCTTGTGGTACATTAAATACTATGTTTGTATTGTGTTATACACATTTCCAATTTCCTTTGATAACTTGCATGACAAACAAGACCTAGCTTTACTAAACTACAATGTACTCTTAATATTATTATTAAAATATTATTAAAGTTTTCACCTAGATGTTGGAGTGGCGGTTATGAATAATATTAATTAAATTTTGAAAATATGGTTTTACATGTATATAATAAGAATTATTTTGTGACCAATTAACTAGAAATTAATATAAAATCGTATTAAAAATATAGGAAATATTTTACAGGAAAACTATATTTATGCAATCAAGCATGTTTTACCATAATAAATTAATTAAAAAACTATTGATAATGGATTATAGTTATATATATATATATATATTCATTCAACTATTTATAATTAATCATATATGTTTTGAATACAAGATATAAGAATTAATTTAATTTTACGCATAATGATTTTTTTTCTAAAAGGTAATTTTACCCCCTTTTAATGGCGCAAATATTTTAAATATAATTTTTGAATATTTTATAAATTTAAGTTGAAAAAATAAACTTCATTTTTTCATTAATGATATAATAATTTATTTTGGGTTAATTTTCGGTATTTTTAGGAGAAGTTTCATTTTTTGATGAATAGTGAAAACCATTGAATTTTAATTTAAAATTACAGTCTCATGTAATTTATTTATATGTTAAAATTTTATTTTAAATGTTTTTTAAATTATATTTAGATAAATTATACGTATATTAATACAATTCAGGTCATTGGAATCAATTTCACATTGAAATTGGATATTAAAAAATTTCAAGCTTTTGAAATGTTTCGCTTTAAAAACTCGTTGTCTTGTCCCATCGACATGATTAATTTTAAATTAATTTCTTCCACTTTTTTATTATAATTTTCCCTAATGGATTCTATATTTTTAATAATAATAATTTATATTTTCTACTAATTACACATTAATTATTGAAAATAGTAAAAATTAATAACATTGATTAAGGTAAGAACGAGTGTAAAAATAATCCTAAACTAGTACAAAACCAATTTTCTGGACATATTTCAACCTTAAAACTTAATTAATATAATTATTTTAGTTAAAAAATCCTATGGGTTTTTAAATACACGGGGATCACAAAAATTATATTGAAAAATTCCAATTGTGTCCTTCCCCCCACTTATAAAAGTACACTCACCCTCAACACTTATTCACACCTATAAGGCCTTTTGGTTCAACCAAACCCTACCCAAATTAGACCCCAAATTACCACCTCTCAACATATGATCCTCACATTGGGAATAAATCCAACCAAGTATGGCCATTATTTCAAACCAAAAGGAGTTACTTGAATAAGAGGTAATGTTCTTCTATAAGAACTTTTGTTTTTTATTTATTTCTTCACCCATTAAATTATTCTTATATCATGATTATATAATAAAATCATTATAATAAATATAATTATATGTTTTTATGATAAATTTTTGACCTAAAACACCACACAATTCCCTCAAATGGGATACACAATCATTGTTCGTGTGTACGACATACTACCTCCTTGCGAACCAATGTCGTTCGTTCTTCCATTATCACCTCTAAATATTGAGAATAATGATGGAATTAATATTTTTTATATTATATATGCTTATATTATATTTATGATGTATTTATAATTTTTTAATTATTATATAACACATACCTTCATTGTTTCCATTTTATGTGAATACGATAACTTCGTTTGTGGACATGTAGACTATCACCTCCTCAAATCGATGTGATTAGTTCACGCTTTACATGGAATATACTGAGGATAATTTTAATAAAACTATGTTATATATATGAAATAATAATTATAATATAAATAATATATATATTTATATAATTTAAATTTCTTTATTTAAAAATACGATGAGAAAATGGAAACAACGTTAATGTGTACGTACGACCTACCATCTCCATGAACATGGTATTTAATTTCATATTTATATGTTTTATAGATCATTATAAATAATTATAATTAATATATATGATATTTATATCATGTTTTAAATTATTTAAATAAGTAGATCAGGATCTAAGTAATAGGATCAAGAATAGAATGTCAAAAACATATACGAAAAACAAAGCAGTTATTACCCAAAACATAACTTTAACATGAAATTATTAATAATATGGTAATATAAATTCGTAATAAAATAATATATGGTATTATATATAAGATTATTGTTCTTATATATATCTATAATAAACTCATATTTATTATACACGAGTTTTTAATGTGTATGATGAATTTCAAGACTTAAGGTAAGGGTTTTCACGTCTCACTTGTATTTTTTTGAGATATGGGATATATTCACCCCTTATTATTTTTGCATGACTTATATACTACCATTTTAAATTTTATATCATAAATTAAACATATTTAATGATATTAAATTTTTTAATTTATTTTATTCATTGATGGATATCATGATTCAAAAGTTACTCAAGTAGAAATAAGATTGTTAGTCTCACTTTTATTTCTGCGAGACATATGCCATATTCACCACTCATTTATTTTATGTGGTGTATATAATTTAGATAAATGTATTATATTATTAATATCCATAAATTTATGGTTATTTACATGTCCATTTGATTATATCTCTTTCATGGGTTTTATGGTTCAAATGTTACCAAATTGGTCAAGTAATTTTATATCAATCAGCCTTCTTTGAGACACATGTTATGTTATGAACCTATATTCTTTTACAAGGTTTACATATATACATTTTACATGTTATATAATGAATATAATTCTTTTAATTATATTTTTTTCTTAATTTAATGTTATTATTTCATGGGGATTAGGATTCAATGTTATTAAAGTAGTAAAAGTAGATTGTTATAATCCCTTCATTTATCTAGAATATTTATGACTATTCTTCCCTTGATGAAATATTATGATCATATCTTAAGAATTATTATGAATTTTATCATCCTCTTGTTATTCATTCTATATAAATGTAACTTTTCCATTTTACCACTCTTTGGAACTTATGAAAATTAATAAAATGTTTTATGAAAATATTACTTTATTTATCCCTTTGGTCTGAATTATATTTTATTCAAAAACCATCTTCATAAAAAAAAATTAAAATTATTTTTTAAATTATTTTTAAGATAATTTTAATGTAAAATTATTTTAAAATTGTGTTTTGTTTTAAAAAAATTTAAAAGTGTTTTCAATCATCTGTAATAATTTTTAAAAGATATTTTCCAAAAATGGTTTTCAAAATGTTTTCAATATTCATTTATAACTTTTCAATGATATTTTCAAAGAAATGAATTTTGAAAATGGTTTATGTCTTAAAATATGATTTTCAAGGAAAGGATATTTTCCTTAAAAATTATCGATGTGATCCTTATAAAACCTTATCTATCTAAGATTATATCCCTTGATATAGCTTATTCTTTAATAGGGATATTATACAACAACACCATTATTATTCTTTATTTGAATGGTTTATTATTAATATGACATGTTGTTTAGGAAACTCATTTATATTCAATGGGTTATACCATGATAAAATTATTATGATACCTGATTCCTATCACATTTTATTCTATGATTATGAAAGTTGTATCTTTTCCCTTGGTTATAATATGATTAAATGTTTATGATACCCATTTCATTTCATGGATTATGATATATTGATTATTAAACCCATCACTTTTTATGGGTCCTGATATGATGAATATTTTATTATTGTGTGGAACACATATGTATGATTTCATCATGTGATTAATGATACCTATATATCTATCTAATGCATTAGGTAATGGTAAATGTTCTTTGAGATCAAAGGGTACACTAGGGGCATCTTATGCCCATAAAAAGAGGGTAATTGGGAGGGAATGCCAAGCCTGTAACAAGAGAGTATATGGGAGGTCATCCAAAGACCATGACAAGAGGGTTCATGAGATGGAATCCCAGTCCTCATAACAATAGGGTATATGGGAGGGAATCCCAATTCCGTAAGAAGAGGGTATACAGGAGGGAATATGAATCCCATAACAAGAGGGTATAATAGAGGGCATCCCAATCCCGTAAAAAGAGGTTATACAAGATGGAATCCCATGCCCATAACAAGAGGGTATATGGGAGGGAATACCAATCCCATAAAAAGAGGGTATATGGGTCGCAATTCCAAGACCATTACAAGAGGCTATATAGGAGTGCATTGTAATCTCGTAACAAGAGGGCACACGGGAGGGAATCCTAATCACATAACAAGAGAGTACACTAGAGGGAATCCCAATCCTAAAACAAGATGGAATAAATGAGGTCATCCCAATCCAAAAGTAGGTACATAGGTGATTAGGTAAATACTAACATGTTACAAGGGTGTTGGTACATATCCTTGACACATGATTTTCTATGCTTATGTGTATACCACAATTCCATGTCTTATTTATATGTTATGATACAATGGATTATTATCTTTATTACCTTATCATTTATTTCAAATGAACTACCAATATGTATTCCATGACTAATGGTTATTATATTTTATATATAGGGTATTATATTCAAATGTTACTCTCATGTTATCATACCCTTATACTCATGTTTTTCTTATGAATCTCCTTTATTTACCCTTACTGAGCATATGATCTCACCCTTTTGTCTGTTTCCTTTCCCTAGTTTATGAATAATGGTTTTAAGTATGAGTACTAAAGGGGGTATCTTAATAGGATACAATTAATATCTTCCACCAAGTTAGAAGATTATGTTTCCAAGTTTCCAAAGACACTAAACTATTATGGTTCCCAGGAATGAACATTTGTAATTTGAAAAATATTCATCTAAAATAATTTAATATCCATGTATGTTAATCATGGGTTGCTATGACATGGGAGAGACTAGTTCCCTTGAGAAACAACTCAATGTAAGGGTGATCTAAGTGATATATATAAGGGTAACTTAAGAGATAGGGTTATCTTTGGATTATGAGTGAACTAGAGATGCAATTCATGGGTATATGATTTAGGTTATGATATTGGTTCATAAGAGATGTATATGGTAATAGTGGAACAGAGATGCTGTAAATGAGAAGTGTTCCTCAATGGTGGGGGTAACACAGGTGATGGATTGGGGGAGGTGGTACAAATGATCAATGTAAAATCATAACATGTGTTTTATTGGTTGATATGATGGGTGAGTGAGGATTAAGAGAAGAAACATGCATGTGAAAATGGAATCTCTTGGGAATTGGGCTTGAGAAATTGTATGAGGAATGTCACATAGTCAGGAGTGTACCATTGTCTATTGTAGGGTGTGACCCTCATTATGAGTTTAATTTTTGT
Source organism: Viscum album (assembly GCA_963277665.1). Taxonomy (NCBI): domain Eukaryota; kingdom Viridiplantae; phylum Streptophyta; class Magnoliopsida; order Santalales; family Viscaceae; genus Viscum; species Viscum album. The sequence continues at coordinate 1,155,687,543 of OY728122.1, read as the reverse complement.
GGATTTCAGGGATTAAATTTATATAATTTGGGATGTGTTGTGATTTCTAATTAGGTTGATGATCGGATATGAGGGATACAATCCAATTAAATCATTACATGCATAAATAGATATATAATGGGTTATGGATAAAAAACACTCATATGTTAGGGTTTTGGGTGAAATGAGACTGGTCATTATATGGGTCGGGTTGAAATTGGATGAAGGTGTATAGTTGGATCATGTATTATCTAGTACCAAGATGAATATTTAATTTGAGTTTGAGATGCAGTATTGTATGAAGTCCATGAGTTGGAATCAGGTTCAGGAAGTGTTGGTGTGATCTGAACCAGGAATTAGATCTAATATATGTTGAGTTCATGAGTAAATTATGATTATGTGTTTGGTTGGTTGAAGATCTAACCATGAAATCTTAAAAAGTGTTGGATATGGAATTTGGTGTGGGTATTCATATTATCTTGGAGTTCCTTTGGGAGTTAAGGCATCATGATGTGGAATTGATATAACATGTTGAAGGGTGTTCTAGATCATTTTTAAGTATTGATGGTTATATAATAACTGACTTGTGATTTCATATATAATTGGATGCGATGAGATGGAAAATGTGCTGATTGGGTTTTTAGATCATTGGGAATGTTTTTTTAGGTGATTATGATGGTGGGGTGAACCATGTCTTAGAATATTCCAAAATGAGATGATTTTAATGGATGTGTCTTCTTTATGAATAGAGATAAATTATTTTAGGACACCATGGTTTCTTGAGATAGACTAATGCTATTGAGAACCATCTTTGTTTTGGTGCTGATAATGAGTGGGTGGAATAGGTTTTGATAAATAGTATGCTTTGTGTTTGGTGTAATATAGTGGAATCTTAGTTTTCGTTATTATATAAACGCATGCTTCTCATTCATGGATATTAAAACTCTTTAGATTAATATTGAATACATTACAAAAAACCCAATCCTAAGTACCATAATAGTTTAATACCTTTGGAAAATTGGAACACAATATTCTAATCTGTTGAATGATCCTCATTATTTCCCACAAAGATCTTCCGATTTAGTTTTCATCATAGACATACCCTACATAGAAAATTTCTTCATAACCTAGGGAATGGAAACATATGAAATGGTAATCTCATATGCTCAGTAAGGGTAAACAAAGGATATATTTAAGAATAACATGGAAATAAGAATATGAGAATATGATCATATCTTTTGGAAACCATGCCCTAAAAATCAAAGATCATAATCCTGAGTCATGAAATAAATATTAGAAGTTCATAAGACATGAATCATTTTATAATCAATGAACACGAACCATGAGAGCCAAAAATTGGAATAAGATATATATTTTTTGGAATACACATCATCTTATAACAATATGAACATGTATAAATAGAAACATTTACACTTATTAAGTTAAGGACATGGAATAAATCCCTCACATAAACTTATGGACATGAAACAAGGTCAAAACATATCTTTTTAGAAATGAAATACATGTCCATGCATAACATTTTGAACATGTAATTGGTTCACACATAACATTGTGAACATGTAATTAGGTTCATGCATAACATTGTGAAAACCAAATACATTTCACACATAACATTGTGAAAATTTAATTAAGTTCACACATAACATTGTGAACATGTAATAAGGTTCACACATAACATTGTGAACATGTAATTAGGTTTACTCATAACATATATACTCATGAGTTATCCATTATTACCCAATGCATTTAAGGTAGATATAGGTCCCACCTTTAAAATAATTAAATCATACATATGTGTGACACAAGATCATAAAAATTAATCATATCATAACACTTGAAATGAAATGGGTATCATAAAAATTTATTCATATCATAACCTATGGAAAAGATATAGGTTTCATAATCATTTCATTATAGCATAACCTATGAAAAGAACCTGGTTTTGTTAGCATTTTAATATCATATAGCATGTTGAATAGAAAAAAGTTTCATAAAAAACTTGTTATCATAAACATGAACCATTTAGGGAAATAATAAGAATGGTATCCTTGTATCATAACCCCAGTAAAACATAAACTATATCAAAGGGGGTTGTCATAGATGGATAATTATTTTGAAATATCATATGGAACATTTCTTATGGAAAATAACCAGTATTTGAAAATAAATTTTAACACATAATGAATTTAAAAAATAATTTGATTTAAAAATAAATTTTAAAACCTATAATGTAATATTTAAAAATAACTTAAAACATTTCTAAATAAAAATAACCCTTCTGATTTTAAAAATTCTTTTTAAAATATAAAACATTTTGAAAACCTTTTCCTTTTAAAATATCCTTTAAAATTTATAAACAAAAATTTAAAATCAACTAAAAACGTTAAAAAAATTAAAAATACCTTTTCATGAAAATTATCTTAAAATATCATTGAAAACTTTTTAAAACCATTTTTTAAAAAAATTGTTTTGAAAGAAAAAATATTTATGACTAAAGAGACAAATAAGGTTAGAATTTTCTTAAAAAATTTATTAACTATATTAAGTAAATAAAAGTGGATAAATGGTACCAATAAATTATTATATCATTAATAAACATAGGAGAACAAAATTCATGAAAATTATTGAGAGTTATATCATAATATTTTGAAATTGGAGACTTAATCATAAATAATCCCGATAAATGATGAGATTGGAACATTAAATCTTTACCACTTTGAAAACATTGAATCATAAAATCCATGAAGGAATAACATAAAATAAAACTTAAAATATCATTATTATGAGAAAATTAATTATATTCCATGTCAATTGGTATGTATATACACCTTGTTAAAGAATATAGGTGCATAACATAATGTATGTCTAAAAGAAGGAAAGTTGAGTCAAAATTCCATTACCTATTTGTAACTTTTAAACCGTAATCCCCATGAAATAGAGATCATAAATTATATATGAAAATACCAATTAATACTTATTATAATAATAATAAATTACATTTATGGAAATTATATACACCACATAAAATAAAGTGGTGTTGAATATACCAAGTGCCTCACAAAATTAAAAAGTGGGACATAAATCCCTTACTAATTGAGTAACATTTGAATCGCAAGATCCATGAAATAATAAAACAAATTGAAACATTTAATGTCATTAAATAAATTAAATTCATGATATAAAATTTCACAAGTAATTATATACAACACATAAAAGAAATGAGTGGTCAATATGGAACTTGTGTCGCAGAATAAAAGTGAGATTAGAAATCCTCTGACCTTAAGTCTTGACTCTCATTGTACTCATTAAAAATTACTATATAATAAATATAATATAATTATAAATATATAAAATAACCATATTCATATATATCATTCCATATATGATTTTATTATGACTTTATATTACCCTTTTATTAACAATTCCATGTTAAAGTTATGTTTCAAGTAGTAACTACTTTGTCTTTTGTGCATGTTTTGACTTTTTATTCTTGGTCCAATACTTATACCATGATTATATAATAAATGTAATGTAAAAAAAGAAATATATTCATTATATATGTATCTATAATAATCCATAAAATTTATTTATAGGAAATGAAATACACTGTTCTTGGAGACGGTAGGTCGTACGTACACATGAACATTATTTCCATTTTTTTACCATATTGAAAGAAATAAAAGTAAATGATATATATATATATTATAATTCAGATATAATTTTTATTTAATATATATATATATAATATTTTTATTAAATTTATCCTTAATAAATTCTATGTAAATCATGAATGAATCACATCGCTTGGCGAGGCGGTAGTCTGCTGTACACACGAACGACATTATCATATTCCCACAAAATGGAAAGCATGAAGTTATTTGTAATATAATAATTAAAGAATCATAAATACATAATAAATATCATAAATATAATATATAAATTTTATTTAAATCATTATTCCCAATCTTTAATGTCAGTACTGGAAACACAAATGACATATGTTCGTGAATCGGTAGTTCATCGTACAAACAAACAATGATTTCATAACCCATTTGCTGAAAGTGTATGTTGTTGTAGGTATTAAAATTAGAATAAAAAACTCATTATATAGGTTAAAAATATTTTGTTATGTAATAAATATATAAAAAAATTAAGGGTTTTGAGGAAGGGATAAAATAAAAATGCCCGTTGATGAACATTATCTCTTATTCGGGTATCTGCTTTTTCTTTTCACCAAAGGCATTACTTTGTTGGATTTATACCCAAATTAATAATTATATAATTTGGGGAGGAAATTGTATAAGTTATTTGGGTGGTTATGTTTCAAACCAATTGGGTTTTAATGTGTAAAGAGAGGGGTAGAGTGGATGGCCTTTTATAAGTTGGGGATAGGACACACGTGAATTTTTTAAAAAGAAGTTAGTTGTACCCATATTTTTACCTAAAAATGTCTTAAATAAAGAAAAATATTATATAACTTAATTCATTATGACTTTATATAGATATATAAAATATTTTTAAAAAGTTTCAATGTCATTTCCCCTTAAGTTTAATGTTTAGTCCCTTGGTAAACTTATTTTTCTCTTAATCATTGTGATAAATTTTAATTGTTTTCACTAATAGTTTTGTAAAAAAATTAGTTTTACATATTATAAATTATAAATTATTATAATTAAAAATATTTAATCAATTTTTATAAATTAAATTTACATTAGTGTCAAAAAATAATTTTAAAATAATTCTGTAGATGTGTCGAGAAAAGGGTTTTTTAATGCAAAAAAGTTCAAAAGTTTAAAACATTTTTATATCCAATTTAAAAGGAAATTTGTTCTAATGAAATAAATTGGATTAATATATGTATAATTTATCTAATTATACTTTAAAAAATTAATATATAGTTTTACTATATAACTAATTTGAACAAAAAGGAACTTTTCAATTAAAATTCTGTATTTTTTATTATTCCTAAAAAAATGAATCTTTTCATAAAAAACAAAAAAAAATCATCCAAAGATAATTTTGAAATTTATATTTTAAAAATGAAGTATATTTTTTCAAATATAATTTATAAAAGTGTCAAAATTTGGTTTTAAATAAGAGTTCCATTAAATTGTGGTAAAACCATCTTTTAGAAAAATACATCTTTTTCTGTATAAAATTAGATTTATTCTCATATGTTGTCTAGAAAACACATAAGATGAACCTTAAATAGTTGATTTAATATATAATATATTAATTTAATTCAAATCCTTCATTAAAACTGGTTTTATTAATTGTTTGACATAAAATTTGTTTGTGTGTAGAAAAAATACTTTTTTCCAAAAAAGAATTTGTTTATTTTCAAATAGTTATTAATTGAAATTATAATTAATTTGTCAAAAAATAATTATATAAAAATGTGTAAAAAATATTTTCCTAAATTATTTATTCCTTTTCATAACATACATTTTAACAGATAGTTGATAATTTTCATATTAAATAATAATATTAATAGTATACTATAGTTCGGTAAAACTCAGTGTTGCGTGTAAAGAAAGCTATCGAAGGAACATAGTATTATGTGTAACAAAAGTAAAATTAGTTTTTCATGTTTCAAAATATAATCTTATTATTGTGAGTAGAAAAATATTTACTTGGTATGAAATATTAACTTGGTGCAGCGTGCAATACAATTCATCAATGAAATTTAATTTATTAAAAAAACAATTCATAAAAAGTTAGGGTGTTACATTTTACCCCCCATAAAATGAGTTTCACCCTATAAATTCATTTGGGTCATCAAAGGTTTAATAATTTAAAGTCACTTTAATAGAATCCCACATTATAAAAATGAATACTAAAACTTCCATTAAAAAGGGAATGTTGGAAACAAAATAGTTTCACAAAGTAACTCATAACTAGGTTTACACATAGGAGAACATAGGGGAAAGTGAATATGTGGAAAGGGAATAAAAGTTTAAATAAGTATATATAGTGATTGAGGTCATTGATAAAAAGTAAGTGAATTATCAATGGAAACTTAACGGGCTAAAAACCATAAATATGTGGCAATCAAAAAGACCATCGGTTCATCAGAAATGATGGTACTAGGATAACATTTTTGTTTCAAGATACTCCTCCTAAATATGAGGAATTATTTAACTATATAATAATATAAAGAAAGATACTTTCATGATACATTTATATTTTATAATAATAATTTCATCCTTTGATTGTGCTTTGATTAATTTCAAAATCATATCTTATTCTAGGAAATGAATATACATGAGTGAAATTTTTTATGCCTGAAGCACTAAAATTCACTTTTAAAGGACCATAAGATCCATAAAGGAGTGAAAAGTATTTATATATATCTCTTACTATTTTCCAAATCCAATATGGTTATTACATGTTATCCAATATGCATAAATATTTATATGGTGAAGTACTACATTAATCTCTGAAACCTCATTCAAAGTTCAACATAAACCATTTTATAAATGGTTAACCTTATGAACCTTTCAAAAGATTAAAATTTAAATTGTGATAAAGACAGTGACTAAATTTCTCAAAATCAACTTAACATTAATCCCCTATAGATCATAAATTATCTCTTTATTTTCACATACCCAACATATGAATACATTAATCATCTATTCTCTCTAAACATGGTAATAGCCTAAATTACTATAGAACCTTAATGAAAACATAATTCTTCCTCATTCCATGAATAAAATCACAAATTATTGAATATATTCCATAGATCCAATAATTTTTTAAACTCCATTAATGATATCACATACCACTTTATCGAAAAATCCTTAATCAGTTTGAAGGTAATCAGTACTTTCCAATTTACATTATCCATATCAATCATCTCTTTATCCAAAGAAAACACAATTTTCTATCAACCTCCCAAAAATAGTTAGGGTTATATCCCCTTAATCAAAATAACACATTTCTATTAAATTTCTTTTCTATGTGATTAAAATCTTTCAACATATTCTTTCAAACCCTTAACAAAAAACATATATTGATAAATACATATATATTTAACAATCCATATAACATAATTCTTGAATCCAAATACATTAACACTTAAATTATTCCACCTAATACTTAATACATTAATTTTTATTCCTCATATTATCCCATAATGCCTCTTTCCCATCATATTTCATTCATAGTCTCTTCATTTTCAATAGTATAATCCTCACTCATACTACCTTTTTTATTATCTTCATGATATTTCTTTCTGGTACATTGAATCACATAATTCCCAAACTCATTACATCTGAAACACTAAATTGTAGGAGGTGACTTATGTGAAGATTTCTATTTATTCCCATTACTTCATCATTCACCCACTTTATGACCTTTCCTTCGATACATAAAAAATTTATTATTCCCTTTATAAAATTCTCTCCATGTTTCTTTCCACACTTTGTGAATAATGGAATGATCATTTTCTTCTCTCCATGGTTTTTAGAGTTTCCTTTGAATTATACCCTTATTTTCTTATCATAATGAAGATATTGAATGGAATATCCAATATCCCTTTTAATATGAAGAATATGAGGAAGTTAATTGAAGACAAATAAGTTATTGAACTCTTACTTATCCAAAGAGTCAACTTTACCATGTTTCTTTATATTCCTAATAAAGGTCCACCATTGATTCGTTTCACCTTCCAAGAGACTGAAAAAAATAACTTTTTCATCTACTAAATAATAGAAAATGGAAAAGATATTTTTAGTTGTAGAGATCCATTTCTCAGAAATTATAGGATCATTTATTCCACTAAAAGAAGTTAGAAATTTTATTATAAAGGATTCATGAAAACATTTTTCACTCCATTGATTGTTTGGAAACTTTTCATGATTCAAAGCTTGAGAAAGTTGAGTGGTCATAGACATGAGGTTTTTTATTCCATCTCCCAGAACATTTGGTTTCTCATGAGGGAAATCATTGAATTGTACAATGAATTCATCATTATCACAATTCCTTTGGGTTCTATACATTTACAAAGACCAAAAATTGCAATATGAGAAATGTTAATCATAATGGAAATCACAAAGTCTAAAAAATCTTTTAGAAGGTCTAAATCAAGACACCTTATTTTTAATAAAAGAAATCATAGGTTTATCTGAGGCCATTCATAGTCTTCATCTATTTAAATCCATCATAATGGCTCATAAATAGTTTTTGAATTTCCAAATAATATCTCCTGGGAGTGTCAAACCAGTTGTGAAACAAGGGACATTTTTTTGTACCAATTCTCAATTGACTCTAGCTCAATATAGTGTTTTCGGGGTTTGTAACCCTATGAAAATCTATTCCAGATCCACATCAACTCGTAGTATCCAGGAAGGGATGTGTTTCTAGGAAACCACTCTCTACATCCTTTACAAATACTACAATACATTTTCCTATAATATAACTCATTCATATAATTATCCATAGAGACATCCCTAGAGATATCCATAGAAATATCCCTAGTGATTTCACTATATTTTTCTCATCATAGTTTCCAATGGTTGAACAAACATTCCATTTAATACCAGTTATAACGAACCAGACATCTCATTCATGGATAATACAACTTTTTAGATAAATATTCAATACATTACACCGAAACATTCTTGAGGACCATAAAATTTTAGTTCCTTTTGAAACTTAGAACACAATCTTCTAATTTGGTGAACGATCTTAGGTGTTTCCCACAAATATCTTCCCATTTATTACTCCTCATAGACATACCCTACATAAATACTTTCTTCTTAACTTAGGGAAAATAAACCTTAGAAAGGTTGAGATCAGATTCTCAATAAGGATAAATAGAGGAGATACATATTCATAGTAAGGACATAAGTGTTTGAGAACATGAGAATATCATTTGAAAACCAAAACCTTCCAATAAAAGATCATAATCTTTTGTATTGAAATAAATATTGGAAATTCATAATACATGGATAATATGATAATAAAAGAACATGAGCCATAAGATCATAACATTGGAATAATACATATATTTTTGGCATAAACATCAACTTATAACATTGTAAAACTATATAAATATAAATAGGTTCACTAATTAAGTTAAGGACATGAAATCACGCCATCACATAAACTTTTTGACATGCAACCAGGTCCATGCATATCATTATGAACATGAAATACAGATCGATGCATCAAATTGTAATCATGTAATCTGGTTCACACAAAACATTGTTAACATGTATTTCGGTTCATGCATTACATTGTGAACATGTAATTAGGTTCATTCATAACATTGTGAATATGTAATATAGTTCACACAAAACATTCTGAACATGTAATCAGGTTCACACATAACATTGTGAACATGTAATAAGGTTCACACATAAAATTGTGAACATGTAATCAGGTTCATTCATAACATAAATTCTTATGAGTTATCCATCATTACCCAATGCATTGGAGGGAGATATAGGCCTAACCCATAAATATTGAAATAAAAATATGTGTGCCACATGATCATAAGAATTAATCATATCATAAAACATTAAATGAAATGTGTATCATAAATTTTTCATTATATGATAACCTTTGGAAAAGAGAAAGGTTTTATAATCATTTACTCATAGTATAACCAGTGAAAAGATGTGTGTATCATATGTATTTTAATATAGTATAGCATGTGGAATAGAAATAGTTTTCATAAACAACTTTTCATCATAAATATACACCATTCAGATAAATAATAAGAATGGTATCCTTGGATAATTTCCCTAGTAAAGCATTAGTTATATCAAATGATGTCATCTTCGATGGAGGAGGACTTTGAAAGATCACCTAGAAATTTTTTTAAGGAAAATAACCTTTCCTTAAAAAGAAATTTTTAAAACATAAATCACTTTCAAAAAACTTTTCATTGAAAATAAATTTGAAAAATTATAAAGTAATCTTTAAAAATAATTTAAATCATTTCTTGAGTAAAATATTATGTCTTCTTTGAAAAAATATTTTTAACACATAAAATATATTCAAAACATTTACCATTGAAAATAACCTTGAAAACATATAAAAGGTGCTTTGAAAATCATTTCAAACACTTATAAAAACATATTAAAATTTTAAAATCATTTTACTTGAAAATGAACTTAAAATATCATTTATAACAATTTTAAAACATTTTTAGAAAACATTATTTTGAAAGAGCATAGATTTCCGGCCAAAGAGTGAAATATGGTCAGATTTTTCTTAAAAACATTTTCTTAATTGTATGCAATGCCAGATAGTGGATAAATGGTGCCATTACAAGAAGATATCATGAATAATCAGAGGATATGAAATTTATTGAGAATTCTTGAGAGGTATATCATGATATTTCAACATTGGAGACTTAATTATAAACAATCCCCATAAATGATGAGATTGAAACATAAAATATTTACCACTTTGATAAAATAGAATCATAAACCCCATTAAGGAATAACATAAAATGAAACCATAAAATATCATGAGGATTATTAAATTCAAGATATTCCATGCCAATGGGGATTTATATACACCTCAAAAAATAATATATTTTTTTAACATAATGTACATCTCAAAAAGGAAAATTAAGACAAAGTTTCCTTACTGATTTGGTATCTTTTGAACTGTAATATCCATGAAATCTTGATCCTCAAATAGATATGAAAATACTAATTAAATTTTAGTATAAGTATCATAAATAGCATTCATGGTGAAAAGACCATGTGAATGATTGATGAGTATGGTTGTATTTATTATCAATATATAAAATGGAATCAAAAGTCAAAGTATGATGTTGTATTCTATGATTAGTGATTAATCATGGAAATAATTAAGATGCATTCAAGAAGGATGATGGAAATGATGCCTGAGGAATTATTATAAACTCAATGGTTGCCATTTTCTATGAAAATTATCCCTGATTAGTGATGATTCCTGGAGAATTGCTATGGATTCATGTAATGGAATTAGATTTCATGCTTGGACAGTTGTCCTTATAATACAGATAATTTTGGAACTTTTTTTATGTTCAAAGACATGTGATTATTGTACTAGGATAGGAAATATTTTATTCAACACCTAATTGGGTCAATTCCATGAAAATATTAATGTGTATGAGGATGATTTATTGAGGGTTTTCGTAAACCAATATATTCATACTTATTTTTCATAAATATAATTTAAATATGGGTGGTTTATTTGGATTAGAATAAGGAGAAGATATTTGTATTTGGTGAAGAATGTATTATCCACATAGGCTAAGTATTTTATTTTCCATATATTTATATGAGGATTATATTAAATATAAGGCCAACCGAAAATGTAGTGAGGCCAGCTCAACCGAGGGCTCGTGTGGGACCAAGGAGGTCTACCACACCTAAGGGAACCATCTCAGATAGCTATGAAAGAGACAAGGAGGAATAGTTCTGACAAGGTACTAGTGGTCTCGTGTGTAAGGCCCATGGATATTATGTGTGTAGGTGTTCAAATAGTGGGCCAGAAGCCTACTTGGTCGAATCCCAAGTGGGGGTGTGTGAAGGTGGAACAAGTGTCGAACACCATAGCCCACTCAAGTAAATAGATTCCACCACTTAACTGATATACCAGAGGGAAGAAGCTTTGGATTTTTATGTGGGACAATATCTATATGTACTATTCACCCATGCTTTAAAAATCAGTATATAATGAATTTCATTTGATCTGTTTGATCTCAACAGTTTGTTGAATCCCATGCAACACCCTTCGAAATAAGTCAATCATCTGCAATGCTTATTCAAAATGAGCTGATCCCGTACAATTATAAGCCTTTTTATTTTTTTCCTCTCGATGAAGAAACTGTCCTAGTGATTTCAAGAAAACTGGTCCTCCTTACTCAACATATTGATAACTCGATATAACATCAATCAAACTAAATCAAGAAATGAAACTTAATTTTTCATGCCAGATGATGCATTCGAAGAAGAAAGATAGAGTGAGAAGCCATCCTAAGAACATGTCCTAAGAAAATATGAATCTTGATGAGTATTTTCATAATGGAATGAAATAAAATCTCTATTTTAGTGTAATATGATCTGAATATCATGTGAAAAAATGGTGACACTCAATGTTTCATCAAAAGAATATCACAAGAAGTTGTTGCAAGAACTAGTGTGGAAGAAGGAAGAAAACATCGAAGCCATCACAAGATGAGGAACATATCTTCAAGTGAATTATGATCCCATATTTTAGAATAATTATTTTTTGAATATTTTCATATTATCATGAAGATCATGTGAAGCATTGAGGTGTCTCATAATCCAATGAAGTGATCATGCAATAGCATCATCACCTCGATGGTACTTGGAGAAGCTGAGAATATCGACATCGATGAGATCTTGAGATCCTTGGGTGCATTTTAATGATTGTTTGAAACACCATAAAATTTTCTGATATGCAGTGAAAACTTACCTATATATACATTCTATCATCTAAGAGTCGTCTCTACAAAATTTTTGATAAATCATGGAAACATCTCCAAATAGAGCAAGCCCACATGATTTAATCATATAAAGGTGTATTTTATGAGACATTTGATCTCATGAAGGAACTGTAAGAAGGAGTTTTTCGACATAAACTATTATCTCACAAAGGTGAATCCTATGAGACATCCATGTTTTGTGAAGTAACCATAGAAACCCATCTTCTTTCATGAAGGAACTCATTGAAAAATCACTATCATGTGAAAGAGACATTGAGGGAAATCCAAGAATCGCAATGTAAAACCATGTGTGCCATTAGGTCTCATAAAGAAAAGGAGAAGGAACCATATAACACACTTGATGTAAAAAAGCATATATTTAAGTCTTCTGATCTCTTTAGGGTGCTTATTGAGACACCCGTAGAGAACACGTTCTTTCCCATGAAGGAACTGGTGGAACATCCCTTAATTATGTGAGGGAGTTAAGGAGACACCTATAACAATATCTCCTATCACAAAACCACCTCATGTATGGGCAACAGAATTGAAGAAATAAATTCACATGATATCTTTATGATCATGTGAAGGAGGCAGAGATATCACAATATCTATTCACACGAAAGATAAGTTTCACCCAGAATTTCATCCATGTTTTCTAGAGAACAATGTTCTTAAAGAAGGATAATGAGCCAAACTTGGATTATATGAAGGTAATGAAAATATTATGCATGTTTTATAACCTTTTAAAGGTCATGAAATTCAAAAGAATTGGTGAAATGTTGTGTTAAGTGGACATCCAATGCATACAGTACCTATAATTGTGTGTGAAAAGGAGTGGATAATATTTTCACACTCACAACATGTGAAAAATATTTTCATGGGTACATGCACACATAAATCATATTCATGTGATCTTCTAGACACAAGCACATGTGAAAATATACCCAAGGTGCAATTTATAAGTGCATAATATAATAAAGGTCATAATTGAATATTCTTTTTTTTTATTTTCTAAAAATCATGCATGAAGTATTTCTCATTTGAGACTGAATTCAAAGAGATTATCAAAATATCTTATATCCAAGTTGATAGTTTTTAATAATTTAAGAAGATAGACATATATCACATTGTTCCAGATCCTTATTTCATATAATATTATTGAATAAGTTGTGTGCACCACTTGCACACATTTAATTGTGGCCATGGACTTCATCATTAGAAGTATTATCTACCCTAGCATTTGATAATGTGAGAAGAAGAAAACTTACAATGTATTACCTGATTCTTCTATTAATAATTCGGAAATATCAGATAAGTGGGATGATGTTCATGTAATATTTTTGATTTAGTAGCATTTGAAGACCTATAGTTAATGTAAAATATTATTTAGTTTATCAAAATTCATCCAGTGCAGTAGAGAGATATTTTTTAGTGTGTTTATTGAACATCTTTGAAGAACTAGTGGTTCTTGTATAAACAATGACATTGATAATAGGCGAAACAAGTATAAAGAACACCATTGACTTAGGAATATCATTTACCTCCAACCTAAACATTTTACACTAATTCTAGGAGCTTATAATCACTACAAACTACAGTGACAAGAGAATCCATGAAACAACCACAGGTTAATCTTAGAAAGGAGTATGTTTTTGTATTGAAATTTGTAAAAATAATGGTGTGCTACTATCACTTTTATTATTTTTATTTCACGTGTTTATAATTGTTAATTAAAAAAATGGATCCATTTCTCTTAGTTGGGGAAGAGGATCGAGAGTAAGAGTGGATAATTAAAAAGAAAGTAAATTTGGTAAAAAGTTAGGAACACTGATTCACCCCTCTCTCAGTGTCTCTAGATGATACATCTGGCCTCTTCAAGTGGAATTAGAGAGTAGGTCTACCTCTGATTAGATCATAGTTTTATCCCTTTTTTACAAGGTTTTTTTGAAGTTTATATTTGAAGCTGATTCTGAATCACCTATGGTGGAAAATTTATTCTCTAGTATTGAAAAATAAAACATGAAGGTTTTATACAAGACTTTGAAATACAGGAAGATGAGGGGATAAAATATATTGAGAAAAATATCAAAGAAATAATAAAAGGATCAATTATCTCTTTTCAAATCACCTGATAATGATTCTTATAAATAAATTAGTTTAAGTTGTGGAGAGTATGAGGAAGTTGAATCTATCAAAATTGTTAAAGGATTCTACTCTCAATTTGAAAGATATATGAATAACATTACTAAATAAGTGATTTTATATATACTTTTTTCATTCAAGGATCCTTTTTAGGAAAGAGAACATCTTGAAGAATAAATTAATAAACAGGAGGATGCACTTGCAAAGAAATTCAAATGGTAAAATGTTCTCACAGACCTTGTTGAATCAAAGGAAGAATCTATGAATCTTTTTAATAAAAAGATTTAAATAATTTAATAATAATTGAAATAGAATTATTATGAGCGTACTGTGACAATTTTTTTTGGAGATGTAATCCATTCACATGAATCATTGTTTTTTGTTTCAATGAATGTCAGAGATTCACAACTTGAAGAAAAAACATATAAAGTTAAAGAGCCTCACATGTTAGTGGAATAAATGACCAAGTTTCCAGATGATTATATGAATAATATCCATGTTCTATAAGAATAACATAAAGATACTATTAGTGTTAGGTAATCCAAATTAGAAGTCAATGCTAGAAAAATCAATGACCTTGACAACTCTTTGAATGGATGTAGTAAACAACATGAAGAACATATTATTAAACTGAAAAGTTAATGGGAAGGAAAAGATGACAATAGTTGAAAATGATATGTTTTCCCTTAGAATTAAATGTCTAGAACTAGTGATTGAATTGAGAAATTTAAAGGATACACATGCTGGAACATTCCAAGTTACTGAGAAGAAGAAATTTGTCACCCAAACACATGGAGAGAGTCAAACCTAAAAGGGATATTTATATAAAAACATATTGATGAGACTCATGTATCTATATAGACTCTTATTGGTGAAAATAATAACTCCAAATCACCTCTCTATTAACCTTATATAATCTCATGGGAAAAGGTTACTCATAATCCAGTTTATTTAGTTTTTACTAATGTACTCTAATCTGCTAATGTAGGTTCAAAGCTATAATATAGTAATATATTGGTTGATAAAATTGATGATAAATCCACCAAAACATCGTGGGTGGATTCTTTAAATATCAATAAAAATAACTCTCAAAATAATTCTCCAAAGAAGGAAAGAAAAACCCATAAACAACATATTACTAAATCAAGCATTACTTGTACTATAAGAAAAAGAAAGAGATTTGTTGGTTATTGTTGTTGCTAATAGAAATTTGGGAATCATTCCATTTAATGATGTAATAATGTGCCAGTATATGAAAATTATAGAATGTATGCGTGTAGGGATAGTTTATGTGAATAAATGAAGAAACCTTTAAAACTGAAGCAGAATACCCAAATGAAGAAGAATATGTCTTTTGAGAACCGATTTAGTTATCTTGAAGAATTCTGTGATTATTTCAAGATAAGTGGTCATAGTTATGATGAGTGATAGTATATTCCAACCATTTACTATACATATGTTGACAATAAGTAAATACCACAATAGATTTAGAAGTAAAGAAAAAAGTACAAAAGTATTCCTTGAAGAATATGCAGAATTAGGAAGTCAAGAAAACTATGAAATGAGCTACTCCCAAGAATAATGATAATTTTCATTCCATGAATTTCGTCTCAACCAATAAAAATGTATCTCTTATGAAAATAGGGGTTATAAAAAAGACCATAATAAAAAAACATTGAGATAAATGAAGGAAATATGAAATTAAAAAGGGCATCAATCCAAGAGATAAACTAGAATATAGGATTGATTAAATACATTCTTGAAGAATATTTTGATAAGTTACCTAAGAAAGGTAACTCAAAAGTATTGAAGAAGTGATGTGGAAACATATAGATATAATTTGTTAATAAGGAGTGCTTAATCATCTTCAATGATTAATTAATTATTTCTAAAGAAATGCAGAAATTTGAGGTTGAAGAACTTTCTAGAGAAAAGGAGGAAAACAGGTTGTTGCACCTGCAGGTCTAGAATTAAATGAGTGGTTTTCAACACATGACCACTCAAGTGTCTCACAAAAAATATGTGGTAGGTGATTGTTTTTATCACATAATGAAAATAATTATGTAGCTATTTTACCAGCTCAAAGGGAGAAATTTAAGATAGAAAAAAGGCACTAAGGTAAGGTACTTCACTTCAAACAAAAGTGATGATAAACAATTCACACAAGTTGAAGGTGAATGGAAGTAAACTGGCCATGCTTCCAAAGAAATATAATAATGTAAAATGTAAATGAGGCACAGTCATGAAGAGTACCAAACACTTTAGATCTATAAGGAATGGAATCCTTTAGTTGAGAGGAAATTATTATCCCTCTTGAGCCTATTAAGAAGCTCATAAGTGTTCCACATTATTACATTACTTATTGTGTTCTATTTGTGTGCTTAAATTTAAGGGAATTGAAGGTGATGTTCTTTCAAAGTTAAAGACCATAAGTTGGAATTATTATTCAAGATCTGATAAAAACTTCAATTATTCCACAATGGTGGATTATCAATACGAATATCTTGAAGACTATGTGATGAAATTTTCCACCATGTCAAATAGAAGGGAGTGCACCCCTTGAGGGGGAGAAGACATAAAGGAGATGATATCAAGGCTAATTTCATGAATATCTATGAATTTATGTCATCTCAAGAGAGCTTGAAAATTGAGGCTGCCCAATTACACATCTTTTCCATGAATTGATTATATAAAATTTTTATATTAGGGTGGGAGTGTTGGTTGATTAGTAAGCTCATTGAAAGGGGGAGTAAAATATTCCTGCATTAGAAATTTCTAATCTATTTATTGAAGTGAGCTAGAGAATATATTACTTGATAAATCTAATTTATAAAACCCCCTCTTTGAGAAATAATAATTTAATGATCATGATATCACATTCATGGTTGTTAATGGATAGAAAAGAAAACCTTGGTTGTGTCTCTCCAGTTCTCTACACTGGGTTAGCCCACATAGACATAGAGTAGACCAACTGGAGGCTCTCTACCAAGTGAGCCATGTGGTACCATACTTCATTCATAAAAGTATAAGTGATTTCCAAATGTATTGAATGGCCAAATAAAACCCCTACATTAAACCTTTTCATTTATTATCAATAAGGGGGAGAAAAAACCTTGAATTTAAGGAAATGGTATTGACAATAAAGCCAAATGAGGTGATTGAAAAGCCTATTTGGATGGTTTAATAGTATGGTTATATTTGTCATCAATATATAAGAAGGAATAAAAAGTCAATGTAAGTTGTTGTCCTCTATGATTAATGATTAATTATGCAAAGAGTTGAGATAAATTCAAGAAGGCTAATGGTGACTATGTCCGGAGAATTGTTATGAACTCATTGGTTGTCATTTTCTAAGACAACTACCCATGATCGGTGATGATTCCTAGAGAATTGTTATGGGTTCATATAAAGAAATTAGATTTCATTCTTGGACAATTATCCTTATAATTCAGATGATTTTTGAACTATTTTTACGTTTAAAGACATGTTCTTATTGTACTAGGAGAGTTCACATTATCTTTAAAATCTAATCGGGTAAAGACCATGCAAATATTAATTTACATGAGGATGATTTATTAGAGGTGTCCATGACCCAAAATATTTATACATATTTTTAAGGAAGATTTTTTTTAAAGGCAATGTCTTGGTCAGAGACCAAGACACAAAATATTATTAAAACGAGGAAGAAAATTACAAAAGTCGAAAATAGGAAATTTTATTACAATCCCTTTCATAGAAAGGGAGGAGATCATCTGGTAAAGTATCACTCCATGTAATGGCCTGGTTGATCCCTTTGTTAGCAAGCTCATCCGCCACCTTGTTAGCTTCCCTGTAGGTGTGGGTGGCAATGTATCAGATCTCCTGAAGAGAACTAAGGCAGATTTTCCAGAGTACTGTGAGAGGCCAGGCAAGATGAACCACACCATTCCAAATGGCTTGGATGATGGTGGTGGAGTCACTCTCAATCCAGATATTGTCCCAGCCTTTTAATTTAACAAAGTTGACCGCATGGATCACAGCCAGCATCTCCACCTCCAGCGCAGAGGCAGAACCACAACTACCAAAAAAAGCAGCCCTGGAAATGACCAAGGTAGTCTCTGAAGATGGCTCCACATCCCGCGGGACCAGGGTTTCCTTTCGAGGCTCCATCAACATTGATCTTTATCCATCCAAGGATCGGAGTCTGCCAAAACACTTCAAAAGGACGCTTCGGCTGATTGTAGTTCCCTTTAATACGGAGTCGACGAAGAATGCCAAAGTCACCAACCGAGTTAGCACATTTGGCATTCTGAAGAGTGGAAGCATCCCTAATAGCAATCAGAATTCTCGAGCGACCTGCATTAAGATTTAATGAGACACCATTGTGCATAAAATCATTTCTATCATACCAGATAATGTGAAGAAGCTCAGCAACAGCAGCAAGGAAGAGGTTTTTAATCTGCGGCGAAAGATTCATCTCCACACATAATTTGAGAAGCGAGCAAATAAAGTTACCAATTAACCATCTGCAATCAAAAATGTCAGTAACAAAATTCCAAAGAGCAGAGGCAGTAGCGCAGGACAAAAACAAGTGATTGATGTCCTCCCTATGTTGATGACAAATCGGACATCTAGAGCTGAGTTGCACCCCAAAAGATTGAAGGCAGACCTCAGTGGGAAGTCTGTTGTGGGCAATATGTCAAACAAGATTAAATCTGGAGGGCTTAATCTAGGGTTTATCAAAAGACTTCATCTAAGAGAAGTTGGATTCCATGCGGGAGAATAGGTTCTTGTAATAGGTTTTGGAGTCCAAGAGCCCATTATGAGCTGGTTCCCAAAGAAGACAGTCTTCATCTGTAGAGAAAGTGTAATTATCAACCACAGTTTTGATATGATCAAGAATGTCTAAACGATGTGAGTGCATAACATCTTTAATGGATGAGTTTATAGAATCGGGAATTTCATTAGAGGAAATCTTCGAATTAAGGGGAACGCCAGTCTAGTTGTCAAGCCAGAATTTCAGCGTAGAGTCAGAAGAGGCCATCCATCTAGAGTTGTGCATGATATTGGTAAAGGAATTTCTAATGGATGGCCAGAGAGAAGAGTTAACATAACTCAAGTTATGGGATTTGAGCTTATCCATGAAACGGTTTTTGAGGAAGGAAATGGAGTCAGCTTTGCTGTTAATTAAGTTCCAAGTGAGTCTAGCCTGAAGGGCTTCATTAAAGAACTTGAGATTTTTAATTCCAAGCTCTCCCTTTTCAATAGGTTTACAACAGGTGGAACAGGGAACAGTAACCAGTTTTCTCTTCAAAATACTCCCCATCCGGACAAAATTTGATGATGGGTGGTTTATTTGGCTTAGCATATGAAGAAGAGAGTAGGCTTGGCTGAAGAATTTATTTTACACATATGATAAGTATTTTATTCTCCAGGTATAAATATAAGGCTTATATTAAAAATAAGGCCAACCTATAAGGTAGCTAGGATAGCTCAACCGAGGGATCTTGTGGGACCGAGGTGGTCTACCGTGCCTAAGGGAACCATATCGGAATGCCCCGAAGGCAGGAGTCGTAGTGTCCGCAAGGTGCTGGTGGGCTTGGGTGCAAGGGCCATGGAGCGCACGCCCATAGGCACACATAGAGTCGGCCAAATTCTTACTCGACTGAAGCCCGAGTGGTGGTGTGTAATAGTGGAACATGCGCCGCAACCCGTAGCCAACTTGAGTAAATATCTTAGACGGCTTAACTGATATACCCGCGTGAATTTGGGTATTTTAATTTTGACATTAAAATTATACTGTTATTAATTATACCATTTAATTTTAAATACAAGCAATTTTTATTTATAAATTGTGCTCAATTATATTCTATGCTGGTTTTGGGTATTCTCGGGTGGGATTGTTTTATTTATGCTGAATATAGTTATCCGTCTCCTCATTGCGCTGTCCTACATGGAAATCCTGTTTTTTTTTTCTTTCACTCCTGGCCCCCAATTGAGTTGGACGCCCTATTGGTCCAGGCCATCCATCTGTTTGTGCAGCTGGGAGTTCTGTTCGGGTGTTGTTGGGAAGGCCGTTCAACCTTGTTTTTGTGGCATCTTCTCTTTTGGTAATCGGTTACATAGTTTTGGGTTCTAGTATTCATCTCATTGAAGGCAGACACATTCACTCGATGGAGATTGAATTCAGATCCTGGCTCTCTTGCTCGCGGTCTAGTGCGATTCCTGCTGATAGGGTTTTGTGGGAGGAGGATAACAAATCTTGACTTCATCCTCATATACGCATAGATCTGCTCCTGATTTGTACCGATTTAGATCCATGAGGTTGGTGAAGAATCGGATCTTGGGTGATGAGGATCTGTTGTGTTGACACCGAAGGCCTGCGCGTCACAGTCCTATAGTGTGCTGAGGTCCCGCCACACGACGACTTCTGGGAGTTTCTTGACCTGGATGTAAAGTTCTGACGAGGAGCCGCATTACAACATCAACATGCTACGACACGTGGATCCTCCATGGATCCACATCTTGATAGAGATCTGTTTCTTGATGAGAACTAGATACGGGAGTTGGAACAGTGAAGGCTTGAAGAGATCTGGACCGCCGAACCCTAGAATCCGACGTTTTACATTTTTTTCATCCGATCTTTATACTGTTTTTGGTCCCTGGAATCTGGTTTTCCTTTGACCATTTAATAAAGTTCGTGTGTGGGGTGGTGTTCATTCCATGCATTTGGTCGAATTTTTTTTTTGTCAAATTGCACATCAAAGGCGACATTGCGGATGCCGCCTTTGCATTACGGGTGAAAGGCAGCATCACGGATGCCGTCTTTGCACTGCCGGCGTGGATCGGTGACATGGCAAAGGCGGCACCCGCGGTGCCGCCTTTCGGTATCACGTCATCTGAAAGGCGACACCGCGGGTACCGCCTTTTGCCTGACGTCATTGCGAAAGGTGGCACCCGCAGTGCCACCTTTGCCTCTGCGCCCTATAAAAGGGCAGCGCCCCCCCCCCCTCCCCTTCTCCTCACTTCCAAGCATTCATACTCTCTCAAATTCTCTCTTTTGTGGCGGTGTTCTGTAGTTTGAAATTTTTGGAAATCTTTTAGAGGTATGTTTTTTAATTTAATGTTTTTTATTTTGTAGAATTGTTTTTAGTTAAATATTTTTATAATATTAATGTTTTTTATTTAGTTGAATTGTTTATAGTTAAATATTTTAAATCTTTAATAGTTTAGTTAATTTGAAATTTTTTTGTTTATTAGATTGTTTATACATATTTAGTAATTATAATTGCCCTTAGTATAAATTAATTTAGGATTCTTTTAATAAAAATTTGGTAGCATAAAGTGTATGTTATCTAAGCAATCAAATCCTTGTCTGGATACAAACAAATGAATGTGGTTCTGGCACAGATGTACCTATGGGTAAAATCCGAAAACAGTGATTTGAGCTAGACTCGAACGGGAACTGGTGCACTGTAAAGACCCGTAAAATTCAAGGGAAATTTTTTCTTAATTTTCTTTGGAATTTTACAAGAGCGCGGTTTTCTGACGGCACCTGATTCCGAGGACCGGAGTGCCCGGAATCAATTTCCGAAGTTTGGCTCGGGTACGTTCAGTGAACGAACGAGCGGGAATTTCTAACTTTTGATCCGGTGCTCGGAATTGAAATCTGAGGGCACCGATGAACTCGCAGCGCCGATATTCGCTTAAGGGGACCTTTTCCGAAGTTGCGTTTGCCTAGGAAGAGATGTTTAATTTTCTGGATGAAATGAAGAGTAAAATAAATTTGTTATACAATATTTATTTTATATCTTAAAAGTGGTTATAATCTTTTGTTGGAAGTTGGGTGGTTTAACTACCTAAGAGAGGATTAAGGTGAGGAGGGGCCCACACGAACCCCACCTTTTCAAATTCCCAAACTCCCCTCTCTCCCTCTTAAAGGCTTGTCAACTTAACATTTATTTAATTATACAACTCATGTATAATAAATAAGTGAGTTTAATTTTTTGAGTTTTTGAAATTCAAACTCTTGAATTTCAAAGGTTGGGTTGTGTTAATAAATTAAGAGTAAGCTTAATTTATTTTTGGGTTAGTTCCTTTGTTACTTGAGAGGATTGGGAGAATCGTTGAGAGACTTGAAGATCTTCTTCGTCTTCGACGAAGAACGTGAAGAACGGTTCTTCTCCGACAAAGAACATCGATCCCACGACCTTCGAGACTCGGCGTCCCGGGTTCTTCCGTCTTCATCTTCCTCCTCGACAAGGGAGAAGTCGCCGACCGTGGTGATCATCGCCAACGACAACGTACCTCCCTTCTTCGTCATAGCGACAAGTGAAGAGACGTCGTTTCCTCCTCGGACGCACCCCGACGTCCACGGAATCTACGTCCGACGCCGCGACGCCTTTCTCCGCGATAACCGACGTGCGACGTCAATCTTTCAATGTAGGGGTTGTTGTTATTTGTTTATTTATTTATCCTTGTTCGTGGTTCTTGCATGACTAACGTAAGGATTTTAAATAAGTGTTATTGTTTAACGTGAGGGGGCCGGACCGCATGAACACGGTCGAACCCCCTCCTTCGTTCTTGATGTTTTATATTGCGGATGAATCAAGGTGGCGTGGTGCCGTCGCACCACGCGGATATTCGCCCGATTAAATTGCGCGGCGCCGTCGCGCCGCGCCGTGGAAGGATCATCAAGAACGCGACGCCGTCGCGCCGCGTCGAATGGAATCAAAGGCGCGGTGGAGGGGCGCGGTGCCGTCGCACCGCGCCGGACGACGAACACCGCGGCCGGTTCCGGGCCGCGGCGAGACGGAAAGACCGGCGGCACGCCGGGCCGCCGGCGTCGGAGACCGGAAGGGGACCGGCTTGCCGGTCCCGTTGGAGAAAAACCGGCCGGCCAGGAGGCCGACCGGAAGGTCAAAGACCGGGGGAATAAATTCCCCCGGTCAACCCCTTTAAAACCCCCCCATTTAATTGGGGGGGGGGGGGGGGGTTTCTTGAGGGGGGGCAGGCGGCCCCCCGGTTTCCGCACAAGCAGGCCCCCCACGAGGGGGGGGGGGGCGTTTGTCAAAAAAAAAGGGGCGCGGCTGATTGCCGCGCCGCCAAACCAAGGAGCGGGGGGACCTTGTCCCCCCCCCCCCCCCCCGCGCGCTGCCTCCGTGCGACGCCAGGCCGCTGCGCCGCCAGGCTGCCGCGCCGCCGCCGCCAGGCCGCCGCGCCGCCGGCCGGCCGGGCCGGGTCGGACCCGGGTCGGGTCGACCCGGTTCGGGCCGACCCAGGGGGGGGGGGTTGGGCCGGGTCGGCCCGGACCCGGACCCCCCCGTTTCGAATCAGTTTCGGTCTTTTGGCCATAACTTGAGCCACAGACCTCCGATCGACGAACCGTCTACGGAAACGCGATCCTTGGATCGAGACGGTCGTTTCGGTATATCGCACTCAAGGTTTCGGAACACTTTGAGTTCGGCCGGGTTGGTTCGTTCACGAAACAAACCGGGCCTTCGGAGCGGAAACGCTCATATCTTGAGCTACGGACGTCCGATTGACGTACCGTCAGCTTTGTTGTGTTCCTCTTAGTGAGACGGTTCTTTTGGAATGCTCCGCCCGAGGTTTGGACGCAGGTGGAGTACAGTCGGGTTGGTTTTGCCTTAAAAACCAACCAGGCCCCGGGGACGAAAATGCCAATAACTCTCAGACCGGGCGTCCGATCGACGCGCTGTCTGTTGCGTTGAGTTCCTGTTGACGATACGGAACTTTTGGATACATCAACTCTGGACTTTGTGACAGTTGATGTATCAGCCTCTCGGCTCGTGGAGCGGACCCTCCGAACGAGCTTGCTGTGTGCGGGAACCCTAGTGCTGGCTGCGACTGCTTCTCCGACAGCGACGATTGTGCAGAGATCCTCCGTGGACTCCGACGACGACCATGTAGAGATCCTCAGTGGACTGCGGCGACGACTGTGCAGAGATCCGCAGTGGACTGCGACGACTACTGCACTCAGCGATCCTACGTGGATCAGTGCTACAGGTCCTGCGTGGGCCCGATCCTGTGTGGGTCCGATCCTGCGTAGGTCACTGCGGGGGTTAGTACCTATCGATCCTTTGTGGGTCCGACGACTTAGATGATTCAGTGATCATCTTTATCGTCATCCGAAGAAGTATACCTGTGTGAGCTGAATCTTCTGTTTTACTCGATAGAGGTGGTGCGCTTGGTTGTAGCGGCAGACCCGCGATACTGGAGACGAGCGTACGGAGTACGAAGACCGTGTAGCCGGCTGAGACCTGAAGACTGCTCGACCGACTCGACTTGGAGTGAGTCGACTAGCCCAGTGGACGGAGCGCCCGGTATTTGGCGGCAGACCCACGGCGGACGGAGCACCTGGTAGTTGGCAGCAGACCCGCGGTACTCGACTGGAGGAGTACCTCTCTAGGCTATTTGGGTGAGCGCCTGGTATTTGGCAGCAGACCCTCAGCGGACGGAGCGCCCGGTAGTTGGCGGCAGACCCGCGGTACTCGACAGGAGGAGTACCTCAGCAGTCTTAGGTTAGTGAGCAGTATCTCAGAGTCGTGACAGGACACTGTACACTTCAGAGATGGGGCTCTTCAGTAGTTACGTTTTGATAATGAAAATCCTGAGTGAGCTGAATCCTGTTGCTTTACTGTGTGGATTGTGTTGTGTTATCCTGTGTGGATTACGTTTTTCTTTCCTGTGTGGAATACGTTTACTTTCCTGTGTGGACTGAGTTGTACTTGGGCTCGGAGGTTGGAGCGTATTTGAAATTGATGACTTAGGTATATGTATGGGCATATACCTAAGCAGTGTCGGTTGTTACTTCGTGATTGTACCTTTCTTCGTGGTTTATCCTTTGTGGATTTTGAGAGACCTTCAGGGGTCTCGGGGTCCCTACTAAGTAGCTTATACTCACCCCTGCACGGGCTTTTCCCGCACTACGTTGTGTTGGTTGCAGACGACGGACAGCGTTGATCTTAGCTGAGGCTTGCAGAGCAGGACGGTACCTGGAGGTGGACCACTGGGCGGGACGTGCTCGGAGCGGACGGCGGGACCCGTGGAGCAGTGGAGCTATCTGTACCCACCCTTCAGGTGGGATTTCCAGTGGACAGCTCGGTGTAGCGGCTTTTACTTTTCAGTTGTTGTTTTCCCTTTCGAGTTGTACTTTACTTTCAGTTTGGGTTTGTATACTGGCCCATTTACTTTTCCGCACTTTCAGTTGTACTCTGCTTTTACTTAGTGTTTACTTTCCGCTTGCTTACTCTGTGGTGTTTGTTTACTTACAAAGGCAATGCCTTCCCTTTTTACCGGGATTTACGCCTTGGTGCTAGTCACCAGCCCCTGGCATATGGAAGGCGAGCTTGGGGTAGTCACGGCACGGACCCCGAGGGCGGGTCGTGACAAATTGGTATCAGAGGAGTTCGGTTCTACCGCGAACTCTGATCTTTTCTATGTGAAGCAATAATGTTTAGCGTATTGAGTGTGGTTATCAGTCCAGGGAGTCCAGTGTTGGTACGGCGGCCGACGTATCCGTACACCCGGACCCTGACTTCTGATTTCCGACTTAATGCACGAAAACATTGATTGCGTGTGTGTTTCAAAGTTTTCTTTGTGATTACTTAAATCAGCTCACCATGTATACTGTTCTGACCGTGGCGCACCTGTTTCCTTTTCAGGATGGCCCCACGACGGCAGCCAGCTAGGGTTCTGAGAGTCGAGCGTGACGACAGCCCACCGAGCGACGAGGCTTCGGTGCAGGGCCCTTTGTCAGCAGTGGCACCGGCAGTAGTACAACCCGCCGAGCCCCCGATGCTTCCAGCGCCAGCCGCTGACGATGCACGTCGCCTCAGCGCACTGCATGAGTTTCAGCGCCAGCAACCACCCAGGTTTTGCAGGGAGACGGATCCCCAGGCAGCAGAGGACTGGCTGGAGGCAGTGGTACGAGTGTTTAGGCTAGTGAGGACACCAGCAGACCTCATGGTGATCCTCGCTGTGAGTTTACTACACGCAACAGCAGGACGATGGTGGAGCTTGATGCTCCAGGTGCACGATGAGGAATCTCTACTTTGGACGGACTTTGAGAGCCTCTTCCGCTCGGAGTTCGTCCCAGCCACCCTTCGTGCGGTGCGTATCCAGGAGCTTCTTCAGCTGCGGCAGGGCAGCATGACGGTCGCTCAGTACTCGGCGAGATTTACTGATCTCTCGCGTTACTCGACCGACATTGTACGGGACCCATTCTTACGGGCCCGGACCTTCGAGCAGGGTTTGAGACACGAGATCAGGGCATCGCTGATCTCCCTCAGAATACCGACTCAGACAGGGGTACTGGAGCGGGCCCTTCTGATTGAGAGCTTCCTTGCTGAGTCTACACCAGCGCAGCGACCCACCGCAGGGCGGCAGATAGCGGAGTCTTCGGCAACAGGTAGCCGACGGATGACTCAGGGTTCCAAGCAGACCAGACCTACCAGTGGCCGACTGCACGACTCAGGCTCAGTTGTGCGGGGAAGCCGGGGTGGAGTCAGAGCCAGACGTGCTGAGAGTGGGCAGTGTTACTCCTGTGGCGGGATTGGTCACATGGCTCGTGACTGTCCGACCCGCCATGCCGATGATCAGCAGTTAAGTGAAGAACCTCCCAGGCAGAGGCAGAGGTTCGACCGTGGCGGTCCGCAGGAAGGAGGCGGACGAGGCAGAGGAGCTGGACGAGCAGCCGGTGGTGGGCGACGCTTTGAGGCTCTGCCACCACCACCACCAGGAGGTCCACCCCGACCACAGGGAGTAAGTGAACATGCGAGAGCTCAGCTTCAGGCAGCCGAGGCCTTCGATCATAGAGCTCTGGGAGCCGATGGACAGGAGCAGAACTAGTGGATACGTCCTTTGTACTTCTGGTTCCTTGTTGCTTTTGTGTAGCGTCTTGTATTATGAGCTGCAATAATAAAAAAACGCATACCTTTGTGATATTTTCGTTCCTGTCCTCTTTCGTGATGTTACTAAGAGGTTCCAGTTTTGGCTGTTGACTTGACCCTCACTTGTGAGACATCTACTGGAGGAGACCCAGTTACCACACACTGATGCCGACAGTGTGACTCAACCCTTGGAGGCGAGAGTAACGGTTGAATCTCTTAGTAGTAGCGTCGAGGCCTTACGGCGTCATCCTTGGTATGGATTAGTATCATCCATGTTAGGATTGACTGTATTAGGCAAAGAATGTGGTTCATCCAGGGGATGGGACCAGATTTCTCTTATCGGCAAAGAAGAAATCTTGCAGCTCTGGTGGGACCGGAGATGGTCCAGGCCACGACAGAGAAGGTCCAGGTCATCCAGGAGCGGATGAGGACAGCACAGAGCCGGCAGAAGTCATACGCTGACAGGAGGCGGAGGCCACTAGAGTTCGAGGATAGCGACCACGTCTTCTTGCGGGTCTCACCTCGACGTGGTATTCGGAGATTTGGCTGAGGCGGAAAGTTATCTTTGCACTTCATCGGACCCTTCCAGGTCCTCAGCAGGGTTGGCGAGGTGGCTTATCGCCTGGCTCTGCCACCTCAGTTGCACCGGGTGCACGACGTCTTCCACGTATCCCAGCTGAGGAGATACGTGCACGACCCGACGCACATCATTGACCATGGGGAGCTTGACGTTGACGATGGGGCGACTTTTACGGAGGTCCCGGTGGAGATAGAGGATCGACAAGAGCGGGTCCTGTGTGGGCGATCGATTCCTCTTGTGCGCATCATATGGCAGCACGGGAATCTCCAGGAGAGCACATGGGAGCGGGAGGCTCAGATGCATGCTCAGTACCCTCATTTGTTTCCCTAGTTTTTGATGTATCTTTACGGGGATGTAAATCCCTGAGGTGGGAGTAATGTAAAGACCCGTAAAATTCAAGGGAAATTTTTTCTTAATTTTCTTTGGAATTTTACAAGAGCGCGGTTTCTGACGGCACCTGATTCCGAGGCCCGGAGTGCCCGGAATCAATTTCTGAAGTTTGGCTCGGATACGTTCAGTGAACGAACGAGCGGGAATTTCTAACTTTTGATCCGGTGCTCGGAATTGAAATCAGAGGGCACCGATGAACTCGCAGCGCCGATATTTGCTTAAGGGGACCTTTTCCGAAGTTGCGTTTGCCTAGGAAGAGATGTTTAATTTTCTGGATGAAATGAAGAGTAAAATAAATTTGTTATACAATATTTATTTTATATCTTAAAAGTGGTTATAATCTTTTGTTGGAAGTTGGGTGGTTTAACTACCTAAGAGAGGATTAAGGTGAGGAGGGGCCCACACGAACCCCACCTTTTCAAATTCCCAAACTCCCCTCTCTCCCTCTTAAAGGCTTGTCAACTTAACATTTATTTAATTATACAACTCATGTATAATAAATAAGTGAGTTTAATTTTTTGAGTTTTTGAAATTCAAACTCTTGAATTTCAAAGGTTGGGTTGTGTTAATAAATTAAGAGTAAGCTTAATTTATTTTTGGGTTAGTTCCTTTGTTACTTGAGAGGATTGGGAGAATCGTTGAGAGACTTGAAGATCTTCTTCGTCTTCGACGAAGAACGTGAAGAACGGTTCTTCTCCGACAAAGAACATCGATCCCACGACCTTCGAGACTCGGCGTCCCGGGTTCTTCCGTCTTCATCTTCCTCCTCGACAAGGGAGAAGTCGCCGACCGTGGTGATCATCGTCAACGACAACGTACCTCCCTTCTTCGTCATAGCGACAAGTGAAGAGACGTCGTTTCCTCCTCGGATGCACCCCGACGTCCACGGAATCTACGTCCGACGCCGCGACGCCTTTCTCCGCGATAACCGATGTGCGACGTCAATCTTTCAAGGTAGGGGTTGTTGTTATTTGTTTATTTATTTATCCTTGTTCGTGGTTCTTGCATGACTAACGTAAGGATTTTAAATAAGTGTTATTGTTTAACGTGAGGGGGCCGGACCGCATGAACACGGCCGAACCCCCTCCTTCGTTCTTGATGTTTTATATTGCGGATGAATCAAGGTGGCGTGGTGCCGTCGCACCACGCGGATATTCGCCCGATTAAATTGCGCGGCGCCGTCGCGCCGCGCCGTGGAAGGATCATCAAGAACGCGACGCTGCCGCGCCGCGTCGAATGGAATCAAAGGCGCGGTGGAGGGGCGCGGTGCTGTCGCACCGCGCCGGACGACGAACGCCGCGGCGAGACGGAAAGACCGGCGGCACGCCGGGCCGCCGGCGTCGGAGACCGGAAGGGGACCGGCTTGCCGGTCCCGTTGGAGAAAAACCGGCCGGCCAGGAGGCCGGCCGGAAGGTCAAAGACCGGGGGAATAAATTCCCCCGGTCAACCCCTTTAAAACCCCCCCATTTAATTGGGGGGGGGGGGGCGGTTTCTTGAGGGGGGGCAGGCGGCCCCCCGGTTTCCGCACAAGCAGGCCCCCCACGATGGGGGGGCGTTTGTCAAAAAAAAAGGGGCGCGGCTGATTGCCGCGCCGCCAAACCAAGGAGCGGGGGGACCTTGTCCCCCCCGCGCGCTGCCTCCGTGCGGCGCCAGGCCGCTGCGCCGCCAGGCTGCCGCGCCGCCGCGCCGCCGCCGCGCCGCCGGCCGGCCGGGCCGGGTCGGACCCGGGCCGGGTCGGACCCGGGTCGGGTCGACCCAGGGGGGGGGGGGGTTGGGCCGGGTCGGCCCGGACCCGGACCCCCCCGTTTCGAATCAGTTTAGGTCTTTTGGCCATAACTTGAGCCACGGACCTCCGATCGACGAACCGTCTGTGGCAACGCAATCCTTGGATCGAGACGGTCGTTTCGGTATATCGCACTTAAGGTTTCGGAACACTTTGTGTTCGTCCGGGTTGGTTCGTTCACGAAACCAACCGGGCCTTCGGAGCGGAAACGCTCATATCTTGAGCTACGGACGTCCGATTGACGTACCGTCAGCTTTGTTGTGTTCCTCTTAGTGAGACGGTTATTTTGGAATGCTCCGCCCAAGGTTTGGATGCAGGTGGAGTACGGTCGGGTTGGTTTTGCCTTAAAAACCAACCGGGCCCCGGGGACGAAAATGCCAATAACTCTCAGACCGGGCGTCCGATCGACGCGCTGTCTGTTGCGTTGAGTTCCTGTTGACGATACGGAACTTTTGGATACATCAACTCTGGACTTTGTGACAGTTTATGTATCAGCCTCTCGGCTTGTGGAGCGGACCCTCCGAACGAGCTTGCTGTGTGCGGGAACCCTAGTGCTGGCTGCGACTGCTTCTCCGACAGCGACGATTGTGCAGAGATCCTCCGTGGACTCCGACGACGACCATGCAGAGATCCTTAGTGGACTGCGGCGACGACTGTGCAGAGATCGGCAGTGGACTGCGACGACTACTGCACTCAGCGATCCTATGTGGATCAGTGCTACAGGTCCTGCGTGGGCCCGATCCTGTGTGGGTCCGATCCTGTGTAGGTCACTACGGGGGTTAGTACCTATCGATCCTTTGTGGGTCCGACGACTTAGATGGTTCAGTGATCATCTTTATCGTTATCCGAAGAAGTATACCTGTGTGAGCTGAATCTTCTGTTTTACTTGATAGAGGCGGTGCGCTTGGTTGTAGCGGCAGACCCGCGATACTGGAGACGAGCGTACGGAGTACGAAGACCGTGTAGCCGGCTGAGACCTGAAGACTGCTCGACCGACTCGACTTGGAGTGAGTCGACTAGCCCAGTGGACGGAGCGCCCGGTATTTGGCGGCAGACCCACGGCAGACGGAGCGCCTGGTAGTTGGCAGCAGACCCGCGGTACTCAACTGGAGGAGTACCTCTGTAAGCTATTTGGGTGAGCGCCCGGTATTTGGCAGCATACCTTCAGCGGACGGAGCGCCCGGTAGTTGGCGGCAGACCCGCGGTACTCGACAGGAGGAGTACCTCAGCAGTCTTAGGTTAGTGAGCAGTATCTCAGAGTCGTGACAGGACACTGTACACTTCAGAGATGGGGCTCTTCAGTAGTTACGTTTTGATAATGAAAATCCTGAGTGAGTTGAATCCTGTTGCTTTCCTGTGTGGATTGTGTTGTGCTATCTTGTGTGGATTACGTTTTGCTTTCCTGTGTGGAATACGTTTACTTTCCTGTGTGGACTGAGTTGTACTTGGGCTCGGAGGTTGGAGCGTATTTGAAATTGATGACTTAGGTATATGTATGGGCATATACCTAAGCAGTGTCGGTTGTTACTTCGTGATTGTACATTTCTTCGTGGTTTATCCTTTGTGGATTTTGAGAGACCTTCAGGGGTCTCGGGGTCCCTACTGAGTAGCTTATACTCACCCCTGCACGGGCTTTTCCCGCACTACGTTGTGTTGGTTGAAGACGACGGACATCGTTGATCTTAGCTGAGGCTTGCAGAGCAGGACGGTACCTGGAGGTGGACCACTGGGCGGGACGTGCTCGGAGCGGACGGCGGGACCCGTGGAGCAGTGGAGCTATCTGTACCCACCCTTCAGGTGGGATTTCCAGTGGACAGCTCGGTGTAGCGGCTTTTACTTTTCAGTTGCTGTTTTCCCTTTCGAGTTGTACTTTACTTTCAGTTTGGGTTTGTATACTGGCCCATTTACTTTTCCGCACTTTCAGTTGTACTCTGCTTTTACTTAGTGTTTACTTTCCGCTTGCTTACTCTGTGGTGTTTGTTTACTTACAAAGGTAATGCCTTCCCTTTTTACCAGGATTTACGCCTTGGTGCTAGTCACCAGCCCCTGGCCTATGGAAGGCGAGCTTGGGGTAGTCACGGCACGGACCCCGAGGGCGGGTCGTGACGTGCACGACAACGGGCCTTGCTGCATTCTGGTTTGACACTCCCGGAGGATATGCTTAAGATATGCATATTTTTTATAAACTACTAAAATATCTAAGAAAAGAAATGATAAATTGATTATTTAGTAATGATGTTGATATTTATTATTAGGAATGATTAATTAAAAATTAATTAATAAATAGAGTTAAAAATAAATAAGATGAAGTTAAAATATAAATAAGATGGAGTGAAAATATAAATAACATGGAGTTAAAATATAAATAACATGGAGTTAAAATATAAATAATATGGAGTCAAAATATAAATAAATGGAGTTAAAATATAAATAACATGGAGTTAAAATAAAGTTAAAATATAAATAACATGATGATAAAATATAAATAACAGCATTTGAAAATATAAATAACATAGAGTTAAAATATAAATAATATAGAGTTAAAACATAAATAACATCTAAAAATAACAAAGAGTTAAAATATAAATAACATATATAAATAACATAGAGTTAAAATATAAATAACATATATAAATAACATTGAGTTAAAATAGAAATAACATATATAAATAACATAGAGTTAAAATATAAATAACATATATAAATAACATGAAGTTAAAAAAATAAATAACATAAAGTTAAAAAATAAATAACATTAAGTTAAAATATGAATAACATGAAGTTAAAATATAAATAACATGGAGTTAAAATATGAATAACAGAATGTTAAAATGTAAATAACATGGAGTTAAAATATAAATAAGAGAATGTTTCGAGCTTCTTGCTTTTCTTGCAGTGAATTGAATATCAAAATTTCAGAAATCACGGGTTTTCTGAAATTTTGATATCCAATTCACTGCAAGAAAAGCTAGAAGCTGAAAACATTCTCTTATTTATTTTTTAACTCGATGTTATTTATATTTTAACTCGCTAATTAGAAAGTGTACTAAGAAATATCCTAGTTTAGGATATAAGATCTTTTAAAATATAATTATCATAAAGATTGTATAGTTTAGAAGTAATAGTTATTATTTGAATGTGAGGTAAAATCCAACTTATTTTTAATAAGCTGTTTAATTACAACTTCAAAGTATAAAATCAAACTTATATTGGTAACCATTATTCTGAATGTCACTTACATTATCAAAATCTTGATCAGAAAACCTTATTTACGTAGAGCGGAATGTTTGCCTGTGTGTATTGCTGTGGGGAGGTTATTCAAACTGAGAAAGGGGCTTCTTATAGTACACAACCAATAACAGTGGTTAATACAACTGATTGTGTAACCCTAAGTGACCTTCAAGATATAATTCATGGCTCATTAAATCTAGGACCCCATCAGAAGATCAAGTCAATGAGTTATAGACATTTGCAGTTCTCGTCAACATTGTGGCATCTAGCTTGTCCATTGGTTGATGATGCACAATGGATCCAAACAATTAATTTGTTTTCGCAACGGTCGGATGGTACAATGATGGAGTTATATGTTGATGTTTCTACTGTACAACAACATCCAATTGTAGAAAGACATAGACTTACAAAAGTCGTTGAAGATAGTCCGCCCCATGAAGTTCAAACTATTCCAAATTATGCAGAGGACAACCTACTTGATCTCTCAGATATACATGTTAACCCGGCATATGATGAGGAGTTTCGTAAAAACGAAACAGATGGTGATAGTAGTGCTGATGAGGAAGGAACAAGATAAGTTTCGAGAAATGCATTAGTATTACAGCATGCTCAACCTACAATAAATCATCCACCGCTCTTTGCATCTTGGTCAGAAGCAATGACACGTGTGCCTGAATTTGAAGATAATGTTCTGACACCGGTAACTGAGTTTCCCAGAGTTATACAAGATAGGTTTAGTGAGATGGAAAAAACTTTATATATTGGAAGGAATTTTCCAAGTAAAGATGCATTAAAAAATACGCTAAAGAGATTTCATATTGAGAGGCACTGTAGCTATTTAGTTTACGAATCAGATCGTAGAAAATATGGAATACGATGTGAGAAGTATGGAGATGATTGTAGATTTCGATTGAAGGCAATTCCGGACATTGCATTTGGAGGTTGGAGAATCTCGAGGATTGAGGCAGCTCATACTTGCGTTCAGCCAAGCGTGACACAAGATCATACTTCATTGGATGCAGAATTTGTGTCATCCATTATTGTTGAGATGATTAGAACATGTCAATATGTTCTGATGTCCCTTGTGCAAGAGAGGATACAACAGACATTCGGTTATAAGATATCCTATAATAAGGCATGGAAGGTGAAACAGAAGGCAATTGTGAAGGTCTATGGTGATTGGGATGACTCATATCGGGTGTTGCCGCAATTGCTAGCCATACTGAGGCATCATAACCAAGTTGTCTTCCATCTGGATACAAACGAACATGTGTCTCACGATAACCGACTTGATTTATCTCGTGTTCAATTTCATCGGTTGTTCTGGGCATTCCTTCCCTGTATCTCCACCTTTCGTTTCTGCAAACATTTTATTCAGATTGATGGAACATTTCTGTATGGAAAATATAAGGGTGTATTGTTGATTGCGGCAACCCAAGATGGAAACCGTTCACCTCTTCCGCTTGCCTTTGTCATTGTAGAGAAAGAAAACTATGAATCATAGAGTTGTTTTTTGGCATGTATCAACACCCATTTCCCCAACATTCGGGGTGTTTGTTTGATATCTGATCGGCACCGAGCAATTAATGAGGCAATCAATGCAGATCCTGATACATGGTGTTACCCAAATGCACATCATCGGTTCTGCATTAGACACATTGCTAGCAACTTGCATAAAAAATTCCACAACGAACCGATGAAGAAGGCAATCACCAGACATGGTACGCATTGTATTTGTTATTTTTTTGTATATCAATGTAAAGATAAATTCAAAATATGTGAAATATCATTTATTCTATATAGCATATGAGTCTGATCAAAGTTGGTTTGAAGAACGTTTCGAACAAATCTGTCAGGTTAATGAAGAAGTTTACGATTATATGATGCGAATTCCAAAAAAATGGACATTGGAATATGATGGGGGGAAGAGGTACAAACACATGACGACCAACATTGTAGAGTGCATCAATGGTGTCTTCAAAGGGATTAA
Source organism: Viscum album (assembly GCA_963277665.1). Classification (NCBI taxonomy): domain Eukaryota; kingdom Viridiplantae; phylum Streptophyta; class Magnoliopsida; order Santalales; family Viscaceae; genus Viscum; species Viscum album. The sequence goes on along the minus strand of OY728122.1, from coordinate 1,155,652,083 downwards.
CAAGCTACCTATAACTTCCCTAGTTCAGGAGACATTATATCATTGCGTGAAGTACTTTGTTGATAGAGAAAAACTAGAATCGGATGGAATAAATTAGGGGCTAATGTACGGAAGACATTTTCAATGAGAGATTGAAAAGAATATTGAAGAAGCTTCTGGTTATCATGTCTACCTATTTCAACGAGAAGTCTCTCGATTTGAAGTTCAAGAGAAGTCGAACCCCACCACAAATAGCATTGGTGAAAAAATGGTTGTGTTACTAGAAATGAGGCAATGTCAATGTGGAAGATTTCAGGCCTTACGGTTTCCATGCTCACACGCCATCGCAGCATGTGCCTCTGTTAACATATCATGGGAAGCATGTGTTGATCCAGTGTACCGGATGAACATCATTGCTAACTGTTACACTACACCATGGACACCTATTGGTGAGTTTCGTTATTTTCCAATGCCCGAAGGTTAGCCGATAGTGGTACCTGATATGAATCGGTTGCATCCCTGTGGGAGACCAAAGGCCAGCAGGATGCGAAATGAGATGGACTGGCCTCAAGAACAAAGACAGAGTTTGATATGCACTGTATGTCATCAAGAAGGTCATAATCGGAAACGATTCCCTAACATTGTTAGGTCGAGTTCATACTCTTAAGCCACAATGATGTATTGTCGTTATTGGGAGATTCTCATATTGTAGATTTTATGTTGTTATCTCTTCATTTTACCTCTATTTTCTAACCCCCAAAACTGAAAATCATAACAGTAAACCCATAAAAATATTTTCTATACCGTAATTCAAACAATCTAAACCATAATCCTGATAATATTTTATCAAATCATTAACCTAAATCATAAAACGTTAAAAGAAATCCAAAATCCTAGTTCCAAAAGGTAAAATGTGAAACCCTAATCTTTAAATCCTAAAATTGAAAACATGAACCGTAAGCCCAGAAACATATTCCCTTTACATCGGTTTTTGAAACATTATGTGATTGAGAAAATAATCATGAAACATATGACCAGATTGTCTAGTACAATCATATATCAATATAACTAATGTTCCCTAGAAATCCCTATAACTCGTGCATAATGTTTTAGGGAATAAAGGAACACCCCAGAAATTGAACCCTCCTACATTGTTAATGAAGTCATAGAGACAAATGAATCTTGATCTAGTAATAGAATAACACCCCAAAAAGTGAACTCTCTTACAATATCAAAATATGAGCCCTAGTACTACACCTTCCACCTGTATACCCAAGGATCACATTTGAGATATACATAAAATTATTTTGAAAGGGCATTATAACATTCAAAAATAACAAAATACCCTTTCTTGATATAAAAACATTCTTTGAAAACTAGTTTACACATTATTTCACAATTCTTTAAAAACACCCTTCTATTTACCAAAATTAGGGGAAACCATATTTTTTCAAAAACCCTTTTTAGAAAATAATAATTTCATGCCTATTATTTTATAAAATATTTTATAAAACAAAGTGAAATCATGATTCATCCAACATAGATTAGAGACAGACCCATTTATAGGTCATGAATGATCCATGATGTGAATCCTTGATAAAACTTTATTTGTTTATATGCAGATGACTGACACCATACTACTCAGTCAGCATGCTACCCATTGTTCACAGGTTGTGATAGAGGGTGGTCCAGATCTATTGATCAGGGTGCGTCGAGCACACCGTTTTCATCACACAGAGCCTCCTCCTACCATTATACTATACTTGTGTCGTGCTGGTTTCTATGGTATTGCAGTATCAAATTTTACATTTGTAGACCATCACCTGATAGCTGCACTCGTGGAGAGGTGGAGACCAGAGACACACACATTCCACCTGCCTGAGGGAGAGATGACCATCACCCTCCAGGATGTGGCTGTGCTTCTTGGTCTTCCTATCCAGGGGAGACCTGTTATTGGATCCACTCGGGTAGCTTGGCCCGACCTTTCTCAGCGCTTGGTAGGCGTTGACATTTTGTCTGATCATAGTGCTACTGATGGATCATCGATATCCATGTCTTGGCTGGAGGCACAGATTCCAGTTTTAGCTGATGATGTTGACGAGCAGACATTGATGCGTTATGCACGTGCATATATATTACGACTTATTGGAGGGAAAATGTGTACAGATCATTTAGGGATGCACGTGCACATGATGTATCTACCCCTGCTAGAGGATTTTGATCAGGCAGGGACGTACAGTTGGGGATCCGCATGCTTGGCATACACATACAGAGCATTATGCAGGATATCCGACAGGAGGCGCACATGTCTCGGGGGATGCGTCATCCTTATTCATATGTGGGCATGGGAGCACTTCCCCGCTTTCTGCCCTGATCTTGCTGGTCTACCGGTCGAGATGGCGGTGCTACATGATGCGCCGCATGGACGCTGGTATGATAATTCATTTCTAGAAGTTTCTGATGCTACTAAAAGTTATTGACTTTAATTTCTCATTATTTATCACTGTCGATGTTGTATTTTATAGGTGGTGTCAGTGCCACAATTTCAATGCGGTTCTGAGACACGATTTGGCCATATATCGGCTCGATTTGGACTTTATCTTACCCCATTAGGTATGTATATAAAATCTATAACTTTATAACAAATTTAATAATAGCATCATTTTTTTAGTTAACAGTTTTTCTAACAAGGTTAATATGTTATTTCAGATTTTATGGGTTCCATACTGGTCTTTTATGGACCAGTTGCCTCCATACTGCACGGTTGGTCTTGACGATGTTATGAAGGTAGTGCCACTCATTCACTTTCATATTGTTGAGTGGAACCAGCCTAACAGAGTCATGTGCTAGTTTCTCTTCACTCAGCAGATTCCATTACTACTGAGGCAGATAGATCATCTTCATGAGATGAAGCTGATAGGGAGGCAGGATGACGACTGGCATCGAGTACATGCTGTATTTCTCGACTGTTGGCACAGACGCGCAGAGTTTCGCATCTAGGGAGTTCCTACGGTGCAGTTCTCTCTTTCAGCGTAGCATGAGTATGATCCATGGTATAGACTGAAGTCTATACTGTATCTTACTCGAGCCAGCAGAGAGATGCATACGATTGTAAGTCAATTAAATTATATTACTATGTTTATTGAGTTATTTTCTAATTCATTTTTAATCTGTTTACCAGAGAGTCAAACAGACAGACTTATTGATATGAGTGATGAGATTGAGGATAGAGTCTTCAGCCGAGAATCCGTTCATGATCAAGCGTTGGAGCTGAGGTCATCTGTCTATGCATTTGCCGAGAGCCTCTTCGAGCGTCCGTCATGGAGACATCAGGTTCCTACCACAGAGGAAGATCCTGCAGCAGCTTCTGGTGCTGAGGAGACATGACCACGGCGACATAGATAGTGTCGTCCTACACGTCAGGCCTCACCAGTTCCACAGGCAGAGGTCGTCCCTCTAGTAGTCCAGTCTGAGCCGATGCAGGATCTGCCTCAGCCGTCATGGGATCCATCCTTTTTGACAACATATCCTCAGTTCTCTCCATCGTGGGGCCCATATGGAGTGCAGCCTTTGAGTCCAATGTCATCGCAACCTTGGGTTCCAGACCCATCGCAGAGTTGGGGTACGATATCACCATATAGTTTGTTCCCCACTACGATGATGTTGAGTTCTTCTACCATGGAGGTGGGAGAAGGATCAGGAGGGTCGTACGAGGTGGAATTGACATTTTCTCTCACTGGCATAGAGGTGGAGGATATGACAGTCGACGTTCCAGCGCCCGAGTACCATCCCTCTCCAGGTCATCAGACTCCCCAGAGATCTTTCCACGAATGTCCTATTATTAGACCACCATGTGGGACAGGATCTCCTCACCGTAGACATAGACATTGATTGTTTATGCTCATTTATATGTTTTATGTCTATGGAAATGAAAAACTATATTTTATGAAATGATTTGTGTTAGACATCCATGTGGGACAGGATCTACTCACTGTAGACATAGACATTGATTGTTTATGTTCATTTGTATATTTTATGCCTATAGAAATGAAAAATATTGTATTAGCTTTCAAAACCGCCTACTTGAAACTTAAAAATGTTTTAAGTACGTGACTTTGAAGGACTATAAAATATAAACCATAAGACCAATCGAAAAAAACCTTAAACATTCATTAAACATATAACTAATTGTTGTAAACACAAATCATTCTATAACAATTGTTCATGAAAAATAAATTATTAGCTTTCAAAACCGCCTACTTGAAAGTTAAAAATGTTTCAAGTACGTGACTTTGAAGGAATATAAAATATAAACCATAAGAACAATCTAAACGAAACCTTAAACATTCATTAAACATATAACCAATTTTTGTAAACACAAATCATTTCAGAACAATTGTTCATGAAAAATAATTTATTATCTTTCAAAACCGCCTACTAGAAACTTATAAATGTTTCAAGTACGTGACTTTAAAAGACTATAAAATATAAACCATAAGGCCAATCTAAAGGAAACCTTAAAAATTCATTACACATATATGAGTCAACCCCGCATCAATAGGATGCACGTTGTCACTAGTATCACATACATCTATAATCTTTGATGCATGAAAACATGTTATATCTCCTTTCATGGAACACTGAAATCCATTCTTCCACCCGCCATGTCGATATCCATATCAACATCTGGCTGCATAAGGGTATGTTCAAAGATATGCCACATGAAATTCTCATATGTTCGCATTCCTGCAAATATCAACGTCTTCAACACCACCATGCATCCAACCATTATAATTTCTTCTACAACTGGCACCTCATTTCCGCACGTCTAGTTGATCAGATGAAAACACCAACGATTCCACATAGCCCATTGAACTCTTCATCACCAAATCTTTAACTTTTATCATATTCAAAAGGCCACTGTAGGACCTCCTTCATCTATCCATTCCGAACACTCACATACAAGTATACTATAAATATAAAAACCAACAAGTTTTCAGGTTTTTATGTTTATAGTATACTTGTATGTGAGTGTTTTGAATGCATAGATGAAGGAGGTCCTACAGTGGCCTTTTAAAGATGATAAAAGATAAAGATTTGGTGATGAAGAGTTCAATTGGCTATGTGGAATCGTTGGTGTTTTCATCTAATCAACTGGACTTGTGGAAATGTCACCTCCGCACATCCAGTTGATCAGATGAAAACACCACCAATTCCACATAGCCCATTGAACTCTTCATCACCAAATATTTATCTTTTATCATCTTAAAAAGGCCATTGTAGGACCTCCTTCATCTATCCATTCCAAACACTCACATACAAGTATACTATAAACATAAAAACCTGAAAACTTGTTGGTTTTTATGTTTATAGTATACTTGTATGTGAGTGTTTGGAATGGATAGATGAAGGAGGTCCTACAGTGGCCTTTTGAAGATGATAAAAGATAAATATTTGTTGATGAAGAGTTCAATGGGCTATGTGGAATCGGTGTTGTTTTCATCTGATCAACTAGACGTGAGGAGGTGAAATTTCTGCAAGTCCAGTTGATCAGATGAAAACACCATCGATTCCACATAGCCCATTGAACTCTTCATCAAAAAATATTTATCTTTTATCATCTTCAAAAAGCCACTGTAGGACCTCCTTAATCTATCCATTCCAAACACTCACATACAAGTATACTATAAACATAAAAACCTGAAAACTTGTTGGTTTTTATGTTTATAGTATACTTGTATGTGAGTGTTTGGAATGGATAGATGAAGGAGGTCCTACAGTGGCCTTTTGAATATGATAAAAGATAAAGATTTGGTGATGAAGAGTTCAATGGGCTATGTGTAATCGTTGGTGTTTTCATTTGATCAACTGGACGTGCGGAAATGGGGTGACAGTTGTAGAAGAAATTATAATGGTTGGATGCATGGTGGTGTTGAAGAGGTTGATATTTGCAGGAATGCGAATGTATGAGAATTTCATGTGGCATATCTTTGAACATACCCTTATGCGGCAGGATGTTGATATGGATATGGGCATGGCGGGTGGAAGAATGGATTTCATTGTTCCATGAAAGGATATATAACATGTTTTCATGCATCAAATATTATAGATGTATGTGATACTAGAAACAACGTGCATCATATTGATGTGGGGTTGACTCATATATATGTAATGAATGTTTATGGTTTCGTTTAGATTAGTCTTATGGTTTATATTTTACAGTCTTTCAAAGTCACGTACATGAAACATTTCTAAGTTTCAAGTAGGAGGTTTTGAAAGCTAATAAATTATTTTTCATGAACAGTTGTTATGAAATGATTTGTGTTTAAAAAAATTGGTTATATGTTTAATGAATGTTTAAGGTTTCGTTTAGATTGGTCTTATGGTTAATATTTTATAGTCCTTCAAATTCACGTACTTGAAACATTTTTAACTTTCAAGTAGGCGGTTTTGAAAGCTAATAATTTATTTTTCATGAACAGTAGTTATGGAATGATTTGTGTTTACAACAATTGGTTATATGTTTAATGAATTTTTAAGTTTTCTTTTAGATTGGTCTTATGGTTTATATTTTATAGTCTTTCAAAGTCACGTACTTGAAACATTTTTAAGTTTCAAGTAGGCGGTTTTGAAAGCTAATACATTATTTTTCATGAACAGTTATTATGAAATGATTTTTGTTTAAAACAATTGGTTATATGTTTAAAGTTTCGTTTAGATTGGTCTTATGGTTTATATTTTATAGTATTTCAAAGTCACGCACTTGAAATATTTTTAACTTTGCAATTTTGAAACAAAATTTTAAAAACTAATAAATATTTTTGTTAGGTGAAAGGTGGAATTCTCCGGAACATTTTTTATGAATTATGTATATAAATAAATATATAAACAAAACAAAACAAAATAAATAATTTTTTTTAGGGGAAAGGCGGCATCACGTGTGCCGCCTTTATGCCATAGTGCAAAGGCGGCATCTGCGATGCCGCCTTTCACCCGTAATTCAAAGGCGGCATCGCGGATGCCTCCTTTGAGGCGCATTTTGAAAAAAAAATTGACCTAACCATTTTTTTGAATTTTTTTTAAAATGTATTAAAAAAACTCTAAATATCTGTGTCATTTAATGTTTTCAATACTTTTTTATTCTATTCATACGATTCTGCATTTTTTGTTATCAAATTTCAAAGTTCCTGATTCAGTCTCTGGTTGATCAATTTTGTTCACATCGCCTCTCAACCACAACAACCTGAGGGAAGTATCTCTCAAATTTTGATGTGGGACCCAGATCCACAAGTATTGATAACACATGCTTTAAAAAGCTATATATAATGAACATTGTTTAATCTATATGATATATCCCATCCATTGAATCTCACACATCACCTTTCAAAATAAGTTGATCCCGAACAACTCTTATTAGAAATGAGCTGATCCCACATAGTTATAAGACTTCATCTTCTTACTCTCAATAAAGAAACAATCCAGGATGGCTCGAGTAGACTGGTCCTCACCCGGCATGTCGAAATATTAATACAGGCATGATCAAACCAAATAAAGTCATGAAAGTTCATATTTCATGCCTACTGATGTATTCAAAGAAAAAAAGACAATGAAAGAATCCATCACAAGAACCTATCATAATAAAAAATGACGTTTAATGATGTTGTATGTGATTACATGATATAAAATCACCCCGATGTCACAAGATGATGGGAATATCATGTGAAAAATTGGAGACACTCAATGTGTCATCACATGAACATCACAAGAAGATGTTTCGTGAACCAACGTGGTAGAAGGATGACGACATCAAAGCCATCACAAGATGAGGAACAGATCTTTGAGAGCATGATGATCCCATATTTTGGAAGTATTATTGTTTTAATATTTTGAGATTATTAAGAAGATCAAACGAAGCACTGAGTTGTCACATGATAAAGTGAAGTGATCATGTGATCGCATGATCACATCGATGATGCTTGGAGAAGCTGAGAATATCAGAATTAATGAGATACCAAGATCCCCAGGTGTGTTTGAATGAGTTCTTAGTACACCTTTATAGTTGGAGATAGGTGGCATAAACATTCCTATATATATAGAGGCTCAACAGAGAGTCATTACTGCTGTGTTTTTTATAAATTGAGGAGAGATCCTAAAACAAAGAAATCCCAGATGATTCAATCACATGAATGAGTATTCCACAAAAAATATTATATCATGAATTCATTGTTAGAAGGAAGCCATGGGCAATGACAATTGTCTCGTGAAGGAAAATTCTACGAGAAATAATGGTTTTGTGAAGTAACCGGGGACAATCATCTTGTCTCATGAAGGAACTCTCATACAAACCAATTTCACATGAAAGAGACACTGAGGACAATCTAGGTCTCGTGAAGTAAAATCCCACAACCCATTATGTCTCATAAAGTAAAGGATAAGGAACCTATGGACACATCATCTTCCACTCAAAGTTTATATGTGAGTCTTCTGATCTCACAAAGGTTAATATAGAGACACCTACAGGAAACACCTTCTATCTCATGGAGGAACCAATGACACATCCCTTGATTACTTGAAGGGGTTGAAGAGACACCACTAACTGTATCTCTTATCACACAAATTCCTTGTGTATGGGAAGTGAAATTAAAGAATGTCATTTTGAATGATCTTTGTATGATCATGTAAAGGAGGTAGTGATATCACAAGATCTGTACACGTGATGTAGAAGTTGTACTTGTAATTCCTTCCATGTTTTTAAGAAAAAAGTGTTTATGAAGAATAAGCATGAGCCACACTTAGATCACACAAATGTAATGAAAATTTCACACTATTTTCATAACCCTAGATATGTCATAAACTTGGAATGGATATGTTAAGTTTCATGTGATGTGGATAACCAGTTCATACAATATATGCAATTTTGTGTTAAAAAGGAGCAGATAGTATTTTCAAACTCACACCCTTATGTGAATGATTTTCAGGGGTACATGAACACATGAATAACATGAATATGATCATCTATACACATGAGAACCTGAAAAATACCCAAAACATAATTTAGATGCATATAATATAATAGATATCTTAATTGAGTGTGCTATGATTTCAAATTCCATGAAAACCATCAATGAAATGCGCTTGATTTGAGACTGAATCTGGACAAATTATCAGAAGATCTTACATATGAGTTGATAGTGTTTAAGAATTCAATAAGACATACTAAACTAACTTTGCACAATATCATTCTTTGATATAATATGTCACGACCCCCTCCCTCCAAAGATGCCCCTCCTGGGATGGAAATAAAGAAAGGGAGATAATGTCCCCTGAGTCTCGCCACCAATAGGCCCCGTGTTGGCGACAAGCACTAAGGGTGTAAAAATATCACAATATGGGTGGCATTAACCTTTATAATGAAACAATATTTGGAGATAAGATGAATCATCTACAATGAAACTATAAAATATAATATAAAGAAATTTGAAACCATCCCAATGCATGTGTAAAATAGAACTAATACCGTAAAAGTATCCAAAGTAAATACCCAAAAGTAAAGTTATGAAGTGATAGAAAAACTGTCCAAAGGTCCGAGCTAGTAACACCTAACATGGTCCATGAAATACTATTGAAAACCTGAAAATAGTTTTATATACGTTGGATGAGTATACAAGTACACTCAGTAGGAAAACCAAGGTCTCTCATGAACGCGTGAAAGAAGCATACTAATGCCCCTATGAGAAATAGTAGAACCAAACAACACCTAAGAAAGTAAACTAACCATCCCAAACTCACCATCGAACTCTCACCAAATAACTCAAGACAAGTAATATAATATAAATCACATCAATGATAGGGTACCCCACACCACTTTCCCACTGATTATCTACTCTCACATACCAAAGGAAAATGTCTGGGTGCTCCCACCTCTTCTGAATATATGATATCGCATCCTGCCCACACACACCTAGGCCTGACCACACATCCTACTCACACACACCTGGTCCTCACAACAAATCCCTCTTGCACACACCCGGGCCTCACAACACATCCCTCCACCACACACCTGGGCCTCACAAGACATCTCATCTCATCACGAAGACACCTGAGAAAGAACATCAAAACTCATCCTGAAGAAACCTAGGATAGAACATCCCAACTCATCCCAAAGACTCCTAGAAGACCACATCTCATCAAATCTAGCCCGAAGAAACTTGGGTCGTCAATTACTGAAAGAGGGGGAAAGGAATATCGGGTGACCAACCATCCATCTTCCCACTAGGATATTGATAAAGACACCCCCATATGACTATCCGGGTGTTTATCACATTGTGATCAACATGGGTGGGGTGTGTATATAAATAACAATAATATACAAGTATATGTACAATATCAAACACTCCATCCCAACCTATGGGTTATCAAGAAAAAAACCACCTCACAAGACTGTCACCTTTGATTCCACCTCTAGATGCAATTATTAGGATCTACAACCATCATTTCAGAAGGAGAAGAGCCTAATAAAAAAATTCTTCATCACATTACCCCCATGATCAACACCCATTCATTTCATCATTTAGCACCAACCATGTTTAATCACACAACCACCATTTTAATATTTCCTTAACCACTTCCATCTTATTAACCAATCCAACCCAAGTCACTCCAATATTCATCAAAAAATTATTTATTCATTCCATCAATACATAGTAAATGAAGCAACACAGTAAAATTTATGGTAAATTAATTCACTCTTCATTAAAGACACATCATACCATGACCTCTAGATATGGGGTAAAGCTTACTGCATGTTATCAAAGGGGAAGAATCCATACCAATCACTAATATCCTTCTTCAAATTCATCCTAACCAAACACCCACAAAAACCAAAACAAACCCCCCAAATCCAAACCATGTCTAGAAACATATGCCCAAATCAACAGTTTCGCAACCCTGTAGCATAATCACACCACACCCATCATAGACCGACTACAAAACCACTTTTCATCTACTTCCCCCCATACACACAATCCACAACAACTTTTCACATCACATCACTTCTCATAAAAAGGAAAAAATATTTTCAGATTTAATAAGGTATCCATTATTCAATTCCACTTGTAAATTTTGGGGTTATCCCATAAACTGTATGATCTTGGGGCATCCATTTATGAGACAAATATATGTGGTTAACCATATTTTATAAATAAATGTTAATAAAGAACAAACATAGTGCATCTCACGAAATGTCCCATTCGAAATCAATGACCCCTAATGGCCATTATTTTCAGTAGGTAGCTAGCCAATAAAAATAAAAATATGAACCGAAAAAATAATAATTAACTAAGATCATGCATCACTTTTCCCCACACCCTATATGATGATTATTAAACCTATTCTATTATATATATAAATATAAAATAAACTATATTCCCAAGGGGAAATATCTATACACCCATCCTGTATGATACACAATTAAGAAAGGCGATGGAGAAACCTACTTGGAAGAAAGATGATCGTCACTTCCTGGCTACACTGAAATAGTGGTGTGCATACAGTAGGAAAAACTCCAGGGAAACACAAACCAAAAGCTATGGTACTTTAATAGACTCCTACAAGAATAAGGGTTCAGGGCATTTTGTAGCAAAATGAAACAAGAAAGAATGGTAAAGGGAAAATATATCCCAGTTTTTTGAAAATATAAATATAGTCACGATATTAGATATAGTTCTAATTTTCCATTAAAGGAAGAAATCACCATTACCGTGCAGTTTAACCAATTAAAATACTTAGGACCCTTCGGGAATTAAAGATTTGATTTAATTTCTTTTAATTAGTCTTAGATCCTTTCAAACAGGGCATTGTAATCATTTTACATCAAAGAATGATGTAAAAGGGAAAAAAATGAAGAGCTGGGAACACTGATCATGAGACACCACTAGATGAGGCACCACCAACATGTCACTTTTGGATGAGGCACCATCAGGATGAAGCGACTTCCACCGTCAGTGAGACACCGTCAGAAAAGGCACTACAGGATGAGTAACCACTAGCGAGCCATCATTAGTGAGTGAAAGACTATTCTAGCATGAGTGGATGCCAGGGTGAAGCACTGCCATCATGATCTACCACCAGGGTGACACACCATTGGCATGAGGTTCTGCCGAAAACATGGAAAACCGAGAATTCTAAAAAGTGTTGAAAAGAGTAATTGTGACTTCCTAGGACACCTCAAACACCAGATATCTCATAAAGTAATTGATTGGAAATGTCTATATCATTACATCAGATACCTCTTAAACTATTCTTGCCCTCGAGAATTAAAAATAAAACTAAAGGTAAATAGAGGAAGGTTTTGAAAAACCATCCCTCAGGATACCTCTCAAGAATATCATTACACTTAATGCACTACTAAACAAAAAGATATCTAATGATAAACCACCATGTGTTTCTCAAAAGTTGGAGTGAAAACCGCTACATCCAAGAACACCTCCTCTAATATATGTAAACCCGACCTTATAATGTCATCCCAAATGACCACAAAACACCCAACACAATTACATCAACCAAACCATCTTGAATTCACAAATTAAGGAATACCATCCTCCATGTTAAGATACTATCCACTCTAGGTGGAACTGACTTGCCCATAATAGGTTTAATAACATGACAGATAATGAATCTTTATTAGGACTCAGGTCCCCCCTTTTCATATGTTGATAATTTTTCAAACATCTTACCACACACACATCACATACAAAGGGGAAACAACTCATCTCATATAAAACAGGGTTTAGACATAACATTACAATGAAAAACAAAGGAAAGACAAACCGAAAAAAACATTGGGTACTGGGCACACACCTATGTCTCTTGTTCCCAAGTACTCTTTTCCTAGCCATAATGCCTCCTTAACACATGAAACAAAGGGATAACCCATCCATGCAAAACCTTCACTCTAAGATCCTAGATATTTACTTCCTGCTTTAAAAACATTGTGTAATCCTTGATATCTAACTCCCCCCAGTCAATGACATGAGATTCATCATGGAGATACTAATGAATTTGAGAGGAATTAAAGATGTTGCAGGCCTTTCTAACCATGGTCGAAACTCCAACTGATATTCCACCTTTCCAACTCGCCCAAACACCTCAAAGGGTCCAACGAACCTGGGAGAAAGCTTACTACCTCTACTAAACCTTCACTGTGCACATTGAGGGGAAAACTTCAATAACACATAGTCACTAACCTCTAACTCCAATGACCTCCTTCTGCAATCGATATATGAATTCTTCCACTCATGTGATGCTTTTTTCCTCTCACGAACATGCATGACCTTTTTTTCGTGATCTTCACCACATTGAGACTAATAAGAGCTATCTCCCTGACCTCCATCCAACACAATGGAGAATGAAATGGTCTCCCATAAAAGTCCTCAAATGGTTCCATGCTAATAGAAGAGGGATAAATATTATTATAGAAAAATTAAACCAAGGGAAAGTGTCATACCCAAGATCCACCGAAGTCCAAGATGCATGCCCACAACATATCCTCCAATGTTTGGACAGTCTGTTCCATATTCCCATATGTCTGATGGTGGAAAGAATTTTTGAGGTGTAATTGCGTTCTAAATGCATGTTGCAATACCCTTCTGACTTTTGAGGTAAAAAATGTGTCCCTATCTGAGACAATGGTCATTGGAGCTTCAAATTTCACCACTTCATCCTTGTACTTTCAACCCAAGCATCCATTTCTCCTGACACCTTGATCGCTAAGAAGTGAGATGATTTTTTCAATAAATCTATGATCACCCAGATAGCATCACAACCTCTATATGTTTTTTCTAACCCTGTGATTAAATCCACTAATATTTCATCCCATTTACACATAGGAACATACATGGGTGTCAAAAAACCACCGTGAACATGGTGCTCGGACTTTACTTTCTAGAAAACCAAGCCCTTTGACATAAGCGCTTCCACTGCCCATTTCATCCCAAGCCTCCAAAACTGCATCCTCAAGCCATGATACATTTTGTAAATTCATGGGTGTACATCCAAAGGTAAGTTATGAAACTCAATAAGGACTCACTTGTGCGTCAATACCCAAAAAAAATGGCTTCCCATGAAACAACATCAGGTTCCAAACATCCTTCAACCATCTCTCTAGAGCATCACCATGGACAACATAATCATGCATCACCTCTTCCTCTAAGTCTCACCACTAAGACTCCTCCACCTGGTGAATTAGAGAATACAATACCATCATTTGAAACAGACATACTTTACCACCATCCGCTCTTGCATTCATGTGAAAGGATTCCAACTCTTCCATCACTCTCCAAGCATCTGCATATTTATGAACAACCTCCTTTTGGGACTTCCTGCTCAAGGAATCAACCACGAAATTACACTCCTAAGGTGTAAGCGATCTAAAAATTATATTTTGGAATAAACTTCATCCACCTTTGTTGTTGCAAGTTTAGATAACACCGATAAAAGATATACCTCAAGATATTGTGATCTGTGAAGACCACAAACCTTTCCCAATGAGGTAATGACGCCACAAATTCAGTGAGAACACATCTTCTGCTAACTCTAGATCATGGGTGGAATAGTTAAAATCATGTGGATATAACTTTCTAGACCCATAAGAGATCACTTATCACTGCTACATCAACACACATCCCAAACACATATGGGAAACATCACAAAACACCTCAAACATCACCCCTTCCTCAGGCAACCAGAACACTAGGGAATTGACCAAATCCCCCTTCAGGAAAACAAACACTGCCTAGAACTAATCACTCTAAACAAAAGTATGGTCTTTCATAGTCAAGGCTATCAATATGGCTACTACTTGAGATAAATTGGGTACATACCTCTGATAATTGTCTGAGAGACTAAAGAAACTGTGAACCTCTACCATGTTTTTGGTTGTTTCCCAAGAAAAAACTAATTCAATATTTGAAATGTCTACTGCCACATCCTTTTGAGACCCCACATTCCAGAGGAAATGTACCTCTTGTGTCTAGAATTTACACTTGGAAAACTTTCCATAGAGATGGTGGTGTCAAAGAACATGCAAGACAATTTTGAGATGATCGACATACTATTACTCTTACTTTGAGTAGATTAAGATATCATTGATGAATACAATGATGAATCGGTCTATTAAATCACATAAGATAGAGTTCCTAATACCCATGAACATGGATTGGGAATTTATAACACCAAATGGAATGATTATAAACTCTAATCACCTAGACCTACATTTGAAGGAAGTCTTTGAGATATATTCCTCCTTCACCCTTAACTGGTGATCTCCAAACCGAAGATCGATATTAGAAAACCAACTCACCCCTCTCAACTAGTTGAAATGATTTTCTATCCTCAGAAAAGGGTAAGGGTTCTTTATTTTCACTTCATTATACCTCCGATAGTCTATTCAAAACCTCAGACCATCATCAACCTTCTTGGTGAACAACACTAGAGCACCCCATGATGACACAATGGGACAAATGTAACCTTTATACATCTAATCATCTATTTGAATCCTTAACTCTAGATACTTAGAAGGTTCCATCTGATAAGGATCCATAAAAATTGGAGAAGCACTGGGCTGCAAGTCTATCTTGAACTCAACATCACTTCAAGGGGGTAACAACACAAGATCCTCGGGGAAAACATAAAGGAACTCTCAAATGACCCTGTGAACCTCTACCATCCTAGTGTCCACTAATTCCACTAATAGATCATACAATAAGGAAATAAGGGGTTCCACACCCCAACTTTCAACCTGACAACATCGCTTGCCACTGAAAACCACACATTGACCATCCACATATGAAAAAAACGACTCTCCTCTAGAATAAATCTATAAGATAACGTAAATAATACAAATAGTTGATGCTAATAATGAAATCATTTGGATGCATCTGTACCATGAATAGATTCCCACAAGACTGATGTGTTCCCATCACCATTCTACACCCATGGAATACATCAAAATTTCGGTCTAGATTCTGAGAGTTATACTCAACACCAAGATCAATGGAAGCCTCTATATGGATAGTCCCCGAGAATGGACCAGAGTAGGTACAAAAAAGGAGTGTGAAGCTAGTGAATCAAACATGGTATAAATAAGGTCACTAAAAAAATTGATCATACCTATGACGATCTCTGGCACCACTGGAACTATCATATCCAATGTGTGAAACTAAAAATACCCATATCCCCTACCTCTATGTTGATGACCAGCTCAATGACTATGTTTATGTCAAGGTACCTGAACACGAGGAGCATCCTGAGGTCATCCTCCACCAACTCCAACTCATCTCTGTAGATAGAAAGCCTACTACCACTTCTGCAGAAATGGTCTTTCGGGAAACTGCTGTAGAGGATGACACTAAACCTATCCACCTCCACTAAAGTGAGCCCAGGAAGCTACTAGAAATTGGTTCTGAAGATGGCCATGAACCCCATATAAGAAACACATTATCCCCAAGCCTATAGGAAAGGGAAAAAGACCACTGGAACCAGAAGGTCGAAAAGGAATCTCCTTAAGTTGTCTCCCCACTGGTCAAAACCTTGATGGTATTGGAACCTTAGATTTTCCACTAAAAACTCTACCTCTAGAAGAAATCTGTTGGCTACCCTCTCATGGTAGACCTCCTCATGAGTTCATCCACTCGATCACCTCTTCCTTATTCTGAACCACCAAATATGTAGGTAAAGTAAAAGGAATAACATTGTACTAGATAGAAGGATGAAGTGGATCCTCAAAACACCTCACATGAGAATCATAATCTAGAAAGATATATGGGGAAAAACAAATAAGATCCTTTAAATTTATCATAATCTCCCTCCCTTACATACTCCCATGTTGAAGGGAGTGTATCTCATGCCACTTCTTAGCCTTCATGGTTGAAGAAAGGAACTTTTCCCGAAACTCCTTATGGATGTCAACCCACAAAACATATTCCTCTTTCCTCTATCATAAATACAACGTCCACCACTGAAACATGGCACCCCACAACTGAATAACTACCAAAGGGGCCCTGTACTCTATTGGGGACCAAATCAAAATGAATGAAATCTCTAACTCCTCTATCCATCCTTTTGTATCCATGTCAGATATGGTACCCTTGTACTTCCCCAATGTTTGCCTCTGGAAATCATGCAAAATCCTATTCTAGTGACTGGCCTCATAAAATAGATCAACCCTACAATGATCAACCAGATTAGCCTACTAAAACCCAAATTCTTAAGCCACACACAGATGATGACCAGGAGACATAGATGAAAGGACAACACATATTTTATAATCCTGAGTAGTATTGAATTTTATTAATATTTTTTAATCCATTTCATTCATTATTTTATCCATTTTAACCTTCAAAGGACAACATAATTCAAACAAGATCACAAGTCATTATGATGCATGTACCATTCCTAGGTCTCTAACCTGCAAACATATCCATCTCACATGATCGTTCAATAAGCTCAGAGTCTATAAAATAGATCATGGGGGGCTAAAGTACGATGTCATAGCTGGTTTCCCTGGATTATGTTACACACCAAGGTAACCTAGAGCTATTTCCATACCATCCAATGAAATCCTCACTATGCCTTACTCTAAAATCCATCATATCTCTCAACCATCATCTATGATTCCACTCTGTCACAACCCCCTCCCTCTAAAGTTACCCCTTCTGGGCTAGAAATGATGAAAGGGAGATAATGACCCCTCATGTATTACCTCCAGTAGGCCCCGAGTTATTGACTATCACTAAGGGCATACAAATCTCATAATATGGGAGGCATTAACCTTTATAAGGAAACAAGATCAGGAGATAAGCTGAATCATCCACAATGAAACTCCAAAATAGAATATAAAGAATACTGAAACCATCCCATATGAATGTGTAAAATAAAACTGTTATAGTAAAAGTATCCAATGTAAATACCCACAGGTGATGATAAGCATTGACACATCAACTATTGAAAGGTCTGAGCTAGTAATGCCCAACACAGTCCACGAAATCTTCCTAGAAACCTGAAAATAGTTTTATATATGTAGCATGAGTATATATGAAATACTTAGTAGGAAAACCAAGGTCTATCATACAAATGATAAAGAAGAATACTAATTTCCCTATGATAAAACAGTATAACCAAACAACACATAAGTAGGTAAAATGACCATCCAAACCTCACCATAGCATGCTCACCAAATAATGCAAGTCCAAGTAATATAATAGAAATCACATCGATGAGAGGGCACTCAACACCACTTTCCCACTAATTATCCGCTCTCACAACCCAATGATAAATGTCCTGGAACTCTCACCACTTCCGAATATACTACATCGCATCCCACCCATATAGACCTGGGCCTCACAACACATCCCGCCCATACACATCTGGGACTCACAACACATCCCCCCCCCACCGCACATACTTGGGAATCAAAATACATCCCATCTCATCCCAAAGACACCTAGGAAATCCCATCACAACTCATCCAGAAGACACCTAATAGATCACATAAAAACTCATCCCAAAGACACTTGGACACCACATCTCATCACATCCTACCCGAAGAAACTTGTTCCATCATCGCCAAGAAGAGGGAGTAGGGAAGATCGGGTGGCCAAACATCCATCATCCCAATGAGATGTTATGAAATACACCCCACATGACTATGCAGGTGTTTGTCACATAGTTATCAACATTGATGGGATGTGTATATAAATAAAAAGAATATACAAGTATATGTACATTATCAAACACTCCATCCCAACCTATGGGTTCTCAAGAAAACAACCATCTCACAACACTGTCACCTTTTCTTCCACCTCTTGATGTAATTATTAGGATCTATGACCATCATTTCAGAAGGAGAAGAGACTGATAATCAAATTTAGCTTCACATTACCCCCATGTTCAACACCCATTCATTTCATCATTTAGCACCAACTATGTTTAATCACACAACCACTATTTTAATATTTTCTTAACCACTGCTATATTATTTACCAAAACAACCCAAGTCACTCCTAACTTTATAAAATAATTATTTATTCATTCCGTCACTAACCAAGAAATTAAGAAACACATAATAATAATATTAAATTAACACACTTCACATTAATGACACATCATACCATGACCTCTAGATTATGGGTGAAGATTTTTACATGTTATCAATGGCAAAGAACCCATACCAATCACTAATATCATTATTCAAAGTCATCCTACCCAAACAAACATACCAACCAAAACAAACCCCAAACTCATAACCAAATATAGCAATATATTCCTAGATTAATAGTTTCACAACCCTATTACATAATCACACCACACCAATCACAATCCTACTACAGAACCACATGTCATTCACTTCCCCCAATACACACAAACCACAAAAATTATGAACATCACATTGCCTATTATACTGAGGAAAACACATTTTCAGATTTAATAATGTATCCCTTATCTAATTACACTTGTAAATATTGGGGTTATCACATAAACGGTATGATCATGGGGGATCCATTTATTATCTGAATATACATGGTTAACCAAATTTTATAAACAGACATTCAAAAAAATCAAAAAATATGCATCTCACAAACTATCCTATGTGCAAAAAAAGGACCCACAAGGAACACGATTTATAGTGGGTAGTTAGCACATACAAATCCCAATATCAACCAAAAATAAAATAATAAACCAAGATCATGCATCACATTTCCCAACCCCTGGTGTATTGATTATTAAACCAATTTAATTATATTTATTAATCTAGAATCAATTATCTTCATAAGAGGAAGAATTTATATAACCATCCCTGATAATTCAAAATTAAGAAATATGAAGGATAAAACTACTCGGAAAAAAGATGATCGACACTTCCTGACTGCACTGAAATTGGGGCACACATGCGGTAGGAAAAAATCTAGGGAAACATGAACGAAAATCTACAACACTTCACTTGACTCCTATATGAATAAGGGTTCAAGGAATCCCATATAAATAGGAAACAAGAAGGAATGGTCAAGGTAAAAGATATCTTAGATTTTGGAAAATTTAAAAAGAGTCACGTTATTAGATATTATTCTGATTTACCATTAAAGGAATATTTGGTGTAACACCCCAAGATTTCATAGTGTGTTATTTCTTCAAAATAATTCAATAACTTGCACTACACGCAACACCGAGTTCAAGCGCACCCTGACTTACCAAACTAGTCGTTCAAAAGAGGTTATGAATAGTATTAACTGAATTTTGAACTTTATATAATTATTATAATTTTAAAATCCACATTATGAGTTTCTTAGACATAATGTAAGAACAAATTCATTTTTTTCAGATAAAAGAAATATTTTTTCAAAAATGCACTTTTACCGACTTTTAATGGTGAACCCTTTTTAAATCCAATATTTTAAAACTTTTATATATTCAATTTGAATAAATAAATTTATTCTTTAGAATGGGGAAATCAAAAATTTAAAATGTAACACCCCAAGCTTCCTCGGTACGCTTCTCTTTGAATAATACAGTAGTGTGTGTTGTACGCAACTTCGAGTTCTAACACACACTACAACCAATCAAACTAGCCCTTATAAATAGTAATACCTACTTTTTTGAAATTTTATACATTTTATATTTCAAAATGGACTTCATTTTTGGATTCATAATATCTAAATTATCCTAGGATGAAATTTTGGTACTTTTCGGATAACTTTTATATTTTAATGAATAGTGAAAATTACTAAATGTTTATTAAAAACAACTTTTTTAATCAAAATAATTAATAGTGATAAATTATGAATTTGAGTGGTTTTAAAGTATATTTAGAATATATTTTTACCATTTAATACAATGTTTTTCATTGGACATAATTTCACATTTAAACCGGACATAAACAAGTGTCAATCTTTTGATAGTTATTATCTCTTAAAAACACACTTTTTGTTTTGACAGTAGGAATTAATTTTAAATTAATTTCTACCACTTCTGTGTTTTGAATTTGAAAAATGGAATCCATATTTGGAATCAGGATGTCCAAATTGTGTAAATAGTTAACTTTTATTTTTAGACATTTTGAATAATTACTTTGGTAAATATTCTATTTACCATGGTTAAAGGGTAAATCCGGTAAATAAGGGTAAAAAATAATATAATAATAATAATAAATTACCATAAAACGTGTCTTAACCCTATTGGTTGATACATATCTGACCATGGACATCTTTGGGTAGATTTTGGGACCCCATGGATCCACTTGTAAGTGATAATGACACTTTATATTAATTAAGTTAAAGTAAATACAAAAATGACATAAGCCTATATCTTTTAGAGAAACAATTTTTAAATAGGGTTATATATTTAATATTTTATACTATAAATATTCATTAGAAATATAAAAATATTTCATATATAATGGTATTTTATTTATAATTTTTACACATTAAATAATTTAATTTATTTATGACACAATGATGATGTAGTAATTACCTTATTCGTGAAATATTAAAATAATTGATATTATAAATACCCAAATAAATATAATTTGAGACTTTTAATGAATTACACGAATTTAATAGGTTAATATGACATGTTAGTATTGATTTAATTAACTTTTTTTGAATTAATAATTGTGTTATGAGTTTCAAAAAAATCAAATACAAAATAGTGTCAAAATTGACATAAAAGAGTTTTTAAAAAAATATTATATTATTCATTGATATTAAATTCCTAAATATCTATGGTTCATAAAAAGGACTTTTATCATGATATTTGTATCATTAATGGACCACTTGGGGGTCTCTTGGAGGTATATACTATGTTTATTAACTATATAATATAGAAATACAAAGTGACATGGTAAGTGTCAAACTAATTAACCAAGAGTTAAAACTAAAAGATAAGGTTAATATAATGACACAAACCTATCTAAAATATATTGGTTGAAAGTATTTAGACTCATACCCACATTTTTGCTTTCAATAATCCACTTTTGATCCATTAGAAACTGAATATTAATTTATTATAAAATAATACTTTAAGTTTTTTCTAAAGAGACCTCCTCCCCATTATAAAAGGACACCGCTTCTAACCAATTACTCACACCTCTCAAGCCTTTTGGATTGTCCAACCTCTGAAAAATTAAGCTAAATACATCACTATACTCCTATTAGAAGCCTTAAATTAGGCATAAGGCTCTTCAAGAGTCATTTTTGGTTCAAACCAAACGGAGTTACCCAAATTAAAGGTAACGATTTTTCTTAGCTTCTTTTCTTTTATTTTACTTATCCAACCCCTAAAATCTTCTTATTATTTTCTTTTGTAACAAAAAAAGTATCCTAAATATACTAGTATATTTTTATTAGAAGTATTAAAACTAAACTTACACACACCTCCATTTAATGGGTGAAGAACATAATGTTTCTGTGGATGGCAACCAAACGCCTCACGAAGCGATGATTGTTCAATTATCTCCTATCACCTCTCATGGTAGACATTATGATGGAACTATAATTAAATATGATATTAATGATATTTATTTTATATATAATATTCTGTAATTCCATTTTATATCATACCATTATTCATTTCATGTTCTATATATATACGATAATTTCATTTGAGGAAGTGCGGACTACCGCCCCCTCAAAGTGATATGACTCGTTCATACCATACATGGAATGTATAAAGGATGGTGTTAATGAAATAAAGTAAAAAATATAAGATATTATATTATAATAGAATGATAATATACCTATGTATCATTTTTTTTGATTCCTTTTAAAATAAAAAATGAAATAGAAGTAGTGTTCGTGCGTACGTACGGATTACCGTCTCCACGAACGCGATGAGATTCATTTCCCCATCATATCCATTAAAGAATAATTATCGTTTTATGATTAAATTTAATGTTTAAGGACTTTATATAATTCTGGATATGAATAAGACACAAACTATCCATAACAAAGACGGCTTACGTAACGAAGCATATAAAGGAAAACGAATCAGTTAACACCCGAAACGACGATAATACTAAAATATTATTAACAAAGCAATATTAAAAGATAATATATGATATCATATTTATGAATATGATTCTTGTATAATTTAATAACAATTATTTAACTATTATACAGGAGGTTAACATACACACTATCAAGGAAAAGTACAAGGTAACGGGTTTTCATCTCACTCCTTATTCCCGTGAGATTCATGCCATATTGCCACTATTACCTTTTGTGTGGTGTATGTACTACCGATAATTGTATTCTTTGTGTAATACAATTTAATTTATGTGTATTTACATATTAATTGTATGATACCTCTTTCATGGGGTGTATGTTTCGTAAGTTAACAAATTGGTAAGGGTTTATTTCACAATCTCTTCATTATCTGAGGTTGTTTATACGTAATTATCTACTAGGACCTCTTTATCATCCACATACATGTTTCTTAAAAATGTATTTCAAAACATTCTTACTATTTTAGAGAATATGGGTTAAATTCATTTATACCTTTGTTTGACTTTTTATAAGAAGTTTATAAAGGAATATTTTCGTCGTTTTCCAAACAGGGTCCTTTTTAACCTTTTCGAAAAAATTAAGTTGAGAATGTCTTTTTTAACTTATACGAAAGGTGCAGTTATTCTCCGCTGTTTTTACTCCTTTGAAGATTCCCTTAAACGCTTATAAGGATATTTTCAAAATTAAAGTTTTCTTTTATAATTATGTGATTTTTAAATGATTTCAAAAAAAAGAGAGAGATATTTCTCTCAAATATATGAAAATCCAGTGCAAATGTATAAGTATTTAATGCAAGCTTAAAAATGTTTCCAGAAAACCCGACTCTCGAGTGTGGTAGAAAGGAAGGGATTGGGCGTGGACCAATAATGGCCTGTAATTAGTCGATCAGTCTCATAATTAGTTATTTTTTTTCAAAAACTTCCATAATGTTTTCAGAAAAACACTAGAGTATATTTTAGCAATTTTAAACTTAAGTATCTTCTAAAAAAACTGCATCAGTAGGTCTCATGAGACAAACTAGTGTCTTGGCACGAGGCCTTGATGAAATCTTATTTGTAGTCTTGGCACAAGGCCTTGGCTACGTGTTTATGATATTCTGTCATTATGCATTCCATCATTATGAAAGTGGTTAGTGATATTGCATGCGATTATTCGACTAGTAGAATATCCATGTGAATAAGTAAATGACATTATTTTATTTTTGCCATATTATTTTGAAGTTCAAGTTTAAAAGGCTTTTGTTTTAGTTATACATTGCCTTAAATGTTTATGATTATTTATTAAAGTTTCTTCTGTATTGTTTACCCTTACTGAGAATTTAAGCTCACCCCTTTCTATGTTTTATTTTTCCCAGGATTCCAAGAAGTGTATTGTGATTGATATGCAGGGTTAAGTGAAGGGAATAATGGTGTTCATAAAGGATTATTTATGTTGTTATAATGTGCAATGTAACATTTATATATGTAATCTATTTTCCAAGACTGATAAACCGATCGGTCCTTTTGGAATTGATTCCTTGTGATCATGCCAATGTTATGTAATAATGCACCGACTCTGGGTAACTGGGGTCGAGGAATTATATTTGGACAAGACCACCTGGTTTGAATAATGAAAAGACTCTGAGCCCTTAGGTAATTAATGATATGATTTTAAGACATTGATTTGGTCGCATATCCATTAAAATAAGTCATTAAAATACTTTTACATCAAATAAAGGCATCAAAAGGATAAAACGAGAAAAACTGGGAACACTGCTTATGTGACGCTGCTGGACGAGGCACCGTTTGACGAGGCACTGTTAGGATTAACTGCATGCCACCGTTAGTGAGATACTATCAAGCGAGACACCACTAGATAAGGAATCACTGGACAAGAAACCTCCATCGAGTGACCACAAGGGTGATACACCGCTAGTATGGGCAACCACCATAGTGAAATACCATTAGCATGAGCTACCACGAGGGTGACACCGCTAGGGTGACATTGCTAGGGTGGCACCACCAGGGAGACACCCAAAGGGAGACACACCATTAGCATTAGGCTCTGTATGAAAACATTAAAAAATCATGATTCTATAAAGTGTTGAAAATAGTCACCTTGACTTCCCAGGACACCTCAAAAACCAACTTTCCCACAAAGTAATGAACTAGAATGGTCTATTCCATTAAATAATTTTCTTGAAGAAGTTGTGTACAAATATTGAACACATATAATTGAGGCTGAGAACATCATCATTGGAAGGAGTATCTCCTTGAGTATTTGATAAATAAAGGAATAAGACAACATAAAATTTATTTATATATTCTTATATTGATCTGAAAGAGCCGAGAAATGTGACAATGTTTTTGTAATATTGTTGATTCGGTAGAAATCGAAGACCTACATTTGATTAAGTAGAAGTTGGATACCTATAGTTTAATATATAATATATAAATTTAATTAAATAATTCACCAAAATTTGATTATTTAACTTATTTAGATGAAACATGTCAGTGCATAGAAAATATAGTTTTAGAGAAAAGGGATTTCTTTATTTTCAAATAGTTATTACTTTCATTGCTAATTAATTGGTCACATAAGTATTAAATAAACATGCATAAAAAATATTTTCTAAATATAGATAATTCTTTTCATACCTACAATTATAACATCTAGTTTATAACTACCATATTAAATAATAATACTAATAGTATATTGTAGTTTGTTAAAAATAGATATTGGGTGTAACAAAATCTATTCAAGGGACTCAGTATTGTGTGAAACTCAAGTCCAAATAGCGTTGAATGTCAAAAAACATAATATAAGTATTGGGAGTAGTGCAATATTAACTTCTTGATGCATATAAAAAAAGATTAACTAGGTGTAGTGTGAAACACAACCCATCAAGTAAATTTAATTTATTCAAAAATAATAATTCATAAAAACTCAGAGTGACATAGTTATGGAGTAGATAGATATGGCATGTTTATGAACTGAAAATTGTGATAGGTTGAGTTTTATGGTTATGTAACACTACGACTTCTTGGGGAAAATAAGTGTTATGGTGGTTAGGTTATAATGACCCTTGTTTTTATGGTACGTGAAAATGAGTTGAAATTTTATTTTGTTGTCCCTAAGTTATCAAGAGGGATAAAATGGTAATTTACATTATAAAACAATCTTATAATTTTTTTTGATGATTTTTTATCTAAAAATGGGGTTTTTATCCTTGGGTTAGAATGTGGTGAGTTTCTAAGTATGTGAACATTTTCAGGATATATTAATATTTATTTAATAAATTTTAATTACTTTATTTGTAAAAATGGTTATATATCTTAAATGGAGCCCTATATAGAAATTAAATCTTCCTGGATGAGTCCATAATGGGGGGATTTACCGAAGAGAGTTATAAAATTCATTCAGGTTCTGAGTCCCAGTGAAAGAATTTACGTGTATATTTAAATTAAATTAAATATAATAAATTTTATTTAATTTAGATTTTATAATCTCCCCCCATTTCCCTCCATTACTTGCATAAGGGGTGGGGTGGATTCAATCACACTCTATAACTGATTCAGTAGAGTAATTTGGGAGAGGAGAGGGGAACACATGCCAAGCTTTATTCGAGGAGTGGGATCATGATAGATTAGCTATGGGGTGGGGATACAGGCTTGAGGACTTGATGATTTGGCCCTAAGGTAGGTTTTATTTTGAGTTCTTGATGTTTTCCACTTTAAATTGAATGTTTTTAATTTTAAACATTTTATATAGACTAATGGGGTTGTTTTATTCCCCATAGAGGCTTGATTTTGGGAGAAACCAGGGTTTGAGGTGATTCATAGTGGTTTTCATTTAGGAAAACCTAATCAGATTTTTTTAGTTTCAATAACACACACTATGCACACTTTTTTTTGATGAAGGTAAAATAAGATGACTAAAAGACATGCATTCCATGAGGAAGCATTATGTAGGGAGACTTTGTGTGTGTCCAAGTAGTTTTTCATACACCAGTTGTTAGGGCGCATGGGCATGTAATGTACATGACCATACCCTATCTAAAGAACATGGACTGACAAAATGTTGTGCTTTTGTCTAGATCTTGTGTGAGGTACAATGCCAGGTACCCCATACAGGTGAAACACCATGTATAGATAGTACACACCATTTATTTGTGAAAACCTACCAGTATTGGGATAATTTAGATGACAAGAGAGGGGATTTTGAATTTCATATCATGTATATGAAGGAATGTTCCATTTACTATCCCCTTAGAAGGGGTTTTCTTGTTTTCATGACCTAGTTCAAGAATTAGAAAATTTAAGAGTCAATTCTGAGTGTTTTTCAAGTTATATGTGATAGTGAGGCCTATATAAAATTAGAGGCCATTGGGGAGATTATTCAGGGTTGATAAGATATGGAAGAGAGGATTATACATGAGAAGATGGGTTAAGATTTCTTCTATTTATGATTTGATATGAGACCAAGCTGAGGGATATGAAAATGATTGGATAGCCTAGAATATGACTTCCAAGTTCATTGGATGAGGTATTTCATGGTAATTCCCAACCAAGATGGATGTATCACTAAGTGTGGGAGGGGATGGATCAATGCTATCTTTTTATTTTTTGTTTAATTTCTTTAGAAAAAATCCTTTTCCTATTGTTAAATATTTATCACTTTGCTGAAAACAAAATAATCAAACATAAATAGGAACACAAGTATTTACAAGGTTCACTACTCAACAAGAGTAGCTACGTCCATGGAATGGTTTGGAAACAATCCAATACCACACAATCCACTAGAAAATAATCCTTTTGTGTGGATACAATAAGTACGATACACCTATACACTTTTGTGGAACTATGATAAATAAAATAGTTCATCTGCTTCTTCTAGAACATATGATGTATGAAAGTTTGTGTAAAAGGTGAAGAAACCATCAACAGTTATTTTAAAAAAAGCTATTGGTCATCCTTATCAACTTCCACTTGAATGATTCTTCAAAACATAATTCTTCACTTTCCTATCAAGTAGTATATAAGAACTTCAGTTTTGGTCTTCATACAAAAAATCAGTTTGATTCCTTTATCTGATTGCTCTGTCTGAAAAATAGATAGAAATAAACCCTTGAAAAATTTCTAAACCTCTTCAAACTTTCCCAAGAAACCTTCAACATATTTCTAAGTTCAATCCAGTAACCCTTTATTATTATTAATTTGTTTGGAAAACTTCCTCAGTAAATCATATTCCAAATAATTATTCTCTCTAAAACTCCAGTAGTTTCTCTCTCTTTCTTCACACGTCAATAGTACTATTGTTAGAATGTACAATGTACTCTATTATATTTATAGCAGATCCAAATGTTTTTTGGGAGGGAATCCAAAACTATTTTACCACTCATCCAAACTTCGAAAACTCATATTACACATTCAATTAGACTTCATCTTTGACTCATTTAATACTTTTAAACCCTTATTGATTCTTCAATAACTTTTTTGAATATTTTCACAAAATCATCTCTCTTTATACGTTATTACCATTATTTAGTCTGATAAAAGTTCATTTTGATGAAAACATATGTAAGATTATAAACATTCATTATTATTCTATGTAACATTTGAAAAAGAACCACTCATTAATAATATCCATATCAGTTGAGTGATACAAGACATTGAAACCATTCTACCATAAAAATTATTTCATCTTCTTTTGAATTCAGTTGCATTTTATTTTCTATACCCATAGTTTCAACTTTAAAATATGTCTACACCCCTCTGATACACTTCAACACCAGCTTCAAACCTTCTTGAAATCATTTTGACAATATCTTTAAAACATCCTTTGACAAAAAATTCTTCAAAACTCTTCAATCCAATAATATTTTATTCTTCTCTTCAAACTAATGATCCTGCGTCCGATGGATCAGTTTCTTTTTCAATTCGATGGATTGGTGTAAATTCCTATTTGATGATTCTTGAAACATTTTGAAAATATATCAGAGTTATTTTTCCCTTTAACAAATTGAATAAAACTACCATTTTTTTAATATAGTTGACTACAATTGTTGATCTTTATCCAGTTGATATATCTATGATTTTTTTAAGTCCAAAAATTCATTTATCCCAACACCCCCATTTACATATTCTTCTAAAACACAAAGAACAATTTAGATATGCCTCTAATAAATCGACGGCACACTACATCTGATGGATTGGTATCATCACTTTAGCAACACTTTGAACATCCCATCCTTTCTTCTTCCACAAACATCTACTTGTATCATGAATTATTCATGACTTTGAGAACTTAAGTATCATCATATCATCATCTAATTTATTTTCCTAATAACATTGTCACGACCCGTCCTCGGGGGCCGTGTTGTGACTACCCCAAGCCGCCTTCCATAGGCCAGGGGCTGGCAACTAGCACCAAGGCGTAATTCCCGGTAAAAAGGGAAGGAATTTCCTTTGTAAAGTAAACTAACACCACAGAGCAAGCAAGCAGTATAAGTAAACACTAAGTAAAAATTGAGTACAACAGTAAGTGCGGAAAAGTAAGTGGGCCAGTATACAATCCCAAACTGAAAGTAAAGTACAACTCGAAAGGGAAAACAACAACTGTAAAGTAGAGCTGCAGCGTCGATCCGTCCACTGGAAGTCCCACCTGAAGGGTGGGTAAAGATAGCCTCCACTGCTCCTCGGGTCCAGCCAACCGCTCCGAGTACGTCCCGCCCAGTGGTGCACCTCCAGGTACCGTCCTGCTCCGCAAGCCTCGACCACGATCAGCGCTATCCGTCGTCTGCAACCAACACAATGTAGTGTGGACATAGCCCGTGCAGGGGTGAGTATAAGCTACTTAGTAGGGACCCCGAGACCCCCAAAGGTCTCCCAGAATCCAAAAAGGGTAATCCACAAAGGAAAGATGAAATCACGAAGTAACATCCGACACTACTTAGGTATATGCCCATACATATACCTAAGTCATCAATTCCAGTACGCTCCAACCTCCGATCCCAAGTACAACCCAGTCCACATGGGAAAACACAACCCAATCCAAACAGGAAATCAAAACGTAATCCACACAGGATAGCACAACACAATCCACAAAGGAAAGCAAAACAGGATTTATCTCACACATGTATACTTCTTCTTAAGACAATAGAGATGATCAGATGTAGCCACTGATTCATCTAAGCCGTCGGACCCACAAGGGATCGGTAGGTACTAACCCCCGCAATGACCCACACAGGATCGATCATGAAGTTGAAACCATAGATATTGGGAAACTCCTCCTCTAACAAGTACAGTGGGTATGCCGCTACAACCAAGCGCTTCCCTCTAACCTTGGACTGCTGTAGTACTCCACCTATCGAGTACTGTGGGCCTGCTGCTACAACCAAGCGCTTCCCACCATGGGTATTCTGCTACAACCAAGCGCTCCCCCTCATAGCCTCTAGAGTTACTCCTTCTATTGAGTACCATGGGTCTGCCGCTACAACCAAGTGCTCCTCTGTCGTGGGTCTGCTGCTACAACCAAGCGCTCCCCCATGCTACTACAACCAAGCGCTCCTCCATCATAGGTCTGCCGCTACAACCAAGCGCTCCCCCTCATAGCCTCCAGAGGTACTTCTTCTGTTGAGTATTGCGGGTCTTCCGCTACAACCAAGCGCTCCTCCGCCGTGGGTCTGCTGCCACAACCAAGCGCTTCCCACTGGGCTATCTGTAACACACCAAGTCATTCGATCAGCAGTCGTCAAGTCTCAACCGACTCTAGGGTTTCCGCACACAACATGCTCGTTCCAGGAGGGTCCACTCCACGAGCCGAGAGGTCGATGCATCAACTCATATGTAGTCTGGAGTTGATGTATCCCAAAAAGTACCATAGTGGTCACTACCGAACCCACGGAGGATTTCCGTACTATCTTCATTGTCATCGCAGACGCAGCCGGCTCTAGGGTTCCCGCACACAGCAAGATCGTTCGGGAGGGTCCGCTCCACGAGCTGAGGGGCTGATACATCAACTGAAACATAATCCATATTTGTTGTATCCAAAAGTTCTGTATCTTCAACAGGAACTCAACGTCGCAGACGGCGCGTCAATCGGACGCCCGGTCTAAGAGTTATAGGCTTTTTCGTCCCAGGGGACCTGTTGGGTTTTAAGTCAAAACCAACCCAACCGTACTCCACCTGCGTCCAAACCTCGGGCGGAGTAAGCCAAATGATCGGTCTCACTTAGACGAATCCAACAAAGTCGACGGTGCATCATTCGGACGTCCGGAGCTCAAGTTATAAGCGTTTCCGCTCCGAGGGCCCGGTTGGTTTCATGTACGAACCAACTCGGCCGAACCCAACGTATTCTGAAGCCTTGAGTTCGATATACAGAAACGACCGTCTCGATCCAAGGATCGCATCTCAACTTATGGTGCGTTGATCGGAGGCCCGTAGCTCAAGTTACGGGTGACCGACCGGAAGAGGTTCGGTATTGAGGGGTTTGGGCCCAGTCCGACCCGGCCTGATACCCCCATGGTCGGCCCGAACCGGGTCCGGGTCCGGCCCGCTAGGGCATGACCCGGCCCGACCTGGGCGCGACCCGGCCTGGCGGACTGGCCAGGGCGCGGCGCGCTGGGCACGCTGACCAGGAGCTCGGCCAAACGGCCGAGCCGTTTGAGGGGGGGGGGGGGGGGGGGCGCCTGCCCCCCTGTCTTTTGTAACTGTGGCCCCCATAATGGGGGACCGCATGAGCTGGTCATTGGGGGTTTGTAAACCCCAGCTTCTCCCCTATCCGGCCGGCCCGCCCTGACCGGCCGGCTATTGCCGCCACGGGACCGGCAAGGCCGGTCCCCCTTGCTCCGACGCCGGCGGCCCGGAACCGGCCGCCGGTCTCTCAGCTCCATCGCGGCCCAGAACCAACCGCGACCTTGGTTCGTCCGGCGCGGCGCAACGGCGCCACGACCCCGCTCTGGCTGCGGTGTCTTCGGGTTTTTCTGGCGCGACGCGATGGCGTCGTGTCTTGGTTCATCTTTCAAATGCGCGGTGCGACGGCGCCGCGCATCTTTGTCGCTCATCCCCGCGCGTTGCGACGACACCATGTCACTTCCCTTCGAACCGCAACCACAAATAATAAAAAGGGAGGATGGTCGACCGTGTTTGTGCGGTCCGACCCCCTCCCGATAAATGATATCAAGTGGTTCCAAAGAATGAGGATAGATGACGAAGAGAACAACGGAAGTAATCACGAAATAAAAATGCATAAAACCCCTACCTCGTCGAACAAGTTGGGTGAGGATTCGTCGCGGAGATAACCGTCACGGAGGGAGACGTCGCAGAAGGTGACGTCGACCTCCGAGGAATCCGGCGTTCTTCGCATTCTTCATGTTATTCAAAGAAGAAGATGAAGATATTCAAGCCTCCCTTATATTTTCTCCCAAACCTCTCAAGCAACAAGCCTCCAACCCAAAATAAAATAAGTATGTCACTTATTTTATTAACACAACTTAAGTTTGAAATTAATAAGTTGAATTTAATCCACACAATTAATTAAATCAAGTTGTCAAATTAAATAAAGGGTTATGGAAGGTTAGGGAAGGTGAAGGGGTAGGGTTCGTGTGGGCCCCACCACCCTCATAACCTCCAAATGGAAGTTGGGTGGTTTCCCCCAACTTCCACCCAAAGCTTTAAACCACTTATAGTAAAATAAAATTGATGCTTAATTTTATTTTACCTTCCACAAAAAAAAATTAACAACTTCTCTTGTGTAAACGCAACTCCGGAAAATGTGTTCCTAAGCAAATACCAGCGCTGAGATTCCATCAGTGCCCTTGTAATTCGATTCTGAGCACCGGTTCAAGAGTTAGAAAAACCCGCTCATTCGTTCACTGAACGTACCCGAGCCAAACTTCGGAAAAAGATTCTGGGCACACCAGGGTGCCGTCAGAAACTGTGTTCTTGTAAAATTCCAAAGAAAATTAAGAAAAAAAATTTCCATGAATTTTTACGGCCCTTTACATCACTCCCACCTCAGGGATTTACGTCCCCGTAAAGATACATCATAAACTAGGGAAACAAATGTGGGTACTGAGCACGCATCTGAGCCTCCCGCTCCCAAGTTCCCTCTTGGAGGTTCCTGTGCTGCCATTTGATGCGCACTAGAGGAATCGACCATCCACGTAGGACCTGCTCCTATCGATCCTCGATCTCCACTGGGACCTCTACAAAAGTCGCCCCATCATCAACATCCAGCTCCCCATGGTCAATGATATGCGTCAGGTCGAGCTCGTATCTCACCAGTTGATATACATGGAAGTTGTCGTGCACCTGGTGCAACTGAGCTGGGTGGGTCAAGCGGTAAACCACCTCGACTACCCTATCGAGGACCTAGAAATGTCCGTTGAACCTCGGTGATAACTTGTCGCCTCGGCCACATCCCCTTAACTCACGTCGAGGTGTGACCCGTAAGGAAACGTGGTCGCCATTCTCGAACTCTAGTGGTCTTCGTCTCCTGTCAGAACAAGACTTTTGCCAGCTCTGAGCTGTCCTCATCCGCTCTTGGATGACTTTGACCTTTCTGGTCCTATAAGAGCTACTGAGATTTCTTCTTTGCCGAGAAGATAAATACGGTCTCATCCCCTGGATGAACCACGTTCTTCGCCTAATACAGTCAATACCGTCATGGATGATACTAACCCATATCAAGGATGACGTCGTAAGGCCTCGATGCTACTACCAAGAGATCCAACCGTTACTCTCACCTCCAAGGGTTGAGTCACACTATCGGCATCAGTGTGTGGTCACTGGGTCTCCTCCAGTAGGTTTCTCAAAGTGAGGGTCAAGTCAACGGTTTTTAAACCGGAACCTCTTAGTAACAACACAAAGAGAGGATAGGAAGTTAAACGCCAAAAGAAAGGTGTATTTTATTACTGCAGCTCAAAGTACAAAGACACAAAACATCTACAAACAAACATCAACAATGCTAGAAGTAGAAAAAACAAAAGTCTCCAGGTCTGGAGCTAGTCCCACTCCTGTCCATCTGCTCCCGGAGCTCCCTGATCGTAGGCCTCAGCTGCCTGAAGATGAGCTCTCCCATGTCCACCAGCTCCCTACGGTCAGGGTGGACCTCCTGGGGGTGGTGGTGGCAGCACCTCGAAGCGTCGTCCACCTCCATCTGCATGGCCAGATCCCCTGCCATGGTCTCCCGCTCCATGTGGTCCGCCTCGATCAAACATTTGACTCTGCCTGGGAGGTCCTTCATTTATCTGTTGGTCATCCGTATGGAGGGTCGGACAGTCACGAGCCATGTGACCAACCCCGCCGCATGAGTAACACTGTCCGCTAATGGTAAGTCGTTGTCCACCCCGGGTGCCTCGCAAAAACGATCATGTGTCACCCAGTCGACCACCTGTTGGTCTAGTCCTCTTGGACCCCTGCGTCATCTGTCTACTTCCCGCTATAGAAGACTCTGCCGCATGCTGGCTAGTGGTGGGTCCTTCTGGTGGAGACTGCTCAGCAAGGAAACTCTCCACTAAGAGGGCTCGCTCCAACACCCCTGTCTGTGTCGGAATGCTGTGAGAAACAACTGAAGCTCTGATCTCTAGCCTGAGCCCCTGCTCGAAGGTTCGGGCCCTGAAGAATGGGTCTCATACCATGTCTGTGGAATAGCGCGAGAGATCGGTAAACCTTGCCGCGTATTGGGCTACTGTCATGCTACCCTGCCGCAGCTGTAGAAGCTCCTGGATGCGCACCGCACAGAGGGTGGCTGGGATGAATTCCGAGCGGAAGAGGCTCTCAAAGTCCGTCAAGAGAAGAGATGCCTCATCGTGCACCTGGAGCATCAAGCTACACCATCTGCCTGCTGCCGCGTGCAGTAGGCTCGCTGCGAGGATCACCATGAGGTCTGTTGGTGTCCTCACTAACCTGAAAACCCATACAACTGCCTCCAGCCAGTCCTCGGCTGCCTGGGGGTCCATCTCCCCGCGGAACCTCGGTGGTCGCTGGTGCTGAAACTCGTGAAGTGCACTAAGGCAACGTGCATCGTCAGCGGCTGGGGCTGGTAGCATCGGTGGCTCGGCAGGTAGAGGTACCGTCGGTGCCTCTTCTGTTAAAGGGCCCTACACCGTGGCCTCGTCGCTCGGTGGGTTGTCATCACGCACAAATCTCAGAACCCTAGCTAGCTACCGTCGTGGGGCGATCCGTAAAAGAAACAGGTGCTCCACGGTCAACCAGTATACCTAGTGAGCTAACATAAAGTAATCACAAAGAAAACTTGAAACACACATGCAATCAATGTTTTCGTGCATTAAGTCGGAAATCAGAAGTCATGGTCCTGGTGTACAGATACGTTGGCCGCCGCAGCAACATTGGACTCCCTGGACTGATAACCACACCCAATACTCTTAACAATATTGCTTCACATCGAAAAAGATCAGAGTCCTGAGTTCTACGGTAGAACCGAACTCCTCTGATACCAATTTGTCACTACCCGTCCTCGGGGCCCATGCCGTGACTACCCCAATCCCACCTTCCATAGGCCAGGGGCTGGCGACTAGCACCAAGGTGTAATTCCCAGTAAAAAGGGAAGGTATTGACTTTGTAAAGTAAAAAAACACCATAGAGCAAGAAAGAAGTAGAAGTAAACACTAAGTAAAAACTGAGTACAACAGTAAGTGAGGAAAAGTAAATGGGCCAGTATACAAACCCAAACTGAAAGTAAAGTACAACTGGAAAGGGAAAACAGAAACTGTAAAGTAGAGCCGCAACGTCGAGCCGTCCACTAGAAGTCCCACCTGAAGGGTGGGTACAGATAGCCTCCACTGCTCCTCGGGTACAGCGGATCGCTCTGTGTACATCCCGCCCAGTGGTCCACCTCCAGGTATCGTCCTGATCCGCAAGCCTCAACCACAATCAGCGCTGTCCGTCGTCTGCAACCAACACAACGTAGTGCAGGAATAGCCCGTGCAGGGGTGAGTATAAGCTACTCAGTAGGGATCCCGAGACCCCCGAAGGTCTCCCAGAATCCACAAAGGATAATCCACAAAGAAAAGATGCAATCACGAAGTAACATCCGACACTGCTTAGGTATATGACCATACATATACCTAAGTCATCAATTCCAGTACGCTCCAACTTCCGAGCCAAAGTACAACCCATGCCACATGGGAAAACACAACCCAATCCACATAGGAAAGAAAAACATAATCCATACAGGATAGCACAACACAATCCACAAAGGAAAGCAAAACAGGATTCAACTCACACAGGTATACTTCTTCTCAAGATGATAGAGATGATCAGATGTAGCCCCTGATTCATCTAAGCCGTCGAACTCACAAGGTATCGGTAGGTACTAACCCCCGCAATGACCCACACAGGATCGATCATGAAGTTGAAACCATAGCTATTGGAAAACTCCTTCTCCAACAAGTACAGTGGGTATGCTGCTATAACCAAGCACTTCCCTCTAACCTTGGACTGCTGTAGTACTCCACCTATCGAGTATTGTGGGCCTGCTGCTACAACCAAACACTTCCCACCATGGGTCTGCCGCTACAACCAAGCGCTCCCCCTCATAGCCTCTAGAGGTACTCCTTCTGTTGAGTACCACGGGTCTGCCACTACAACCAAGCGCTCCTCTGCCTTGGGTCTGCTGCTACAACCAAGAGCTCCCCCGTGCTGCTACAACCAAGCGCTCCTCTATCGTAGGTCTGCTGCTACAACCAAGCGCTCCTTCGTTGTGGGTCTGCCGCTACAACCAAGCGCTCCCCCTCATAGCCTCTAGAGGTACTCCTTCTGTTGAGTACTGCGGGTCTGCCGCTACAACCAAGCGCTCCTCCGCTGTGGGTCTGCTGCTACAACCAAGTGCTTCCCACTGGGCTATCCGTAACACACCGATTTGTTCGATCAGCAGTCGTCAAGTCTCAACCGGCTCTAGGGTTTCCGCACACAGCATGCTCATTCCGGGAGGGTCCACTCCATGAGCTCAGAGGTCGATGCATCAACTGACATGTAGTCCGGAGTTGATGTATCCCAAAAAGTACCGTAGTGGTCACTACCGAACTCACGGAGGATTCCCGTACTGTCTTCATTGTTGTCATAGACGCAGCCAGCTCTTGGGTTCCCGCACACAGCAAGCTCGTTCGGGAGGGTCCACTCCACGAGCTGAGGGGCTGATACATCAACTGACACATAATCCGGAGTTGATGAATCCAAAAGTTCCATATCGTCAATAGGAACTCAACGTCACAGACGGCGCATCAATCAGACGCCCGGTCTGAGAGTTATAGGATTTTTCGTCCCAGGGGCCCGGTTGTTTTTTAAGTCAAAACCAACCCGACTGTACTCTACCTGCGTCCAAACCTCGGGCGGAGTAAGACAAATGATCCGTCTCACTTAGAGTAATCTAACAAAGTCAACGACACGTCATTAGGACGTCCGGAGTTCAAGTTATAAGTGTTTCCGCTCCGAGGGCCCAGTTGGTTTCGTGTACGAACCAACTCGGCCGAACCCAAAGTATTCTGAAACCTTGAGTGCGATATACCGAAATGACCGTCTCGATCCAAGGATCGCATCTCAACTGACTTTGCATTGATCGGTGGCCCTTAGCTCAAGTTATGGGCGACCGAACAGAAGAGGTTCGGTATTGAGGGGTTCGGGCTCGGTCCGACCCGACCCGATACCCCCAGGGTCGGCCCGAACCGGGTCGACCCGAACCGGGTCTGGGTCCGGCCCGCTTGGGAATGGCCTGGCGCGGCCCGGCTTGGGTGCGGCGCGCTAGGCGCGCTGGCCAGAAGCTCGGCCAAACGGCTGAGCCGTTTGGGGGGGGGGGGGGGGCGCCTGCCCCCTGTCTTTTGTAACCGCGGCCCCCATAATGGGGGGTCGCTTGAGCTGGCCGCCAGAGGTTTGTAACCCCCGGCTTCTCCCCTTTCTGGTCGGCCTGCCCTGGCCGGCCGGCTGTTGCCACCACGGGACCGGCAAGGCCGGTCCCCCTTGCTCCGACGCCGGCGGCCCGGAACCGGCTGCCGGTCTCTCAGCTCCGTCGCGGCCCGGAACCGGTCGCGGCCTTGGTTCGTCCGACGTAGCACGACGGCACCACGCCCCTCCGCCACGGCCCCGCTCCAGCCACGGTGTCTTCGGGTTTTTCTGGCGCGGCGCCATGGCGCCATGGCTTGGTTCATCTTTCAAATGTGCGGCGCGACGGCGCCACGCATCTTTGTCGCTCATCCCCGCGCGGTGCGACGACACCGCGTCACTTCCCTTCGAACCGAAACCACAAATAATAAAAAGGGAGGAGGGTCGGCCATGTTTGTGCGGTCCGGCCCCCTCCCGATAAATGATATCAAGTGGTTCCAAAGAACGAGGATAGATGACGAAGAGAACAACAGAAGTAATCCTGAAATAAAAACGCATAAAACCCCTACATCGTCGAACAAGTTGGGGGAGGATTCATCACAGAGATAACCGTCACGGAGGGAGACGTCGCGGAAGGAGACGTTGACCTCCGAGGAATCCATCATTCTTCGCGTTCTTCGCATTTTTCATGTTCTTCGACGAAGAAGATTAATATATTCAAGCCTCCCTTAGCTTTTCTCCCAAAGCTTTCAAGCAACAAGCCTCCAACCCAAAATAAAATAAGTACCTCACTTATTTTATTAACACAACTTAAGTTTGAAATTAAAAAGTTGAATTTAATCCAAAAAATTAATTAACTCAAGTTGTCAAATTAAATGAAGGGTTCTGGAAGGTTAGGGAAGGTTAAGGGGTAGGGTTTGTGTGGGCCCCACCACCCTCGTAACCTCCAAATGGAAGTTGGGTAGTTTCCCCCAACTTCCACCCAAAGCTTTAAACCACTTAGAGTAAAATAAAATTGATGCTTAATTTTATTTTACCTTCCACAAAAAAATTAACAACTTCTCTCGTGTAAACGAAACTCCGGAAAACGTGTTCCTAAGAAAATATCGGCACTGCTATTCCATCGGTGCCCTCTGAATTCGATTCCGAGCACCGGTTCAAGAGTTAGAAAAACCCGCTCGTTCGTTCACTGAACGTACCCGAGCCAAACTTTGGAAAAAGATTCTGGGCACACCGGGCCTCGGAACCAGGTGCCATCAGAAACTGCGTTCTTTTAAAATTCCAAAGAAAATTAAGAAAAAAAAATTTCCTTGAATTTTTACGGGTCTTTACAAACATATTCTCCCCATTTCTTTCACAAGGCCTATATCAGAAGTTTGTAATGAACTTATGATATTTTATAATTAAAAATAATAACATCATCTCCATATTTAGTATAGATACATTTATACTTCGATACATTTATTCATATCAATTGAAACATTCTTTCTATACACATGGTTAGTCTGAAAAAAACTTCACCCAAAAAACTTCTCCAGAACAAAAAACCATAACAAAAATTTATCTTATCTTCTATTATAATTCCCTTTTTTTATGATCACCAAAACATACAAAGTTAATTTATTTTTCCATAATGAAAAAAATACAAACCAATCAACAAAAACACATTTGAGCAGCCGAAAACAACTTCCATCCAACTTTGTTCCATTTATCTCCCCCTTTGTATTTTTTTTCAACCAAGTATTATAAAACATTGAAATTTTTAATCTCAAGATATGGATTAATTATAAAAAATTATAAGCCTATGTGGGATAACTCATTATATGAAATATGAATTATGGACAAAAAAATGTTGTCCAAAAGTAGTGACTTAAAAAAACCTCTTTATATTTCATATTTTAAAACATATTTGTATTTAACATTTTAAAACATCTTTGTGTTTTACTTTATTATAAAGACAATTTTCTTACACACTTCAAAAAACTATTAGAATAGTTCACACACTTACACGATGAGTTCACAACTTACCCACAAATCCCCTACATGCACAATTCCTTAAAACATTTAGCACATATCAATGGATAGATTTATGAAACAACTATCCCCATTTTAAAAAAATATCCAAAAACTGGATAATAAATTGGTCAGAAACACATACCACAGCCTTTATTATTAAGAGGTTCGACACCCTTGTTCAACATGAATTTGGAAAATTATTCCTTAGTCAATGTTTTTTTGAAAATTTCAGCAACTTGTTCTGATATAGGAACCTAATATAACTTAAATTAATTCTTCTCCACATTCTCTTTGATAAAATGATATTTTATATCAATATTTTTTTAATGGTAATGTTGTAATGGGTTTCTTATAAGGTTGATAAAACTCTAATTATCACAACCTAAGAGAAAGGGTAAATTAACTTCCACAAGTATTCCAATTAATTCATCATCCACATGACTTTTTTTGTAGCTTGAGTAGATGAAACATACTCAACTTCATCCATTATAAGAGATACTGAATTTTTATTATTAGTATTCAAACTAAAATAACATTCCCACACAAAGAAAACTCCACAAGATGTGGATATTTTACCAATAATACTTCTTTTACAATCAATATATTTTTAACCAAAAAAATAAAATACTTCTGAGCTATCATACCTAATTCCAAAATATATCATTCCTATGATATATCTGAGAATAATTTTTATAGAAAATATATGTGATTCCTTCAATGAAGTTTGGAATATTTCACATATGATAAAACCATAAATAATTTTTTTTCCTTTTGGTAGTTTGATATAACAAACATGAAATCAACTTTTGAAACTCTTTGTTATCAACTTCTGTACATTCTATGCCATTAGTAAACTTGGTTACCATAGAAATTTTGTGGAAATATGTTTAAAATATGCGATTAAAAACTTCCTGATAAGTTACATAGAATATTTTTCTTGAGAGAAAAATATTTATTTCTTATTTTATTTTAATTTTTTTTTATTTTTAACCCAAGAAAGTATTTCATTTCACCCAGCATGGACATTTTAAACAACTTTTTCATCTCTCTAGAATAACTTTCACAAGTTCTTCCATCATTACCAACAAAGATAATGTCATGAACATATACAATTACAATGAGTTAAATCTCCAGACTGTCTTTGATGTAAATATTACCATAGACCCATCCTTTCTTAATAATCAACTTTCTTAAGAAGGTATCATATTTATAGTACCATGACCTTGGGGATTTATTTAGCATATAAAATTATTTCTTTATATTTCACACATAACATTTATGCTTACCAACAAAAAAGTCACGTGGTTTTTAAATATAAAATTCATTATATAGTTCTCCATTTAGAAATTCTGACTTCACATTCATCTAAAATATTTTGTAACGTCATTTTCAAATAATATCAAGAAAGATTATAATTGTTTCTAACAATGAAACTAGAGTAAAAGTCACATCAAAATTAAGGACTTAAATTTTTGGGTAACCTTTTCAAACCAATATTTCTTCATTTACTATCACATCACTATCTTCATCCATCATTTTATGAAAAGCCTACTTTGTACCAATAACATTTTTTCATTTGGATTAGGTAGAATTTACCAAGAATAATTCTTCTCAATTTGATACAAATATTTATTCATATATTGGATCCATTTTGGATACTCAAAATACCCATTCACATATTTCAGCTCAACTTTTTAATGAAAGGAATTATATGTAATAAATTTTTATGTTTTTCTTGTCTAAAACCTTTAATGTTGATCACAAATTCAGTTTTTAAATTTTACTTAATTCCTAATTATAGGATGAGATGTTTAAAATTCTTACTCATCATTGGTATTAATTGAGTATGATTATTCCTCTTGTGTTTCATCAAACTTTTTTTCACCCATGTCAGATCTTTTAACAAAAATTCTTTCATCCTCTTCATTTTCCTCATCTACATGTGTTTGTGACATATCATCCTTATATATTTCAATAAATTTAACATCAATAGAATCAAAAAATATTTTAGTATCTTTGATGAGGCATCTGTATCCTCTTTCATCCATAGTATATCTAAGAAAAATTCCATCTTCACCCCTATGAACAAACTTTCTAAGGTTTATATCTTTGTTATTTATGATGAAGGGACTCCTAAAATATCATAATTGTTTCAAACTTAGAGTTTTATCATAGAATATTTCCTAAAGATTAATATTGGAAAATGGACTATAGAAACATAGGTTCTAAACATAAATAGATCTTATCAAACATTAACACCATAATTAATAATAAATTCCATGTTCAAGTAACATAATACCCCACATTTCAACCAAACTTATATTATTCCTATCAGTAACACCATTTTGTTGTGGTATGTATGGTGAACTAAATTAATGATGAATTCCATATTTTTAAAGATAAAACTAAAACAAAAAAGGTCTCTAAAAGCACCAAAATAATCCTTTTTCAACACTAAAAAATCACTGATAATTTGAGCGTGGTAAAAGGATCGAAGCTTTTATCATCACTAAAAAAGCACAGTTAAAGGACCCCTTTAAAAATGAAAAAAAATTCTGTTAAAAGGATCCTTCAATAGTTCTTTTTTAGATCAATTAAAGTCACATTTTATCAATGTTTTAGCACTATTAAAGTGGGCCTTTAATAGTGCTAAAAAAGCACTGATAAAGGACCCATTGATAAGGGTATATAAATTTTTTCCCACACCCACACAACCCACTTAATTAGTGCTTCCCACCCCCACCCCTTTATCAGTGCTTCCCCCACCCCTTTATCAGTGCTTTATAAAATCCCACCTGGTGCATGCCCCTACCTCTAATGAGTTTCGAACCCTAGACCTCCAACATATACATCAAAGCCATTTTCACTCCCTTATACTATTTTGTTTCACATTTTATGACATATCTATATATTTATACCTATTTCATTACATTTTTTATCCATTTAATTATATATATGTATATATATATGTTTAGAAATTAATAAATATATTTTATATATAAATATGTTTAATTATTAATTTATAAAATTGAATTTTTAGGTGTGAATATATAAAAAATATTTATATATTGCTATATATTTGATTATAAATCACAGTACATTGTGAAGAATTATAAAATTTCAAAACCATAATATCAATATGAATGTAAGATCTGGGAATAAATCTAGTCCCTACCAAAAAGGGGAAAAAGACCCCCCTAAATGAGCCTAGATATCCATCGAATATGAGCGAATCAAGGTGTGCCAACTAAAAAATCATTTATGGAGGTCTTCTAGGCCTTAAAAAATATAACATAGGTTTACCTATATCGATGATGGAATAGAGCTCATTGTAGGCTTCGATTTGCTATGTGGTAGATCATAAATGAACACCTGAATAAGAAGTTATGTTCGTTTGAAGTTCGAGTTACATTTTCAACTTATTTTAGATCTTTTATTGATTTTTTGATTTTTTTTATCTTCAAATTGATAATAAAAGAATATTAATTCATAATAATAAGCAACATATTAATTAAGAATATTTTTTTAATTTTTTTATAATTTATTTCCACTAAATGTCGTATATATTAAGTGTAAATGCCAATTTACCATATCCAAAAAATATTTAAAAAGATATATATTATATTTATATCAATATAAATATATAAATATATTAATATATTATTTTCAGTGAAATATAATTTTCTTGGAAGTATTATTTTCTAAGCACTAGTAAAAAAGTGTTGATAAATGCCCCCTTTTAACAACACTTTGTTAGTATTGTTAAATAGCCCCTTTAACAACGCTCAAAAGTGTTGTTAAAGACCCCCTTTAATAACTCTTATTTTAGTGATAACAAAGGGGGTCTTTAATAGTGTTTTTAGCTAGCACTGTTAAATCATTAGCACTGAATAAAACAAGTTTTTAGTATTGTAACTAACAAACACTTAATTCTTATACTCACCACTATTATCAATTCTTAACTTCTTCAAGAAATACCCACATTACTTATAATATTTTCTCCTAAAAACACTAAAATAAATTTAGAGATTATGATTTTTTCTTCA
The DNA here is from genome assembly GCA_963277665.1 of Viscum album. Taxonomy (NCBI): domain Eukaryota; kingdom Viridiplantae; phylum Streptophyta; class Magnoliopsida; order Santalales; family Viscaceae; genus Viscum; species Viscum album. Next base: position 1,155,608,169 of record OY728122.1, on the reverse strand, counting down.
AATACATAAAACTAGTAATGTGAGTAAAATCATCAATGAATGAAATGAAATACTTATCTTTAAATGGTAATTTTTTTCCCATCTACCCATAGATATTAGAATGAATTTGTTCCTGAGGTCGAGTTGAAAGAATTTCAATTTTCTAATAAACTAAGATTGTTATCTTCCCTTTATAAAATTTTGTGCAGCACCAATATATTATTCTTGATATATCAAGAATAACACAAACAATTTCTCACTTAGAGAACTTTATCATGTTTCTTTGAAACATATGTTCCAATTTTTTTTCCAAAAAACATTTTATTTATTCATGATTAAGTAACATGAGTATGAGTTTCACCATCTTGAAGAAAGTTTAATTTTGTGCACTGGCCTTTTTTCACAACTTTTCCATTTTAAACTATTTTCACAACAAAATAATATTTTATAAAAATACATTTATTTCATTCATTAAAAAATTATGAAACACTCAACATGTTTTTTTCAACCCATAAACAAAAAAAGATTTCTTATATTTCAACTTTTATTCCATAATAAAAGTGAATGAAACACCTCTGATAATGAGGTATTAATCATTTCCAAACATCACTATTCCTTCATTGAAATATTTTATATTATTCAAAAATTTGAAATCTATTTTCATGTGAGAATAACACCAATTATCCAAGATCCGGGTTTGTTCTCCTTTTTTAGATTTGAGATATGTTTCAACAACAAGAGATTTTTATTTCACATTATATTTATCCACACACGACTTATGGGAATTGTTAAAAACCTTATATTGTCATGTTAAGAAAACTAGTCACCATTTTGAAAGATGTACAGGTTGTACACATCATTAACAAATTTTTTCTAGAGGTTGGAATGTATTCTAAACTTTTATAACATCCTGATCATATTTCTTCAAAACTTTATTCTCAAATTTATTCTTTTGACATGATTTAGTTCCCCTTGATATTTGACCTCTATAACTCATGGAACAATTGTATTATTTTTTAATGAACAAACACTTGTTTTCTATATTCTCAAATCCACCACAGTACAAATAATACCCATAAAAAGAATACTTTCCTATACAATTTCCACACTATTTATAATTATAAACATGTTTCTTAGAAACTTTTTTTCTTTCATATCGAAACTTTGTTGAGTCCCGAACTTTCTATCATCTACTATAATCTTCTTCTTAAAATTGGATTTATTCCCAATATTATTGAAATTAGTAGTGGTAGAAACTTTTTTGGACTCTGAAATTAAAAAATATTATGAAATTATAACTCTTTTAGTTTTTTCCACATACATGATTTTCTCAAACTTCTTATTTTTAAGAACAAAATCATCTTTATTATCTACCATTGAAGGTAAATTTTGATCCATATAAGGTTCACATTTTTCAAAGCCTACGCCATCTTTAGAGACAGAGTTTTTGAAACGTATTACTCTCCACCTATATTTAGAATAAATTTATTGGATAAGTTATAGATCTTCTTCCTTTTCCATAAACTTTACTTCAAGATGTTTATTCCAATTATTTTCTTTATAAAGATTCCTCTTTATAAAACCAAACTATTCAAGTAACTTGGTTTTTTCTTCAGGAATAAATTATTGATTTTATTGTTTTATGAATTTATTTCTTCAACTTCTTGATATCTATTTCAAGTCTTACAATATTTATCAAACATTCGTTCAGTCCTTTATTCTAATTAAATTTGAACTCATTATTTTTATCTTTAGAACTAATATTTCAAACTCTTTAGGATTAACTATTACATTGTAAGTACTTTCTCAAACAACATTAGAAAAATTTTTATCCTAAGAATCACTATCTTAATATTCATCATCATTAGAAAAAAATATTATCCTTTTTAATTTATATAAATTTTTATCCTTACCCTTTGAAAAGGATTTATAATTATCACCATGTTTCTACCCAGATCTTCTTGATATTGTTTCATATTCATCACTATATTATTCATTATTTATTTTAGGAAAATTAGAAATAAAGGTTATAATGGATCCACATTCAAAAAAAATTCATGGTAAGTTATAATTTTTAATTTTTGATACCTATTTTCACATTTTTTGAAAGCAAGGATAAAAATTCATCAAGATTGTTACATAACTAATTTTTGGATTCAATGTCACCATCTTCTTCATGAATAATCTTCTTAGATGTTCCTTTCATGGAGGCATTGAAGGATATTTATCTATAAACTTTGGGTTTTAATTTTATTACATTATCCCTTATCATTTCATAAGTAATGAGAGTACAATAAATGTACTCTAAATATAGATGTTTAGGATATCTATATTTTAGAGATGAAACTTTGACATCAAACATTTCAGGAAGAATTCTCAACGTCATTTAAAAATAATAAGTCTTACAACTTCCCACCAAGATATCTTATGGTGATAACTATATAATTTAACCTTTTAAAGAAGAAACTAATAGATTCATACTCACCCATTTCTAGAACTTCATACTTTAACCTCTAAATTTTTAACTTTTCCTTCTAAACCTTTGTGTTTCATCCATAAATGTTATTTAACTTTTCCAAGACACCTTTAGTAGTATAAAATCTCTTATCTCTTAGAAACCCCCTCCTCTCTTAGAAACCCCCTTTTATTAAGTAATGAGAGTGAAACATTATTAGATCTTCCTTCATTATCAATATTCTTCTTATCCATAGACATGATATGAAATTTTTCATAAATAGGAGGAAATATATTTATAGCTACTTTAATAAAATCATACTAATGTGAAATGAGATAATACAACATTCTATCCTTCCAGATATGATTGTTCTTACCATAAAAGAATGGAATTTCCCTACTGTTCACACAATTCCGATTTTGCATAAAAAACTTCACTTCAAAAACACTAGAAAAGATTAAATAATGGGATCATTCTCTCTAATGCCAATTGTAAAGGACCAATGATGAAAAATGTATCACTAAGAGGGAGAGGGGTGGTGGTGAATAACTAATGTATTTTTCCTTTATGTTTGCTTTATTTTAAAATAAAATTCACAGTATATTAAATATTTATCACTTATTTGAAAAAAATTATCACACATCCACAGGAACACAAGTATTTACAAGGCTCACTAAATAAAAAGAGTAGCCACATCCTTATAATGGGTTTTAAACAATTCAATACAAAAAAATACACTATAGAATAATCATTTTATATGGTTAAAACAAGTAGGATATACCCTTACACTTTTGTGGCACCACGATCAATATAATGATTCATGTGTTTCTTCTGGAACATATATGATGTAAAAAAAGTTCATGTAACAAGTTAATAATCCTTCAATATTTGGTTCAAAAAAAGTTAATATGATTCCTTATAAAATTCCACTTAAATTATTCTTCAAAACATAATTATTCACATTCCTACCTAGTAGAAAGTAAGAACTTTAATTTAGGACATCATACAAAAACTCAGACCAATGGTTTAGTCTTATTCCTCTCTTTGATTTATTTTTACGTAAAATAGACAAAAAATAATTCTCAAAGACAATTCTGAACCACTTCAAACTTTCCCTGGAAACCTGTATCTGATTACTCATTCCAACATGTAACCCTTTATTCTTATTTTTCTATCTAGAAAACATCCTTGGTAAATATTAGTTTACAAACTTGTTCTCTCTAAAACTCTAGACCTTTCACTATATTTCTTCACATGAAAACACTACAAGTGTCATAAAGTAAAATGTACTTTATTTTATTTATAGGAGTTCCAAAAATAGCTTGGGAAAGAATTCAAAAAAAATTCCCACTAAACCAAACTTCTAAAAAATTAATTCCATATTGATTTTGACTTTATCTTTGACTCTTTGATTGATTCTCAACTCTTATTTATTATTCATAAATATTCATGAATCTTGTCACAATGTCATCTCTTCTTAGACATTCTTACCATTATTCAGTCCAATACCAAGGCCATTATGATGAAAAAATATGAAAGATGGAAAAATTTCATTACGATTATCTGTACCATTTGAAAACAAAAACCACTCATTACAATGTTCCATACTATATGATAGATATTAGAATTTGAAACCATTATTCCATAAACATTTTCACCACATCATTAGACTTCAATTGATTTTATTTCTCCATAAATATAGTTATAGCTTTTATTAATTTCTTCACCCCTTGAAAATACTTTATCACTTAATTCAAAACTTCTTGACAATATTTTAAAAACCACTTCAAAACCCCCTTTGAAAAATTATTTTGAAAAACTCTTCAAAAAAATCACATTTTCATCTTTTCTTCGGACCGTTGATCCTATATCTGATGTATCATCTCTATTTCACTCTAATGGATCAGTGTAAATTATTTTCCAATGATTCTTGACACATTTTGAAGAAACATTAGAGTTATTTTTCCCTTGACCCATTTGAATTCAACCACTATTTATTTGGTTTTATGAAAATAGTTGACTATATTGTTGATATTTATTCAATTGATAGGTCTCTAATTTCAGTACAACCCCAAAAATTCCAACTTTCTCATTTTTGGGTCCCAACATCTCCCATTTACCTATTATGATAAACATACAGAACAATTTAGATCCACCTTTAATGAATCAGGGGCACACTACATCTGATGGAAAACTATTAGCACTTTAACAACACTTCAAACTTACCATCCGCTTTTCTTTCACAAATTTCTTGTTGAATCACGAATTCTTCATGAATTTTAATTCTTAAGTATCAACATAACATCATCTAACTTATTATTCCAATCTTAACTTATCCTCCTTTATTTCACTAGTATTGTATCACAAGTTTCTAAAAAACATATGATATTTGGGACTTATGAATAGGAAACCCATAATCATATTTAGTATGTATACATTCAGACTCTGATACATTTAATCATACCGATTTAAACCTTGTTTCCTGACACAAGGTGAGTCCAAAAACCACTTCACTTATAAACCTTCTTCAAAACAGAAAACCATAATCAAAAAAAATTATTATCCAAATTGTGTACAATATTTTAATTAAGATGACACATTGTGTATGTTCACCAAAACTTATAAAGTGAATTTATTTTTCCATAATGACAAAAAAATAAAATACAATCCACACAAACTTCTTCCATCATCTAAACACAATTTCTAACCAACTTAGTCCCAACAGTTCACACATTCCCTAGTGATCTGGACTATGTTATGATGTGATATTATATGAGGCTTTGGTTTTACTATTGAGGAAAATGCCGCATAGGGTTTATAGTCTTGGTAAATACCATGGAGTGTTAGATATGGCCAGGTACCAATGGGAAGAGAATATGATCTCTCCCAGGTGACCCTGGTAGATTCCCTTATGATATATTGACTCTAGATATGGTGTATGCAGTAAAAAGTAGAGATTATTGTGGGAATCACATTAGAACCTAAATCAATGATGTGATCCTAATATGAAAATAGTTACGAGGTCTGAAAATTCACTTGAGTGTCCAACCTTGATCATGTTAGATAGGTTTAGGAAGATGGAATTCTCTCGTGAGATGTGTTATATGAGATGTTGTTAGGTAGAAAAAACTTTCCTCCATGATATATAATATATATTAAATTCTTGGGAGGTTACCTAGGATTCAACTATATTCCTGATACTATGGAATAACTAAGACATATTACCTGGGATTTGGGGGTGACCTTCATGGAATTCCTAGTAGGATACCCAGGATTCAGCTGATGTTCTGGATATTATGAATTCCTAGGATATATCTGGCGATTCATTGGTTTCCTATAGGGAATTTCTAGGCCTTTACTTAGGATTAAACCTTCAATTATGTATGGATTTACTTGAAATTTATCATTAGAATTAGATTTATTTTGGTGGTTACAGGATTCCTTAGACTTTCTATTTGGATTCAAACTTATTCACATGGTTACATGATTCCATATACTTTTTCCTATTCATAAGATTTGTGCCAATGTTTGTATTTTTACTAGAAATTTTTCCATAGATCTATCTTTATTCCTATGGTTACAGGATTCCTTGTACTTTCTCCTTGGATTTGGATTTATACCTGTGGTTATAGGAGTCTTTAAACTTTGTCCTTGGATCTAACATTTTTCCCAAAGTTATGAGATGGCTTATAATTTCTCCTTGGACCCACCTTTATACCTATGGTTATCAGATTCCTTGGAATTCATCCTAAGATCAATCTTTATAACTTTTTTTAAAGACATCTGACACTGACTGAATCATGTTTTGTCTATATCAAGTGGCATGTTTGATCCCAAGGATTTATTGTGTTTTATTATTTATTTTTATAGAATTATTATTTGTCCTGGATGGGCATATAACATGTTCATACACTTTTTTATGAAATCAGATGATATGCGAACTATTGGGGTGGCCTACTAAGAAGTTACTTCTCAGATCCTATATGATAACCTTAGTCCACATATAAAAGTTATGTATAATATCAAGTAGATAATTATATTTTTAGTGGATTGGTAAGGGGCCCAATGTTTCGGGACTTGGATTTAAAAGATTGATTAGGATTTGAAGAATAGGATTGAGGTTCAACTCAGGGACAAAAGTGGAGTCTTGGGTGTTTTATTTTCTTTCATTCACCTTATATATGTGATTAGCCTAGTGGGTGATCTATTGTTTTATGATGGAAGTATGATGATTCTATATGTCTATTTTCCTCCACACTACATTTGATATAGCATTTTTATATTATTTAAATATTCATACTCTAATTATTTTTTATGTATGTTCCTTGGTTATATTTCTTCTAGGTTTTACTCTTATATGAGAGTATATTCTACCCATGGGAATACCCTAGACCCAGTAATGTCATTATCATATGTCATATGGGGAGGCATGCCTGAGGTATCATGGAGAATCTAGTTGAGACATCATTCAGTGGTATATAATTAAGGTAATTTTACAAGGAATAATGACCTATAGAGGGAGCCTCATTGGTGAAATATGCCATGAAATCCATCCATGATAGACACCATACAAATACTCCACACACCCCATAGAAATTTAAAATTGTTACATCCACATTTCCTACTCCAAGAGTTTCTATCAATAATTATGTGCTTTACCATTATGAGGATCATGTATGATAATGTCTATACATAGTATATTAGGATAGGTATAAGGAATGTGTATGATAACTTAGTAAGCAGTTTGCACCCCACTCCTACTTACCTATCATAAAATCAATTACCCATAGACACCAATAAATGTGTAGAGTAAAAACTACACAATGTAAACAACAATATTGACACTATATAAGGAACAAAATTTACAATCAAATATACAACATCATATATTGGGAGGGTCCATACATTTACATACTAACTTCAAAAATATATTAGTTTCGATATTAGGTTATAGGTTGGGCATTATTGCAGCCTATCCCATCAAGGTAGATACATATACAAATACATGGTGTATGTATGTCCCATTGGATTAGGGAAATGGTATACAAATTTAGTTTCTATGACCATCCCATGGAATGAGGGGAAGGCAAAAACAAAGTACGGGAATTTTGAGCCCATTCGATCACCATTCTGAAGTGAATCCATACCCATTTGAAAATATATAAATAGCTAAATACCCATTCTAACACATTTACCATTCCCTAAGTAGCATGTGAAATTCATATAAGAACTCAATGAAAAAATATATAAAGGCATGATTCTAAATACTTTATGGGAGATGAATATGACATAATAAAATTTATCTTTTAAACATTTAAGGTAGAAACTAAACACTCACCTTTTAAATGATACCAATAACTCTAACTTGTAGAAAGTAACATTAATACATCCCAAGGAATACTTATAACAAGTATAAATTTAGGAATAATCAACTACACTTATATATTTTAAAAAAGTATATTAAGAGTTTATATATCATTTTTATAGAATTCATTCAACCATATACCAAATCCATTATATCCCTTAGGGAATAGGGGTACACCTTCTAAAAATAGATAAAGTAGCTTCCCTAGGGTCTTAGAGGAATGATTATGAGACTAGAAACAAAAAAAACCAATCTATAACAATAGGGTAGGAGGGTTTTTGGTTATTTCAATATAGGAAGAGGTAATATGGAAGGTATAATTAGGGAATTAATTTAGATTCACCTAGGAATATATATTAAAATAGCTAAAATGTAAGAAATAAAAATTATTAGATATATTCCACAATCCCTAAAATTTAGGGAAAATTTATTATACTAACTATCGTCGAAGGAAGACAAAAATAATAAATATTTGGAAAATTCAAGACATTACCCAGCTGAATAAGATCTTCCATAACCAAATCAAGCCACTTAGACCAATATTGAATATAGATAAACATGGAGAGGAAAATGTGTGAGTGATATGCTCATAATTGAGGAAAAGAAGACAATTTCAGGATTATACTAGACCCACCCGTTTTGGGTTTAAAATTAAGGACCTGAATCATATAAATTACACTTATTATTGGTATTACACTTAGAAAACTATCAACTACTCATTATAATTCATTGGGTATATGATATTTTAAAAAAAACTAATTAATGCACACTCACTCAACTATGTGCCCATTATAGTTCCATGGGGTACTAGGTGGTTCCTAGAGCCAAGGGGGTCTTCCATATTTCCTTAACCCCTTCCTCCAAAATAAACTATTCTCCTATCATTTTTTCTTAAATTATAATATTCCAAAAGAGGGATTAGATGGAATAATTTAAATAGAGATAGACTAATGCAAAAGGCTTAAGGTCTTTATAACCTCACTGATATTGGGATTAACATACTTGAGAATCATTGGGGATCATTTTATGAGAATAGGTTAGGATATTAGATATTAATTATAGATTCCTACTCCTAAGTTTCATCTTATAGATTTTCATGATACCACCTGGACCAAATGATAGTGATTATCATTCCCTAAAATTCATTTCAACTCTAATAAATAATACTAAAATAATTTTATGAGTATGATGTATTAGATTCATACTCAACATCATTTTATTGGATCCCATGTCAGGGATTTGGTACATAATTCCTCAGTTAAAAATCATGAAAATTATTGAGCATGGAATTGAAATCTTTGAGAAAATGATATAGATAAGAAAATTCCCCAATATTGAAGATGATTTTTAAGGGACCCACATATCTCATGGATCTTTTTTTCTCATCCATCGGTGACACAATTCTGGGGAAACATGATGGAATACTTGGTCACTAAGCATAAATTAAATGGTCTATTATTGATGGAAAACTTCTGAATTTTGGAATCTCTGATTATTCTTGAGATGTTTTTGAATCATATTTACCTACTCTTTGATCACCTAATCAAACTTAGCTCAATTATTGAATATTAAAATATTTCTTCCAATAGATAAAAGGTAACATGGTATTAATAATGAATCCTCCTGAGCTACCACTAATTCATTACCCCAAATGATGCACTACATGTACTAAAGTGAATTCCTAATTACCATAGACTGGAAACAAGTGCAAGGGTAAAAAATGAAATAATTGATGGAAATGGATTCACTCATGAATCATAATAATACTAAAGTAGTGGATACTAATTGAGAATATAGCATGGAAATTTCACACATTAGATATCCTTGAAAACTGAATAAGCTGTTATAAATAAGAAAAAATAAATATGAGATAAGACAGAGAAACATCCCAAACAAATTCACTTTTATATATACAACATAAATTGTACACATTATATAATCTAGTATAAAAGTATTTGAAATAAATGTATATCACAATAACCTGAGTATGAAACTCCAAGAAAAAAAAACTTTTCTGAATTGGATGATTCTAGACCATCTTGAAAATAAAATTTTTAATAAAATTGATCCCCCAATTGAACATCCCCATGTAACCCATAGTCACTCATATCATCCATAACATACATAAATAAACTATAAAACAAAAATAAATACTAGATCAAAACTTGGGAACCTTTCTAAACACATAAGTGTTGTATAGGCACAAATATATGTCTATACAGGGTGTGGGCTAAATATTACTAACAGGATTTCACCATATTATATGAAATTAATTTTATAAAACATTTTATAAATTCTAGTTTTAAAATTATTTTTAAAATAAGGTTTTATATATTTAAATCTCTGCGAAAACAAAATTTATACATTTTAGTTTCCCAAAACCTAAATTAGAACAATTTTTTGGATTAAAAAACACTTTATAGATTAAAAAAAATAAAAATCCATGGGACTAAGTCAAAAATATGATTTTAAAATATCTTTAAAAATCCCCTTTAACTAAGGGGGTGGAATCGACCGTTCTGAATGGAAAACAAAAACACTTAAAAATGTGGACATCCAATTTTATAATATTGAAACCAAACTATTTTTATTCTTTCAAAAATTTTAAGAAAAATAATTTTCCAACCAAATTGAAAGGTAAAAAAACCATAATAATGAATTAATATAGTAAATGACACCATAATATCAATGTGTCATTACATAAGAACGCACAGAATGTAAATGGTTACACCAAGGCAATTAAGAAATAGGGGATACAATCAAAGTGAATAATAAAAACTCACATAAAAATACCAAAATCATTGGATAATATTCACAGGAAACTCCCTAGGATTTTAGGTAATACAATACTAGACCTATAATCACATAACACTAGATTTCATCACTGAACCTATATATCATTCTGATATGTATCTAGGTTTATTTGGACAATGTAACACCCTTAGAGATGACTTGGTCTTACCAAGTCATAATTTCCATACAAGTCAATCCACACAATCCACCCCAACAATACTTGAGATCAATGGGCCACAATCCCTTACTAAGAGCACAATCTAAACTAGAGAACTAGCCAATTTTCAAAATAAACTAGTTCACCTCTCATCCATTATCTACTTAGCTTACTAGGATTCCTATGAAATCAATAAAATTGTGGTGAGAAAACAGAAAAGGAAAATTGATCAATACATAAATCAAAATCCATAAACAATAATCCTCATAATTCCTCTAACACACACACATGAAATAACCCATTTTTTCAATCAAGAGTAAAATAATGATAATAATCAATGCACATTCTATAAATGTGAATTTTTTTATAAAAGATATACAATAATGGGGATCATAATATGATGTAAAATCATCAACCAACTCACTTTATAAATGTAAAATGTATATTTTAATTGTAATATTAAACACTATGTAATAAAACATGATTTGAAAAGAAATCATGAATCAACACTTTAAAAATATATATTTCCTCTCTTAGGAGTATCCTGAAAATCAAACACTTTTTTATTAGAAACAATCATATAAACATGAGTAACTTCCTTTATAAATCGAAATATTATTAAAACCCTTTATTTATCATTAAAACAAATTCAAAATAGCCTCATAGGAATTTTAAAAAATATTTAGCATGAAAAAAAATTTAGTTTAAAATGAGCACTTGAAATTTAGTGAAAATCCCCCATGATAACTATTAAAAACATTTAAAAAAAATTATAAGTACCTTATAGGTAATATGTACATATTTAATTTGATTTAAGAAAGAATTTAGAAACCTCAAGATTTACATGTTTTTTTAAATAAAATAATTTAATAAATATACCATACCCATTAAAGAATAAACCACTTTCATTTGATGTAGAATTGAAAATCATGAATGGAAATGATATTTACATACCCTAAAACCCAAATCACCAGGATTTGACCCAACCTAAACACTAAATTTAACCCACACAATGGTTATGGTTCGTGGGAGAATGGAAAACCAATGGGAAAAGGAGGAGGAAGGGTAGAAGGATAATTAAGGTATAAACTTGACAAACTACTTGAAATTAGTGGAGGAGTAGCCTAAGATACCTAGAGGAATAATGAAGATATCTCTTAAGATCTCCTAGGAGTTAGTGGAACAAGATATGGATGATAGGAGGGAAAAAATTCTTAAAAATAAAAGATAGATAATAACAAAAATTAAATTTTTTAAAAACATGAGTATGTTAAATGATTGGAAAAAATACAACTATGTACCACTAATAAAATATTAAATGAGGTCACGTAGTTTGGAAAACAATGTACCAACCATTAAAACTACATGGTATGGCTCATTTCCCCTTGCACAGCTTGGGTGCATGGTTTCCAAAAATGATGTGCTAATCGTCATTCCATGCCATAAAACTCTAAATTCCATATTTTCAAGCATCAAAATTAAAGAAACACCAACAAAATTAAATAATAACCCAAAATTAATTTATATTTAATGTAATAGTGATATGGGGGTGTCACTATGTTACCCACCATGCCACTTTCTACCCCTATAAGTTTATGATCAAAATTTAATAGAATTAAATAACAAAAACCAAATTACCAATCACATGAGGCGAGAGTGTTTTAGAAAAATGATTATGGTATAGTGTGAAAAGAGAACAAAAAACAAAAAAACTTCCTGAACAACAATAGAACCAATCATGAAGCACTATCTAACACATCTAAGTATGATCCAAACCACAACCACATCACACAAATATCAATAATTTATGGACCTTTAATTATTTTCTTTCCCATTTAAAATTCATATAAAATGGTGATTAAAATGATAAACACCATTATAAGAAGGATATAACTATAAAAACCATATTTCCTCAATATACCGGAATGAAAATAATAATCCAATATCAATTAAACCAACTATCTAAGTGACCAGTTGAAAATTCATCAAAGGAAGCACTAAACAAAAGGAATTATAAAATGTATCCCAAGATAATGTCCCAAAACACATCAAAACCTATCAATTAAGGAATAAATACACCAATCATAAATATCCAAAAATATGGAAAAACATGGATCTAACATTGGGTAAAAATATTAATCAAAATGTAACCTAATTCTTTTCTCACATAACGCCGAATCAAGGCGATCCCACTATAAATCCAACCTTGCACACTCTAGTGCATAAACTAATAGGAGTAACACTCATCCTATCAACATTGAAACCAACACAAGGTTTTCCCATATTCATCCACCAAAACTATATATCAACACATGGATGACATCTCATACCCATCTCAATTAGTATAATCACCAATGAGGCATATGAACAACTATAAATAATCAATAACTCTCCAAAACAAGGATATAAGAAACACCTAAACAAAATATAACAATAGATAATATACTTAAAATATGAAACTACACTAAAATCACTAATAATAAATCCTAAAAAATGATTATCAAAGTCCAATCCATATTAGATACTCCCGATTAACTACTTCCAAATAAAACATCACGGTAAACCCAACAAGACTAATTCAAGTTCCATATGAACACCTCTCATATGAGATTAGATTTTTTAATTTCATAGATAAATATAGTGATATTGATAACTATAGATGGAAAATTTGAAATGATTAAGTAATTTTGTGAACATAGAAAGTTCTATCTCTACCACTCTATTTAAAGTCTTGGAAAAGTCAACTATCAGAATATTTACACCTAAAAAATAAGTGGAATCACTCTAAGGATCATACTACCAAAAATAATTCCACATTTCATCAAGACCTTTATAATAGGGATATATAAATAACCTTAGACATGAAACTAACCAATTCATGATTAACCACTCAAATGAAAAATCCCAAAATATGAAATGGTTCAATCCCAAAAGCACATGTTCTCTAAGAAAATAGGATTTAAAGCTAACCATTATTTGAAAACACTATACTTGTATTAATAAATAAATAAAACTCATTTCATAATATAAAATACTAACATCACTGAGTCACCCTACACCCACACACCCAGATCTAATGCTACAAACATATAATTTATGTATAGTATTTAATACATAGTGAGAGGACCCTAGATGAACATATCTTTATCTAACACCATTTCCAAAAAAATTACAATACATGTCATGATAGACATAAATTCACAAGAATCAAATTTTTAGTGTTATGGTTAAATTTATGTATAATAAAATTATTTTACAACACATCTGACCAATTATATATAACTGAGTATCGCTAAACAAAATTATATTCTTCTTATAAGTTACACTAATCTTCATAACTTAAGGAATGTAAACATAAAAAAGGGGTGATATAAAATTCTCAATAAGGGAAAACATAATAACATTTCATAAATGGTTAGATCATAAGAATATTATAAAAAATTTGTATGGGAGAAATAGATTATTAAAAATAATATTAAACAATATGATTTGTCCATAATTCAAGATTGATAGAAAATCAATCTCAATTGAAGAAAAATTTATCATGAGAAAAGAGTGTTAGTTTCTAAACACGATCCACATAGAATAATAAAAGCCATATAACATAGAAATGTGGCACAAAAATAATCCAAAAAATCATAAAATTGTGGATTAGGAATCACCTCTAATTTACCTTAATAGACTATGAATTATTTTATATTTCCCATAGTGGATCAAGCAAAACAAATTGTCTCCAATAGTGGATCAAGCATCATTACTCGTTTCCCATTATTATATCATGTGATAAAAAGGTTTACCAATTTATTAGAGGGTTATATATGACCCATCCATAATATATATATCATCCATAAATATATGTTCCAGAGGAAATAAATAATTAACTATATCATGAGGAACCCATGGAAGGAAAATGGGTTTCATATCATTTAAAAATGGTATATCATAAAATTACTTTAGGGATTAAATTGATCGATTTCATCATTCAATAACCCAAAATGATTATTTCATATATTATTTTACATTGTGATTCATATAACATTTCTCCATAGGATTTAGATATTTTAAAGAGTAAAATATAAGTGCAACCATAAAATAGATCTATTAGAAAACATTTATTTACATTATCGAAATGAGGAAAAATAATGAATAAATTTTAAAAAATAAATTTTAAAGAAGGTAAGATGAAATAATTTTTGAAACACCACATTAAAATAAATCAAAATAATGTATCCTTGAAAAATGATTAAAGGTTTTCATTAAGTAATATGAAGTACAATATAATAATACAAACTTGAAAGAGAAATCAATTTTAATATTTTGAAAAGAATTTAATTGAAAACCATATCATAAAGATAATGATAAATCATAATTTTGAAAAAGGTAATGACTGTTTTTAAGATCAATAGAAATAAGAAATATTCATATTTTAAAATAATAAAAGATATCACTATCAGTAAGAGTGAATATGGATATGGAAGAAAAGGGAATATTTAGAGAGAATGAGAATTATTCTTAATATCATCAAATTTTACGAAGAAATAAATCCATTAATGTTATTACATTAGAAAGAAAGAGTAAATATATTATATTATAATTAAATAATATAATAAAACCATAGTCAAATAGGAATAATTCAAACTGAAGGAATGTAGTGGAGTTAAGAAAACTGCTTATCTTAAACCCCGCTTAGTCAAATGTTCTCTAGCCTTCTATATAACAAAAACAACCATATTAATCAATTATTTTAAAACCTTACTCATACCTATAAATTTTTCTTAAATTAATTTATAA
The DNA here is from genome assembly GCA_963277665.1 of Viscum album. Classification (NCBI taxonomy): domain Eukaryota; kingdom Viridiplantae; phylum Streptophyta; class Magnoliopsida; order Santalales; family Viscaceae; genus Viscum; species Viscum album. Next base: position 1,155,592,629 of record OY728122.1, on the reverse strand, counting down.
TAATTTATTACAAATATATTATTTAGTTATATTTTATTGACATCATCAAATGTTATTAGTTTTCATTTTTGTTTAATAAAATTTTTATAATAGAGATGTCCATTATTGTTTATATGTTAAATATTCACTATTAAGATCTCATTATTGGCATTTGAATAGTTTTTTTTTATGATTTATAATGTTTCAATTTCATTTCATAAGTATTTTAGTCACGATTCACAATGGAAATGTTGGTGATAATATTTTTTCAGAAATTTTAATGAGGGGGTGGGGGTGTCTTAATAACTGGTTAGATATTAGTGTTACCATTACAAAACCAAAAGAAAATAATTATTTACTTATTATTGTTTAATATTACTAGTAATTTTGTTTCCTTAGTTATACATGATAAAAATTTATATCATTGTTAATATATATGAATTAACTAACCCAAACAAGAATATGGAATAATTAATTTCTAAATATTATTAAATGGATATTTAGTTATAATATCATTATTATAGTAGTATAATGATATTATTTTGATGAATTTATAGTGTTAAATTAGATTATAAGATAATTAGATACATTATCAAATACCAGATTAAAAAATAAAATACATCACTTTCAGGGAGGCGGTAGTCTGCACATATTCAAGGGAGACACATTAGTTTTCAATAGATCACGAGGACGATATAGAATTGGTATATATTGTAATGACCTGAATTTTCATGATGGTATGGTTCATTGATTTTCTATTATAAATCCTTTTTTCATCCTAGTGGGTGTTCCATATGGCCTCAGAAAGGTATCAAGAGCATTCGGGGATTATATAGACCCTTGAGCCCAGGGAATTAGAGATACATATTGAGATGCAAATAATGTGCATGGTTTGTACTAACCGTGAGACTCAACCATGTGGGGTCCTTAGTACACAGAAGCAGGCTACATGGTTTTAATAAACCATATGAGCTAATCCTAATTCCCATATGGGTGTTGTAGGATTTTTAACAGATCCATTTCTCATGGGATGTATATGGTTTGGTGAACCATGCACCTGGCCCATGTGTGGAGGTTCATTAGGTATTTTTTAGATAACAGTTAGTGCATATATTTTCTAAGTGTGTATCCAAATCATGAACCATTAAAAATGTATTAAATGACCATTTACTTATCTTCTTTAAAAATTATTTACTTCTTCCTCCTATTTACTTATCCAACTATCGACCAAGTGAAGCTCCCCCTCCACCTCTTCCTCTCATTAGGCTTTAAAGACATATTTACATTCAAAATCCATTTTCTTCACTGTTGGGTGCATTGGACCCAAAATGGAAATCTCTCTAATCCTCTTGAATATGTTCTTAATTTAACTTCCCATCTCCTTGGATATTTTGGTGTGAGATCATATGCCATATTTTTAGGGCATTGGTAGATTCTTATGATTTCTCCCATTCTCGGTTGATTCAAGGACCAACACTAAATAAGGAGAGTGATTACAACCAAAGGTAGGTGGTTTAACAATTTTCAAAAAATGATTATGTGTTTTTATAGTCTCTTGTGATGTGGCATAGACTAATGTTCTCCACATGGTGCATTAAAATGTGTTGTACCCTTCCAATAATTTGCACCATTTTATGATACTCTTATGGACCCATGTTAAACCATTAAAGGATTCTATCATAATTTATCACCAACCCTTTGGGTGTTTTTAATTAATTTACAAGCTTATATAAATTTTAAATAGATTTAACCACCTACTAAGTGGTTTTTTATAGAAAATAAATTGTATTATCCTTGACATCTAATTAAATGGATCATTTAAATTTTAATTGAATTGAGTGGTGAGGCCATGTCAAGTGTTCTTTTATATATATATAATGAATTATATAACTCATTTAACCCATGTTTATTTGGGTTAGATGAATATAAATTCTTAATAGGAGATGCATCATTATTATTATTATGTTTAAAATGTAGATATTGATTAGCAGAAAAAGTTTATGGTATTTGTTGAGCATAGTGTTTCACACTCCCTTACATTGGGTGATAGGAATTACATCTCACACCATTTACTTTTACCTAGACGATGGAAATAATGTTTAGTTTTCATTTTATTTGGGTGTTGGGAATGAAGACTCACCCCACTATCTCTAGTGTTGGTATTGACATCTTTCATTCATACGAGATTCATGTCTAGTACCCTTGTAGGATACTATAACTCATTAGACTAGTCATAGACACATTAGTTAGGTCCCAATACTAGTTGGCACTAAATATGCATGTATATTCATATATATGTCCTTACACATATAGTGTATATACATGTATACATATTATATATATATATATATATATGATTACATATATATGGTAAATTCATTAGACTTATTCTGGCCAATTTCTATGTAAGTAGAGTCTTCCAGGTTTCTTACAGGAACCTGAGACGACTGGTATTTATTTTTAGAACTGTTTATTATTTGTTATACCTACACACTACTATGATATACACAGTGATTGGATTATTCTAGACACCATTGGTGGAGGCCTACTAAGTTTATCTCACACCATACTTGGGCCACCCATAGTTCTTGAGTAGGCTTTATGGCTGCAGGTATTGACATGGGAAAGCACCCGGTCATATATACTTGAGTTGTGTTGCTTATAGCATGGTGCATTGGATTAGAGGAATGAGCGTATGATCACGATTCTAGTGGACCTGTCTTTTAGTATTTTTATTTTTGTATAACATTTTGTATATGCCTTATCTCATGTATCCACATATCACCTTTTTGTATATCATCTTGAAATAACATTATTTCATATATGACTCAACCTATGGATTGATTTTTATTACAGTCGTCTGGATGTTTTCCTATTTTACATTTCTCTTATTTTATGGCATCTCTTTCCGCTATTCTATTTTTAATCTCATATGATTATACTATTTATTATCTCATTTATATCCTCATTTCTACTCTAATATGAGTTTATTGTCTACCCACTATACCCACATTTATTCTCGTATCTAGTCAGTAGCCTCTAGAATATGGGGAGGTGTGATTGAGGCCATGAGACCCATTTCCTCTGGCCACCATTTTAATGGATCCCAGGTCAGGATAATACAAAGTGGTATTAGAGGAGGTTTGTTTTCTTTTGGTCATAATATTGGGTTTTAGACATGAGAATAGGATGTATTGGAATTTGGTAATGAGTCATTTTTTAAGAGTGGATAAACCACGTATAGGGGAAACCCAAATTACCTTTTATGGGTTATTGAAGTTATTGAATTACACCAGTTACCATTGTATTTATTTCACCATTGGGTGATGCACATGTTTTGTGATACTATTATTGTTAATATTACTTTTATGAAATTAAATTTCCTTGGATTGGTATGGCAAGGATTTATCATCTCATACATCATTATAGGAGTCTTATGAAATATATTTCATGCATTTTTTATTCCATTTTTACTTTATGCATGCATTTCAGACTACATATAGTTAGTTCATGTATTATTATATATAAAAATGCAATAATGTTTCTTAGTGGGATGAATAATTGGATTAATTAAAGTTTATACATAAATTTAAATGGTGTTTTCCAACATATCTTGATGATGAATCCTTAATTGACAAATTATTCCACATTTTAACCATGAACAATTGGTTTTATGGGATCAAATGTTGGTTGATTTGATTGCATAAATTCCAATTATAATCTATGAAGCATGTACTTCTATAAATTTGGAATGGTGATTCATCTAAAAAAATCATTACATTGGACCTGTTATATCCAAATATCAGATGTATGGGATAGGTTGCTGTTATATAATGTGCTAAATTCAATTTATAAGGAGTATGGCATTTATAAATTTGGAATGGTGAAACATATAATTAGACAATGATATATATATATATATATATATATGTTTATAAAAGAGTACAAAATTAAATGAAATTAAACCTTAAAATATAATGGTTACAACTAAATCAGTTTCTAATTGTAATGTAAAGGATGGTTTCCTCTATACCTTGCAATTGAAACTCTATATACCAAAATCTCTTTTGTCTAGTATGAGACATATACCCAAACATAGCCTTAATAGTTATTAGTTGGGGGTAACCCTTCTGATTCTTATGGCATGTTACAACATTCCTTTATAACCGAGAGTTGGATTTTGGAGTATGAATATGGGTGTGACCTTTTCCATAGGAAGGATATGTACCTATTAGTCATTTATTTTCAATATTTTCAACTGTTAAGTTATATTTTGAGGCAATATTTTGGCATTTTAGAATCATTCCACTTAGAAGGCCTCAATTCATACAATATAAAGGTGGATAAGACCATTAATCAGAGGAGGTGGTCCATAAGCCACTGGTATTACCTCTAGTAGTTCAACCAGATGCACCACCTTCTATTCCATATTTGAGCACTAATTCCTAGTTTCAAGAGGGTCTCCTTCATATGATGCAGTCTATGAAAGAGTTTTCTTGACCTACCCCAACTATGGTAGATGTAACACCCTGATATTTTATGAGAAATATTCTTTTTAATTTCTTTTATGTCTTGTGTTGTACACTACACCAAGATTATCTTTCACTATATGCAACACTTTATTAGTTTGTAGTACACGCAACACTATTCTTGGCTTGTGTTGCACGCAAGAGCGACCTTTTTCAATAGCATGCATTGTACGCAATACCGAGTTTCACTAAACAACGATATATTGTTATAATATTATTATCAACTAGCCATTATGAATATTATTAACCACATTTTGAATTTTATAACATTTTCATTCATTTTAAACATATTCTAGAACATGGTATGACAACAAAATAAAAATTTTAGGTAAAATAAATATTTTTCAAAAAATGCAGTTTTGTCGCCTTTTGATGGCGCACCCATTTTAAATTTAATTTTTGACAAGTTTATAAGTTCAATTTGACCAAGTAAACTTATTCTTTTGAATTAGGATATAAAAATTTACGTTGGATAAATTTTTGACATTATTTAGATAACCTTCCTATTTTGATGAATAGTAAAAATATTCTAAATTTTAATTAAAAACAACTTTTTCCATTGAGATAATATACATGGTTAAATTATAATATTTAATGGTTTCAAAGTATAAATATAATATATTTTTACCATTTAATATCATGCATGTCATTATCATTAATTTTACATTGAATTCATAGGTAAAAACATTTCAATCTTTTACAATGTTTGAAATTTTAAAACTCGTTTTCTCAACAATGGGATTAATTTTAAATTAATTACTGAAACTTATATGTTTTGAATTTATAAAAATTTACTCCATATTTGGAATCATTAGGTCCAAATTATGTTAATAGGAAACATTTATTTTTTTCCATTATGAATAGTAACTCTGATAAATTTTATTTACCATAGTTAAAGGTAATCGGGTAATTAAGGGTAAAAATAATATTATAAAATTACCCTAAAACTTGTCATAATATAATTGGATGGTTATATTTTATCCTAAAATATAATTGGGTTGAAATGTAATCTATTGCAACCCACTTGGATGAGATTAAGACCTTTAATTTATTCTACTTAAAGGAAATTGAAATATGTATCACTCAAACTTTAATAATTAGATTATTTTTAATATAAGGTTAAACAAAATATAAATTAGATTATAAATACACATATTAAATCTAATTTTTTTTATTTATCATGGTAATTTATTTGTAATTTTTAAGAAATATATAATTACCTTAATATCTTATACATTAATGATGCAGAAATTATTTATTTAGTCAAAAATCAATAATATAGTTTTTATTAAAATATTAATACCCATAAAAAGGCCCAAACACTTGACCAAAACTTATTTTTAGAGTATATATACACTATAATCATCCTAGTGTCTACTTTTGGACCATTTGGATCCTTATAAAACATATTATGACATTTATATTATTTTATTTTAAAGGATGTCAAAGTTGTCACCTTCATAATTTAATAAAGATAACATTTTGAAAGTTGGTTGTTTTTGAAGATAAATTAGACTAAAAGTTTTATTATGAAAGATATTAGATTTGTCTTAATCATCGTATTTTATTTTTAATTTTTATACAACAAATAAGAATATTAAATAATTATACAAAAATATTGTAGTGTTTATTTTATTAATAAAAATATCAAATAAATGGTTTTAAAAATATTAAATAAAATATTATATAAACTAATTAATGTTATCCAAGAATTTAATAGATAAATATGACATTTTAAGAATCTATTAAATATTTTTTTTAACATATCTCCTGTGTGGATTTAATTTAAATTCAAATAATTGAATAGATTCAAAATTTACACAATTAGTATTTTATAGAAATAACATAATATTAAATTGTTTAAAAATAACAAAAAATTTTAAAAATTGAAAATTGAAAATTATATGGTCGAAAATTTCATAATGTATCTAATTATGGACAGTTAAAAAACATAATTAAGTATTTATAACAATTTAAAATTTAGAATATTATTACCACAAATAAAATCAAATAGAATAAATAAGGATAAATCAAAATGATAAGGTTTAAAATAAATTCCAAACATGTCTAAATTTTATTGTTTGATGAGATTAGCACACTATCACATCTCATGTTTGAAGTTGAGTCATTTTTGTGGTTTTTATGTGGGGTTTTATTTTATTATAAATTAATATTTTTGAGAGTTTCCTCAAGGGCCCCACTCCTCTCATATAAAAGGGCACCTCCTCCCTCTCCTATTCACACCGTTTTGATCTTTAAAACTAGTACAAACCCTGAACATTAATCTTATAAACTTCTTTATATAGATACTAGAGGTCTTTTACTTCTTCAAATACCAACCTTAGTGCCCTAAGAAGAGGTTTAGAAGAGGCACGTCGAAGAAGAGGTAATATCCATTACCGATTGTTTAAAACTTATTTCTTTTTCTACTTACTCTATATGAGTTGTTTCATTATTAGGTAATAAGTCCAGTATCACTTGTATACTGATATGTTATTATGAATATGAAACAACAATATTCCATCTTCTATCCATCATATGAAAATTGAAATCACCACGCATGCGTACGTACGGCCTACCGTCTCCACGCTGTGGTGTAATCTGTTTTTCATCACCAAACTACTTAGATGGGTATAATAATGAAAGAAATAACTATATATGATTATTTTATAATTACATATATTCTGAAATATTATAAACCATAAACTTTAATAAAATTTTACAATCATGGGAATGATATCGTCGCTCGTGCGTACGTACGACTTATCGTCTCCACGACGCGATAAGATTCATTATCCATGTTAAAAATTCAAGAATGATTATAAAGTATATATAAAAAATAATAATAAAATACATGGCATAATAATGACACTGTATTTATTTATATTTCATTTACTTACTTCCATTCAATTTAATAAGAAAACGAAAACATCGTTCATGCGTACGTAGGACCTATAGTCTCCATGAACGGTGTATTTCATTCCATTTATCAATCGATTATATATATTTATATATTTAAAATATATGATATATAAATCATGTTTTACATTCTGGAAGTAATTAATCATGATCTCTAAGTAATCATATGAAAAATTAAAAGTCAAAACACGTACGATAAATGAAACAATTTTACGCAAAACGCTGCTTAAACATGGAATTAACAAATGAACAAGTAATATAAAGTTGTAAGTGAATCCTATATGATATAATAAATATTATTATGGTTATGTTATAAGTTAATAATATGTTTAAACCCACTATACATATGTTTTGGAAACATACGGAAGAAATAGGACCTAAGGTAAGGGATAATTATTCCAGTCTTGTTCTTATCTGAGATTGTTTATTCGTAAGTATTTACTGAGGTTATATTTATCATCCATGTCTATGTCTTCTAAAAATATTTTCATAAAATGTTTACTATTCTTCCATGTATGTTTAAATTCATTTTTACCCTTTTTTTACTTTTACCACATGGTATGAAAGGAATCTTTTTTTGTTTACCATATGAGGTACTTTTTAACTTTTCTGGAAAAAGTACGAGGAGAACGTTTTTTTTACTTATACAGCATGAATGGATTTTTACAGTTTCATAACGCATTATTTCCATGAAGATTCCTCTACAATATTTCATGATTATATTCAAAGAAATTCGTTTCTTTTAAAAATGCACAACATTTTGAGAAAAGAAAATGAATTTGAAGAAGAAAGGATATTTTCCTCTAGAATTCATTTCAAGTATTTTATCAAAATTATTTTCCATCTAAGAAGACATTATTTAATATGGATATGTTTCATGTATATTGTCCCTATTATTTACATGGTTTTATTTTTTATGATGAAATTATATCCATTGTTTTATATGGATTATGTTATGATGGGATGATGTATATGAAACCCATTTTATTCATTAGGTTATGATGAATGATTTATGTTTATTTTGCGGCACACGAAATAATTATTTCATTATGAGATGGTTGGGACCTATATCTCCCTCCAATGCATTGGGTAAATATTTATATCTCATGATATATACATGGCTGGATTGGAAAGTAAATTTGGTTCAGTATTATAGGGCTAGAATGGAAAGTAAACCTAGTTCAGTAATGGACTTTGTCCACTATGATGGTCTTGACAACAATGCCTTGGCTACTATGGAAATAATATCATGTGCTTAATGGTTTTCCATAATTACATGTTTTATTCCCATGCTATTTTATCGTGATTAATGTTCCTTTATGATCTATGCCTTATATACTACCAAGATTTATGTCATTACTAATGATTTTGATGTTTTATGTTTATGTTTTTACATTAAAATGTGTATGGGTTGTTTTATGTTCTCCATGTTTACCCTTACTGAGCATTTGATCTCACCCTTTATATGTTTTCTTTTCCCTAGGATATAAATAAATGTTTTAGGTAAGAAAAAAAGGGGAAGATTTTTATGGGAGATGTTGAAGATCTTTCACCATGATTAGAAGATTATGTTCCGAGTTTCCAAAGACACTAAACTAATACGGTCATTGGGTGTATGTTTGTGTCCTGTATTAAGTTTTTCGCAAAAGTAATATAATTTCTATGTATGTCAAGACTGGGTCTCTATAGTTGGTATCAGAGTGAAGTTTTAGTTAACCTTTGGAAACTAGGATGTGAAAACTATAGTGATATCCCTAGAGATATTTCTAAAGTATGTCTAGGTATGTCCCTAAGGTTTAGTATAACTATAGGTTATAGTCCTAGAATTCTTTTTACGATCAGGAATAACCTAGGGTGAACCTAAGGTATCATGGATTAAATAATGTGTGATAAGTTAGAAATCCCATAAGTGACGTTTTATGATTATGTGGTTCCTTATTATTTTAAATGTTTCTTACACTATGGTTTCTGGTTTTAGTCAATGGAGGGAACGAGAAGGAATTTGGTTAACATTGATTCCAATGGAAAATTTGTTGACTATGATCAACAAAATTGTGTAATGCCTGGAGAGAAAGATATTATGATTATGCCAAATCAGTCATCACAATATATGATTAACACAGTGAACTTTAGTTGCATTCCTAAGTCATCAAATAAGAGGAAGATAGACTTTTATGCATGTTCGAATGGTGAGGAACATAGAGGAAGTAAGATTAATCTTTATACATATCAATAATAAGGGAAGAAGAACCTTGAGGAATACCTCAAATGTATGGGAAGATGTTATCTGTGTGGGGAAAAGGGGCATAGAGTAACAAACTATTATGGAGTTCAATATCTTATCTGTGGAGAACATGGGAATTACCCAACTCAATTCCCTGATCTAAGAGGTTACTTCTAAATCGAGGAAGTACATATTCCATGCCAATCATTGAATAGGATGGATTTAAGGGCTTATGTATTGGAATTCAAGAATAATTTTGTTGAGGTAATTTTATGGTATATTGAAATATCTATGTATTGGTCCATTGTGGTTTTCCATAAGAATATGCTACTGGTAACCATGAAAAGTGATTGAAATATTTTTGGAAAGCAGATGATATGCGCATAATGAAGGGATAAAGGGATAATGAGATGTTTTATAGTATTAATGAGCTCATTATTGATCAAAGTACAAAGTGATATCATGGTTTGAGTATATAGAATATTTGGTATATTTGGTGTATGGAAAGGGTTAATTTTGTGGGAATTCATATTGTCACTAAGGTTCTATAGTAATTTATGTTATTATAATATTTCAATAGGATTAATGATGAAGTATTTAAAATGTTTGGAATGTGACCAACAAGATAAAACATATGATATATGGGGATATATGATTGTATTCACATGCTTGTTATATGACCTTTATGGTAATTATATTCTTTGTATTGTGATATTGCACAGAAGTATTTTGGATAAGCCTAAAGGTTAGAACGGATTAAGTTGGACATAATATAGTATTGTTGAAGGCTATTAATTTTTTTTATTATTATTTCTGGAATGTTATAATAGTATAGTTTTAAAAAAGGACAACTCGCAGGACGGGAGACAACCTGTCATGTCGGACAAGGATGCAGGAATTGAGTCCACAACCGATGTGCGATAGGCCTTTATCGCCTACCACTGTCCTACAGGAAGTCCCTCATTTGTATAAATTAGTTTTATTTTATTAAACGGTATGATAGATGAAGTATAAATCCATTTTTGGAACCATATACGATTAACCTCACAATATATGGACTTATGTATATTTAATAACTTGTGCTAACCTTTTAGTGATAGAGATAGATGGAATGACCTATCATTCTATCGCATGATGTGCTAACAATTCAAGAATGAAAAATTCAACTTCATTTCTTCAAATAAGATATGAAGTGGAAGTTGTTCATGGAATGACCAACAATGATATTACACTGAAATCAAGTAAGTATTTCTCCTTATGCAAAAATTCATCAACTTTAGGGAAATGGTCTTGAAAACCAAAAATGTTTTCCTAGTACTCTCATATCCGATGAATCTGATGATACCTTATATAATCACAAATTTATGTCTTTGTGATTGTTGGATTTTTCATTTCCATGCTCCCTACCACTCTCTAATAGAACTTGATGGTTAAATTTCTCTTCTATATCCATGTTTTCACCTATATTCTCCTATGTGGAAACCCAATGCTGAGTTACTTTGGGTGATCGTAATGTTTCTAACATTAATTTTTAAAATTAGGTTTTAGTATTCCTTTTTAAGATTTGGGTTTATATGAAAGAAACTTTCAAGTAGTAAATTATTTATAACCCAATGAATTTTGAGGGCGAAATTCATTTTAAGGGGGGTAGAATGTAACACCTTGAGATTTTATGAGAAATATTATATTTAATTTCTTTATCTTTTATTGTATGCTACACCAAGATTATATTTCTCTATACACAACATCGTATTAGTTTTTAGTATACGCAATACTATTTTTGGCTTGTGTTGCACGCAAGAGCGACCTTCCTCAATAGCGTGTGTTGTACGCAATACCGAGTTTCAATAAACAATGATATATTGTTATAATATTATTATGAACTAGCCGTTAAGAATATTATTAACCAAATTTTGAATTTTATAACATTATAATTCATATTACATATATTCTAGAACATGGTATGAGAACAAAATAATTTTTTCTGATAAAATAAGTATTTTTCAAAAAATACAGTTTTGTCAAGTTTTGTTGGTGCACCCATTTTAAATCTAATTTTTGACTAGTTTATAAGTTAAATTTGAACAAATAATCTTCTTCTTTTGAATCATGATATAAAAATTTACATTGGATAAATTTTTGGCATTATTCTGATAAACTTCATATTTTTATGAATAGTAAAAATACGCAAAATTTAAATTAAAAACAACTTTTTTCATTGAGATAATTTATATGGTTAAATTATAATATTGAATGGTTTTAAAGTATAAATAGAATATATTTTTACTATTTAATATAATTTATGTAATTATCATTAATTTTACATTGAATTCATAGGTAAAAACATTTCAATCTTTTTCAATGTTTTGAATTTTAAAACCCATTTTCTCAACATCGGGATTAATTTTAAATTAATTACTGTAAATTCTGTGTTTTGAATTTGGAAAAATTTATTCCATATTTGGAATAATTAGGTTCTAATTATGTTAATAGGCTACTTTTATTTTTGGCCATTATGAATAGTAACTACAGTCAATTTTATTTACCATAGTTAAAGGTAAATCTGGTAATTAAGGGTAAAAATAATATTATAAAATTACCCCAACACTTGTCTTAATATAATTAGATGATTATATTTCGTCCCAAAATATAATTGGGTTGAAATGTTATCTATTGGAACCCACTTGGATGAGATTAAAACCATTAATTTATTTTATTTAAAGGAAAGTGAAATATGTCTCACTCAAACTTTAATAATTATATTATTTTTAATATAAGGTTAAATGAAATATAAATTTGATTATAAAAACTAATTTTAAATATAAAATGTTTTTATTTATCATGGTAATTTATTTTTAATTTTTAAGAAATATATATTTACCTTAATAGCTTATACATTAATGATGTAGAAATTATTTATTTAGTGAAAATCAATAATATAGTTTTTATTAAAATAATAATACCCATAAAAAGTCCCAAAAACTTGACCAAAACTTATTGGTAGATTATATATACACTATAAGCATCAAATTGTTTTCTTTTGGACCATTTTGAGCCTTATAAAACACATTATGACATTTATATTATTTTATTTTAAATGATGTCAAAGTTGCCACCTTCATAATTTAATAAAGATAACATTTTAAAAGTTGGTTATTTTAGAAGATAAATTTGACTAAAAGTGTTATTATGAAATCTATTAGATTTATCTTAAACATAGTATTTTATTTTTAATTTTTATGCAATAAATAATTATATAAATAATTATACAAAAATGTTGTAGTAATTATTTTATTATGAAAAATATCAAATAAATTGTTTAAAAAAATATTAAAATAAATATAATATGAACTAATTAGTGTGATCCATGAATTTTTTAGATAAATATGACCTTTTATTAATCTATTAATTATTTTTTTCATACGTATCTTCTGTGTGGATTTTATTTAAATTCAAATAATTGAATAGTGTCAAAATTGACACTATTGGTATTTTATAAAAATAAAATACTATTAAATTGTTTAAAAATCACAAAAAAATTTAAAAATTGAAAATTGAAAATTATATGGTCGAAAATGTGATAATGTATCTAATTTTGGAAAATTCACAACACATAATTAATTATTTATAACAATTTAAAATTTAGAATATTAATACCCCAAATAAAATCATATAAAAGGGAACCTCCTCCCTCTCCTATTCACACCGTTTTGATCTTTAAAACTAGTACAAACCCTGACCATTTCTCTTATAAACTTCTTTATATAGATACTAGAGGTATTTTACTTCTTCAAATACCAACCTTAGTGCCCTAAGAAGAGGTTTAGAAGAGGCGCGTCGAAGAAGATGTAATATCCGTTACCGATTGTTTAAAACTTATTTCTTCTTCTACTTACTCTATATGATTTGTTTCATTATTAGGTAATAACTCCAGTATCACTTGTATAATGATATGTTATTATGAATATGAAACAACAATATTCCATCTTCTATCCATCCTATGAAAAATGAAATCACCACGCATGCGTACGTACGGCCTACCGTCTCCACGCCGTGGTGTAATCTGTTTTTCATCAATAAACTACTTGGATGGGTATAATAATGGAATAAATAATTATATATGATTATTGAAAAATGATATCTATTCTTAAATATTTTACACCATACACTTCAATACAATTCCACAATCATGGGAATGATATCGTCGCTCGTGCGTACGTACGGCTTACTATCTCCACGACGCGATGAGATTCATTCTCTATGTTAAACATTCAAGAATGATTATAAATTATATATAATATATAATAATGAAATAAATTACATAATAATGATATTGTATTTATTTATATGCCATTTACTGACTTCTATTCAATTTAATAAGGAAACTAAAACAGCGTTCATGTGTTTGTACGACCTACCATCTCCATGAACGGTGTATTGCATTCCATTCATCGATCGATTATATATATTTATATATTGAAAATATATGATATATAAATCATGTTTTACATTATGTAAGTAATTAATCATGATCTAAGTAATCATATGAAAAATTACAAGTCAAAACACGTATGATAAATGAAACAATTTTACCCAAAATGCTGCTTAAACATGGAATTGACCAATGAACGGGTAATATAAAGTCATAAGTGAATCATATATGATATCATAAATATAATTATGGTTCTGTTACAAGTTAATAATATGTTTAAACCCACTATATAGGAGTTTCAGACTCATACAAAAGAAATTGGACCTACGGTAAGGGATAATTATTCTGAACTCATTCTTATCTGAGATTGTTTATTTGTAAGTATTTACTGGGGTTATATTTATCATCCATGTTTATGTCTTCTAAAACCTTTTTCATAAAATGTTTACTATTCTTCCATTTATGTTTAAAGTCATTTTTACCCTTTTTTTACTTTTACCACATGGTATGGAAGGAATCTTTCTTTTGTTTACCATATAAGGTACTTTCTGAATTTTCTGAAAAAAGTACGAGGAGAACGTTTTTTTAACTTATACGACATGAATGGATTTTTAGAGTTTCATAAAACCTTATTTCCATTAAGCTTACTCTACAATATTTCATAATTATTTTCAATTAAATTCATTTATTTTAAAATTTCACAGCATTTTGAGAAAAGAAAATGATTTTGAAGAAGAAAGGACATTTTACTCAAGAATTCATTTCAAGTGTTTTATCAAAACTATTATCCATATACGATGACATTATTTAATATGGATATGTTTCATGTATAATTTCCCTATTATTTACATGGTTTTATTTTGTTTATGATGAAATTATATCCATTGTTTTATATGGATTGTGTTATGATGTGATGATGTATATGAAACCCATTTTATTCATTAGGTTATGACGAATGATTTATGTTTATTTTGTGGCACACAAAATAATGATTTCATTATGAGATGGGTGGGACCTATATCTCCCTCTAATGCATTGGGTAAGGATTTATATCTCATGAGATAGACATGGATGAAATGGAGATTCAATCTGGTTCAGTATTATAGGGATGGAATGGCAAGTAAACACGATTCAGTAATGGACTTTGTCCACAATGATGGTCTTGGCAGCAATGTATTGGCTACTATGGAAATCATATCATGTTCTTAATGGTTTTCCACAATTACATGTTTTATCCCCATGATATTTTATCATGATTAATGTTCATTTATGATCTATTCATTTTTTACTCCCAATATTTATGTCATTACTCATGATTTTGATATTTTATGATCATGTTTTTATGTTCAAATGTTTATGGGTTGTTTTATGTTCTCCATGTTTACCCTTACTGTGCATTTAAGCTCACCCTTTATATGTTTTCTTTTCCCCAGGATATAAATAAATGTTTTAGGTAAGAAAAAAAAGGGGAAGATATTTATGGGAGATGTTGAAGATCTTTCACCATGATTAGTAGATTATGTTATGAGTTTCCAAAGACATTAAACTAATACGGTCATTGGGAGTCTTTTGTGTCCTGTATTAAGCTTTCTACAAAAGTAATTTAATTTCCATGTACGTCAAGACTGGGTATCTATAGTAGAGTTTACATGGGAGTTTAAAAAGAATAATTCTTCCAGATTACCCCGTGATGGAGGACCTCAAGCTTTAGAATCATGTTTAGATGCCATGTTATTGATATTAATGAATTTGGAGATGCCTCCGAAGAAGAGGGTCAAGATCGTAGTTTATATGCTACAACATTCTGCCAATAAATTGTGGTATGTCCTTACCTAGATGTGCTGACACCATGATATAATCTATAAGGACTTACATATAATCTTCTATGATCATTTTTTTCACATACATTGAGGGATGACCAAGCTAGAGAGTTCATGAACTTTCAATAGGGATATATGTCTGTAGTAGAATATTATGCTTGCTTTGCTAAACTATAGCGATTCTCACTGACCCTATAAGGATATAAGATTATGATTGTGAGAAAATTTGAGTATGGGAATGTATATTCCATCTAATTGAAGGTTAAATTCATTCAATTGACTACTATTTTTGAGAAAGTAAACCAGACCCACATTATTAAATGAAAGTTGAGGAAATACAACTGTGTGAGCAAGGGTGGTTCAGTACGTAGACTTGATAGTGGTTCTTATATTTGATGGAAGCATCACTTTGAGGTTTCTCATGAGGGAAGAAGCAGTTAGAAACCTCATGATGACAGTTTCATTATCCTTCATCAGTGCAGGATTCCAGGACACATGAAGACCCAATGTATGTGTGATATAGTTAAGTATAGAGGCTAAGGAAGGATGGATCATATTTTGAGAATCTTTATGAGATTCACATTAGTTCCCAGTGAGAGTGGATATACATTAACCCCATATTCTAGAGTGGAGCTAGTAGTAACTCTCCATGAAAGTGGTAGTAATACCACTAGCTACTCAATATTAGGTGGTGGTTGAGGTAGAGAGAAACATACTTAGGATTCATAGCACTGGTAGAGTGGTCATTCTCAGGGATCTCAGGCTATGACTCGGGTCTACGGTATGGTCTAGTTAAATTTAGTGAAAAATATGTTGTAGGATAATATTTTTAGACCTTCTACTATTTTTGGTACAATATAAGCATCCTCTACTTTATTTTATGCATTATCTGAAAAAGGTGCATCAGATACTTTTATATATGCTATAATTATGGGGAGTTTCGTCCTTAAGATACATTATTTTTTAGGATTGATGAAACTCAATACCCTATTTTGTATTTGACTAGAGATTTTTCACTGATTCAATGAATTCCCCATTGATATAGGTGATTATTTATTTATGATGAATCACTTCATCATCGACATGTTATTGTTTGATTTATTTTTCAAGATCAACTGGTTAGTTCCCCATGGAACTCATATCCATTTTATCAGTATAGGGTGACTTTTACATCACCAGAGGATGGTATACACATTCATAAGGTAGAATGGGATGTCCATGCATCTCAAGATGTACCCGACCATCATTGGATTAGTAGAGTAGTAATGAAAATCACTAGTATTTTCAAGGAGGATCAAGGAATGAAACCTACTTTTATCCCTCATGTAGTGGATCTTTTTGTGTACATCCTTCCTAATGATTTTCATAGGCTACCTCCAGTGAGAGAGGTTGAATTCACTATTGAGATAGTGGAAAGAGAAACACTAGTGTCCATTACAACTTATATGATGACACTTATAGAGATCCTATAGAACAAGAAGTTGTTGGAGGACCTAAAAGATAAAGGTTTTATCTGATCTAGTACTTCACCATGGGGTTCAGTGATCCTTTTTTTCAAGAATGTGGATGGTACCCTTGGGATTTTTGGGGATTAATGATATATTCCCATATCTTTATCTAACACCATTTCCAAAAAATTAACAATACATCTCATGATAGACATAAATTCCCATGAATCAAATGTTTAGTGTTATGGAAAAATTGATATATAAAAAATTATTTTACAATACATCTGACCAATTATATATAATTGTGTAATGCTAGACTGAATTATATTCTTCTTATAAGTTACACTGGTCTTCATAACTTGGGTGATGGAAACATAATAAAGGGGTGCGATAAAATGATCAATAATGGAAAACATAAAAACATTTCATCAATGGTTAGATAGTAAGAATATAATAAAACATTAGTATGCGAGAAATAGATTATTAAAAATAATATGAAACAATAATATTTTTCCATAATTCATGATTGATAGAAAATCAATATCAATTGAGGAAACATTTATCATGACACAAGAGTGTTAGATACTTAACATGATCCCTGGAGAATAATCAAATTCATATAACATAGAAATATGGCTAAAAAATAATCCTAAAAATCATAAAATTGTGGATTAGGAATCACCTCCAATTTACCTTAATGGACTAGGAATTATTTTCTATTTCCCATAGTGGATCAAACAATAAAAAATGTATCCAATAGTGGATCAAGCATCATTGCTCGTTTCTCATTATTATCTCATGTGATAAAAAGTTTTACCCAATTCATTTGAGGGTTATATAAGACCCACCCATAATATAAATATCATCCATAAATATATGTTCCACATGAAATAAATAATTCACTATATCATAAAGAACCCATAGAAGGAAAATGGGTTTCACATCATTTCCAAATGGTATATCATAAACTAACTTTAGGGGTTAAATTGATCGATTTCAACATTCAATAAACCAAAAGGATTATTTCATATATTATTTTACAATGTGATTCATATAACATTTCTCCATAGGATTTAGATATTTTAAATAGGAAAATATAAGTGAAACCGTAAAATTGATCTATTAGAAAACATTTATTTACATTGTCAAAAGGAGGAAAAATAAGGAATCGATTTTAAAAAATAATTTTTCAAGAAGGTAAGATGAAATAATTTTTGAAACACCACATTAATATAAATCAGAATAATGTTTCCTGGAAAAAAGATTTAACGTTTTCATTGACTAATATGGAGTAGAATATAAAAATACAAACTTGAAAGATAAATCCATTTTAATATTTTGAAAAGAATTTAATTGAAACCCATATTATAAATATAATAATAAATCATAATTTTGAAAAAGGTAATGACTGTTATTAAGATCAATAGAAATAAAACATATTTGGATTTTAAAATAATAAAAGATAACATTATCAGGAAGAGTGAATATGGATATGGAATAAAAAGGAATATTTAGAGAGAATGAGAATTATTCTTAATATCATCAAATTTTATGAAGAAATAAATCCATTAATGTTATTCCATTAGAAATAAAGAGAAAATATATTATAATATAATTAAATAATATAATAAAACCATAATGTAAAACCATAGTCAAAGAGGAATAATTTCGACTCAAGAAAAGTAGTAGAGTTAAGAAAAACCCTTATCTTAAACCTCTCTTAGTGGAATGTTCTATAGAATCCTATATAACAAAAAAAACCATATTAATCACTTATTTTAAAACCTTATTCACACCTATACATTTTTATAAAATTAAGTTATAATAATTTATTATAAGTATATTAGTTAGTTATATTTTATTTACATCGTCAGATGTTATTAGTTGTGATTTTTTGTTTAATAAAATTTTCCTAATAGAGATGTCTATTTTTGTTTATATGATAAATATTCACTATAAAGATATCATTATTGGTATTGGAATAGTTTTTTTAAAATGATTTATAATGTTTTAATTTCATTTCATAAGTATTTTAGTCACGATTCATGATAGAAATGTTGGTTATAATATTGTTTCAGTGATTTTAATGAGGGGGGTATCTTAATAACAAGTTAGATATTAGTGTTACCATTAAAAAACCAAAAGAAAATAATTTTTTACTTATTATTGTTTAATATTAGCAGTAATTAGGTTTCCTTAGTTATACATGGTAGAAATTTATAGCATTGTTAATATAGATGGATAAACTAACCCAAACAATAATATGGAATAATTAATGGATAAATATTATTAAATAAAGATTTAGTTATAATATCATTATTATAGAAGTATAATGAAATTATTTTTGATGAATTTATAGTGTTAAATTAGATTATAAGAGAATTAGATACATTATAAAATACTATATTAAAAAATAAAATACATCACTTTTGTGGAGGTTGTAGTCCGCACATATGCAAGCGAGACACATTAGTTTTCAATAGATCACAAGGGGGATATAGAATTGTTATATATTGTAATGACCTGAATTTTCATGATGGTATGGATCATTTTTTTCTATTATAAATCCTTTTTTCATCCTAATGGGTGTTCCCTATGACCTTATAAAGATATCAGGAGCATTAGGGGTTTGTTTAGAGCCTTTATTCCATTGAATTAGGGAGACATATTGAGATGCAAATATTGTACATGGTTAGTACTAACCGTGAGACTCAACCGTGTGCGGTTCTTAGTACACAGAAGGAGGCTACATGGTTTTAATGAACTATATGAGATAAGAATCATTCCTAAATGGGTGTTGTAGGATATTTAACAGAGCCATTTCTCATGGGTTGTACATGGTTAGGTGAACCATGCACCTGGACCATGTTAGGAGGTTCATTAGGTAGTTTTTGGAGCACATTTGGTGCATAGTTTTTCCAAGTGTGTAGCCAAATCTTGAACCATTAGAAAATTAATAAATGACCATTTAATTGTCTCCTTTAAAATTATTTACTTATTCCTCCTATTTACTTTTCTATCTGTTGACTGAGTGAAGCTCCCCCTCCACCTCATCCTCTCATTAGGCTTTGAAGAAATATTTGAATTCTGAATCCATTTTATTCATTGTTGGGTGCATTGGACCCACAATTTAAATCTCTCTAATCCTTTTGAATATGTTCCTAATTTAACTTCTCATCTCCTTGGATATTTTGGTGTGAGATCATATGCCATATTTTTAGGGAATTGGTCAGTTCTTCTAATTTATCCCATTCTCGATTGATTCAAGGACCAACACAGAATAAGGATAGTGATTACAACCAAAGTTAGGTAGTTTAACAATTTCCACAAAATATTTATGTGTTTTTATAGTGTCTTGTGATGTGACATAAACCAAAGTTTTCCATATGGTGCATTAAAATGTGTTTTACCCTTCCAATCATTTGCACAATTTTATGATACTCTTATGGACCCATGTTAAACAATTAGAGGATTATAATATCATTGATCACCACCCCTTTATGTGTTTTTAATTAAATTACAAGATTATATAAATTCTAAATAGACCGAACCACCTCCTAAGTGGGTTTTCTAGAAAATAAATTGTATTTTCCTTGTCATCTAATTAAATGGATTATTTAAATTTGAATTGAATTGAGTGGTGATACCATGTAAAGTGTTCTTATATTTATATATATATAATGACTTATATAACTCATTTCACCCAGGGATATTTGGGTTACATTTATATAAATTCTTAATCGGAGATATATCATACTTATTATTATTATATTTAAACTATAGATATTGTTTAACAAACAAATTTTAAGGTATTTTTTGAGCATGGTTCTTCACACTCCTTTACATTGGGTGATGGGAATAACATCTCAAACCATTTAATTTTACATAGATGGTGGACATGATGTTTAATATCCATTTTATTTGGGTGTTGGGAATGAAGACTCACCCCATTATCTCTTGTGATGGGATTGACATCTTTTATTCATATGAGATTCATGTATAGTACCCTTGTAGGAGACTATAAATTATTAGACTAGTCATAGACACCATAGTTAGGTCCTAAGACTAGTTGGGACTAAAAATGCATTTGTATTCATATATATGTCCTTACACATATAGTGTATATACATGTATACATATTATATATATATATATATATGATTACATATATATGGTAAATTTATTAGACTTATTCTGGCCAATTTCTAAGTTGGTAGAGTCTTCAAGGTTTCTTATAGGAACCTTAGACGACTGGTATTTATTTTTTTCACTATTTATTATTTGTTATACCTATACACTACTATTCTATACACAATGATTGGATTATTCTAGAACCCATTTGTGAAGGCCTACTAAGTTTATCTCACACCATACTCGGGCCACCCATAGTTCCTGAGTAGGCTTTATGGATGTAGGTATTGACATGGGAAAGCACCCGGTCATAGATACTTGAGTTGTGTTGCTTATAGCATGGTGCATGGGATTAGAGGAATGAGCGTATGATCATCATTCTAATGGACATGTCTTTTGATATTTTTATTTTTGTATAACATCTTGTATATACCTTTTCTCTTGTATCCCCCTCTCCCCTTTTTGTA
The DNA here is from genome assembly GCA_963277665.1 of Viscum album. Lineage (NCBI taxonomy): Eukaryota > Viridiplantae > Streptophyta > Magnoliopsida > Santalales > Viscaceae > Viscum > Viscum album. Next base: position 1,155,570,680 of record OY728122.1, on the reverse strand, counting down.
TATCATCATGAAATAACATTATTTTTTATATGACTAAACCTATGGCTTGATTTAAATTATAGTTTTTAGGATGTTTTCCTATTTTAAATTTTTCTTATTTTATGGAATCTCTTTACACAATTCTATTTTTAATCGCATATGATTATGCTATTTATTATCTCATTTATATCCTTATTTCCACTCTGATATGAGTTTATTGTCTCCCCACTATACCCATATTGATTCTCATATCTAGTCATTAGCCTCTAGCATATGGGGAGGCGTTCTTGAGGCCATGGGACCCTTTTACACAAGGCACCATTTTAATGCCTCCCGGGTCAGGATAATACAAAGTGGTATCAGAGGAGGTTTATTTTCTTTTGGTCATAATATTGGGTTTTAGACTTGAGAATAGGATGTAATGTAGTTTTTTAATGAGTCATTTCATAGGATTGGAAAAACCATGTATAGGGGAAACCCAAATTACCTTGTATGGGTTATTGCAGTTATTGGATTACACCAGTTACCATTGTATTTTTTTCACCATTGGGTGATGCACATGTTTTGTGATGCTATTATTGTTAATATTACAGTTATGAAATTAAATTTTCTTGTCTTGGTATGGCAAGGATTTATCATCTCATACATCATTATGGGAATCTTAGGAAATATATTTCATGAATTTTTTCTTCCATGTTTACTTTATGCATGCATTTCATATTAAATATAGTTAGTTTATGTATTATTATACGTAAAAATGAGATAATGTTTCTTGGAGGGATGAATAATTGGATTAATTAAATTTTATACATAAATCTAAATGGTTTTTCCCAACATATCTTGATGATGAATCCTTAATTGACTAATTATTCCACATTTTAGCAATGAACCATTGATTTTATGGGCTCAAATGTTAGTTGGTTTGATTAGATAAATGCCAATTGTAATTTATGAAGCCTGTACTTCTATAAATTTAAAATGGTGATTAATCTAAAAAATCATTACATTGGACCTATTACATCCTAAATCATATTTATGGGATAGGTTTCTGTTATATAATGTGCCAATTGAAATTTATAAAGAGTATGACATTTATAAATTTGGAATGGTGACACATATAATTGGATAGTGATATATATATATATATAAAAGAGTACAAAATTAAATGAAATTTAACCATTAAATTTAATTGTTATGACTAAATTGGACTCTAATTGTAATTTAAAGGATATTTTCCTCTATACCTTTAAATTGAAACTCTATATACCGAAACCTCTTTTTTTTGTATGAGACGTAGACCCAAAAATATCCTTAGTAGTTAGTAGTTAGGGGTATCTCTTTTGAATCTTATGGCATGTTACAACATTTTTTTATAACCGAGAGTTGGATTTTGGAGCATGAAGATGGGTGTGACCTTTTCCATAGGATGGATATATACCTCTTAGTGATTTATTTTCAATATGTTCAACTGTTAAGTTCTATTTTGAGGCAATATTTTGGCATTGTATAATCATTACACCTATAAGGCCTCAAGTCATACACCATGAAGGTGGATAAGACCATTAATCAGAGGAGGTGGTCCATAATCCATGGGTATTAACTCTAGTAGTTCAACCAAACACACCACCTTCTCTTCCAGATCTGAGCACTAATGCCTAGTATAGAGAGGGTCTCCTTCATATGATGTAGTCTATGAAAGTTGTTTCTTGACCTGACCCAACTATGGTAGAGTTTACTTGGGAGTTTCAAAAGAATAATTCTTCTAGATTACTCAGGTATGGAGGAACTCATGCTTTAGAATCATGTTTAGGTTCCATGTTATTGATATTAAAGAATTTGGAGATCCCTCCGGATAGGAAGGTCTAGATCGTAGTTTATATGCTACATGATTCTACCTTGAAATGGTGGTATGTCATTACCTAGGTGTATCGACACCAAGATATAATCTATAAGAACTTACAAATAGTCTTCTGTGATTATTTTTTTCACATACATTGATGAATGAAAAAGCTAGAGAGTTCATGAACTTTCAATAGGGATATATGTTTGTAGTGGAATATTATGCTTGCTTTGCTGAACTATAGCGATTATAACTGACCCTATAAGGATATAATATTATGATTATGAGAAAATTTGATCATGGGAAGGTATATTCAATCTAATTACAGGTTAAAATCTTTTAATTGACTACTATTTTTTAGAAAGTAAACCAGGCCCACATTATTGAATGAAAGTTGAGGCAAGAAGACTGTGTGAGCAAGGGTGGTTCAGTACGTTGACCTGATAGTGGTTATTATAGTTGATGGAAGCATCACTTTTAGGTTTCTCATGGGTTAGAAGTAGTTATAAACCTCATGCTGATAGTTTCATTATCCTCCATCAGTGTGAGATGCCAGGACACATCAAGACCCAATGTATGTGAGATATAGTTGAGTGTAGAGGCTAAGGAAGGATGGATCATATTTAGAGATTCATTATGAGATTACCATTCGTTTCTAGTGAGAGAGGATATACATTAACCCCATATTTTGTAGTGGGGATAGTAGTAACTCTTTAGGAAGGTGGTAGTAATACCACTAGCTACTCAATCTTAGGTGGTGGTCAAGGTAGAGGGAATCAAACTTAGGATTCATAGCACTGGTATAGTGGTCATAATCATGGATGTCAGAATATGACTCAGGTCTATGGTATGATCCAGTTAAATTTAGTGCAACCTATGGTATATGATAATATTTATAGACCTTCTACTTTTTGTGGTACTATATTAGCATCCTCTACTTTATTTTATGCATTATCTAAAAAAGGTGCATCAGACACTTTTATATATGCTGTAAATATGGGGAGTCTAGGACTTGAGATACATTATTTTTTAGGCTTGATGAAACTCGATACCCTATTTTGTATCCGATTAGATATTTTTCACTAATTCAAGGAATTTCCCATTGATATAGGTGATTATATATTTATGAGAAATCTCTTCATCGTGGACATGTTATGGTTTGATTAATTTTTCAAGATCAACTAGTAAGTTACCCATGGATATCATATCCATTTTTTCAGTATCAGGTGACTTTTACATCACCAGAGGGTAGTAGACACATTTACATGGGATAATGGGATGTCCATGCATCTCAAGATGTACCTAACCATCATGGGATTAGTATAGTAGTAATGAAAATCACTAGTATTTTCCTAGAGGATTAGGGAATGAAACCTACTTCTTTCCCTCATGTGGTGGATCATTTTGTGTACATTCTTCCTAATGAAATTTCAAGGCTACCTCAAGTGAGAGAGGTTGAATTCACCATTGAGATAGTGTAAAGAGAAACAATAGTGTCTATTCCAACTTATATGATGACACTTATAGAGATCTTGGAGAACAAGAAGTTGTTGGAGGATCTAAAAGATAAAGGTTTTATCTAATCTAGTACTTTTCCATGGGGTTTGATGATCATTTTTTTCAAGAAGGTGGATGGTACCCTCTGGATTTTTGTGGATTAATAATAGATGACCATATCTTTATCAAACACCATTTCCAAAAAAATTAACAATTCATCTCATGATAGACATAAATTCCCAAGAATCAAATGTTTTGTGTTATGAATAAATTGATATATAATAAAATTATTTTACAACACATATGACTAATTATATATAATTGAGTAACGCTAGACTAAATTATATTCCTCTTATAAGTTATACTGATCTTTATAACATGGGGAGTGGAAACATAATAATGGGGTGAGATAAAATGCTCAATAAGGGAAAACATAACAACATTTCATCAATGGTTAGATCGTAAGAATATTATGAAACATTATTATGAGAGAAATAGATTATTCAAAATAATATGAAACAATATGATTTGTCTATAATTCATTATTGATATAAAATCAATGTCAATTGAAGAAACATTTATCATGACACAAGAGTGTTAGATTCTAAACACGATCCAAGGAGAATAATCAAAGTCATATAACATTTAAAAGTGGCACTAAAATAATCCTAAAAATCATAAAATTGTGGATTAGGAAAAACCTCTAATTTACCTTAATGGACTATGAATTATTTCATATTTCCCATAGTGGATCAAGTAATACAAACTCTATCCAATAGTGGATCAAGCATCATTGCTCGTTTCCCAATATTATCTCATGTGATAAAAAGTTTTATCCAATTCATTAGAGGGTTATATTGGACCCACCCATAATATAAATTTCATCCATAAATATATGTTCCACATGAAATAAATAATTCAATATATCATGAAGAACCCATGGAATGAAAATGGGTTTTTAATCATTTCCAAATGGTATATCATAAAGTAACTTTAGGGATTAAATAGATTGATTTCAACATTAAATAACCCAAAAGGTTTATTTTATATATTCTTTTACAGTGTGATTTATATAACATTTCTCCATAGGATTTAGATATTTCAGAGATGAAAATATAAGTGAAACCATAAAATAGATCTATTAGAAAAAAATTTATTTACATTTTCAAAACGGGGAAAAATAATGAATCAATTTTAAAAAATAATTTTTCAAGAAGGTAAGATGAAATACTATTTGAAACACCACATTAAAATAAATCAGAATAATGTATCCTTGAAAAATAATTAGAGGTTTTCATTAAGTAATATGGAGTAGAATATAATAAAACAAACTTAAAACAAAAATTCATTTTAATATTTGGAAAATAGTTTAATTGAAACCCATATCATAAAGATAATGATAAAAAATAATTTTGAAAAAGGTAATGACTATTATTAAGATCAATAGAAATAAAACATATTTCGATTTTAAAATAAGAAAATATACCATTATCGGGAAGAGTGAATATGGATATGGAAGAAAAAGGAATATTTAGAGAGAATGAGAATTATTATTAATATCATCAAATTTTATGAAGAAAGAAATTAAATAATGTTATTCCATTAGAAAGAAAGACTAAATAGATTATAATATAATTAAATAATATAATAAAACCATATTGTAAAACCATAGTCAAAGAGGAATAATTCGGACTCAAGAATAGTAGTAGATTTAATAAAACCCCTTATCTTAAACCTTTCCTAGTGGAATGTTCTCTAGCCTCCAATATAACAAAAACAACCATATTAATCATTTATTTTAAAAACTTATTCACACCTATAAATTTTTCAAAAATTTATTTATAACAATTTGTTACAAATATATTAGTTAATTATATTTTATTTCCATCTTCATATGTTATTAATTGTGATTTTTTTAATAAAATTTTCATAATAGAGATGTACATTCTTGTTTATATGTTAAATATACACTTTTAATATATCATTATTGGTATTGGAATAGTTTTTTTATAATTATTTATAATGTTCTAATTTTATTTCATAAGTATTTTAGTCACGATTCATGATTGAAATATTGGTGATAATATTGTTTTAGTAATTTTAATGAGGGGGGTATCTTAATAACTAGTTAGATATTAGTGTTACCATTTGAAAACCCAAATAAAATAATTATTTACTTATTATTGTATAATATTACTAATAATTAGGTTTCCTTCGTTATACATGACAAAAATTTATAGCATTGTTAATATAGATGTATAAACTAACCGAAACAAGAATATGGAATAATTAATGGCTAAATATTATTAAATAGATATTTAGTTATAATATCATTATTATAAAAGTATAATGATATTATTTTGATGAATTTATAGTGTTAAATTTGATTATAAGAGAATTAGATACATTATAAAATACTAGATTAAAAAATAAAATACATCACTTTCATGGAGGCGGTAGTCTGCACATATGCAAGGGAGACACGTTAGTTTTCAATAGATCACAAAGATGATATAGAATAGGTATATATTGTAATGACCTGAATTTTCATGATGGTATGGATCAATGTTTTTCTTTTATAAATACTTTTTTTCATCCTAGTGGGTGTTCTGTATGGCCTCAGAAAGGTATCGGGAGCATTCTGGGCTTCTTTAGAGCCTTGTGCCTAGGTAATTAAAGATACATATTAATATTCAAAGATTGTGCACGGTTAGTACTAACTGTGAGACTCAACAGTGTTGGGTTCTTAGTACACAGAAGGAGGCTACATGGTTTTAATGAACCATATGAGCTAATCCTCATCCCCATATGGGTGTTTTAGGATTTTTAACAGAGCCATTTCTCATGTTTTGTACATGGTTAGGTGAACCATGCACCTATCCCATGTGAGGAGGTTCATTAGGTAGATTTTAGAGCACAGTTGGTGCATAGTTTTTCCTAGTGTGTAATCAAATCATGCACTATTAAAAAATGTATTAAATGACAATTTACTTATATCCTTTAAAAATCATTTACATCTTCCTCCTATTTACTTATCCATTTATCGACCGAGTGAAGCTCCCCCTCCATATCCTTCTCTCATTAGACTTTGAAGACAAATTTGCATTCAGAATCTGTTTTCTTCACTGTTGGATGCATTGGACCCACAAGGGAAAACTCTCTAATCCTCTTGAATATGTTCTTAATTTAACTTCAGATCTCCTTGGATATTTTGGTGTGAGAGCATATGCCATATTTTTAGGGCATTGGTAGGTTCTTATGATTTATACCATTCTCGGTTGATTCAAGGACCAACACTAAATAAGGAGAGTGATTATAACCAAAGGTAGGTGGTTTAACAATTTTCACAAAATTTTTATGTGTTTTTATAGTATCTTGTGATGTGACATAGAAAAAAGTTTTCCACATGGTGAATTAAAATGTGTTTTACCCTTCCAATCATTTACACCATTTTATGATACTCTTATGGAGCCATTTTAAACCATTAGAGGATTCTAACATCATTGATCACCACCACTTTGTGTGTTTTGAATTTAATTACAAGATTTTATAAATTCTTAATAGACTGAACCACCTCCAAAGTGGTTTTTCTAGAAAATAAATTGTATTTTCCTTGTCATCTAATTAAATGGATTATTTAAATTTGAATTTAATTCAGTGGTGAGGCCATGTCAAGTGTTCTTATATATATATATATATAATGAATTATATAACTCATTTCACCCATGGTTATTTGGGTTACATGAATATAAACTCCTAATAAGAGATTCATCATACTTATTATTATTATGGTTAAACTGTAGATATTGTTTAGTAGACAACTTTTAAGGTATTTGTTGAGCATGGTGCTTCACAATCCCTTACATTGGGTGATGGGAATAACATCTCACACCATTTAAATTTTCATAGACAATAGACATGATGTTTCATTTTCAATTTATTTGGGTGTTGGGAATGAAGACCCATCCCACTATCTCTAGTGATGGGATTGACGTCTTTCATTCATATGAGATTCATGTCTAGTACCCTTGTAAGAGACTATAACTCATTAGACTATTCATAGACACCTTAGTTATGTCCCAAGACTATTTGGCACTAAATATGCATGTATATTCATATATATTTCATTACACATATAGTGTATATACATGTATACATATTATATATATATATGATTACATATATAAGGTAAATTCATTAGACTTATTCTGGTCAATTTATAAGTTGGTAGAGTATTCCGGGTTTCTTACAGGAACCTGAGACGACTGGTATTTATTTTTAGCACTATTTATTATTTGTTATACCTACACACTACTATGTTATACACAATGATTGGATTATTCTAGACACCATTGGTGGAGGCCTACTAAGTTTATCTCACACCATACTCAAGCCACCCATCGTTCCTGAGTAGGCTTTATGGATGTTGGTATTGACATGGGAAAGCACTCGGTCATATGTACTTGAGATGTGTTTCTTATAGCATGGTGCATAGGATTAATGGAATGAGCGTATGATCATGATTCTAGTGGAAATGTCTTTTGGTATTTTTATTTTTTGATAACATGTTGTATATGAATTTTCTTATGTATCACCAGCTCCCCTTTTTGTATATCATCATGAAATAACATTATTTTGTATATGACTCAACCTATTACTTTATTTTTAATACAATTTTTTGGATGTTTTCCTATTTTACATTTTTCTTATTTTATGGCATCTCTTTTCGCTATTATATTTCTAATCGCATATGATTATGCTATTTATTATATTATTTATATCCTCATTTCCACTCTGATATGAGTTTATTGTCTACCCACTATACCCAAATTGATTTTTGTATCTAGTCATTAGCCTCTAGCATATGGGGAGGTAGGCTTGAGGCCATGGGACCCATTTCCTCAGGTCACCATTTTAATGGCTCCTGGGTCAGGATAATACAAAGGGGAATCAGATGAGGTTTCTTTTCATTTGGTTATACTATTGGGTTTTAGACATGAGAATAGGATGTAATGGAATTTGGTAATGATTAATTTCGTAGGATCTGTTAAACCATGTTTAGGGGAAACCCAAATTACCTTGTTGGGGTTATTGTAGTTATTGGATTACACTAGTTACCTTTTTATTTATTTCACCATTGGTGATCCACATGTTTTTTGATGCTATTATTGTTAATATTATAGTTATTAAATTTAACTTCCTTGTCTTGGTATGGCAAGGATTTGTCATCTCATACGTCATTATAGGAATCTTAGGAAATATATTTCATGAATTTATTATTCCATGTTTACTTTATGCATGCATTTCATACTACATATAGTTAGTTCATGTATTATTATATATAAAAATGCGATAATGTTTCTTGGAGGGATGAATAATTGGATTAATTAAAATTTATACATAAATCTAAATGGTGTTTTCCAACATATCTTGATGATGAATCCTTAATTGACTAATTATTCCACATTTTAGCCATGAACCATTGGTTGCATGGGCTCAAATGTTAGTTGTTTTGATTACATAAATTCCAATTGTAATTTATGAAGCATATACTTCTATAAATTTAGAATGGTGATTCATCTAAACAAATCATTACATTGGACCTGTTACATCCTAATATCAGATGTATGGGATAGGTTGCTATTATATAATGTGCCAATTTCAATTTATAAGAAGTATGACATTTATAAATTTGGAATGGAGACACATATAATTGGATAGTTATATATATATATATATATATATGTATATAAAAGGGTACAAAATTAAATGAAATTAAACCATTAAATGTAATGGTTACCACTAAATTGGTTTCTAATTTTAATGTAAAGGATGTTTTCCTCTATACCTTGAAATCAAAACTCTATATACTGAAATCTCTTTTGTTTGGTATGAGATATAGACCCAAACCTAGCCTTAGTAGTTAGTAGTTGGGGGTATCTCTTCTAATTCTTATAGTATGTTACAACATTCCTTTATAACTGCGAGTTGGATTCTGGAGTATGAAGATGGGTGTGACCTTTTACATAGGATGGATATGTACCTCTTAGTCATTTATTTTCTATATTTTCAAATGTTAAGTTTTATTTTGAGGCAATATATTGGCATTTTAGAATCATTCCACCTAGAAGGCCTCAAGTCATACAACATGAAGGTGGAGAAGAACGTTAATAAGAAGAGGTGTTCTATAAGCCACTGGTATTACCTCTAGTAGTTCAACCAAACACAACACCTTCTATTCCTGATTTGAGCACTAATGCCTAGTTTCGAGAGGGTCTCCTTCATATGATGCAGTCTATGAAAGGTGCTTCTTGACCTGCCCCAACTATGGTAGTGTTTACTTGGGAGTTTCAAAAGAAAAATTCTTCTATATTACCTAGGTATGGAAGACCTAAAGCTTTAGAATCATATTTAGATGACATGTTATTGATACTAAAGAATTCTGAGATACCTCTAGAGAGGAGGGTCAAGATCATAGTTTATATGCTACATGATTCTACCAAGAAATGGTGGGATGTCATTACCCAGGTGTACCGAGACCAGGATATAATCTATAAGGACCTACAGATAGTCTTCTATGATTTATTTTTTTCACAGACATTGAGGGATGACCAAGATAGAGAGTTCATGAACTTGCAAATCGGATATATGTTTGTAGTGAAATATTATGCTTGCTTTGATGAACTATAGTGATTCTCACTGACCCTATAAGGATATAAGATTATGATTGTGAGAAAATTTGAGTATGGGAAGGTATATTCCATCAAATTACAGGTTAAAATATTTAAATTGACCACTATTTTTGAGAAAGTAAACCGGGCCCACATTATTGAATAAAAGTTGAGGAAAGACGACTGTGTGAGCAAGGGTGGTTCAGTACGTAGATTGGATAGTGGTTCTTATAATTTATGGGAGCATCACTTCAAGGTTTCTTATGAGGGAATAAGTAGTTAGAAACCTCATGCTGATAGTTTCATTATCCTTTATTAGTGCAGGATTCCAGGACACATGAAGACCCAATGTATGTGAGATGTAGTTGAGTGTAGAGGCTAAGGAAGGATGTATCATATTTAGAGCTTCTTTATGAGATTCCCATTAGTTCCTAGTGAGAGTTGATATACATTAACCCCATATTATAGAGTGGGGCTATTAGTAACTCTCCAGGAAGGTGGTAGGAATACCTCTAGCTACTTAGGCTTAGGTGGTGGTCGAGTTAGAGGGAATCAGATTTAGGATTCATATCACTGGTAGAGTGGTCATTCTCTAAGATGTCGGACTATGACTCAGGTCTACATTATGGTCTATTTAAATGTATTAAAACCTATGGTATAGGATAATATTTAGAGACCTTATACTATTTGTGGTACTATATTATCATCCTCTACTTTATTTTATGCATTATCTGAAAAGGGTGCATCAGAAAATTTTATATATGTTGTAATTTTGGAGAGTCTAGGCCTTGAGATACATTATTTTTCAGGCTTGATGACACTCGATACCCTATTTTGTATCTGATTAGAAATTTTTCACTAATTCAAGGAATTCCCCCTTGATATGGGTGATTATCTATTTATGACGAAGCTCTTCATCATCGACATGTTCTGGTTTGATGTATTTTTCAAGATCAACTATTTAGTTCCCCATGGAGCTCATATCCATTTTATCAGCATAGGGTGACTTTTACATCACTAGAGGATGGTAGACACATTCACAAGGGAGAATGGGATGTCCATGCATCCCAAGATGTACCTGACCATCATGGGATTAGTAGAGTAGCAATGAAAATCACAAGTATTTTAATAGAGGATCAGGGAATGAAACCTACATCTTTCCCTCATGTCGTGGATCATTTTGTATACATATTTCCTAATTAATTTTGTAGGATAACTTAAGTGAGATAGTTTCAATTCACAATTGAGATAGTAGAAAGAGAAATACTAGTGTTCATTCCAACTTATATGATGACAATTATAGAGATCTTGGAGAACAGGAAGTTGTTAGAGGACCTATAAGTTAAAGGTTTTATCTTATCTAGTACTTCTCCATGGGGTTCACTGATCCATTTTTTCATGAAGGTGGATGGTACCCCCAAGATTTGTGTGGATTAATGATAGATGAACCATATCACCATTAAGAATCGGTATCCACTACCTTGAATAGGTAAACTCTTTGACCATCTCTAAGGATATTGGGTTTTTTTCAAAGATTTTTTTGAGTTCGGTATACTATCAGGTGAATGTCATGACTTTAGACATACCCCAAATAACTTTCATGAGTAGGTATGTTCTTTTTTAGTATCGGGTAATGAAGTTTGGTCTCACGAACACATCATATGTTTTCATGGTTTGATGAATCTAGTTTTCCTCCCATTCAAGATTTATTCAAGGTAGTATTTATGGATGACATGTTAAGGTATTATCACACTCAGAAATATCATGTCTGGCATCTTGAGATCATGTGGAATACATTGAGAGGTAAATTGATTTATGAAATGCTCCAAAAATTACTCTTTTTGATAGAAAAAGTCTAATTCCTATAACACATGATATCAGATTCGAGATTATTAGTAGACCTAGAGAAGGTGATAGTTTTAGTTTCCTGATACCATCCTGATATCATTGTTGATATACATATTTTCTTGTGACTGGTTGGGTATTACATTTGATTATTTTGGGATTTATCATGCATATAAGTGACTCTTATGGGCCTGAATAAGAAGGGTGTGAAATTAGAGTGGTCAAAAGATTTCGAAAGAGACTTTGAGGAATTGAAAGGTAGGTGAAATTTTTTATTGATCATAATTCTACTGGATCTAGGAAGAAGTTATATATATTTCTATTATCCATCAGGTATTGGGCTAGGAGTAGTTCTGATGTGGGGTGAGTGATTAGTGGTGTACAAGTCTCATCAACTGAGGCCTCAAAAGAAAAATTACAATATGGATGGTATTGATCTTGAATTTTTTTTATGATTTATGCTATTGGAGTATTATTTTATTGGGGAAAATTTTGTAGTATTCACTAATCACAAAATCCTCAAGTACATCTTTATATAGTGTGATTTGAATCTTATCTATTACAGATGTGTTGAATACCTAAAATAATTTGATTTTGGGATTTCCTATATGATTGGGAAAGGTAATGCAGTATTTGTTGCTCTGATTCATATGAATCATAAACATGCAGTTAATGAGGACACTGGTGATTAGAATATTATGGCCTTTTTTAGATATGCATATTGAGGTTTATGAGGATGATGGGAGGACATTACTCGCAGTCTTAGTAGTGGCATCTACTCTTCTAGAATGTGTGAGAAAGGTTAAACATTCAGATCCTGATGTCCTATTCCTAGGGGAGTGTGTGGAAGATTAGGATTAATATTCTAGTTTAACCATGGACAAGGATGTGACCTTTCATATACACGGGCATGTTTGGGTTCTAGAAGACATATGAGAGGAGTTGATTCAGGAATCTCATACCTCATCTAGGTAAGTATATAAAAATTTCATCAAGATGTATCGAAAATTATGTTTCTAGTATTGGTGTCCTGGAATGAAATGGGGGATAGCTTACTTTATGACTTGGTGTTCCACCTATCAACATGTGAAGGCAGAAAATGAATAACCAGTAGGACTTTTACAAATATTTTCTATTCCTGAGTGGAAATGGGATGATGTATCCATAGATTTCATGATATGTTTTCCTTGATCACCTTAAGGAAATAATAAAATTTGGATAGTTGATGAGCGGTTGAATAAGGTCACCTAATTATTACATATTTTAGAGACCTTATAAGTAGAAGAGATATGAAGCCTATATGTGAAAGAGGTCATACGATATTATAGAGAAGCACATTATATCATTACTAAAAGTTATTCGCATTTAATGTTGTAGTTATGGTAGGGTTTTCAAAAGTCCATAGGTACAAAGGCACTTCTATGCCTGGAATATCACCATTAATATGATAGATAGACAAAGCACATGATTCAGGTGTTGGAGGACATGCTCTAAGAATGTGTCCATGATTTTGGGGGTTCTTTGGATAAATATATACCCATAGTGGATTTTTCTTATAAAAATATATTTTAGGATGCCATATATATGGTTCTTTATGAATCCTTATATAGTAGGCCCTTCTGTTCACCCATGTATTAGTTAGAGGTAGGAGAGGAAGAACTGCTTGGACCACATCTTGTCTAGGAGAATACAAAGTTGTTACAACTAATCAGGAAGCGTATGTTGATAGCTTAGTACGAGCAGTAGTTGTATGTCAACCTCTATCAATGAACACTTGAGTTTGAGTTTAGGAATTAGGTTTTTCTTCACTTTCACCTAGGTTGGGCCAATGATGGATCATGAAAAAGGGAAAGCTAGCTCTTCGATTTGATTGACACTTTGAGGTTGTGGAGAGAATCATACTAGTGGCTTACCATATTGAACTTATTCAGAGATACTCGTCTATGAATAAAATTTTTCAAGTATCTCAAATTCAATGGTATTATCCAAACCCATCACATGTATTACAGAATGAGTAAGTTGAGTTATATATGGAAACTTATTTTTAGGATTACCCAGTGATTATTGTGAATTGGAGTGTGAAGACACTCTGAGGTAGGTTAGTCCATTTAGTATGGGAGATATGGAAGAACAAATAAAAATAGGATTAGACCTAGGTGAAAAAATCCAATGTACATGACCATTTTCAAAATATTTTTTCAGATGATTCCATACTACCCTCATAAGTTGGACTTAGGGATGAGTTTCCTTATGTTGGGGACGTTGTAATGACCAGAGATTTCATAAATTTATAGTTAAATGTTTTTCCTATTTAAATTATTTGTTTTATCCTATGAAGTGTTCCCTAATACCTCAGGAATTCCTTAGGATCATCCAGGTCTTGTTCAGAGTTTGGAGATTTGAAAATTGGAGAGATAGCTTCAGTCGCACAGTTAGTAGACAATTAGTGCTAACCTTGTGTCTCAATCATGTAGGGTGTTCATTGCACAATAAAAGGCCACACTATTTGACTAAACCATGTGAGATAGGATATACACCCATGCTTGTTCTATGATATTTTTAACAGATCTATTTCCCATGGGCAATGTAGGGTTTGTTGAATCATGCATCTAGCGCATGTGAGGGAATTCCTCAAGTAGTGTTTGGGGCATGGTTTGTGCATAGTTTGGCCAACCATGAGAACAAAAAATAAACCCATTTAAAAAATGTATGAAATTTTATTTTTACCATCTCTCCTTAAAAACTCATTTCCTTATTCCACATACAACTTTATCAAGAATTGTTTCATGTGAAGCTCCCCCACCTCCTCCCCTCATTAGGTTGTGAAGCCATATTCACATACAGACTCTGTTTTCTTCATTATAAGGTGTGTTGGATCCACAATAGGAATATATCTAATCATATTGCTTCCATTTTTCATTTATCTTCCCATATCTGACACTATTTTGGTGTGATATTCTATGCCCTATTTTCAATGCATTGGTCCATTCTTTCTATTTCTCCAATTGTAGCTCAATCATAAGGCTGACACTGGATGGGGACAGTGTTACTAGAATAAGGTAGGTGGTCTAGTGATTTTACCAAAAAAATTGGTTTTTTAATAGTATTTTTTGATGTGACATGTGCTAGAATTTTTTTAACATTTCCTTAACATGTATTTTACCCTTCAAATTAATTAAACCATTTTATGATACTCCCATGGAACAGTGTTAAACCATTAGAGGATGCCTACCTCATTGATCACCATCCCTTTGGGTGTGTCAAATTAATTGGTCACTTTACATAAATGATTAATGGATCAAACCACCTTCTATGTGTTTTTTCTAGACATGAAATTGGAATATACATGTAATATATTTTAATATATTTTTTAAATATTAAATAAAGTGAGCGGTGTGGCCATGTGAAATGTTCTTATATATATGATGAATGATATTACTCATTGAATCCATGGTTTTGTTGGGTTAGATAAATATAAATTATTAAGATGAATGACTCATACTTATAATTATTATGTTTAAACCATAGATATTGGTTGAAGGAAAATAATTAAGGGATTTGTTGAGCATGGAGTTTCAGTCCCTTACATTGGGTGATGGAAATTATGTCTCACAATGTCAAATTTTTCTTGGATGATTAAAATGACATTTCATTTTCCTTTTATTTTGATTTTGGGCATGAATACTCACACCACTATCTTGATTGAGTGGTATGAAGTCTCACATTCAAATAAGATTTAGTTTTAGTAACATTTTTGGAGCCTATATTTCGTTAGACTAGTCACGGATTCCTAAGTTATGCCCTAAGTCCAGATAGTACCAAGTATCCATGTATAAACCTATATATGTCCTTAAATATATAGTGTATCTACTTTTATATATATATATATGATTACTTAAATATGGTAAACTGATCATACTCATTCTAACCTATGTTGAAGCAGGAAGAGTCTATCAGGTTTCCTACAGGATCCTAAGCTGATTGATATTTATTATTAGCATTGTTTATTATTTTTTTATACACGTTGAATACTTTTATTTATAAATTGAAAAGATTAATCTAGACATGATCAATGGTGGTAGACTAATTTTATCTCACACCCTACTAGAGATACCCTTGGTACCTGAGTAGACATTATAGTTGTAGTTATTTACAAGGGAAAGTTCCCTATCATATATTCTTGATCGGTGCTACTTATAACATGGATCGTGGGAGTATAGGACTGAGTGTATACTCATGATTCTAGTGGATATGAATTTATGTATTTGAATTTTTTAATAGAATGTATTATATTATTACTTCCCTATATCCCCATCTCCCCTTTTTGTATATCTGAATAATTAGAAATAATTTTGTACATTACTCAACCTGTGGATTGATTATTTTTACTGTTTATTTGATGTTTTTCTAGTTTTTATTGTAATTATTTTATGGTATCTGTTTTTGGAGTGTTTTTAGTTATCTAATATGATAACACTATTTATTTTATTTTTTATATAAAATGTTCCACTCAGATACGAGCGTGTATGGATTCTAGAAGGCATCTGAGGGGAGTTAATGCCTAAATATCATAACTATTCTTGTGTAGTACATTCCTTTATCACCAAGATATATCGATATAGTCCCACCCATACCTTTTAAATTGTTTTATTTTTTATTTTTTATCAGCTTTAGTTATCCTTGTCAAGGTGTGAGTAGAGTGCATGTTTAATTTTTTTTTGATATTTGATGTTTTTAGTCAGTTTCAGAGTTGTGCACGAGCACCACACGGTTGGCGGTAACAGTGTTGTTGGCACGGATGCCCCTACATTTACCCATTACATAAAATAAAATAAATTATGAGAATGAAATAAAGTAAATTTTTAAGACATAACAATAATAATAACATTTTTGTGTAGAAAAAATGTTTTTTAATTAAAATTGTTAATGATATTATTACCTTAAAAATGGATATAAATATAATTATTTTTCAGTTTTTATTAAATTTTTAATTATTTAAAATAAAATGAATAAAATTATTATTTATAATTATTGATATTTTTATTGTTATTAATAATATTATTATCATTAAGAAAATTAATGGCGTTGTTATGATTATATAATTTTTAATATTATTATAAAAGTTGTAATTACTTTTTTTATTATTTTTATTAAAATTTTTATAATTATTATCATTATTACTATTAACAACTATTTTTATTTTTTATTGTTGTTAATTTTATTTTTTAATGGGTTTTAATCTTTTTTTTACCACCACGCCTCACCCCACTCTCTCATTTAATATATCTCTCTCTCTTTATTATTCCTCTCTCCACTCACACCTCTATCCAATCACACTCACTCTTTTTTATCCAATCACTCCACCCCTATCTATTTTACCAATAAATTTTTTTATCTCATGCGGTCCCTCTCTCCACTCACCCTTCTTTACCCATTAATTCATTTATTTTTATTCCCTCTCTCCAATTACCCACCCCCTTATTCTCTCACGCACCCCACTATTAACTCATCAATTTTTTTTATTCCATCTCTCCAATCACCCACTCCCCTTATTCCCCACTATTAATTCATTTCTTTTTTTAGTCCCTCTCTCTAATATCACATCCCCCCTTATTCTCTCACACCTTCCATCTTTTTTATCTCATAAGTTCACCCTTTATCCCATTTCCATTACGCACCCCCCATCCCCTTACCCCCTCACACACGCCCTCCTCCCATTCGGCACTCCTTCCGGTAGCTGCTCCTCCCTCCAACCATTCCTTCTGGTGAGTTCTCTTTCATATTTTCTCCTCTCCTCACCCAATTTAGAGGGTTTTCTTTGGGTTTTTTCTTCCATGTCCAAACCCAAATGTCTTGGATTTATGTTTGGTTCATTTTTATTTGTATCTAGGGTGTGTGAATGGTCTGTGGGGCTTATATTTCTCCTCCCTTGAAGTTTCACTACATCCGCACATAGTTGAGGTAGGCGTTTCCAAATTTTTACTTTCTAAAACACTCCGCGAGAATTTGTGTGTTTTCATTTAATTTTTAAATGTCCTTCACATCTATATAACTAATGATTGATGCAAATTATGATTTCATGTTGGTATAATTTACTAAAAATAGGTTTTCAAAGGGATTTTTTTGAAATACCTAGGTTTATTTCACATAGGATTATTGTTTAAAATTTCATTATTCTTTAAAGTCCAATTGGGGTTTTTTTTAATTTTTTAGCCTTGAATATGGTGGTATGGTGGTATGGTTGTTTATTGTTTGTGGGTTTGATGTGGTGTGTATGATTTGGCAATGATTTATCTTGTTAAATGTGATAATATATTTTAAAAAGGGTTTTATGATTACAATGGGATTGTTTTATGTTCATTAAATAATGTGGGTGGTTGGATATGGTATTAAAGTAAATGGTGGGTTTTGTGGAAATAGTTTTTGGGTGTTCTTTGAAATATTAGTTTGAAAAATGTGGTTTAAAATGGAATCCCATAGGGGGTATGCCCATTTTTATTTTGGTGTGTGTGTTTTGGAAAATGCTTGACTTGAGGGTTTTTTGGAATTTCACACTTGAAGATGGTTTTGGAAATGATTTGGAAATGTTTTTTTAAATGAATTTGTGTGTGTAAACTTAAAGGACTATTTGGTGTTGTACCTTTAAAGGTGATGTTTTGTTTTGATTTTAGATTTGAATGTGATTCAGAAAATGTGAATGCCTAGTTGGAAACTTTAGGTGTTTTAAAAGATGGTTTGATTTCTTACATGATGTGACAGCCAGTTTGGAATTTTTTTAGAGTTTCAGGTTTTTCCTAAAATATTTAAAGACTTTTTTAACAAATTTTCTATGATGTGGTGTTCCTCATAGTTTTTAAGTGATTTTTAAATTTTTTAGTGTGCATTAGTTCTCAATAATGGGTTTGTTATGTGCAAGTGGTGTCTTATGAAATGAGATGATCGGTGTGGTTGATAAATTGTGTATGTGGTAACATGAGACGTGTGAAATTTAATTGATAAAAAAATGGAATCCTAGGTATCTAGGTGGGCAGACTTATACTATTTTTTAGTGATCTGGTGGGGTTTGGACCCTGTTTCACGTAGCAAGTTTGACGATGACAACACTAACTAAACTATGGTGATGAGGATGATGTTGTGGACCACTAGGTTATGGGTATATTCCCTACTAGTGTCTAGTTCACAAGAAAAAATATTGTTATGGTTGCTATTACACCAAGATACTAGGTGCCTAGGGCCCACAGCTAGATAGTGCCTAGGGGTGTTCCCAGGACTAGTGCTCAATGATTATATTGCACCCCCATCGACATATAGTAGGTTGGGTTGGTAATTTTAAATGTAAGTATTTTTTTACTTTAAAGTGTAATTCTTTGAAATTTTTCTCCATTTAAAGTTATTCCATGGAAAATTGTTACTAGTATTTTTTGGGTTGAGTTTTTGTTATGAAATGACAGTTTTCTTGACAAATAGATGGTGGTGTGTGTTGGCCTTTGAAATGGTAATGTTTTGGTTTTTTAAAAAAATGTGACAAATATATTTTTGTAATTTTATTTCAAAATAGTGTTAATGGAATGTTTTGGGATAGGAAACACTTGGAATATGTGGTGATTGACTACTGGTATGTTATCTCACACCCTACCTATTCCACTCGGTGTAGGTATACCCAAGGTGTTTTGTATGTTTAGGTTTTGATTAGGTTTTTCTAGTTTGGGTTATCTATTGGAGCAAGCTGGTCTTGTGGTTGGAGGTGATCAGGAGGTCACATGGAGATCATGTTAGTAGCTGGTTGTTTTATTTTTGTTGTAGCTTCTAGTTCTTCTGGGGATAGTTGTATTAAGTTGTATTTGTACAGGATGAGATTGTTTATTTATTGAGATTCAGTTGTGGTTAGATCTGTTTCATTTTCAATGTTTTATATTTTGATCTTGTTTATTATTGGGTTAAATTGTTTCCTCTTGTTTTATTTTGATTCTCGACACTGGTTGCCATCCCTAGGGGGGATTGGGAATGCTCCTCAGGACTTGTTGAGGACTAGCTTGAGTGAAATTTTTATGGTCTATTTGAGGTCATTCATGAAAAAATGGTATTAGATGAGGCCCTTGTTATTTGGTGTGTCTGGTAGATGGATATTAGGACTTTCGGGACTCAGGAGGAAGGTACGGGAAGGACTTGATGAACCCTTTCTCATTCTGAACCTTGAGTGGCAAGGGGTAATATGGGATTTTAGTCTTATGCCTTTGTCTTGGATTGAGTAATGATAATGGAGGAGGTCTGATGTTATGTAGTGACCTCACATGGAGTAGTGACACATGTGGAGTGCAAGTGCATGGATGGGCTCCTCATAGTCGTCGATGCTTGCTTGGGGCATGGCTCGCTACCATGTTGTCGGGTTATGTGTAATTTCTAGTTCCTCATTCTGTCATTTTTTTTGTTTTGGCGCAGTTTTGTTTCTCTTTTATTTTATTCTATTTGGTGCAAGTGGGTTTTTAAAAAAATTGAAAAGGGTTTTTGAAATTAAGGAGTTCTCTTCCAAATGACTTACATTGGTAAAATTTGTTCTAAAATTGAATTTTTCTTTGTTTGATAAATTGGTAAATGCTTATATTTTCTAGGAAGTTATTTGGAAACAACCTTTTGTACTCCTTAGGAACATTGTCACATGTAAGGTCATATATGGAAAGTGTGTGTTGGTGCGTATGTGTGGAAGCGGATGAAAACATGCGTAATGGTTCATGGGATTACTCAGGTGTGTTTTGAAATTAAAGACTTGACCTTGTTGTTTGAAATTGATTTTTAAAAAGGAAAATGATTTTTGAAAAAATTGAATTTGGATTAAGATGTGGCATTTGGTTTTTGGAAATTGGACTTGAAGGAAGGAAATTTAAAAAAAATGAATAAAATGGGTCTTTTGAAAGAAATGTTTTGGGCGCGTTTATATTTTTTTGGTTATTTCCGGATGTAGTTTCCTTTATTAACATTGCTTCATCTTGATATCGGTTTTGGCTTGAGGCATGTTTTGGTTTTGTTTTTCTTATGTTGTTTGGAGTATGATGTCCAGAATGGTCTCCAGTGTTGCTGATGAGTCATGCCTAGATTTCAGTTCTTTTAAGTTTCATCGCCCTTTGAGGTGTTGAAGGTTTTTTAGAGGTGGTGGAATGACTTGAGGTAAGTGGAGTGTGTCTTTTGTGGTTGGTGTCTCCCTAGGATGTCAAAGTTCGTGCTATTTTAGGTTTTTTAAGGGTTATGTTTTGGACCAGTAGAGGTTGGTTGTCTTATCATCGTTGGAGTTTGGGGAGTACTTTGTGATAGTTGGTTTTTATTAAGGTTTCCTATATAGATAGGAGTGTGTACAGGAGGAACCTTCCATAAGAGTTTATCTTCATTGATCCTAGAACCTAGTTAGTTAAGATGCCTTAGATCATGCCATTGGTATGGCTGGTTTAGGCATTCCAAGCCATCGGGCCGCATCCCTCCGATGTCATGTCATTATTATGGCTGCTCAGGTCACTGGGGGAAGTTCTGGGGGAAGCTTTATTTGAGGGAGGAGTTATGATCGGGGGATTCTAGGGTCTAACTGTGAGGTATAAGATGCTTCAACCATCAGATCCCCAGTCTCAGGTCTCAGGGTGAAGCTCACGCACATTCAGCATGTTGGAGGCATGTGAGCTAGGTTCTTTATCTTTCATCTTAGAATAGAGACATTCAGGGTTCCCTTGTTCCTATTTTCCTTCTATTCTGAGTTCATATTTTGTGGTGGTAGTGTGACGAACTTATCCTTTCATGATCGCAGTAGTTTTATTCTTTTGAATTTGACCTCCAGAATCATTGGTTTTTATTTAAATTGTTTTTGTCCCTTGTATGGGTTGGTCCGAGTTTTATTAGTTATCGTTTGGAGATGTGAGGTGTTTGGGAGTTTTAGATCAATGTGGGGAATTCTTAGTTCTGATGGTTTTGTTATAGGGAGTTCCTTATTACGGTTCCCCGGTATGTGGAGTGGCCTTGTAGTGGTTTTTCGTTTAAGTCTTAGTGGTCCTGTTCTACTCATGTGGAGAAATCGGTAAGTTCAGTTCAGAGTTTCTAGGTTCTCCCCCTAAGGTTGTGTGTTTGAGTTCAAATTCTTACGTTAGGGGAATTATTATGGTGGGGATAACCCTCTTGTGTTCAAACCTTTTTTATGGTTTCTCTTTGAGTTGGTTAGGTGTACCTTGTAGACTGATAGTCATCTCGAGGATTATATTTTTCCCAATGGTTTGGGTCAAGAATTGACATGAGTTTTGGTTGTCTTTCAACTAGGAGATTTTCTATGGTTAGAAAGTTTTGTGTTGGGGATAATTGTCACACACTAACCTTTGAAATTATATTGTTTTATTATTTATTGGCTTCAATTAGCCTCGTCAAGGTGCGGGTTGAGTGCATGTTTAATTTTTTTTTGATATTTTATGTTTTTAGTCGATTTCGGATTGGTGCAAGGGCACTGCACGGTTAGCGATAACCATGTGGTTGGCCTAGATTCCCCTGTGGTTACCCATTACTTAAAATAATAAAAATTTATGATAATGAAATAAAATAAATTTTTCTGACATAATAATAATAATAATAACATTATTGTGTAGATAAAAATGTTTTTTATTTAAATTTCTAGTGATCTTATTACCATTAAAATGGATATAAATATAATTATTTTTCAGTTGTTATTAATTTTGATATTATTTAAAATAAAATGAATAAAATTCTGATTTATCATTACTACTATTTTTATTATTATTACTAATATTATTATCATAAAGAAAATTAATGGAATTGTTTTGATTATATAATTTTTACTATTATTATAAATGTTGTCATTAAAATTTTGTTATTATTATTGTTAGTTAAATTGTTATAATTATTATCATTGTAACTATTAACATCTTTATTTATTTGTTATTGTTAGTAATTTTATTTTTTAAAGGGTTTTAATCCCTTTTTTTATCCACCACACCTCACCCCACTTTCCCATTTAATCTCTCTCTCTCTCTTTTTATTATTCTTCTCTCCACTCACACCTATATCCAATCACAATCACTCTTTTTTTATCCAATCACGCCATCCCTATATCTATTTTACCAATCACATTTTTTATCTCATGCGCTCCCTCTCTCCACACACCCCCTTTTCCCCATTAATTCATCTATTTTTTTATTCCCTCTCTCCAATCACCCACCCCCTTATCTTCGCATGCACCCCACCATTAACTCATCACTTTTTTTATTCCCTCTCTCCAATCACCCACTCCCCTTATTCTTCACCATTAATTAATTTATTTTTTTATTCCCCCTATCTAATCTCTCATCCCCCCTTATTCTCTCATGCCTCCTCTATTTTTATTATCTCATGAACTCACCCTTTCTACCCATACCATCATGAACCCCTCTTCCCCTTACCCCCTCACACATGCCCTCCTCCCCTTCGAAACTCCTTCCGGCAGCCGCTCCTGCCTCCGTTTGTTCCTTCCAATAAGTTCTCTTCCCTATTTTATCCTCTCCCCACTTAATTTCTAGGGTTTTATTTGGGGGTTTTATTCCATGGCCGAACCCTAATGTCTAGGGTTTATGTTTAATTCATTTTTATTTGGATTTAAGTCATGATAATGGTCCATGGGGCATAGATTTCTCCTCCCTTGAAGTTTCATCACATCTGCACATGGTTGAGGTAGGTGTTTCCAAATTTTTCCTTTCCGAAACGCTACACAAGCACTTGTGTGTTTTCATTTATTTTTTAAATTTCTTTTGAACCTACAATATATCTATATCATGATAAGACTGATGATTTTTTATTGGTATAATTTACTAAAAATAGGTTTTCACTGGTATTTTTGTGAAATACCTAGGTTTTTTGCACACAGGGTTATTGTTTAAAATGACATTGTTCTTTAAAGTAAAATTGGGGTTTTTTAAAATGTTTATAATTGAATATGGTGGTATGGTTGTTTATTGTATGTGATCTTGATTTGGTGTGTATGTTTTGGTAATGATTTATCTTGTTAAATGTGTTAAAATGTTTTAAAAATGGTTTTACGATTACAATGGTATTGTTTTATGTTCTTCAAATATTGTGGATGGTTGGATGAGGTTTTAAATAAAATGGTGTGTTTTATGTAAATATTTATTTGGGTGTTACTTTAAATATTTTTTTCCTAAATGTGGTTTAAAATGTAATCCCATTGAGGGTGGGGTATGCCCATTTGTCTTTTGGTGTGTGTGTTTTGGAAAATGTTTGGATTGAGGGGTTGTTCGGCATTTCACACTTGAAGATGGTTTTTGAAATGATTTCGAAATGTTTTGGTAAATTCATTTGGGAGTGTAAACTTAAAGTCTCTTTTGGTGTTATACCTTTAAAGGTGATGTTTTGTATTGATTTTAGAAAAGAATGTGATTCGGAAAATGTGAATACTTAGTTGGAAACTTTAGGTGTTTTAAAAGATGTTTTGAATACTTACGTGATGTCACGGCCCGTTTGGCATGTTTTTAGAGTTTCATGTTTTCCCTAAAATGTGGTATGACTTATTTAGAAAAAATTTGAGGAGGTGGAGTTCCTCATGGTTTTTTGAGTAATTTGTAAATGTTTTGGGGTACATAAGTTCTCAAGAATGGGTTTGTGATGTGCAAGTGGTGGCTTATGAAATGAAATGCTTGGTGTTATTGATAAATGGTGTATGTGGTAACATGTGATGTGTGAAATTTGATTGAGCACAAAAATTAAAGCCCAGGTATCAAAGTGGGAGGACTTGTACTAGTATGTTAGTAATCAGGTGGGGTTTACCCCTGTTTCACATAGCAAGTTTGACGATGACAAAAGTAACTAAACTATGATGACGATGATGATTTTGGGGACTACTAAGTTATGGGTATGTTCCCTACTAGTGGCTCATTCACAATAAAAGATATTGTTATGGTTTCTCTTACACTGAGATATAAGGTTCCTTGGGCCCATAGCTAGCTAGTGCCTAGGGGTGTTCCCATGAAAAGTTATGAATGATTATATTGCACCTCCCGTCGACATACTATAGTTTGGTTTGGTAATTTTTTTAATGTAATTGTTTTTTCATTAAAGTGGAATTCTTTGAAATTGTTATCCATTTAATTTTATTCCATTTAAAATTGTTACTAGTATTGTTTGGGTTGGGTTTTTGTTATTGAATGATAGTTTTCTTTAAAAATGGATGGTGGCATGTGTCTTCCTTTGAAATGGTAAAGTTGTGGTTGTTTAATAAAATGTGAAAAATATATTTTTATAATTGTATTTCAAACTAGTGTTAATTGACTATTTTGGGAAAGGAAAAACTTGAAATATGTGGTGATTTCCTATTGAGTTGTTCGCTCACACCCTACCTATACCACTCGGTGTCAGTAGACCCAAGTTATTTTGTAGGTTCAGGTTTTGATGAGGGTTTTATGGTTCGAGTTATCTCTTAGAGAAGGGTGGTCATGTGGTTGGAGGATACTATAAGGTCACATAGATATCGTGTTAGTAGCTGGTTGTTTTATTTTTGTTGTAGCTTTTACTTCTTTCGGGGTCAATTTTATTCACCTATATTTGTACAAGACCAGATTGTTCATTTATTGAGATTCATTTGTGGTTAGATCTACTGCTTTTTCAATGTTGTATATTTTGATATTATTTATTATTTGGCTAAATCATTACCTCTTATTTTATTTTTATGCTCGAAACTTATTCCCATATTGGGGGGATCAAGAACGCTCCTCGGGACTTGTTGTGAATAAGCTCGGGTGAACGGTTCAAGGTCTACTTGGGCTGGTTCGTGATAGAGACTTACGTCCCTAGTATTGGTGGCCTAGAATGAAATGGGAGATAGTTTGATTTATCAATAGACATTACAAATGTCAATAGGTGAAAGAAAAACATCAGTGATCAATAGTACTTTTACATCCTTTGTCTATTATCGAGTAGGAAAAGGGAAAATGTATCCATGAATTTCATGATAGGATTTCCTAGATAACCTAGAGACAAAGATACAGTTTGGGTAGTGTTTAATAGGTTGATGAAGGTCTCCCACTTATTTCCTATTCTAGATACCTTCTCAGTATATGATATAGGGAGGATATACATTAGGGAGGTCATACACCTTCACAGAACACCAAATCCTATCTTTTATGATAGGGATGATCTTTTAATGTTGTGGTTCTGGAAGGTATTGAAAAAGTACTTGTGTACATTGGTTATTATGAGCATTTCCTATCACCTCAAGGCCAAAGAAAATATAGAGTGTATGATTCATGTGTTATAGGAAATTCTCTCTGTGTGTGTCCTTGATTTTTGGGGTTCTTGGGAGAAATATATACCCTTGGTTGAGTTCCCTTATAACAATATCTTTTAGGATACCATACAGATGGATATTTATGAGGCCTTATATGGTAGTAAATTTCATTAACCTCTATTCTAGTAAGAGGTATGGGAGGAATAACTTCTTGGAAAACATATCATCCATGAGACTTCATAGTAGGTTCAATAGATTAAGAAGTTCATGTTGACAGATTAGATAAGGAAACGATCTTATGACAACCATCGTCAATGAACTCTTGATTTTGATGTCAATAATCAGTTTTTCTTTCATGTTTCTCCAAGGTTGTCCCAACGAAGGATCATGAAGTAGGGTAATCTAGATTCTTGATTTTTTGGACCCTATGAGGTTATATAGAGAATCAGACCAACATCTTAATAGAAAAGAGTTCCTCAGAGATACCGATCTACACATGACATTTTTCAAGATTCTCACCTCCTCCAATGTTATTTGGACCAGTCATATGTTTTATAGCTAGGTGATTTTGAGTTATATGTGGATTATTCTTTAGAGTACATCCCAGTGCTTATTTTGGATCGAAGTATGAATACTATTCAAGGAAGTCCAGTCCCTTTAGTACATGTGCTATGGAAGCATGGTTGAGTAAAATAAAAGAACTAGGATCAAGAAGCTGACGTATGTGATCATTGGCCATATATTTAATCATATGATTCCTTAATACCCACAGAATGGAAAATTAGGGATGATTTTCTTTAACAAGGGAATTTTGTAATGTCCCAAAATTTCAATAAGGTATAAATCATTGTTTTTTCTATTTAAATTATTTGTTTCAACCTAGAGAGTGTTCCAAATATCCAAAGGATGGTCTAAAGAGAATCCATGGATTTTTTGGAGCCTAGAGGTCCATAAAATAGAAAGACATACTAAGCCATGTGATTAGAAAATGGTTGGTTTTAATAATGTTACTAAAACAGGTGGGTTACTCAATACATAGCATGAGGCCAAACGTTTTGACTGAACCATGTAATCGGGACCAACCGCCCGATCAGTTACTATAAGATTTTTAACAGATCCATTCCTCATGTTATTTTCATTGTTAGGTGAAAAATATTCCTATCCCATGTGAGGGAGATCCTTGGGATGTTTCTAGAGTAATTTTGGTGCAAATTTTGGTCAAAATTTCAACAAAACTGTGCCCCCTTTAAAAAACAAGTGAAATGACCATTTTACCTTCTCTTATTAAAAAATTATTATCTTAATTATATTTTGTATTAATCTAGTATTCATATATATAAATCTCATCCTCATCCTCATCTCATTAGTCTTTAAAGACATATTTATATTCAGACTCCATGTTTCTCACTGTTGGGTTAATTGGATCCACAATGGTAAGCACTATAATCCTCTTACTTTATTTTTTTATCTTCACATATTTAGTGATATTTTGGTGTGATATCGCATGCCCTATTTTCAGTTCATTGGTTCATTATTATTATTTACACAATTCTCTCTTGATTCAAAGGCCAACACTGGACAAGGAGAGTGCTATGAGACTAAGGTAAGTGGTATAGAAATTTCCCTAAAATTATAGGTTTTTTTTTATTTTCTGATGTACTAAATTCAATAATTTTCTACACTTTTACTTAATATGTTTTTAGCTTTCTAATTAATTTCACATGTTATGATACTCTCATAGAACCATTCTAAACCAATATAGGATTACTACCTCATTGATAACCACCCCTTTGGGAACCTTTAATTAATTTCCCACCTTATATAAAAGGTTAATGGACCAAACCACCTCTTAAGTGGTTTTTATTTATATGAAAATGGAATTACCTTGTCCTACAATTAAATAGTTTTTTTAATATTGAATATAAGTGAGTTTAGAGGCCATACCACGTGTTCTTATATTTATAATGAATTTTATAACTCATTATACTCGAGGTTAGTTGGGTAATATGAATATAAATTATTAAGAGGTGATGCTCCATTATTATTATTATTATGTTTAGACCATAGATATTTCTCAGTGGACAAAATTTAAGGGATTTTTTTAGCATGGAATTTCATTCTCCCTTATGTTGGATGATGGGAATAATGTCTCACACCATTTAATTTTATTTTGATGAGGGGAATGATGTTCCATTTCCCTTTTAATTGGGTTTTGGGCATGATGAATCACCCCACTATCTCAAGTGATGACCATGATGTCTCACATTCACAATAAGGATTAGGGATAATACCCTTATTGGAGTCTATAGCTCTTTAGACTAGTCATGGATGGCTAAATTACACCCTAGGTCTAGCTAGAACCAAATATTCATGTATATTCCAATATATGTACTTACATATATTGTGTATATAAATTTATAAATATTGTATATATATGGTAAAATGATCAGACTTATTCCAGCCTATGCTAAAGCATGTAGAGTCTGCCACGTGTTTTACTGAAACCTTGACTGACTGGTATTTATTTTCAGAATTTTTTTTATTTATAATACATTTACATTGCTATGATATATAAAATGAGTTTATTACTATAGACATCATTGGTGGTGGACTATTGAGTGTATCACACACATTACTTTGGATTAAATTAGTACACAAGTTGAACTTATGGTTATATGTGTTGACAAGGGAAGGATCCCTTCCATTGATTTCGGATCAGAGGTTCTTATTGCATGTGGGTTGGTAGGAGAGAATCAACCATATGCTCGTGATGCTCGTGGAGTTGTATTTAGATCATTGAATTTGTTTATATCATTTTGTTTATGCCTTCCGTCCTATATCCTATCTCTCAGTTTTTTGTATATCAAAATTAAATGACATAATTTTGTATATGACTCATGCCATAACTTGATAATTATTATAGTTTCTTAGATTTATTCTTATTTACAATATGATAATTATATGATATCTATTTATTATGTGATATTAGTTATCACATATTCTTAAACTATATATTATCTTATATATATCTTCCATTCCACTCTTATATGAGGGAATACTCTCCCCATTATACCACCTTAGACCATCACTGCTATTTGGTAGCCTTTGACGTACAGGGAGGTGTACTTGAGGCCATGCGACCCACTCACTTAGGGAACCATTTTAGTTACTATAGATTTATAACATTACATATATTTTAATAATAATAATAATGTAGTAAAAATAACATGTTTTCAATATATTCCACCTTTAAACCATCAAAGTATTGTGGTTATGAAAAACAAATCACATCACTTATGGAGGCGGTTGTTCGTATATAACACAAGTGACATTTTCATTTTTCAAATGGTTGAGAGGAAGGTAGAAAGTGGTTATCACATTAACATAATAAAATTTAAATATATTTATTATATTGATATAATTAAGTCCACTTTATTAGATTATATTCCAAGTATCTATAAGAGGAATGAAATGAAAAGGAAAAAAGAAATGATTAATTGATAATGTTACATTACTCTTTGGAATAAATACTTTGTGAGGATGATTAAAGATTTGATAGGTGGTATTTTGAGAAGTTTATAAACTATTATAGGTTTTTAGGATTGTTGGGTATTAATTTTTTTATATTTTTAATGAATCCAACTAGCTTAGGGTGTAGTGAGAATTCAGGTAGTGATGGATCGTTTTATAAGGGAGAGGAGTTGAATTTTTATAATCATATAATAGGTAAGGTCACTATTAAAATTTAAAGTGGATAAAAAATCACAATAATGGAATGGGGAAGTTTTTTGTTTAAGAAATCATAAAATCATACATTTTTAAATATTATTTTAAGACTTTACTCTTATATTTTTAACTTTTACAGTTTATTGTTTTTATCGTGGTAACTAATTTTTACCTAAAAAATTATTTTTTTGACTAAACATAAAATGGAATTAATTATTAAAAATTTAAATTTAATTTTTTCAAATAATAAATATCAGGGTGATTACTTTTTTTAATATTTGAGAATATAACAAGTAAAAACTCAATTTTATAAAAAAGTGCATTTTAAGAATAAATGTTATGTTTTTTACAACATTATTAGTTTTTTTGATTTTAATGAAAATAATTGGTTTATTTTTAAGGAAATTTGTTTTATGTGACTTTAAAATAAATCTTAACCATTATTTTACTTAGCGGAAGCTAAATAAATTGAGAATGACTAAAAATAGTTTTTTATGAGAAAAATATTGCTTAACCTTAAAAAATATTAAACATGGGCTTTCTAAATTCAATATAGTATTTTAAAATGCATGATTTGAATAAATAAATATATTTTAATCATGAATTTATATATAAGTTTTTAAATTACACTCACTTATTGATATAGTCTAAAATATACATTTTATCAAAAACTATACTCTTCGCCATTCACCTAAAAAACGATTCATAAAAATATCAAAAATTCAATGTATGTATATTTTATTATATTGTATTAAAAAAATAATTTTATTTTATAAAACTGAAGTTATAAATATGAAACAAATTAATTTTATTATAAAAATTATATATGTGAAAATGTATTTTTTAAGAAAATGAAATGAATCTTGAATTAATATACCTTTTTAAATAGTTTTAATGAAGTGGTTATGTTTATTGATAAAAGTAATTTTTACAAATATAATATATAAGTCATATTTAATAATTTTATTTTACTAAAGTATCATGGTTTTCATTTTAGTTTTTTGTATCATATAAGAAAATCTACTCATCACAATATTTATTTAAGGAAAAAGTATTTACTAAAATCATGGGTAACTACATTCCCTACCATGGAGTTTTCAAAACATTTACACTAGATTTGAAAACTACATACTCCCTTTTAATATAAGAAACCCATCATTAAATTATAAAGTTCTATTTTTTATTTCTCAATATCTCTCTAATCCTCATTATAAAATCATAACATTCAATGAATTTCACTTTCATTTAAAAACATTTCTATTAAAATATTATTTCTTTCTAATGCATTTTTGAAATTAAATAATGATCAAAAACATTGGAAAAATTATATGAAAGGATAAAAATACACTTCTGAATGAGACATAAAACTATGGAATTTGTGAAAAAATTCACGATCATTAGAATATATTATTAAATAAACAAAAAACTAGTTTTTGAAACCAAATAATCATATAAAATTACATTCACACACAAAAAATGATTTTAAAAAACCAATAATAAACAAGACGTGCCATAATAAATCAAAACAAATCCACTCCAACCATCATCAAAACATCACTAAAACCATTTTTATCTATCACCAAAAGTTTAAAACTATATTAAGAGAAATAAAAATTGAAATTCGTAAAATCAATAAATTAAGGAGGAATATAGAATTGTGCATGGTTTGGCCAAATTAGATGGAAAACTACATTTCAAATGTTCAAAAAGCTCTACAAAGTTCTTAGAACCATACCTATGGGATCTATATGGTATCTTAAATCATGTGATATAATCATTAATCTTTATTTAATCCTTTACATCCACCCCCAAACTCAATGAGACCCCTAAAATAATAGATATGCTCAATAGGGATAAAAATTATATCAATTCATATAAAAATACATCACAAAACACAAATTCAAAAGTCAAATCCTAACTTCCCATGGAAACTCAAGACCAATTATGAAATATTATGATCAGGAACCTAATCATATCCTATCTCTCATGTTTTGAAAATCCTATCACTATATTACAATGAATCACCCGATAAATACTAGGTGGATTTGAATCCATTTTTTAACCAATTATACTAGGATACCACTGAACATATTTACCAAATCGACTAGATAAGAGGATTGAATCATATTCTTAATTTCCATAGGCTGGAAACTAGTGGAGAGGTATCAAATGAAACAACTAGTGGTAATAGTTTCACACTTGAATCATAATTATTCTAATTTAGTGGAAACTAACCAAGAAATTTTCATGGTGCATCCATAATTTAGACATCCTTGAAAGATTAAAAACTAGTTATAAATAAAAAACAATATGAAACATTTCATAAATAAAAGAAACATCCCAATAAAAATGTAAAACATAAAATGTATACATAACAAGATCATTACTAAGGAATCCAAAATATAAGTACATTACAATAACTATATTAAAAAATGGCCAATGAAAAAACTTGTGACTAAATTTTTAGATACAAGGGTGTTTAAAAAGTAAAATAAATAATCATCCTAATATATTGATAAAATATTTAATGTGAATAATGAGTACTCACTCCATAAAAAATTTCAGTAAATGTATTAATGAACCAAAAATTATCCATTATGATAACTTTTTCACCATTATAAGGACATAATATAAGTTTACACACTTACAGATGTGTTTTAGGGTGTGAACTATGATGGAAAAGTATGATTTTAACAAAGAATTTATGAAATTACTTTTATAAAAAATTTCATAAATACTAGTTTGAACATCATTTTAAAAAATTGGTTTTCTTAAATTTAAATCACAAACAAAAAAAGTATCATATATTATATTTTTCCAAAACCAAAGGATGAAACCTTTTTGGAAAATAAAAAAAAATCACTTTTCTAACTGAAAACCAAAATCTAAAACTCAAGGGATTAAGTCCAAAAATTCATTTTAAAATCTCATTCACAACCCCCTTCTTACCAAGGAGGTTAAATACATCATATAAAATTATTTTTTTAAAATAAAATAGAAAGTTTTATATCAAAGATCATATAATTGAAATAAAACAATTTTCCTTCTTTAAAAACATTTAACCAAAACAACTTTTTCAATCCAAATGTAAATATAAAACAAAACACATTATGGAAAGCATACAATTAATGACACTATCTTATTAATGAGGCGTAATATAATAAATCACAAAAATGTAGATGAGTCCACCAAGAAAATCAAGGAGGGGATAAAAAATGACCAAAATGATAAAAACATAATTCAAGATATATAACTAATAAATTTCATCTCATATCTTATAATGTTACATAGAAAAACTATTTTCCCATCAATCAAGCATTATATAATGATAATATTCAATGTATGTCCTAGAAATTTCCAAAATTCTATACATGGAATACAATACGGGGGCTCAAAATAGAGCAAACAAATCATCTACCAAGCCAATTTATAAAATTCCCAATAATATATGATGTCAAACATGAAAACCCATGTTATAAAATATCATGTGAAAAACAATCAACACTCAGCAATTTAAAAATATGGAATTCCTCTCTTAGAGGAAATTTTAAATTAAAAACACATTTTCAATTTGAAGAAAACCCTTAAAAATGGGTTAAAACCATTAGAAACCAAAAAAGGGATAAAATAATTCATTTATCATAAAAACCATTTCAATATATCCACATAATCATTTCTACACACACTTATATTGGACAATATTTTATTTAAAATTAACACATGAAATTTAGTGAAAATCTCACATAGCCAACTATCTGAAACATTTTAAGAACCTTGTAATTCACACATGGGAAATATATATATGTTTAGTTTGATTAAAGAAATTATTTAAAAACATCAATAATTTTATCACTTGTTGAACGAAATAATTTCACACAAACACCTTCACCATTCAAGTTAAAACCACTCCCATTTGAAGGTGAATTCCAAAACAATAAGGGAAATGAACACTACAGGACCTAAACCAAAAAAGACCAATAATTTGACCCATCCCAAAAAAAAATTTAACCCACACATTGATTGTGTTTTGTAGGAGAAATTAACACTGAGGGGAAAAGAAGAAGGTTGAAGGGGGAAGAGATATGAGATCTAAACTTGAATAAAGACTTGACATTGAAGGAGGAGGATCCAAATATCTAGGGATTAAGTTGAAGGATCACCCATGATATATTTTAGGAGTAGTTAAAATGAGAGATTGAGGAGATATGGGAAAGGACTTCAAAATTTCCATGGGGAAATAAGGGAATTTTACTTTTTAATGAATCTGAGAAGGTCACATGGTTTGGGAAACTGTGCCTCATCCATGAACCTCTACTCATATATGAAATGAGGCTTTATGTTATGGCTTAATAGTTTGAAAAAATATGACCCAAAAATTCAAACTACATAGTATGGATCCCCTCCCAATTACATGGTTTGGATACTAGTTACCACTAATCATATGACTGGATCTAAAAATTAAAAACATCATGTTTCTTGGAATCAAACTATATAAAACTCCAAAAAAAATTAAAAAATGCCCTATGTTAAATAATATTTAATGTAATAATGACATTTTGGTGTCACAATATTTCTTATAATTCCTTATATGGGTCTATCTAGATAGATGGTTGGTAGAATTTATTATAGGGTAATTACACCAAGGAAATATAATCCTCCCCTGAGATACCAAATTCTGTAGTATAGGATTGAATAATATCATCTATCATTAGGATGGTCTAATTAGATAAAAAATTAGTTTGAGGGTGAAATATGATACTCAAATTCACTTGATACCCCAATAACCATTAAAGTTCTTATCTGAAATGAGATGTAAACCATGGGTCTCTATTAGAGATGTTACTATGAGTCACACCATGAAGCTTCACCATTTAATTAACATGTAAATTATCATATTCATAAACATATGAATCCTATTGTATAGGAAGAAAGTGATCCATTTTAGTTAAATAGTTCAAAATTACCCACACCACATCTTTCCATTTACAGGATCCCGATGGACCAGTTAAGAAATCCATCATGATTTTATTTCACATCCATATAGATAGAGGGAGTGGTTGGTGTATACTTGTATTCTTTTGATACTCTACCTTTACCAACTAAAATATGAATCATTTAGTAAAAAATAATACAATGTATCTCTTCACATAAGGCTCCCATGGATGTATATGATGGAGTGAGAATCTCTGGTATAATCACCAAGGATCTCCACATCAACAAATCTCTATCAAATAATGATACAATGTGGTTTTGAAATGAAACATCACATGAAATGATCTAAAATAGATGAATAAATATCAATTTGGTATAGGTGGTTCCTACTTCTATTTTCCTACAAAACCAAGAAGAAAACATCAATAAGAGTCATGAGTATCCACTCTAATTTATCATTTTGTACCATTTGAGGGTGTAATTTATAGCTAACATAATCATTAGTAACATTTCCTTTATGAGTAAAATATTTAATTTTAAAATAAAATACATGTTTTTATTCCAACCAATGTCTCTTTCTAAGATTAATTCCACAAGAGATAAGATGTATTTAAGGCCCTTGTACACTAGAAACATCACAAAGATATCACTAAATAGATAATTCATCTAACACTTAAAAAAATACAAAACCATAGGATAATTCCAAATCATGGGTTTAATAATTTCATTCGTAAGGATAAGGATTCCTAGATCCATATTATGCTAATGGATGATCTTGTATTAGAATGTAACTGAGGAAAATAAAAAATCTATCACAATACACCTCAAATAATTCACATGGATTAGGTAGGATTTAGATTCCTCAACCCAATGTGGCTTATTCTGAGACAGAATTAAGTTGAGTGTGCTACCCCAATCATGGCTCCAATAGATCAGGGGATGGATATTGTCACCAATAATATATAACATACATGGGATGACTTATCATACAATAACCTAATATAAACGCATATCTTTAATGCATAAAATAACAAGAAACATAAACAGTATATATAAAAAATTTTGAACTATATAAAATTCATGCATGATGAAACACATGATAAATACACTGACACATAGGAAAAAACTATAAGAACTATATCTATTAAAATTCTTAAATCCATGAAAATTTGTAACAAGATACAAGTATTGATTTTTATATGGAATCCTAGATCAAATTATGACTACATTGGTCACCACCACTATCATTAACTTCCAAGATCCACTAAGAACCATCAAGAATAAAATATGAACAAGTAGCACCAGCTCCATGCCCATTAGGACCAACTTTGAATTATGAATCGTCTCTATAGAAAAAACATTAGGGAGGGTAAAGTTCATTTAGGGGTGAGTTTAAACATACTATGTCTTATTAATCAAAATCAAAAAGGAAATAAAATTAAACATGTAAACTAAAAATATGAAAGAGTGAAAATATGAAAAAAATATAGAAATCCAGATATTCTCTAAAACTATATGTCTTATGAATATAAATTAATCACCCTTATCTTATATATTCTCCAAAAAATATCATTTATAATGAGAAACATTGTATTGTTTGAATAATAAAATTCTTAAATATCTAAAATCAATATCCCAAATATAAGTCATATATTCGACGAAACCAAGGGGTTCCTGAGGTGTCATAAGGACTAATGAGATACAATGATACATCCTTCCCAACTTCTACATTTCCAGTGAAAAATATAATAGGGGACCTATTCATCACTAATATATGTGAATTAGTGAATGGATTACTAAACCCTACAATAAAATATTTTAGCATCGATTTAGAAATTTATCAGGGATCTTACACAATTTCTTTTAATTAGTTTTTATCAAGGGATTACTAACACATTATTTCCATAATTACCTATCCATGTAAAAATACACCCACCGCTTAGAGAATATAATGTGGGACTTATGACTTGTCTAAGTATACATTTTGGATAAGGGAGTACCAAATATAGATAGGAGACCCACACCCTGTTATGTAGTTCAGATTAAATTAGGGTGTACTTAACTTTACAAATAGAGGACCCATCCCTCCAATATGTTGGGAAGTACCAAAGTTTATGAATAACGTGAGGGTCCCACACCCTCTCACCATTATACCTCCATGGAGGTTCCTAATCCCATTTATACTCTGATTATCAAGCTCGGTCAACTCATTCGACCCATAGATATAATGAAACTAACCATACCAAATCACCTTGTGTCCCACCTTAGGTTCCTAAGAGGGTTTCACCATCATGTTTTAGATTGAAAAAAATTATCATAGAGGACTACATATGTGTCTAAATATGAGTCCTAGGAAGAATATATGAAAATAACCATGGCTGAAAAAATTATACAACATTTACTCTAGGGGAACATTACATGTATCCCCTCAGGAAATGTCTAGTCATATACTATGGTCTACATGACATGTATTGGTCTACCTACATGGTGTATATACTAGTGTACATGGTGTGTAGGACTAACAAGGGTACTCGATGTGAATCCCTGATATAATTGGTCATGTTATATTAATACCCATGACATTTCCACAGTGGTACATGTAATGTGAATCCCCTTTGATACTCTATGTGCACCCGAAGTTGGATGAGTCATGTATGGGCTAGTGTACATGGATCGGGGTCTTGGACCACAAAAAGTGCATATCTAAACAACCATTTTCATATATCCTTGTACACATCATTTTAAGACACCTATAGTCACAAAATTTTACTCTTAAAGTAAAAAACATCTGATATTTAATTCCAGAATAAACTCTTCCACCATATCCAATGTGATACACAACTTTTTGAATTTGATCTATATGTCCTGAGATCACATCATTGAGCTCTAGATTTAAAAAACACCTCAAAAAAACTACAATGACCTTGTTTGGATCCATTCATTCCCAAATAAATTCCAAGGCCTCAAATATAACTACCACACCTATGGGGGTTGACAACATCCCCTTTTAAAGCATTTCAAAATGTCATTGGATGGAAATTTTCTTGATAATGACTTTATCTCACACCCCAATGATTATGATGTCTCTAACCTGCAAAGTCTCAAATTATTATGCCATATATTGATCAACTATCTCCCATTGAATTTACCCAATTACATATAATCTATTATCATGATTAAAAATAGGGTTCATAACTCCATTAAACATTTGTTTAAATTTCATTTCTAAATTAGTCAAACCACTGACCATGTGATAAGTCAGATATTAAAGAACAAAGACTAATATGAGAAAAATTGAAGGAACAAAAATAGTTGGTGGATAATGTTAACTACTAACCACCATTAATTTAGTGTAGATCCACCAATATTTATGTATATTATGAAGAAATATATTTCAAGAAAGAAATTAAATAATAAAATTTTTGTGGATAAATAATAATTCCAAAGTTTAATAAAAAAAATTAAAGTACACTATTTTACATGTGAATCCACAATAATTTACTAAAAACATTAAATCACATGTCCTACTTATATTTAAGACCACTATCATAATTATAATAATTTTTTCTATTATTTTCCATAAATGATTCAACATTGAATGGACCATCATCCCACATATCTTTATTCTTTCAAGCCCCTTATCACTTCCTATCTTTCCCAGGGATTATGGTTACTAAGGTTACCACCCTAATTAGATAGGTTATATATTATTAAATAACGGGTATCTCTATGGTTTATAGATAATTATTTATTTAACACGAAGATCCCAATTCAGGACCCAAAAAGTAAACCCCAGTTACACCACCCATATAGAATACCACCTATTCTATATAGATCCACAATATCATAATATCCATATGATATCTTGGTTAGGATATATCCCCATTTTCACCTATAGGATATATATATATATATAACTAATAAATATTAGAATCCCCATGAAATTCAATACTATCAGAAATTTAAGAAAAACCATCCTAATTGTAAAAATTGTGTTTTAAGGGCAATAGAACAATAATTTTTGTTTTGAAGTCATTTTATTGAGTAAATTTTCCATTTTACCCACAAGGATGTTCAAGGAGTTTGCAACTCAAAATTGAGTAAAGTCTTGATTGAAAAAAATACGGGTTTCTTCATCCTACCCACCCTTAAACCTTTTAATGACCCAAAATGATTCAAGTAATGTTTATAAATTGTATAGTACATAAAACTATCACGTACATAAAAGATATACACTTGTATGTACTTCATTCATATTAAGATTCTAGATCTCTAAGTGAACTTGATGCACAACCATCTCAGAAGGGAACATCCAATTTCATCCACAGAGCTATAAACATTATCTCATTTAGAAGAAATAATATAAGAAAAACATAATCTCTATTTATGAAAGTATTTCTAAGACTCTAAACTCAAAATTTTCATCATGAAAAGGTATTCAAATCGCATATAATTAATAAAAACTAATAACCTATAGAATAAAACGTGAAATGGTTCGTTTCTAATGATACATCATATGAGAGATCTATGCTCCCAACCTTTAATGTGCATTACAAATGAATTCCATATGGGAGGAATCTATTTTTACTGAACTCCATTTTTAATTTCTTTAAAAATATTTTTATAGAATCTAGTAAAGTCATAATGTATCATACTCTTGAGGTCCCATGTAAGATTTTACATAAATTCATCCCAACAAGGAACATGGACAATGGTTCAAGATTAAGGAAAAAATGAAACACATTCATTCTTACTCAATACATTTTCAATAATTCATAGGAACTTCCCAACTTAACCTTGATCTCCAAACAAGATTTCATCC
Organism: Viscum album; assembly: GCA_963277665.1. NCBI lineage: Eukaryota > Viridiplantae > Streptophyta > Magnoliopsida > Santalales > Viscaceae > Viscum > Viscum album. The sequence goes on along the minus strand of OY728122.1, from coordinate 1,155,531,114 downwards.
ATCACTAAAAACATACTCTTTTTGTTGTTGTATCTCTCATGTGAATGCAACTAATGAGTACATCTGGGAATATCTCATGTCTCACAAAACTTCCTAGGATCACACTACTGCTCTTTGATGTCCCAATACACCACAATCTGAAGTGGATGGTCCGAACCATTTATAACATCCTGCTTTATAATCTCTATACCCCTATATAACACCTTACAGAAAGCAGAAGACCAAAAACCACAATCTTCATAGAAAAAATCCTTCTTCATATAGTGATAGTTTCTATGGAATGTGAATTACGAAAATAGGATCTTTATAATACATGCCACTCCAAATACCATGCTCCACTAGGGTGGTCCTTAAAATGAACACTATGATATATTATATGAACACTAAAGGAGAACCAATACCTTACCATGTAAATGTATGAAATTATCCACACCATTTTGAAAAAACTTCAAATACATCACCTAGTAACATCAAGAAACATGATAACATTTAGTCAATACTAATACTATGGTTTTTTCTCATACAAGGGAAAGGTTCATGGAAACAACTATCGATTGAAGGTTTTATTTAAGGTTAGAAACCTTTCCCACTCCCAAAAAAATTCAACAAATCCAAGGGTTTATATTAAAGAGAAGAATCAAAAAACTATTCATAGAATTACCATAGAATGGCATTATCCACCATGCCATTATTGCACCACTATGATATCAAAAGTTACTATGGTTTCTAAATTTATGAATGCCAAAAACTACCCCTTACTTAGTATCAATATTTCTCAAAGAGAGGACTCTTTGAACGGATATATAAGAGTATAGTCCATGTTCCCTATAAATTAATGTAATGGAATCCATAATTCTATTAAAAAAACTTATAACCCACCTCCCAAAATACATATCTATGTATAAATCAACCTCACATTAATGGTCAACCATAAGTAATTCTCTGGGAGCATCACACATTACATTATATTCAATGGAAGTGAACCCTCTTTAATTAATATAATGAATAAAACTATTCATAACATACATTGTATAGCTAAATACAACTTTCTAGGAGTTGTATTTACTTTCTCTACTAAATGGTGGTACCACTCATTAATGAAATTTGACCTCACCTCATTTTCTCAGCTACATATCATCAAGAAATACTAGTCAAGGGTTAAACAATACAAATCAAGGATGATATCATAGAGACTCAATTATTTGATAAATGGATCCCATGAAATATTTATTTATTAATTAAGGATAAACTCACTTTACTATAATTTATAAGTGAAATATGGTTTCCTTAAATGGAAATTCTCTATCAGATAAATGTCTCGGTATAGGGTTTATCAAATCTCCAACTACTAAACATATAATGCAAAAATATATATACCATAATTGAATTTACTAGTATGACGTTCTATGAGTATAAGACACAAATAATACCTTAAAATACATCATATATTAAATAATATTATATTTCACATAACCATATCTATCCATCATATATATTTTTCATAACTTCAACTATCTACTCTTCATGATTGAAAGGTATTAATTGAAAGTGGTGGTAATGGAAGTGGATAAAAGTATTGTCTCTCTATAGATACTACTAAAACACCATATTATCAATAAAAAACAACTCTTGGTAGACCTAATACATATAAAATGGATTCACTAATATCAATGCTAATTTTATCTTTGAGGTCCATGCTTGGAACCTCTATTCTATCATACGGAAAACTACTAACCTTCTCCCAAATCTAGGTTGCATCTATGACCAGAGTTATCAACAAAAAAAATTATACCTTTGGGAATTTTACATGGGTTTAATTTCATAAAATCACAACCCCATTTGAATTATATCTCCGAAATCTCTACTTAAAATTCCAAAGTTAAATAATTCCATTGAAAATTATGTCAATGGAATACCTCATGAAGTCTAGGAGACTCTATGTGTACTCTAATATGTCTGTGTAATCCCATGGATGGAACAATAACTTCATAATGAAAAATATAATCAACATTAATGAATAAAAAATCATTCTAGAATAGGGATCAAAATCCAACCAATATTGAGAAGTCCCACCCTGAGTATGAGAAAAATATCATCACCCCACAGATTGGTGTGACATATAGTGGAATCATTGCATTAATTTTCATCCATTTGGAGATGTCCTTAAAAAGATTAATGTGTCTGAGTTTTTAAATCCAACTAATCATTTATGAAATGAGGATTAGGTTTACCACAAAATCATAAAATCCCTACTGTCAAACTCATGCAATGTAGTCAACCTATGGGTAGTACTACCAAGCTCAGAATGAACTACAATTTGGTCTACCAGGTTTGAAATAAGAAAAAATGGGGGGATATGACTTATATCATTAGAATTTATATCTCTAAATTGAGAATATAAATTAATCATACATTTCTCAACTGATCAGCAATAATAACGTAACACTTGAGAACAATAATAGAATGTTTTTATATTTAAACAAGTAATAACCAAATAGACATAGTTTTATTCATGAATATGATTAAAAACTAAATACATAAATTTAAGAAATTTAATTTTATTAAATTAATTTCATTTTCTAAATCATTATATCAAAATTATCTTTGGGTGAAATTTTTTAATTTTTCTAAAATGAGTGATTATTCAGTTAATATTGAAAAATTATGTTTCTTCATAAAATATCATTTATTTTCAATTAATAAAATAAATTTAAAGCCCTATTATATATCATATTTAGTATTGAATAAAAATATTATCCATTTGGTTTTAAATAATATAATTTGAAATAATAATTTTCTTCATTTTGATATAAGTTAATTTTATGCTTAGAAACACATTTTTCTGAAAAAAGTGCTTTTCATTACACATGAAAATTTTGTATTAAATTAATTTATAAAACATCGATAAATTTAATCTTGAAAAATTGATTTCATATTTGTAATTTAGAGTTATAAATTTGGTGAATAATACCCTTTTATTTTTTCAAATTTTGAATAATAATCATGGTAGTATTTATCACTTGGATGAAGGGTAAGTCGGGTAGTTATGGTAAAAAATAATATTATAAGGAATTATCAATAAAAAATTGAATTTATTTAATTTTATTAGATAAATTTGGACCTAAACATCCCAAATTTAAAAATATGGAATTTTGGAGCCATTTGACATCTATGGTGACATTTATATTATTTTAAGTAAATATAATTCCAAAATGTCCCTCTCATACTGTTAAGTTATTTTATATATTCAAATAACGATAATAATGTGTTATGAAATAATATCAAAATTTATTTTGAGAAAAATTATTTTATTTTTATCACGGTAATTTATTTTTAAATTTTAGTGATGAAATTAATAACAAAAATTCTTGTGTAATTCTAATACAGTATTTATTCAGATAATCGGAAAATAAAATAAATTATTTTAAAAACTCTAGGAATTATATTTTTTTAGTAACTTATAGTGGAACATGAACTTTATAGATATATGTGATGTATTTTAGTTTTTTTTAATATTTATATTTGAATTACGCTTTTTTTATGTCCTTAAAGTCAAATTAAATGAGTAACACCGAAATTGGCGTTATTGATATTTTATGAAAAATAATATTTTGTTAAATTATTTAAAAATCATAAAAATATTTAAATAAGACAATTAGGATCATAAATTATCTTAAATTTTATCTATTTTACAATTATGAACAAATTATAACCCGTTAAGATTGAAAAATTCATTATAGCGGTTAAGGTTAAAAATTTTTAGCAAAAGGGTTAAAATAAAAGATAAGATTTAATATACTAATTAGTCCAATAAAAATTTTATCTATTGAATTGATTAAAAATATATCCAATATTATCCCATAAATTATGGAAATATTGTTCCACTTTCACATGGAAATGAATTTATTATATTTAAATATTTTTACTAATTCCATGTGTGTCCCTTTATTCACTATAAAAAAGGGAACACATTTCCTCTCTTATTTACAAAAATAGAGAATATTAGAAAAAAAACTTACCCAAAACTCTTCAAAATATTAACTAAAAATTAAAATATAATAACTCCAATATCTTACATATACTGATATTTTTTTATTTTTATGAAAATATTTATACATCTCCATCTCCATAAAATGGTTAATAAAAGAATCACTCATGTGTACAACGAACTACCACCTCACAAACCGATGTAATTTTTTTCCATTACAGCATAACATGAATAGTCATAATGATGGAAATAATAAATATATATGATATTTATGAAATAATTATAATTATGAAATCATAATATTATATCTACCTTCCTACCTTCCAATCCATTTGAAAAAAAGAGTGTTGCTCCTATGTATGTGAGGAAAACTACCTCCATGTAGCGATGTGAACTGTTTTTAGATTATAATTTTTGAAGATGTAAATTAGGATATTTTTAATGAATATATATCACATATATGATATAATAATGATTTTTTAAAGTTTAATTATTATTTAACATTATTTATTTCAATCATCTTAAATGTGAAAACAATGTTCATGCGTACGTAAAACCTATTGTCTCCATGAATGATGTAATTCATTTTTTAATATCAATATTTTATGTATGAATATATATATATATATATATATATATTGAATGTAAATAATATTTATACAATTCATAACATTCTAGATATGATGGAACTATAATAAAATTACATGGATCAGAACAACTGAATCAAAACATATATGAAAAATGAAGCAGTTAACACCCGAAATAATGATAATAGTAAATATATTGTTGACCAAAGGGTGATAAAATGTTACTAATGGATAAAATATGACATTAAATATATTTATATAATTATGGTATATAATTATAATAAATATAAATTTATTATATAGTAGGTTAGATGCACTTACGAGGCACGTCAAACTTGAGGTAATAGATTTCATCTCAATTTTCACTCCATTGAGAGTTATTTGGTATTATGATCCTATTTACTTTTATATGGTGAATAAACTACCATTTTGAGTTATTTAACATTAATAAATATTTATTATTGATGATTAATGATTCAATTCAAGTTGTAATTTAAAGAATAATTTTTAAAACAAAAAACATATCTTATTTCTCTTTTTTTATCAGGTATATTTTTCTTCTATATCCATATTTTGTAATTTTTTTTACAAAAGTACTTTTTGTTTAATAAAAATATTTATTAAATAAATGTTATGTATCGTTGAATTTTTAATGTTTTAAGGAATATTTAAAATGTTTTTCTATAAATTCCATCTTCAACACTCTTTAGAATAGTCAAAAGGATTGTTTTTTAACATACATGACATTAACAGAATTTCTAGCCAACATATTTTTTACACTATTTAGATTATTCTATAAGTTTCCCATAATTTTAAAAATATATCACTTTAATTAAATATTATTTTAATATTTCATTTCTATTTTTGAGAAACCTAATTTTACTAAAAACCCTATATTTCGGATGAATTGGAAATCATTTTTCATTTTGTGGTTGTTAAATTTCTATTAGAACATTAACTTTATTGTAATAAATTATCATTGAATATTACTTTTATATTAATTTTAAATTTCATGTATATTATCATTTCCAAAACCATATACCATTACTTAATATGTTTTTTAATATAGAAGTTATTTTATTTCCTAGGGAAATATTGACATTCTTTATTCTTTACTCAATATGGATATTTTTTGACAAGGAATAATGTTATGAATTAAATTCAATATATGAGTTATGAATTATGAATGTAATGAAAATTTGGGTCCATAATTATATCTCCCCTAGTTGTATTGGTAGGTCTCCTGAGAAAAATTAGTTGGGAAAATTAAATGGGTCATTACCCATAATTTTAAACTCTCTTAGTGAAAGATCTTGGTGGTAGAGATATCTTGATGTATGAAATCATGATGTCAAATAGTATTAATTTACTTTATTCTTAATTTAGTTTTTATTATCCATGAAATTATTACATTGATATTATCCATGGATTCACTGTTTTCTCATGTTATTGATTAAATGACACTTGTTTCCCATTATTTACCTTACTGTATTGATTATGCCTTATTTACTCATAATAGATTCCATTGAACTCATCCATTAAATAGAATTTGAGATCACATTTATTCTTCTTATTTTTACTGGGATATTAAGATGAATTATTTAAATGAGTTTCAAGGATGCCAAAAAATTTCTCTTGTTATGTTTAGTATTTTATTCCCAATGTAAAATTGGTATCATGTATGTATCTAGTTCTCCAAGACTACTAAACTGTCCAATACTTTTATATTAGATCCCTTTTATTTATGCTAATGTAATAATTTATACACTAACACTAGATTTAGGATTTTTTCAATTTGAATCAGAGTAATATTAGTATAATCCCAGGGAACTAGACTTTAAATAAATACAGCTAACATGATAATAATGAAAATACCTTATAGTATTTGAAAAATTTAACAATAAGAGGGTTTTTTATTTTTTGGCTCAATATTCATGATCATTATGATAAATTCAAGGTGTTCCATTATTTTTTGATTGATCCTAATGGAAGAAATAGAATCAATACTTATGGTTAATATAGGGATCTCCCTTCTAAGAAATCTGATACAGTTGGTGGTGGAACTAAAAAGATCAAGACTGTATTAGGTATTTTGACCTAGGTTATACATAATAACTATTCAAATATAGATTAAAATGATGTTATATGACATAAAACACCTATATTGTATCATTTAATGTGAGATAAGCCGACATGTTTTAGTGGATATACTAATACAATGGTAAATGAGAAATGAATCTAGTCTCCTTAAAATGTATTTCTTTCCATGGGATGAAATAAAAGGGAAAAGGTTGTTATGGTAGTATATTATCTTAGTGGAGATGGTGATTAGTAGTGATCGTTGATCCAAAATACATGAGAGGATGATGAAATAGAACATATGGAGTAGAGATATTTTAAAGAAATATTCTTTGAAAAGTATTTCCATCATGGGAATAGAACTTAAATGAATGGAAAGTTTCTAAGTTGAAAGAAAAAAGAGGAAGAAAGTGTGTTGGAATATGATGCTACCTTTATAATACTACATAGGTATGCTAAGAATTTCACATGTAAAAAAGAATGAAGGATTGACCATTTCTTTTAAATCCTTAAGCCAAACCTCTAAATGGCACTAGTTTCTAATTCTTTTCCTCATATATTAAAATAATATTTTGTTTCAACAATGAAGAGATGGAATTTCAGATATCCTATAACTTCACAGGAAATGAATAAATTAAGTGGTTGGATGAGAACCATGTAAAAGGTAAATCATCAAATAAATAATAAGGGAAAAAATAAATTCCCATCATATAAATATTGTAAAAAAACATTCAATAAAATGTTTGAAGGGCATTAGAGTTTGCTGAAAGTGTGTATAGAATGGTAATATGGTCAATCAATGAAATGAGAAGAAACAAATCAATGATTTTTAGTGCTTCAAGTAAAGGTAAATGGGTCATTATTCACACCAATCCCCAAGCATCAAGATAATATACCAAAGAATAGGCTATAGGGATAAGAAAAATATTATACGATTATTATAGATGAAGTTGAAGTTTCCAATGATGTGGTAGAAGATACTTAAATCATAGCCTCAAATTTATCCAAAACATTATTTGATTCTATATCTTAACACTATTTCACATCTTCCATATTTTCCAATAAAAGTAGATATTTCCATATATCATTAATATGATAGTTTTAATTTTAAACCCCAAGTGGAAATATCTCCATAATTAGGATGTGCTGGTCAATTACCATTATAAAACACAAACATGCTCTATTTGTATACTTGATTATTATAACTATTATCGATTTTGATATAATACATCGAATGTATTGGATTTTAAAAAATAATTTAATTTTTTCCCAAGATAAGGAAATTGTGATTGATGACAAGGATGAATAATTACTTGTATTTAGAGGGGATATATAATCACCTAAGTCGTATTCAGATCCACGTCTAATGGCTCTTCTGAATGAGATTCTTAGGGAATAAGAAAAAAATAATATCTACATATGGAAAGGGTAATCCTTAAATTGAGAATTTACCTATTTTATAAGAATACATTGATATATTTCCTGAATAAACACCTGAACATCTACCAGAACATGAAGTTGGTTTTTCCATTGATTTAATATGTGATGAAATACCTATATCTAATACTCTCTATATAATGGAAACTGTTTAATTAGTGGACTTAAAAAAACTAAATGATTTTTGTAAAAAGGGATTTATACACTCTATTGTATCACTATAGGGATACCCAAAGAAAACATTTTTTATGAGGTATGTGCATTAGTAAATAAGGAAGATATTCGAAAGAAAACATTTTTTATGAGGTATGTGCATTATGAGTTTACAAGTAATGCTATTTTTATTGAAAAATGAACCATCTATTTTTATGGATCTAAAAAACATAATATTCAAAGAATATCTTCGTATTTTTTTTATTAATGATATATTAGTGTACTGTAAAATTTATTAGGACCATGCATATCACTTTTGGGTCATTCTAAAGACTCTTATAGAAAAGGAGTTATATGGGAAATATAGAAAGTGTGTATTCTTTCATTATAAAGTTTCATTTCATTGACATATTGTCTCTAAGGATAGAATATCAATTGATCTATAATATTAAACAGTATAAGAATGGCCTACACTAATAAAATTAACTGAGGTACATAGTTTCATTGGTTTGGAAGGTTAGTAATGTTTTTTTTAAAATTTTTATCGACTGGATAACTCATTAACTAAGATAACATATGAAGGGGTTAAATTCACTTGGAAATAAGAAACTGAATAATTAGTAAAAATATTAAAGAGGAGAATGGATAATGATCCAATTTTTACTCAGCCATTATGAAATAATGGATTTATGATATATAATGATGCATCTAAAAATTTATATGGTTGAATCTATATATAGAAGGATAATTTTATTGCCTATGAATCTAAGATGCTATCGAATCATGAATAGACCTATTCAAATCATGATATTTAGTTGAAAGTAGTGATATTTTGTTTGAATATATGGATATATAATATCTATTCTGAATTATGTGAGATATGAATAGATTATAGGGTATGAAATACATAATTTCACAAAAATATCTCAACATGGGAAAAATACAATGGATCGAGCTACTCAAGGATTATGATTTATTAATACACTACCATCTATGGAAGGTAAATAATGTAGAAGATTAATTGAGCAGGAATGATCATGGATTCCTAACAAAATTGATGATTGAGAAGGAACATGTGTTCATAGATATTGTAGATATGGATATTAGAATTATTAAAGAAGGGTAAAAAACATTCCCTTTTCAACTTGTTGTTGAACAATAATTATTAAAAAAAGATAATAAGTTCTTATCCAGATGATGAGAATTTTAAAAATAAAATTAATGTCGTGAATGATAGGATATTTTAAGACATTTATATGAATATGGTTCTCTTAAATATATAAGGAGACTATGTTTTCCATATATACCTAAGATAAAAATCAAATTATTAAATGATGCTCTTAGTTCAAATTTCTCCTAACACCCTGGTAGCACTATGATGTACAGATATTTGGTGGAACATTTTTTGTGAGATAATAAAAATCATGAAATTACTGATTATGTTTCAAGATAAATGATTTTTAAACAAGTTTAGGCTGAGGGATAAAATCCTAGAGTATTTATACAACTTCTACATATTCTTATGTGGAAATAGGATGACATTACTATGTACATTAGCACTAGATTTCCAAATAATCTTTGAAAAATGATTTAATATGAGTTATTATTGACCCCTTACCAAATATTCAAATTCCTCTATAAAATAAAAGATTTAATGCTGGATCTCCTTACATGAATTTATATTAATGATGTTTCAAGACATCATGGTTCACATCATTTAATTATGTCTGATTATGATCCAAAATTTACACCAAAAATTTTGAAGAGTATTTAGAAATCTCTAGATACTCTATTTTATTTGAGAACTTCCTATCAACCTAAAATTGATTTAAAATTTTAACGGGATATTAAAACATTATAATAAATGTTAATGTCATTATAAATTGAATTTATAGGTATGTGGGATTAGAATTTACCTTTTTTGTGTGTTTCCTTTAGTAATATATTCCATTAATGTATTAAAAAGATGATTTATAAAGCATTATATGGAATATTATTTCATACTCTAACTTTTTGGGATAAATTTGGGGGAATAAATATCATGGGCCCATAAATTTTTGAGTAGAAAATAGTGAAGGTAACAACTATTCAATCCCAAATTAAAGAAGTTCAATAATGAAAAAAATAGCATTATTTATAACCAAAGAAATGATTTGGAATTTCAGGTGGGATATCATGTTTTATTGACGTTAACTTGATGGAATAGACTTATATGGTTCATTATTAATAGAAAAATTAACTCCAATTATATCACATCTTTTGAAATTCTAAAAATAATTAAATATGTGGATTACCAATTGGAAATTCCCTAAAGACTCCATAAAGTATAGGATGTGTTCCATATAACTTTATTGAGGAAGTACATGATATATCCAATACCGTTTACCACCTATGATGAGATTTAATTAGAAATTGATTTATCCCATAGTGAATAGAGTATCCCGATTTTTGACACTAGAGAACAAGTATTGAGGAATTGGATTACTTGAATGGTAAAGTTACTTTAGATAAATCATAAGATAGAAGAGGCAACAGGATAACCTAAAGAAATTATGATGATGATTTACCCAAATATATTTATAAGGTGATACTATATAATTTTCTAGGATTAAATTTTTGAAGGAGGTAATAACATAACACACGAGCCTCAATTATAGTAATCTTTTCTTTTTAAAGAAGCAATAACACAATATACCTAGTTTTATTCAATAATATGATTAAAAAATAAATTCTCAAATTTTATAAATTTAACTTTAATGAATGAATTTAATATATAAAATTTTCAAATTAAAATTAACTTATGGTGAAATTTTTGGATTTTTTCTAAAATTATTTATTTTTTAGTGAATAGTGAAAAATACTGAGTTTTCAAATACCGTCACTTATTTTCAAATAATAATTTAATTTAAAATTACCAATATATTTTATATTTAGAATTAATTTAACATATTATCCATTTTTTATGAATAATATATTTTTAATCAATAATTTTCCTCATTTTTATATAAGATAATTTTTATACTTAAAAACACATTTTTATAAAAACTACTTTTCATTGTGTTTTACACATTTATCTTAAAATTAATCTCCCCCACTTATAGAAATTGAATCATTAAAAATAAAAAACATATTTTTAATTCGAAGGTATAAATTTTCTAAAAAGGCCCATTTTAGTTTTCGACATTATGAATAATAATTATGGTAAAAAAAATTACTTCAGTCAAGGGTAAATTGGGTAATTAAGGTTAAAAATAATGTGATAAGGCATTAATAATCAACCAAAAAAAGAATTTATTTTATTTTTTTGGATTAATTCATAAATATCTATCCAAACTTCAAATATTTGGAACTTTTTAGCCATTTTTTGTTATTAGTGACATTTAAATCGTTTTAAGTAATGAAAATTCCAAAATATCCCCCTCTTGATTTTAATTTCTTCTATATATTCATATAAATAAAATAATTTTTTAAGAATAAATATAAAATTTTATTATGAAAAAAATTATTTTATTTTTATCATGATATTTTTTTATTTTTAGAGATGAAATTATTAAATTAAATTCTTATGTAATGACGACGTTGTGTTTATTCAAATAATAGAAAAATATAATAAATTATTTTAAAAATGCTAAAAATAATACTTTTTTGAGTAAGTTACAGTGACCCAAGAATTTTATTGATATTTATTACATATTAAATATTTTTTAAAAGTTTATATTTTAATTAAATATTTTTCATTGTGTCTTTAAATCCAAATTAAATGAATAATGTCAAAATTGATATTATTGATATTTTATGAAAAATATCATTTTTTAAATTATTTAAAAATCATAAAAATATTTAAATAGTACAATTAGGATAATTAATGGTATAAAATTTCATACCATTTCCATTTGAGAGAAAATTATTACCTTATATGTAAAATTATAACCCTTTTTGTTTGAAAAGTTGTTACTGCAGTTAAGGAAAAAATTGTTTAAAGAATTTGGTAAAATAAATGATAAGGTTTAGAATACAAATTCAACCTATCCATATTTTCTTTATCAAAGGTATTTCAACCATGTATAATATTATGTCACTATTTATCCACTTTCACATGAAAATGGTTTTTTTTTATATTTAAATATTTTGTGTTAATTTCATGTGTGTTCTTTCATTCACTATAAAAAGAAACCACATATCCTCTATAATTTACAATAAGTAGATAAATTTATCATGAAAAAACCATAAAAATTACTCTTATAAACATCATAATGAAATTTATTTTGGTTTTTTTCTTCCAAAATACCAACCCTAGTATCCATAATAAGAGATCCAATGGAGGTTTCTCTAAGTAAAGGTAATCGTCTTAACCAAAAAAAATTTACTTATTATTTCACTACATTAAGTTATAACATAAAAATTACAATATAGTGACACCATTAAGTTCAATATAATGAGATTATATTATCTTTATTACATAATATTGTTTTATCTCTATCTCCATCAAACGGGAATCCAAATCATCAATCGTGTGTACGAAAAACTATCACCTTGCAAGCTGATGTAATTTGTTTTCCATAACCGCCTCACATTGCTAGTATTAATGATGGAAAAAATAAATACATATGATAGTTATGACATAATTATGCTTATGAAATTATAATATCGTATCTACCTTCTATCCTTTCAATCCATTGGAAAAAAGAAAACATCCCCCGTGTGTACATGTGGACTATCACCTCCAGGAAGGGATGATATCTATTTTTTGTTTACAATTTATATAAATGATAAAAAGGATATATTTAATGGATATATATTTTATATATTTTATAATAAATATTTTTTAAATTTTAATTATTATTTTCATTTCTTTTTCTCCTCATTTGATAAGTGAAAACAACGTTTATGCGTACATACAACCTACCATTACCATGAATAGTGTAATTATTTTTTCTATAACTATATTTTAGGAATGACATTAGATATCTGTATATTGAATATATATAAAATTTTTATCATGAATAAAATTTTTCATATTATGGAACCATAATTAATGTACAAGGAACATAGCTACTGAATCAAAACATTCATTAAAAATGGGGTAGTTAACACCCAAAATAATGATAATAGGAAAATTATTGCCAACAAATGAGTGATAAAATGTAATAAATGGATCGTATATGAATCTATATATATATATATATATAATTTTAATGTAATTAAAGTCAATCTAATTTTTTTATAAAGGAGGTTAACATCGCTTATGAGGGATATTGATCTTTTAGTAAGGGATTTCATCTCAATTTCTAATCCATTGAGACGTATTTGGTATTATGCACCTATTTACTTTAATGAGGTGTATATAATACCATTTTGGGGTATTTATCTTAATTAATAATTTTTCATAATGATTAATGATTTAATTCAAGTTACTCTTTCAAGAAGAATCTTTAAAAGAAGAAGCTGATCTTATTTTTCATTTTTGATTCAGTATATTTTCCTTCCATATCCAGATTTTTGAAAATTGTTTTACAATTGTATTTTTTAGTTACTAAAATGATTTATTTAGGAAATTTTATATTATTATTTAATTTTTACGGTTTTAAAGGAACATTTGTAATGCTTTTTTCTTAAAATTTCATTTTCACCACTATTTTCAAAAGTCAAAAGGAATTTTTTTAACATATATGATGTTAACCAACTTTATCGCCATCATAAACATTTTATGATATTTAGATTCTTCTATAATTTTACATAGTCTTTAAATGAAAACTCTTAAATGAATGTTTATTTTAATATTTCACTCCCATTTTCTAGAAACCTAATTTTACTAACAAACCTCTATTTCTGATGAATTGAAAATCATCTTTCATTTTTTGGTTGTTAACATTATATTGAAACAATCAATTTTGGTAATCAATTCTCATTAGACATTAATTTCTATTAAATATCTATATCATGGATAATATTATTTCCAAAACAATATAATATTTCTATAAATGTTTTTTTAACTTTAATTATATTTAATTGAATGCAGAAATATTGATATGTTGTATTATTTACTCAAAACATATATTTATTTAAAATCCGTATTTTTATTAATTAAATTCATTATATGATTAATTAATTGGACATGAAGTGACGAGTGGGGACAAAAATTATATATCCCCTCGATTCATCAACATGACTCTTGAGTCATATTAGTTGGCCAAATTAAATGGATCTTTAACCATAGGTTAAAACTATCTAGGTGTAAGGTCTTGATGATAGAGATATCATGATGTATGAAATCATGAAATCAAATAGTATGCATTTCCTTCATTATAAATTCATTTATTATTGTCCCTGATTTTAATTGATTGATATTATGCATCAATACATTTTTTTCTCAATTTATTTATTAAATGGAATATATTTCCAATTATTTACCTCACTATATTGATTGTGCCTTATTTACTCATAATAGATTCTATTGTACTTAAAACTTACTGATAATTTGAACTCACCCTTATTCTATTTATTTTCCTCAGTATTAGAATAGGAATTATTTGAATGAGTTTCAAGGGTTCAAAATATTTTATTTATTTATTTTAATACTTTATTCCCAATGTAAAATGGGAATCATGTATGTAACTGGTTCTCCAAGACTACTAAATTGGTCGATCCTTTTGGATTAGAATTGTATCTATGCGAATGTAATAATTTATACCCCATATTTATGTTCCTAGGAATGGTTTTTTTACATATGGGATTAACCATAGGAATAATATTACCACAAAACTACCTTAATTTAAAAGTTGGATATATTTGGATGACATCCTTTACTTGATATGATAAACCCACAGGTATTAAAGAATATCTGGATGAGCTAACATAAGGAGGGAATGAAGGATAAAAACTTATCACTATATCATGGATGTACCATGTTATTTATACCCTGAAAATAGTATCCTAAAGATGTGGGTTGATAAATGGGTTATTAGAGTCCTATCACAATGATACATTGTTCATCACACTTATATTGGTATCTCTAGTATGATAAAAGAACTCAAGTCCCCTTGGAACCATTTAATTAATCTCCCAAACTATTCCTCCCAATATTAGTTACTCTAAACTTTTTCAATATAACTCAAACTACTCTATTACCACTTTATCACAACCTGACCCCCTAGGGCCCCTACTGAGCTAGTGGTAAGACAAGTGTGCCATCCCAAGTCCACCCAAAATTTTCCAAGTATTTAAAACTATAACCAAGAATGCATAAAACATATTATATTACATAAAGTATAATAAAATTCAATATAAATATATTTTAAGGCATAAAATAACCATAAAGAACAAAAGTATATATAAAAACATCTAAAATTCATAAAATTCTTGCATATGAAATCACATGATAAATATAATACCACAAAGGAAAACATCATAGGAAATGTACATTTAAAAATGTATCTAAACCCATAAAAAATGAAATAAGAGATAAATCCTCCTCATATAAAGAAATAATAGATCAAAATCTGACTAAAATTGTCACCAACAACATTAAGAACCATCAATCTCCTCTAAGAACTATCGTGTATCACCTCCAAAAAATATTCAACTTCTCCACACCTATAAATAAACTATGAATTATATGAAGAGAAGTAATATCTTTGGGTACAAATATCATGTAAAGGTAAGCATAAACATTTTTAGTAAGATTTCACATAACCTCAATGTTAAGAAAAAAACATGCCATATCAGACTTTAAAATAATAAAGGAACAAAAAAGAAAGAAATAAATCTAGATAAGATATAAAAATAGAATTCTCAATTACATAGGGAAGTCTGAGTTATATTTTCTCTCCACCATAAATAATTTTTTCTCATGAGAAACCTGGTATTTAGGAAATACCAAAAGTCTTAAAAATTTTAGAATTAAAATCTTAACTAAAAGTCATTTTTATAAAGAAATCAAAGTGTTTAGGAGGTATCATAAGTTCTAAAGTATAGGAATTAATCATATTTCTAAACTTATAAATTTCTAGTAAAAAAATTAGTGGTAGAACCTCTCATAACTGAATTATACACATTAGTCAAGGGAGTACTACAACCTACCATCCACACATTCTACAATGATTTAAAAACATATAGGGTATTCTATAAATTTTCCAAGAATAATTTTCCATCTTGGGAGTACTAACCTCTTATTTATATATCTATATAACTATGAAAACTTCATACTTATCTTAGAGGGAATAATAGGGTAACCACACATAATTGAAGTAAACATTTAAAATAAAGGAGTATCAAACCTAGAGGGAGGATCAATTCCATATTGATCAGTGTCTAACAAATGATATAGTACCCAACTACATTGAAAGTAGACCAAACCTCAAGTTTCTAGGAGAGTACCAAACTCTGCGAATAATAAAATTCACCCACTCTGAATCACCAATCCACTCTAGGGTAGTTCCTATGCTTGTGTTCACTCTGATCATTACTCCAAATTCCAATCATTGATTATACAAAGATAAAGAAATTTCACTTCCCAATTCTTATAGTGCCCCACCTCTGGTATCAAAGATAGTATCACCACCATTTTATACATGGAACAAAAAGTTAGTGTGAACTAATCATATAACTAAATCCAAGTCTAGGAAAAAATATATAAAAATCACTATATCTATAAAAAAAGAAATGGTATATACTCATAGGTTACATGGCATGAAACCTTTCAGGAAAAGTCTTGTCATGTTTTGATATCTATAAGGAATATACAGTTCCAACTACATAATATTTATGTTGGTCTGAAAATTAGGGGGGAGGGGTACACATAATGTATCCCCAATAGATGATATCATGTCATTTTGATATATATGGTGTGTCTATTGTAACATCCCAAGTAAGTAATGAATAATAGATATTTTTATCTATGTCTATTGATGAATTAGATAGTGTTTTAGAGGCTTAAAATGAAAATAAATCCAATCTTAAGCATGGAATACACTAATATTTTTTAAAAGATTGTTTTACTGCCTTTTGATGGAAAACCATTTTTAAATATATCTTTTGAAAATTTTATAAGCTATGTTTGTCAAAATAAACTTATTATTTATGATTGGGACATCAAAATTTACTTTTTGTGAATTTTTGGTATTTTTCTGACAATGTTCATTTTTTAATGAATAGTGAAAAATACTGCATTTTACATCAAAACTGCTTTTTAATATAATTTATTTATAATATTAGATTATCTTTTGAATTGGTTTTAAAGTTAAATTAGAATATATTTTTACCATTTAATCCAATGGTGTTCATTAGTATTAATTTCACTTTGGAATTGGGCATAAACTAATGCCAAACTTTTCATAGATATTGTTTCAAAAAAATCCCGCTATTTGTTTTGACAACGGGAATTATTTTTAAATCAATTATTGCAATTTCTGTGTTTGGAATTTGGTAAAATGGATTACATATTTGGAATCAAAAGGTCCAAATTATTTAATCAATACTCTTTTGTTTTTTGACATTATGAATAGTAACGACGGTAATTATCTTTAATTATCTTGATTAATGAGTAATCGGGTAGTTAAGGATAATAAAATAATAGCATAATAATAAAAAAATGACACTAACATGTGTCCTAATTCTACTGGTTGTCTCATGCCAGACCATGGGATGTCTTGTTCCAAACTTGGGGACCCCATGGAATCACTTTTGTGGAAAGTGACTTGTTATCTTTTTATTTTTTTTTAAAGAAAGTAAATATAACAAGAATGTATCACCTGATTAAAACATTTTTAATTTTGTCTACATAGATGATATTCTGGGCTATAAATATTAATTCGAAATCTAAAAATATTTCCTATATCATAGTATTTTTTTCATAATTTTTAGACATTAAATAAATTAAATTATTTATGACATCATGATGATGCAGTGTTTACCTCATTATTTGACGATTTAAATAAAATGAAATGATAATGTAAAATCTATGACCTACACATGTCCAAAACCTATTTTATGGGTGTATTTCGAACCCTTATCACCTTGACCTAGAATTATATCAATTTGGGACCTTTGTAATCCGAAAATCATTTTCAAATAAAGTAACATTTCTTTACATTCCAAGAGTGCCCCTCCTCTCCTCTTATAAAAGGCCCCCACCTCTACCTCCTTACCCACACTCCCAAAGACTTTGGCTCGGCCAACCCCTGCCCATTTTGTCTCTCCACATCCTTATCTTACTCCTTGAAGCCTCACTTTGGGCAGAAGTCTTCCCAAGGAAGCATTTGAGCTCAAACCAAAGGGAGTTACCTGATTTTAAGGTAATGTCTTCACTTGAGTCCTTTTGTTTTATTTTGCTTCTCCAACCCCCTAAACTCTTTTTATTCATTTCTTTTGTAAAAACTCCAGTATATTAAATATACTAGGATGTTGTTATAAGAAGGATTCGAGCTACACTTACAAACGCCTACATATAATGGTTAAAGGACATACTGTTTCCGTGGATGGTGAATTTATGCCTCCCGAAACGATGATTGTTCAACATTATTTTAACACCTTCAAAGGTGGCCATTAAGATGTCACTATATTTATATATGATATATAATATGTTTATGTTTTCCTTAATATTCTGTATTTTTAATTTTGGGCATACCTTTATGGTTTTCATTATGGGTAAACACGATATCTTCATTTAAGGAAGTGCAGACTACCGCCCCCTCAAAGTGATTTGATTCGTTAAATACCATATGTGGGATGTATAAAGGATGGAGTTATGATATTTTATATGATATTACAATTGAATTATAATATACCTTTATATCATTATGATTCCATTCTATAAAATACGAAATAGAAATGAAAGTAGCGTTCATGCGTACGTACGACTTACCGTCTCCATAAACGGTGCATTTCATTTCTTACCTCTAAATGATTATGTAATATTATAAATGCATGTATATACTGGATATATATGATATATATGATATTTAAATCATGATTATAATTCTGGATATAATGGATACATGAACAACTTGTAATTATAAAGGGTTTATTTTTGACTCAAGTACCAATGATCGTAAAAACGAACGTTATTAACTTAAATAATTACATAGTGTTCATGACATAGAAATAAGTGATATAAAAGGAATAATGAACTTGAAAAAGGTTCTTAAACAAGTAGAAATTAACTCAAGTTTATTATTCAGGAGATTTAAGAATGACTGAGTCAAGTCGGACCTGAGGTATGGGACTTCGTCTCAAACTCCTTTCATTGAGGCATATTTTGTTTTATACACAACCTTATTTTATACGGTGTATAAACCCCTTTAACTTTTAAGTTTATTCAAAAGGATTCTTTTTTGTACGAAGTGTTTACTAAACGACAAAAGGGAATGTTTTTGTCGTATGTATGCGGCGACAATGACTTCTCCGCCGCCGTGACCATTATTTGAGTTTAGGCTACCTCTACAAGCCATACCTTTTTTTTAAAAGAAAAATAAATAGCATGTTTTACTTTTCTTTTATTTTGGTATTGAAAATGGTTTTCATAATGTTTTTATATCAATGTTTTGTATTGATATATTCTGATTGAAAAGGTGGAAATGTTATGTTTCCTTTATGCATGTTTTATGTGATACGATTATGTTGAGGTTCTTGGGAATTATTATGAAGACAGGTGGTTCCGTGATACACTAAGGGTGGGTGAGCCCGATATAGATCTCCAATGCATTGGGTAACGCGAAGGAGTGAAACGTTAAGGTTTCTCTGAAGATATTTAGGTAATATACTGTGATGGGTATTCCAAACGTAACCAAGAGGGTTACTCCCTACGTAATAATGTTATGAATGCCTCAAGTTACCTTTTATGTCTTATGATTTCTATGATTTATTCATTATTTGATGAGGTATGTTAAAGTGCTTATGTTTTATGGGTAAAGTATGATTTCAGTCTTATGTATATATGAACTCATTTTTCCTTTCCATATTTTTTTTATATAACCCATACTGAGCTTTTTATGCTCATCCCAAGTCTTTTTTGAAATGTTTTTCACAGGTCAAGGGAAAGGTACATGATATGATTATAGTGTCAAGGAAGTGTCAAGAAAGAATCCATGTTTTATTTTAAATATGTTTCCATTGATGGGAAAGAAGAATACTATCTTTATGTAACCACTTTGTATATATGTGGAATGTAATGCAAGTTTTATGATCTAATTCTCTAAAACTATAAACCCAAAAAGATCCTCAATGTGTAATCTTTTAATAACTCAAGATTAAGTAAGGTTTATGCCTTGGGCCTTATAGTTGGTATCATAGGTCGGTTTAAATAACTTTAGGAGTTAGAATTCTATTAAATGATTATCCAAAAATATTTTTTTTAATGGTAAAATTGAAGTGATATAGTATTTGAAGATTACCATGTTCCTTCATCTAAGACATGTTTGTTCAGAATGGTTTTCCGTAGAGGAAAAAGGGAAGTAGTGCTAGGAAGGCATGCAGAAGGAAATAACCTTCTGAATCAGCATCCTGAGATGGTTGGAATTGGAACTGAACAGTTTGTTGCAGTAATGGCGCAGTTGACTCAAGCGATAAATGGCGGTGGTATCCATACATGAGATTAGCCAGATCAACCGTAGAGGAACATGTCAGTGGTGGAACATTTCATGAGGCAACATCCCCCATCATTCAGAGGATCATCTGACCCTGTGCTAGCTGAAGGGTGGATTAAAGCACTGGAGAAGATTTTCAATGTCATGGGGTGTTCATACAATCAAAAGGTTAGTCTTTCTATTTACCGTTTGAAGGGTGAGGCAGATCAGTGGTGGTCTATGGTTAAAAATATCAGGGACGCCGATGAGATTGATGCTCTTGACTGGGATGAATTCAAAGGTATGTTTCTTGAGAAGTATTTTCCTAAGGATGTTCGACTTAGGATGGAAAAAAAATTATTGGAATTGAGGAAAGAGGAAGACTCAGTGGATACCTATGAAGAAAGGTTCACTCGATTGGCAAGGTATGCTCCAAATTTAATCCGAGACCTTGATAGTAAAATCAATCGTTTTTACTCAGGATTAAATCCAAAATATTGAAGGGCATTAGCTTCTCGTGAGTTTAAAAGTTATGAAAAGCTTTTTCGATGTGCTGAGAAGGTGGAAATGGAGTTTTTCGATGATCAAGTGTTCTATAACAACTAGAAGAATAAGAGACCAAGGTGGCAGGAGAAATGGAAGAATTCGTCAAAAAAGTCTGATGGTAAGAAATCTAAGTTTCCAGTTTGTGATAAATGTGGAAAAAGGCATGCTGGGGAATGTCTTCTAAATTCTGGAAAGTGCTACTGATGTGGTAAGATGGGACATAAGGCTCGTGATTGCACTGAAAAAGATCAAGGTGAAGGTAATACCAAATTTGATTTACAGTTAGTGAAATGTTTTAAGTGCAATGAGATGGGTCACTATGCAAACGAGTGTCCGACAAAGAGCTTGAGTAATGGGAAGCAGTTAGACTACAAGTAGAAAGGGGTGGTGAAATCCTTTGCAACTACTTCAGCAGATTTCGGGCCATCAAATGAAGTTGTATCAGGTACTTTGTTTTTTCAGATTATGCCAGTGTGTTGTTTGATTCAGGGTCTACACATTCTTTCAACTCTGAAACCTTTTCTAGTAAAATGGGAATACCATCTCAAGAAATGACTCCTGAACTTTTAGTAAAAACACATGGGGGAAATGTTGAGGCAAAAAGAATTTATAAGAATATTCTTATCCTTATCTGTGGAAAGAACCTACTTGCAAACCTTATTGTTCTACCTCTTGTAGAGTTTGATGTTATCCTGGATATGGATTGGCTCTCTATTTACCATGCTAAGATTGACTGTAGAGCTAAAGAAGATTCTTTTCAGAAAAACATTCAGTTTGTGTACAAGAATGAACCCTTACTGTTGATAACTTATCAAGAGGACAAGAAACTTGTAAAAGATGGAAATGAATGTTACCTTGCACACATCGTTGAAAATAAAGGAACTGTTCAGATTAATGATGTGTCAGTGGTAAATGAGTATCCTGATGTTTTTCATGATCAGTTTCCTGGAATAATACCAGATCGGGAATTTGAGTTTACTGTTGACTTAGTTCCTGATGCTAATCCAATTTCAAAACCCCCTTATCGAATGGCTCATATTGAACTTTTAGAGTTGAAGGAGAAATTGCAAGATTTATTAGAGAAAGGTTTCATTCGACCTAGCACATCACCATGGGGTGCTCCTGTTTTATTTGTTAAAAAGAAATATGGTTCAATGATACTTTTCATTGATTATAGAGCCTTGAATAACATCACAGTTAAGAACAAATATCCTTTGCCTCATATCGATGATTTGTTTGATCAGCTCGAGGGAGCTCAGTATTTTTCAAAGATTGACTTGAGATCGGGGTACCATCAGCTGAAGGTAAAGGAAGCAGATGTTCCGAAGACCGCGTTCCATACAAGATATGGCCATTATGAATTTGTAGTAATGCCTTTTGGGCTAACCAATGCACCTGCTGTATTCATGGACTTAATGAATAGTATTTTCCATGAGTTCTTGGATAAGTTTGTGGTGGTTTTCATTGATGATATTTTGGTGTTTTCTAAAAGTAAAGAGGATCATGAAAGACATTTAAGGGTTATCTTGAAAACCTTAAAAGAAAAGAAACTGTATGGAAAATTCAGCAAGTGTGAGTTTTGGTTGCAACAAATTTCTTTCCTTGGTCACATTGTTTCTAAAGATGGGATAACTTTTGATCCTGAAAAAACAAAAGTTGTGGAAGACTGGCCAAGACCCACAAATGTAACTGAGATTCGTAGCTTCCTTGGTTTGGTAGGCTATTACCGAAGGTTTGTTAGAAATTTTTCACGGTTATCTAGTCCAATGACTAAGCTAACTCGGAAGGGTGTTAAGTTTATCTGGACAAAAGAATGTGATGATTGTTTTCCGGAATTGAAAATAAGATTGGTGAATGCTCCAGTTTTGGCACTACCTTCCAGGAATGGTGCGTTTGTTATATACAATGATTCTTCATTGAAAGGACTTGGTTGTGTCCTAATGCAGAATGATCAGGTAATTTCTTATGTTTCACGACAGTTGAAAACTCATGAGGTAAATTACCCTACACATGATTTGGAATTAGCTGCTGTTGTTTTTTCTTTAAAAATTTGGAGGCATCATTTGTATGGAGTAAAGTGTGAAATATATATGGATCACAAAAGTTTAAAGTATATATTCACTCAGAAAGAATTGAACATGAGACAAAGGAGATGGCTAGAATTAATTAAGGTTTATTATTGTACAATTCATTACAATCCAGGAAAAGAAAATAAAGTGTCTGATACTTTCAGTCGAAAAAGTAATGCTTCATTAGCAATGTTGTGTTTGTAACGTGATCCTTTGGTTAAGGATTTGATGAAATTTGGCATAGAAGTTGGTAGTGTAGGAAGTTCTTCTATTTTGTTTCAGGTATCAGTGAGATCATTTCTATCAGATAGAATCAAGCAAGCACAGAATCAAGACAGTGAGTTGCAGAAAAAGGTAGAGCTGGTTCAGAAAGGTAAGTTGCTTGAATTCAACAGTGATAATGATTGCGTTTTGAGATTTGGGAAGAGACTGTGTGTGCCTTGTAATTCATGATTGAAGAGAGAGTTGTTATGTGAAGCTCATAGTTCTCTGTTTTCAGTTCATCCTGGCAGTACTAAGAGGTACAGAGATCTGCGGGAGTATTACTGGTGGGATGGAATGAAAAGAGATATTGCTGATTTTACTGTGAAGTGTTTGACATGTCAACAGTTTAAAGCAGAGCGGAAGTTACCGAAAGGGATGATTCAGCCTTTACCAGGGCCAAAGTGGAAATGGGAGAATATATATCCATGGACTTTGTTGTGGGATTACCGAACACATCTCGAGGTAATAATGCAATCTGGGTTATTGTTGATCGCTTGACTAAATCTGCTCATTTCCTTGCTATACGAGATACTTTTTCCCTAGATCAACTTTCCCATTTGTATCTTAAAGAGATATTCAGGTTACATGGAGTTCCTCTCTCCATTTTATCTGACCGTGATCCCAGGTTCACTTCTAACTTTTGGAAAAGCCTTCAGAAGTCGTTGGGTACTAAATTAAATTTTAGTACAGCTTTTCTTCCTCAATTAGATGGGCAGTCAGAACGAACAATTCAGACCTTGGAGGATATGCTACGAGCTTGTTCGATGGATTATCAGGGAATTTGGGACCAACATCTTTCTTTGGTTGAATTTTCATATAATAACAGTTTTCATTCCAGTATACAGATGGCACCATTTGAGGCGTTATATGGGAAGCGGTGTCGAACTCCAGCTTTCTGGGATGAAGTGGGTGAAAGGAAGTTGATGGGACCAGAATTGGTAGAAGAGTTGGCAGAAAAAGTTCAGATGATACCGAAACACATGAGAACAGCACAGAGTAGGCAGAAGAGTTATGCGGACAACAGGAGGAAGGATCTCTCTTTTGAGGTAGGTGATCATGTTTTTCTCAAAGTATCACCATGGAAAAGTGTGATGAGATTTGGTAAGAAAGGAAAGTTGAGTCCAAGGTTCATTGGACCATATGAAATTCTGGAGAGAGTTGGATCAGTTTCATACTGGGTGGCTTTACCTCCGAGTTTATCTCAGGTACACAATTTTTTTCATGTTTCGATGTTGAGAAAGTACATGCCAGATCCATCTCATGTTTTGAGTCCAGAGGTAGTTTAGCTGGAAGAGAACCTATCTTATGAGGAAAACCGGTTTAGATTATTGACCACCGGGAGAAAGTGTTACGGAATAAGGTGATTAATCAGTTAAAGGTTTTTTGGAAAAACCACATGATGGAAGAGGCAACATGGGAATCTGAAAATGCAATGAGGGATAAGTACCCCCATTTATTCGATAAGTAAATAAATTGCGGGGACGCAATTTTCTAAAGGGGGGAAGGATGTAACATCCCAAGTAAGTAATGAATAATAGATATTTTTATCTATGTCTATTGATGAAATAGATAGTGTTTTAGAGGCTTAAAATGAAAATAAATCCAATCTTAAGCATGAAATACACTAATATTTTTTAAAAGATTGTTTTACTACCTTTTGATGGAAAACCATTTTTAAATCTATATTTTGACAATTTTATAATCTATGTTTGTCAAAATAAACTTATTCTTTATGATTGGGACATCAAAATTTATTTTGTGTGAATTTTTGGTATTTTTCTGACAATGTTCGTTTTTTAATGAATAGTGAAAGATACTGCATTTTACATCAAAACTGCTTTTTAATATAATTTATTTATATAATTAGATTATCTTTTGAATTTTTTTAAAAGTTTAATTAGAATATATTTTTACCTTTTAATCCAATGGTGGTCATTAGGATTAATTTCACTTTGGTATTGGGCATAAACTAATGCCAAACTTTTCATAGATATTGTTTAAAAAAAACCCGCTATTTGTTTTGACAACAGGAATTATTTTTAAATCAATTATTGCAATTTCTGTGTTTGGAATTTGGTAAAATGGATTACATATTTGGAATTAAAAGGTCCAAATTATGTAATCAAGACTCTTTTGTTTTTTGACATTATGAATAGTAACGACGGTAATTATCTTTAATTATCTTGATTAATGAGTAATCGGGTAGTTAAGGATAATAAAATAATAGCATAATAATAAAAAAATGACACCAACATGTGTCCTAATTCTACTGGTTGTCTCATGGCCGACCATGGGATGTCTTGTGCTAATCTTGGGGACCCCATGGAATCACTTTTGTGGAAAGTGACTTGTTATCTTATTATTTTTTTTAAAGAAAGTAAATATAACAAGAATGTATCACCTGATTAAAACATTTTTAATTTTGTACACATAGATGCTATTTTGGACTATAAATATTAATTGGAAATCTAAAAAGATTACCTATATCATAGTAGTTTTTTCATAATTTTTAGACATTAAATAAATTAAATTATTTATGACATCATGATGATGCAGTGTTTACCTCATTATTTGACGATTTAAATAAAATGAAATGATAATGTAAAATCTATGACCTACACATGTCTAAAACCTATTGTATGGGTGAATTTAGAACCCTTATCACCTTGACCTCGAATTATATCAATGTGGGACCTTTGGAATCCGAAAATCATTTTCAAATAAAGTAACATTTCTTTACTTTCCAAGAGTGTCCCTCCTCTCCTCTTATAAAAGGCCCCCACCTCTACCTCCTTACCCACACTCCCAAAGACTTTGGCTCAGCCAACCCCTTCCCATTTTGTCTCTCCACATCCCTATCTTACTCCTTGAAGCCTCACTTTGGGCAGAAGTCTTCCCAAGGAAGCCTTTGATCTCAAACCAAAGGGAGTTACCCGATTTTAAGGTAATGTCTTCACTTGAGTCCTTTTGTTTTATTTTGCTTCTCCAACCCCCTAAACTGTTTTTATTCATTTCTTTTGTAACAAATCCAGAATCTTAAATATACTAGGATTTTGTTATAAGAAGGATTCGAGCTACAATTACACACACCTACATATAATGGTTAAAGGACATACTGTTTCCGTGGATGGTGAATTTATGCCTCCCGAAACGATGATTGTTCAACATTCTTTTAACACCTTCAAAGGTGGCCATTAAGATGTCACTATATTTATATATGATATATAATATGTTTATGTTTTCCTTAAGCTTATGTATTTTTAATTTTGGGCATACCTTTATGGTTTTCATTATGGGTAAACGTGATATCTTCATTTAAGGAAGTGCGGACTACCGCCCCCTCAAAGTGATTTGATTCGTTAAATACCATATGTGGGACGTATAAAGGATGGAGTTATGATATTGTATATGATATTACACTGGAATTATAACATACCTTTATATCATTATGATTCCATTCTATAAAATACGAAATAGAAATGAAAGTAGCGTTCATGCATACGTACGGCTTACCGTCTCCATAAACGGTGCATTTCATTTATTACCTCTAAATGATTATGTAATATTATAAATGCATGTATATACTGGATATATATGATATATATGATATGTAAATCATGATTATAATTCTGGATATAATGGATACATGAACAACTTGTAATTATAAAGGGTTTATTTTTGACTCAAGTACCAATGATCGTTAAAACGAACGTTATTAACTTAAATAATTACATAGTGTTCATGACATGGCAATAAGTGATATAAAAGGAATAATGAACTTGAAAAAGGTTCTTAAACAAGTATAAATTAACTCAAGTTTATTATTCAGTAGATTGAAGAACGACCGATCCAAGTCAGACCTGAGGTATGGGACTTCGTCTCAAACTCCTTTCATTGAGGCAAATTTTGTTTTATACACAACTTTCTTTTATACGTTGTATAAACCCCTTTCACTTTTAAGTTTATTCACAAGGAATATTTTTTATACGAAGCGTTTACTAAACGTCAAAAGGGAATGTTTTTCTTGTACGTATGTGGCGACAATGACTTCTCAGTCGTCGTGACCATTATTTGAGTTTTGGCTACCTCTACAAGACATACCTTTTTTAAAAAAGAAAAATAAATAGCATGTTTTACTTTTATTTTATTTTGATATTGAAAATGGTTTTCATAATGTTTTTATATCAATGTGTTGTATTGATATCTTGTGATTGAAAAGGTGGAAATGTTATGTTTCCTTTAAGCATGTTTTATGTGATACGATTTTGTTGAGGTTCTTGGGCATTATTATGAAGACCGGTGGTTCCGTGATAAACTAAGGGTGGGTGAGCCCGATATAGCTCTCTAATGCATTGGGTAACGCGAAGGAGTGAAATGTTAAGGTTTCTCCGAAGAGATTTAGGGAATATACTGTGATGGGTATTCCAAACGTAACCAAGAGGGTTACTCCCTACGTAAGAATGTTATGAATGCCTCAAGTTACCTTTTATGTCTTATGATTTCTATGATTTATTCATGATTTGATGAGGTATGTTAAATTGCTTATGTTTTATGGGTAAAGTATGATTTTATTCTTATGTATATATGAACTCATTTTTCCTTTCCATATTTTTTTTTATATAACCCATACTGAGCTTTTTATGCTCGTCCCCAGTCTTTTTTGAAATTTTTTTCACAGGTCAAGGGAAAGGTACATGATATGATGATAATGTCAAGGAAGTTTCAATAAAGAATCCATGTTTTATTTTAAATATGTTTCCATTTATGGGAAAGAAGAATACTATCTTTATGTAACCACTTTGTATATATGTGGAATGTAATGCAGGTTTTATGATCTAATTATCTAAAACTCTAAACCCAAAAGATCCTCAATGTGTAATCTTGTAATAACTCAAGATTAAGTAAGGTTTAAGGCTTGGGCCTTATAGTTGGTATCAGAGGTCGGTTAAGATAACTTTAGGAGTTAGAATTCTATTAAATGATTATCCAAAAATATTTTTTTTTATGATCAAATTGAAGTGATATAGTATTTGAAGATTACCATGTTGCTTCATCTAAGACATGTTTGTTCAGAATGGTTTTCCGCAGAGGAAACAGGGAAGTAGTGCTAGGAAGGCATGCAGAAGGAAATAACCTTCCGAATCAGCATCCTGAGATGGTGGGAATTGGAACTGAACAATTTTTTGTAGTAATGGCGCAGTTGACTCAAGCGATAAATGGCGGTGCTATCCATACACGAGATTAGCCAGATCAACCGCAGAGGAACATGTCAGTGGTGGAACATTTCATGAGGCAACATCCCCCATCATTCAGAGGATCATCTGACCCTGTGCTAGCTGAAGGGTGGATTAAAGCACTGGAGAAGATTTCCGATGTCATGGGATGTTCAGACAATCAAAAGGTTAGTCTTGCTATTTACCGTTTGGAGGGTGAGGCAGATCAGTGGTGGTCTATGGTTAAAAATATCAGGGACGCCGATGATATTGATGCTCTTGACTGGGATGAATTCAAAGGTATGTTTCTTGATAAGTATTTTCCTAAGGTTGTTAGACTTAGGATGGAAAAACAATTATTGGAATTGAGGCAAGAGGAAGACTCAGTGGCTACCTATGAAGAAAGGTTCACTCGATTGGCAAGGTATGCTCTAAATTTTATCTGAGACCTTGATAGTAAAATGAATCATTTTTACTCAGGATTAAAGCCAAAATATTGAAGGGTATTAGCTTCTCGTGAGTTTAAAAGTTATGAAAAGATTGTTCGATGTGCTGAGAAGGTGGAAATGGAGTTTTCCGATGATCAAGTGTTCTATAACAACCAGAAGAAGAAAAGACCAAGGTGGCAGGAGAAAGGGAAGAATTCTTCAAAAAAGTCTGATGGTAAGAAATCTAAGTTTCCAGTTTGCGATAAATGTTGCAAAAGGCATGCTGGGGAATGTCTTCTGAATTCTGGAAAGTGCTACCGATGTGGTAAGATTGGACATAAGGCTCGTGATTGCACTGAAAAAGATCAAGGTGAAGGTAAGACCAAATTTGATTTACCGTTAGTGAAATGTTTTAAGTGCAATGAGATGGTTCACTATGCAAACGAGTGTCCGACAAAGAGCTTGAGTAATGGGAAGCAGTTAGACTACAAGTAGAAAGGGGTGGTGAAATCCTTTGCAACTACTTCAGCAGATGTCGGGCCATCAAATGAAGTTGTATTAGGTACTTTGTTTGTTTTTTCAGATTATGCCAGTGTGTTGTTTGATTCGGGGTCTACACATTCTTTCATCTCTGAAACCTTTTCTAGTAAAATGGGAATACCATCTCAAGAAATGAATCCTGAACTTTTGGTAAAAACACCTGGGGGAAATGTTGAGGCAAAAATAATTTATAAGAATATTCTTATCCTTATCTGTGGAAAGAACCTACTTGAAAACCTTATTGTTCTACCTCTAGTAGAGTTTGATGTTATCTTGGGTATGGATTGGCTCTCTATTTACCATGTTAAGATTGACTGTAGATCTAAAGAAGTTTCTTTTCCGAAAGACTTTCAGTTTGTGTACAAGAATGAACCCTTACTGTTGATAACTTATCAAGAGGCCAAGAAACTTATAAAAGATGGAAATGAATGTTACCTTGCACACATAGTTGAAAATAAAGGAACTGTTCAGATTAATGTTGTGCCAGTGGTAAATGAGTATCCTGATGTTTTTCTTGATCAATTGCCTGGAATAATACCAGATCAGGAAGTTGAGTTTACTGTTGACTTAGTTCCTGATGCTAAGCCAATTTCAAAACCCCCTTATCGAATGGATCAAATTGAACTTTTAGAGTTGAAGGAGTAATTGCAAGATTTATTAGAGAAAGGTTTCATTCGACCTAGCACATCACCATGGGGTGATCCTGTTTTATTTGTTAAAAATAAAGATGGTTCAATGAGACTTTGCATTGATTATAGATCCTTTAATAACATCACTGTTAAGAACAAATATCCTTTGCCTCATATCGATGATTTGTTTGATCGGCTCTAGGGAGATCAGTATTTTTCAAAGATTGACTTGAGATCGGGGTACCATCAGCTGAAGGTAAAGGAAGCAGATGTTCCGAAGACAGCATTCTGTACAAGATATAGCCATTATGAATTTGTAGTAATGCCTTTTGGGCTAACCAATTCACCTGCTGTATTCATGGACTTAATGAATAGAATTTCCCAAGAGTTCTTGGATAAGTTTGTGGTGGTTTTCATTGATGATATTTTGGTGTTTTCTAAAAGTAAAGAGGAGCATGAAAGACATTTAAGGGTTATCTTGAAAACCTTAAAAGAAAAGAAAATGTATGGAAAATTCAGCAAGTGTGACTTTTGGTTGCAACGAATTTCTTTCATTGGTCACATTGTTTCTAAATATGGGATAACTATTGATCCTGCAAAAACAAAAGTTGTGGAAGACTGGCCAAGACCCACAAATGTAACTGAGATTCATAGCTTCCTTGGTTTGGCAGGCTATTACCGAAGGTTTGTTAGAAATTTTTCACGGTTATCTAGTCCAATGACTAAGCTAACTCGGAAGGGTGTTAAGTTTATCTGGACTAAATAATGTGATGATTGTTTTCAGGAATTGAAAAAGAAGATTGGTGAATGCTCCAGTTTTGGCACTACCTTCCAGGAATGGTGAGTTTGTTATATACAATGATGCTTCATTGAAAGGACTTGGTTGTGTCCTAATGCAGAATGATCAGGTAATTGCTTATGCTTCACGACAGTTGAAAACTCATGAGGTAAATTACCCTACACATGATTTGGAATTAGCTGCTTTTGTTTTTGCTTTAAAAATTTGGAGGCGTCATTTGTATGGAGTAAAGTGTGAAATATATACCGATCACAAAAGTTTAAAGTATATATTCACTCAGAAAGAATTGAACATGAGACAAAGGAGATGACTATAATTAATTAAGGATTATGATTGTACAATTCATTACCATCCAAGAAAAGAAAATAAAGTGGCTGATGCTTTGAGTCGAAAAAGTAATGCTTCATTAGAAATGTTTTTTTTGGAACGTGATCCTTTGGTTAAGGATTTGATGAACTTTGGCATAGAAGTTGTTAGTGCAGGAAGTTCTTCTGTTTTGTTTCAGGTATCAGTGAGATCATCTCTATCAGATAGAATCAAGCAAGCACAAAATCAAGACAGTGAGTTGCAGAAAAAGGTAGAGCTGGTTCAGAAAGGTAAGTTGCCTGAATTCAACAGTGATAATGATTGCGTTTTGTGATTTGGGAAGAGATTGTGTGTGCCTTGTGATTCACAGTTGAAGAGAGAGTTGTTATGTGAAGCTCATAGTTCTCCGTTTTCAGTTCATCCTGGAAGGACTAAGAGGTACAGAGATATACGGGAGTATTACTGGTGGGATGGAATGAAAAGAGATATTGCTGATTTTACTGTGAAGTGTTTGACATGTCAACAGGTTAAAGTAGAGCGGCAGTTACCGAAAGGGATGCTTCAGCCTTTACCAGTGCCAGAGTGTAAATGGGAGAATATATCCATGGACTTTGTTGTGGTATTACCGAAGACATCTCGAGGTTATAATGCAATCTGGGTTATTGTTGATCGTTGGACTAAATCTGCTCATTTCCTTGCTATACGAGATACTTTTTCCCTAGATCAACTTTCCCATTTGTATCTTAAAGAGATAGTCAGGTTACATGGAGTTCCTCTCTCCATTGTATCTGACCGTGATCCCAGGTTCACTTCTAACTTTTGGAAAAGCCTTCAGAAGTCGTTGGGTACTGAATTAAATTTTAGTACAGCTTTTCTTCCTCAATCAGATGGGCAGTCAGAACGAACAATTCAGACCTTGGAGGATATGCTACGAGATTTTTCGATGGATTATCAGGGAAGTTGGTACCAACATCTTTCTTTGGTTGAATTTTCATATAATAACGGTTTTCATTCCTGTATACATATGGCACCATTTGAGGCGTTATATGGGAAGCGGTGTCGAACTCCAGATTTCTGGGATGAAGTGGGTGAAAGGAAGTTGATGGGACTAGAATTGGTAGAAGAGTTGGCAGAAAAAGTTCAGCTGATACAGAAACACATGAGAAGAGCACAGAGTAGGCAGAAGAGTTATGCAAACAACAGGAGGAAGGATCTCTCTTTTGAGGTAGGTGATCACGTTTTTCTCAAAGTATCACCATGGAAAAGTGTGATGAGATTTGGTAAGAAAGGAAAGCTGAGTCCAAGGTTAATTGGACCATATGAAATTCTGGAGAGAGTTGGATTAGTTGCCTACTGGGTGGCTTTACCTCCGAGTTTATCTTAGGTACACAATGTTTTTCACGTTTCGATGTTGAGAAAGTACATGCCAGATCCATCTCATGTTTTGAGTCCAGAGGTAGTTCAGCTAGAAGAGAACCTATCTTATGAGGAACAACCGGTCCAGATTCTTGACCACAGGGAGCAAGTGTTACGGAATAAGGTGATTAATCAGTTAAAGTTTTGTGGAAAAACCACATGATGGAAGAGGCAACATGGGAATCTGAAAATGCAATGAGGGATAAGTACTCTCATTTATTCGATAAATAAATAAATTGCAGGTATGAAATTTTCTAAAGGGGGGAAGGATGTAACATCCCAAGTAAGTAATGAATAATAGATATTTTTATCTATGTCTATTGATGAATTAGATAGTGTTTTATAGGCTTAAAATGAAAATAAATCCAATCTTAAGCATGGAATACAATAATATTTTTTAAAAGATTGTTTTACTGCCTTTTGATGGAAAACCATTTTTAAATCTATCTTTTGAAACTTTTATAATCTATGTTTGTCAAAATAAACTTATTCTTTATGATTGAGACAACAAAATTTACTTTTTGTGAATTTTTGGTATTTTTCTGACAATGTTCATTTTTTAATGAATAGTGAAAGATACTGCATTTTACATCAAAACTGCTTTTTAATATAATTTATTTATATGATTAGATTATCTTTTGAATTGGTTTTAAAGTTAAATTAGAATATATTTTTACCATTTAATCCAATGGTGGTCATCAGGATTAATTTCACTTTGGAATTGGTCATAAACTAATGCCAAACTTTTCATAGATATTGTTTCAAAAAAAACCTGCTATTTGTTTTGACAACGAGAATTATTTTTAAATCAATTATTTCAATTTCTGTGTTTGGAATTTGGTAAAATGGATTAAATATTTGGAATTAGAAGGTAAAAATTATGTAATCAATACTCTTTTGTTTTTGGACATTATGAATAGTAACGATGGTAATTATCTTTAATTATCTTGATTAATGAGTAATCGGGTAGTTAAGGATAATAAAATAATAGCATAACAATAATAAAATGACACCAACATGTGTCCTAATTCTACTGTTTGTCTCATGGAAGACCATGGGATGTCTTGTTCCAAACTTGGGGACCCCATGGATTCACTTTTGTGGAAAGTGACTTGTTATCTTTTTATTTTTTTTAAAGAAAGTAAATATAACAAGAATGTATTACCTGATTAAAACATTTTTAATTTTGTCTACATAGATGATATTCTAGAATATAAATATTCATTGGAAAACTAAAAAGATTTCCTATATCATAGTATTTTTTTCATAATTTTTATACATTAAATAAATTAAATTATTTATGACATCATGATGATGCAGTGTTTACCTCATTATTTGACTATTTAAATAAAATGAAATGATAATGTAAAATATATGACCTACACATGTCCAAAACCTATTGGATGGATGTATTTAGAACCCTTATCACCTTACCCTTGGATTATATCAATTTGGGACCTTTGGAATCCAAAAATCATTTTCAAATAAAGTAACATTTCTTTACTTTCCAAGAGTGCCCCTCCTCTCCTCTTATAAAAGGCCCCAACCTCTACCTCCTTACCCACACTCCCAAAGCCTTTGTCTCGGCCGACCCCTACCCATTTTGTCTCTCCATATCCCTCTATTACTCCTTGAAGCATCACTTTGGGCAGAATTCTTCCCTAGGAAGCCTTTGAGCTGAAACCAAAGGGAGTTACCCGATTTTAAGGTAATGTATTCACTTGAGTCCTTTTGTTTTATTTTGCTTCTCCAACCCCCTAAACTCTTTTTATTCATTTCTATTGTAACAAATCCAGTATCTTAAATATAATAGGATATTTTTATAATAAGTATTCGAGCTACACTTACACACACCTACATATAATGGTTAAAGGACATATTGTTTCCGTGGATGGTGAATTTATGCCTCCCGAAACGATGATTGTTTGACATTCTTTTAACACCTTCAAAGGTGGCCATTAAGATGTCACTATATTTATATATGATATATAATATGTTTATGTTTTCCTTAAGCTTCTGTATTTTTAATTTTGGGCATACCTTTATGGTTTTCATTATGGGTAAACGTGATATCTTCATTTAAGGAAGTGCGGACTACCGCCCCCTCAAAGTTATTTGATTCATTAAATACCATATGTGGGACATATAAAGGATGGAGTTATGATATTTTATATGATATTACACTGGAATTATAATATACCATTATATAATTATGATTCCATTCTATAAAATACGAAATAGAAATGAAAGTAGCGTTCATGCGTACGTACGACTTACCGTCTCCATGAACGGTGCATTTCATTTCTTACCTCTAAATGATTATGTAATATTATAAATGCATGTATATACTGGATATATATGATATATATGATATTTAAATCATGATTATAATTCTGGATATAATGGATACATGAACAACCTGTAATTATAAAGGGTTTATTTTTGACTCAAGTACCAATGATCATTAAAACGAACGTTATTAACTTAAATAATTACATAGTGTTCATGACATGGAAATAAGTGATATAAAAGGAATAATGAACTTGAAAAAGGTTCTTAAACAAGTATAAATTAACTCAAGTTTATTATTCAGGAGATTAAAGAACGACCGAGTCAAGTCGGACCTGAGGTATGGGACTTCGTCTCAAACTCCTTTCATTGAGGCATATTTTGTTTTATACACAACCTTCTTTTATACGGTGTATAAACCCCTTTGACTTTTAAGTTTATTCAAAAGGAATCTTTTTTATACGAAACGTTTACTAAATGACAAAAGGGATTGTTTTTGTCATACATATGCGGCGACAATGACTTCTCCGCCGCCATGACCATTATTTGAGTTTCGGCTTCCTCTATAAGCCATACCTTATTTTTAAAAGAAAAATAAATTCCATGTTTTACTTTTCTTTTATTTTGGTATTGAAAATGGTTTTCATGATGTTTTTATATCAATGTGTTGTATTGATATATTGTTATTGAAAGGTGGAAATGTTATGTTTCCTTTACGCATGTTTTATGTGATACGATTATGTTGAGGTTCTTGGGAATTATAATGAAGACGGGTGGTTCCGTGATAATCTAAGGGTGGGTGAGCCCGATATAGCTCTCCAATGCATTGGGTAACGCGAAGGAGTGAAATGTTAAGGTTTCTCTGAAGAGATTTAGGGAATATACTATGATGGGTATTCCAAATGTAACCAAGAGGGTTACTCCCTACGTAAGAATGTTATGAATGCCTCAAGTTACCTTTTATGTCTTATGATTTCTATGATTTATTCATGATTTGA
This sequence comes from Viscum album, assembly GCA_963277665.1. Lineage (NCBI taxonomy): Eukaryota > Viridiplantae > Streptophyta > Magnoliopsida > Santalales > Viscaceae > Viscum > Viscum album. The sequence continues at coordinate 1,155,494,813 of OY728122.1, read as the reverse complement.
TGAGGTATGTTAAAGTGATTATGTTTTGTGGGTAAAGTATGATTTCATTTTTATGTATATATGAACTCATGTTTCCTTTCCATATTTTTTTTATATAACCCATACTGATCTTTTTATGCTCGTCCCAAGTCTTTTTTGAAATGTTTTTCACAGGTCATGGGAAAGGTACATGATATGATGATAGTGTCAAGGAAGTGTCAAGAAAGAATCCATGTTTTATTTTAAATATTTTTCCATTGATGGGAAAGAAGAATACTATCTTTATGTAACCACTTTGTATATATGTGGAATGTAATGCAAGTTTTATGATCTAATTCTCTAAAACTCTAAACCAGAAAAGATCCTCAATGTGTAATCTTGTAATAACTCAAGATTAAGTAAGGTTTAAGGCTGGGGCCTTATATCTATGGTGGGATAGGGTTTGTAAATCCCATGAGATACTCTACATATAATGTAGGATGGCTGAGTCATGTATGGGATAAAGTACATGGAATGTGTTCCAGACCATCACACTATGTATTTCAAATGGAGCACCTAGGAATATATCACTATACAGACCAAGTTGGGCCACCAAGGATCGTATGATGTATACTCCCAAATTATACACCATGTTATATTTAATACTGACAAAACCATGGACACCATAACAAAAGTGATACAAGAGATTTGGATCCTATTTACATGTCATGTGATTTTATATTTGAAATCTATATCAACAGAACACTGAAAAACATGTCGTAATCTCAAATTTCACCATAATTAATTCCCAAATCACCACCAAGGCCTCAACTATCACTACATAACCTCTATGGTTTGGCACCATCCTCTATCAAAGTCTTACTGACTATCCTTGGAATAAATTTACCAATGAATGACTTGACACCACACCCCAATTCACCAGACATCAATTCACTTATAAATATCACACCACCATGCCTTATAATGACCCCTCGTCAAACATAGAATGTATCTTATACATCATTATGTATTTTCATAATTTGAAAGGGTTTCATAACTATGTTATCCATTCATTCATTTTCCCAATCTAATTTCATTGTCCGCTGAACATGTAGAGGGATATTGATGAAATAAAAAGGAATAAGGGGAGTACAATTAAATTAAAATAATTATTTATAGATAATATGAAGGACTGGCCATATTTAATTAGGAAAAAATCCACCAACAATGAAGAACTCAATGAATAAGTTAGTTTTAGGTAATAAAATAAATAATAAAATTTTTGTGGATAAATTATAATTACAATATTTAATAAAAAATTAATCAAGTATTCTATTTACCCATGCAATCAATAATAAAAAACCAGAAATCACAAGTCCCACTTTAATTTTGTATCATTTTTGTCACATGAATTTGTGTTTGTGCTAGGTTTTATTGATGATTCAATGAAGTCATGAACCCCCGAATCTCCATTATTTTTGGTCTATTCTCTCTCTCTATCTGTTTATCTCTTCCCAACATTGGGTTTATGGTGATTTAGACTAAATAACAAATGAGATATGTAATAGATTATTTAATAGGTTATCTCTAGAGTTTTCATATAATTAAATATTTAATAAATTATTAACCTTAATTTTATTACCACACATGCATTGAGCCAGATTTGGGGACCAAAATGTGAATAATAGTTACACCACCCCTAGGGAAGAGACCCAATTTAGGACACGTTTTTAATGTTAGAATTTCCATCTAAACACCCACTTAAGAGATATCACTATTCATTATTGTAGGATAAATATTTATTTAAATAATAAATATTAAAAATAACTTAAAATTAAAGATCCTCATAAATCCATCAACACTCAATTTGACATTAAAATACATGTTTCAAGACCAATAGAATGGTCATTTTTTTCTAAGGTTATTTTATTGGATATCTTTTCCATTTTACCGCTAGTTAGGTCATAATACTTTAAAACTCAAAATTAAGCTAATTATCAATTGGATGAAATATTGGTTTCTATAAAGATAATTTTAGGATCTATAGTTTACATCTTATTTAGTTCATGAAAGAAATATTTATACTATTCATATCAAAAAATCATACCCCCCTTTTCAGTTATAGTGGTCAAAAGAACTGTGATCCTAGAGAAATCATAAATGAATTTGTGGTAATACACTATAATCCCAAGGAATATTTTGATTTAAAAGAAATTGGAAGGATATTTTTAGGAAACAACAAATTCCACATTCTTATGATCCAAATATATAACTGCTTTTGATATCACATATCTGAGGAACATAACTTTTCATATCTACAATGAGTACTAAGTTATCCAAGAGTATAACAAATATTATCAAAATGTCTCCAAGAAAATGGTAAATTCCCATCATATTTATTCTAGGATTTAGAATAAACTATGATATAATCCATTAAGAATATAAAAATAGAATCCAAGAAATGATAAAATATTGTGTTTATTATAGCCATAAATATAGCCAGAGTGTTAGTTATGATAAAATACATTAGTGTGTATTCAAAATTACTATACAGACATTAGAAAGAAGCTTTTTTAAATGTATTCTATCTTAACCCAAAGTTGATGATTGAAAAAATATAGGTAAATTTTTAAAAACCAACTTTATGCTTTAATTTTTTTTGATAAATCATTTATTCTGAGAAAAATATTATAGATCATGATCATAACATTGTTCAATTTATGATAGTCCATGTGGAAGCATAAAATTTCATCATCTTTACAGGTGAAAATAACTAGAGAAACCTATGGAGAATTTCTTGACCCAATGATTCCTTTTTCCTCAAAAATCTAGTTTTTTCTTTAATTCAATAAATTCAATTAAATCCATATAAAATGTGAGAATAAAGATAGGTTTAGTTCTATTAAAAAGATCAACGGTGAACTTCAACACCCATATAGAAGGTAGGATTAAAAATATTAACATAATACATATGGGTAATGATCTAATAATAGAAGTAAAATTTTCTACCCATTAATCTCTAGTATCCCAAGGACATTAATAATTATCTTAACATTGATCACCACTACCTTTTCCTATTTAGTTTCTTATTATACAACTAGTTTCCTTTATTATCCATAGAGTGTATACCAGACACTTGTTGGTGTTGAGAACAATTCCCTTATATAATTTCAGTGATTTAATTCTCATAACTAAGATAACCATATATTATTTTAATTATATTTAATGTGTTTATATTAAGAACCACATGATACTAGATATTACCACACAAATTCCCCATTGAATTGCAAGATGGACACTTCCTTACAGTGTCAATTCCTTTCCCTAGAGGGGTTCATGACACATGTAGGTAGGCGATAACTCGATTATTAAGACTAGAAGTGGAATCAATAACCCATATATAAAGGAATTCAAGGAACCTTTATAAAATATAGCATAATATAAAGTAGAGGATACCAAAATATTAATTCTAATAGTATAATGGCTAACATTATTTCCTACTATATTCCACATGAGACTTATTGTAAATCCAGAGCAGAAAATACCTGCATTGAATACTTTATATTAGATTACTAATATCGACTACTCTGATTTCCTTCTATACATGATATTTCAGATAATGGATGATTTTTATTGGTATAAGGAGTATCTGGTTGGGCTTATAATTTCTAGGATTGCTGGGGTCATTGTTTGAAACTTTCAGATACATTATAATAGTAAAATAATTTTATATGGCCATACTTCCCATAAGAGTAACATATAATTATTTTAATGGTATAGTTCATCTTTATTAATCCATATTCACCAACATTGGTGGAACTAAATAGGTGGTTTTACAGAATTAGGTGAGAAATTTACTTCAATTACCTAAAATCCTTGGTGGGGGACACCTTTGATTTTGTCTTCTCACCATAGCTTATGACCACCAGAGAAAGAATCACCTGAATACCATCCTAGAAGATAACAACATATATTTTTCCCTTCTTTAGATCCCTTATTATAAAGTGAAACATTTTTAAGCACCTTTGAGAATATTGGCAGGCTAATGTGAATCACTAAGGTTTATAGTAGCTCTTTAAATCCCATATCAAAGAACATAACTTTAGAAATATCATCTCCACTTAGATATGAATATACATGAAGAAGATAATTAAACATACACTCATTCTATATAACATTCATCGAGCCATTATAGATATTTCTACACACATTTTCCTTAACCCAATGTAAATTTTTTGTTTAACTTTCTAAAAAATTAGCTCTTGAAAATTCATCCAATTAAGTACATTTCATTTCTTTACCCTAATAAAGAAACCCCGCCATAATAAAGTTTCCCCTTCTAGTATGATGGTTTATATCTTAACCCAATGATTCTATGAGGTCTTTATTATTTCAAAGATATGTTGCATATGAACAATATACTCCTCAACTTCACATAGATATGTCTCACCCTAGGAAACCATAGGATAAGGGAACTGAATTTCCTTCATGACATACAAAGAAACATTCTTATTTTGATAAAACCCCTAAATGAAAACATGGAGAAAATAAGAAATATTCTATAATACTTGAGGATCAAATATAAGTTATAATTTTATAGAATGATCATTCACCCCATCATTCTTAGTATCTGGTAGTCATCTAGGTGGAATACTCTATAATAAAGGAATAAAACAACATTTCTTTACTCCATTCAGTTCAAAACCCAATATTTAGAACTATACTTAAAATATTAGTTTTGACCCCCATTTTTCTCCCAAAACATTATATATTTTTAAAAAGAAAACAAATTTATTTCAAAGCACTTTCCAACAATATTTTAATCAAGAAAAACATTTTTTAATATTATTTTAAGGGCATATAAAGATACCTTAAACATAATAATAATAAAACTAATTATAAATATATATAGAAAATATTTTAATTAGAGAGTCAATTATGGGTTTATATTTACCTAATCATTAATAAAAGATTTATTAGAAAACATTATTGATTTATTTTTGATGTTTTGGTTAATAAAAATATTTAATTAATCCCATTAATGACAAAATCAAGTGTAGTAAAGCCTGTTGGTTGAAATAAAATCCCACCAGAGCCTACCTATCGGCATGTAGTATGATTTATGGGACTCATGTATATATTATAGATTCATGGAAGTAAGGAAAAAAGAGTCTCATACGACCGATGAAACAATAGGATTTAATAATAATTATGTTGTACATGAATATTTATGGGTTACCTCATGAGTCCAAATCGTATTAACTATTATATAATATTAATTCCCACACCCAATATCAATTAAAGTGATATATTACCCTATGTTTTAATAATTGTGACTAGACTACTAGAATGGTACCAGGTCTAGTTGAAACAACACATCATGTGTACCTTCTGGTCACTAAAGGAAACGTAAAAATCAAGAGTTGAAGAAATTATCCATCATATATGGTTACCTTAATAAATATTAAATTAAAACTAAGGTTATATCACATAAAAATTTTGGAATGATGATTTGGATTTAGGGATATAATCCTAAAAACATTGATTTCCACCATGGGTACTTGTTTAACAAGTTATATTGGTAAAAAATAATGTAACATCAATATTCACATGTACATAAGTTATATGTAAGTCACATTCAACCATAAAGTCCATGAAAAGGAAAAATGTGGCATAAATGTAATATTCACATAGTAGCCTAGTCATTTGTGGCCTACAAACTGGAAGAGTATACCCCAATGAAAATACTCCACACACCCTCTAAAATATCTAAAAGGTGAAAACCATGTTTTTAACTCTATAAGGTATTATCCCCCATACTCTATTTATTTTCCTTTAACAAGATCTCATGTAATAATCTTTACACACATCCCATAGGGGCATGTGTAGTGCTTGAGTATGTATTCATAGTAGTCTGTCACCACACCACCCCTACTTACCTATCATAAACTCTAATATATGTTTAAAACAATATATTCCTAGAGTAAAAACAATAAAAAGAAAAAAACATGATTAGAAGACTTGAAAGAAACAAATTAATAACAAAATACATAATTATATATTTTGATAGGGTCTTTACCTAGTTACCATCTTTGGTAATATCCCAATATCAATATTAGAATAGTGGTAGGGAAATAGTATAGACCATTCCATCCAAGTAAATAGCTATACATGTTTTCCTTTTATTATGCTTAGATTATTTTTCCACCCCAGATTAATCAAATATCACATATGATAAATAACCTTGATATTTTTTACATTATTTCAACACATAAATTAATTGTTTTATAGATTATAAGAACCTTAAAGGAATGAAAAGTCATTCCACCTATCTTAGGATATATACCAAAACAGAAATGGCTTGAAAAAGTTATCTAATATTAATAAATATTCATACACTAATCTCATAAATCCACATAACATCCCCAAATGTTCATCTTAAATAATTCCATAAATAATTAACAACAAAAATCTTAAAAATAGATTATTCTAAAATTGAAACCCAAAGATTAGAATGAGTTGATAAAATATTATTCCTTGATCATATTAACAACTATCTAAAAATGATACCAATAACTCATAAGAACATATAAAAAAAAGTATATAGCCTATTCATATACTCCCCAAAATATGTTAATCATTTCTTTAAATATCCTGAATCATCATAAAGGCAAAATATTTGATTCTAAAAATTAACTCTAAAAAATCTATCCAATATATTCCATAAATATAAAGCAATAAACCTCAACATAAATCACTTTTTTATAAAATAAATAATCCATATTAAAGTTAGAAATACTATCCAATTTACGTTACAAATATCATTTATATATTTATCCCAACTAAACATTATCATCTCAATACCAAGAAAATATTAATTGTTATCTATAATTTAATTATGTGTTTTCTAAAAATATCACCTTACCACTAAATCAATTTTCTTGATTATAGATACTATTCAACATATGTAGGATAATCATAAAAGAAAAATTACTACAGAATAATAAATTGATGTTTAATTATTCTTATAATAATAATTTCATTAATATAGCACACCTATATTATAATTCTCAAATAAAAATAGATAGATACATTAATCATTCCACTTAAATGATTTTCATAACATATTCCCTTCCTTAATATAGGAGTTAGCCCTTGGATTAGGGAATTGACTTAGGAAATTCCCAAATTCCACACATATAAGACATTAAACTATAAATGGATCCATGGGATGAACTTAATTTCTCTCCATAAAACTCTATATTTTACAAGGTAATTACTTTATAAATGTACTTATTTTCCACACCCAAAATATCTTCTATTTTCTTTGAGACATTTTTGTGGGTATTTCATTCCACATTCTTGAAATGTAGGATTACAAATATTATTTTCTCCATGGTCTTTATAAAACTACATTTTTCTGTTATTTTCTCTATTCAGATAGTCACTTATATTCAGGTTGTTAATAATATATCCAGATAGCCAGTTTAGTATAATCAATATGATTTTCATTCTTTCTCTTATTTAATTTGGGTTCTCATGAGAATAATCATTCCATTTTCCATAATATTCAATGTTTAAATGATTCTTCATAGATATATCCATTGACTGAAACCAAAATATCATATTGTGAGAAACAATAGTTATACTCAAAATTATATAATCCGAAAAAATCATTCATAGGATGTCTGAATCATGAAACCTTATTTTCAATATATGGACCCTTTGGTTTCAAATATTCCATTCATTAAAATCATATATTGAAACCCTTCATAGTGCTTCAATAATAATGTGTCAATTAACATAGTCATACCCCCAAGAGTGTCTAGGTAGGTGTGAAATATTAGGCCCACTCATTGTGCATCAGGGATGACTGATTTAATACTCAATTTTCCACTTTCAAAGTTTTTACCCCAAGGTGAATCTATAGCACAACCACATACACTAGCTAGTATCCATACATGGATGTATTTTATAGGAAAACCAAACAATATATACTTTACAAAAGCATTAGGATGTTATTTTATACTTATATTCATCCCTAGGGTTCTCAAAAAAGTTCCATAATCGTAATATCCAAAAATTACTAAAAGCTTCTCTGGTACCAAATGAGTAAACACAACCATTTAGTATAAAAATATTTCAACATTTAATATTAATATTAAATAAATAACACATTTTTACATGTCTGAGGACTATAAAGGTTTAGTGTATTTGAATATTAGATACATAATCATATTATTTCCTAAAATATCTTCAACATATCCCACAAATATCATTTCACATAGTGAATTTAGTTGATATAGCCATTTAAAAACCATTCTTCATAACCTAGGTAAAGTAAACATAAGAAAATGTGAGATAGAATTCTTATTATGGGTAAACATTGGATATATCATTAAATAACCATAAGTCTGCATAAGATAAGTCCAAGGGTATGTGATCATTATCATAACTTATAATAATCACACATAGTTAGTCAAATACCTTTAATCATGAATCATGGAATAAGGTTTTGTCAATAAAAATTCATAATACATAACAATTTGGGATCATCAATAATAAATAATTATCCATGGGAACATATCATAAGAATAAGGCATAATTTTTTGAAATAAAAATAAGTATAAAAAATCACTTCCTTAGTCAAGGTTCACTCCCAGTGTTATCATTATGGAAAAATTCCCATAATAGAAATATATAACCATAACATTACAAAATTATCTTAGGTGTAACTTATATATAGTTAACCCCAACATCTCTTATTCTTTTTTTAAGTCAATAATCTCTTGTGAGATTCTTGAATCCACCATACTTACTTAATGAAATAAAGGGATATATAATTCTATAACCATCCATAACTTAATAAAAACCATACATATACGCGCTAACAAACCACAAAAATTTCATCATATAATAATATAATAACCTATTTAAAATTAATTATTTTCACAAACATTTTAATCCTCCATCATAGTATAACCCAAGGAAAATAAATGGATTTCTTATAGGTTTCATTATAACATAATTAATCCATGGGAAAAATGATTTTAATAGAATCCCACTTAAATAATAAAAAACATAAACCAAAATGATAAATAAAGGTTATGGTATTAATATCATATCCCCAATGAATCAAAAAAATCCTTAAATATTGTTGAAACAGATGAAAAATGCCTTTAAAATATCATTCAAAACATTCTACAAAAACCTGAGAAAATTTCCCTCTATTTTGATAAAAATTTAATTGAGAATTTCTAGAATGATAAGAAATTTTATTTATTTTAAAATAAAAGATTATAATTTTAAATTAATCTTTCTTGAAAATAATGGTCATGATGGTGGGAGAATCTTTTTGTGTCATATATGTTAAAAGAAAACATTCCATTCACACTTTTTTGGAAAGTAAAAAAATAACTTATTTAGAAAATTAAAAATAAGAATAATTTTTAAAACTTCATAAATAAAGTCAAAGTAAGTGAAAATGAAAATTTTAAAATATTTCATGTATATATAGTAACTTTAATTAAACAAGTTTTAAGATTTTGGACATGGAAGAAAACATTCATCGACCGTTGAGGAAATAAGGTTGTATTTTCTTTGAAAACATTTCCTAGATTATTTTAAGAAGAAAAGAGATATCAGTACTTATATACTATAGAAATAACCAATTTATAAGAAATATAAGGTGTTTTAAGGACACCATACATATAATTTCCCTCAAGGAAAATTTTAGCATAGGGAATCCCTAAGAGAAATAAAACTGTAATGTAAACCCTTTACTACTTTCGAAAATTTTGAATCATAAAACTCTTGAAATAAATAACTAAAGATGAAAATTTTAATAACTAGAATAAAAGTATATTCATAATATAAAATTTAGAAGGTGTAGATTATACACCTCATTCACATATATAAGTGTATAACATCAAATGTTTCTCAACAAAACAGTATTGAGATGAAGAAACCTGACCTCATGTCTCATATTGCATTGAAAACATTAAAATATCCTGTATAATAAATATATATTTATTCTGAATATATTCCAAAACCATGTTTATACATATCTTAAAATTCACAATTACTTTATAATTTATAATTATACTTGGATTAATAATTTCTTCATTACAATGAACATTCGGGTGAAAACTGGTCTATTATCCATGCATGTTTCTGTTTGACAGTCATGACACATGCACCATGGTCATGGTTTCATCATCTATAGAATCATAATCATTAAATAATTCTCATATTTATTCATTACATACTACTTTATTATAATTCATGTAAATTTTTTATGATAAATGATTTACACCACTTTGTGGAGAGGGTAGACTATATATATTTTCATGAGTGATGTTTTCACTTTTTGATGGGTGAAATGAAATAAAGGTGAATAATAATTCAATATTATATAATTATTATTATATAAAAAATATCATATATATTAATTAAATATATCCTCATTACTATATATATAAATAATAAATTAAAAACGAATCACATCACTTCATGGATGTGGTAGTCCATATATATGCATGACCGACGTTATCATTTTACAATAGATGGAAAGATGATAATATTGATAAGATATTATAATAAAATGTAATTATTACATTTTAAATATAATATATATACATTTAATCCATCATAATAACTAACCATGAAATTTGGTGATGGAAAATGATTCAAATCACTTTGTGGAGGTGGTAGTCCACACGTACACACGGGCGATACTTAAATTTCCCATTTCCTAGAAATGAGATGGATATGGATAAAAAATAAAAAAAACATAAAATCATATTATATGGAAGATAATTATGTTATTATATTGTAATTTTTATTATATAATTGATGTAGGTAAAATAATAAGTAAAATGAAAGTGATTTGGTAAAATGATTACTTTTTATTTGAGATAAATCCATTGTATCTCTTCTCCAAGACCCTATGGATAGTATTTTGAGGATACCATAACTTCTATAACATAGATAGGTATATTTATAAGATTTTTTTCAGGTTTATATCATTATAATTATATGAAGTTTGTTTTAATAAAAGATAATATTTCTTTTACTTTTATAGATAATGAAAGTACACACTTGTAATTACACAAAAGATTTAAATACAATCAATTTTTTTTCATGTGATAGTGGAAAAAATGAAAAAATTTAAAATATAAGTAATTTTATACTATATTTCCCTTTAAAAAATAAAATTTGGATATGTTTATGTGGAATTTTAAACATTATATTATGGTTAGGCCCCTTTATTATCCAATTTTAACTTTAATAGTGGAAAAATAATTTTAAATATTAATGGGTTATAAATTTACTTATTAGGTATAAATTAAATAACCAATGTCAAAGGAATGAAAATTTATTCTATTTCATATACCCATTTTACTTTTTCAAAATTTTTATGATTTTTATATCATTTAATGAAATATTATTTAAACTAAAATACCATTAAAGTCATCTAAAGAACTATTAAAATAGTTTGGATTTAAAGAAAACAAGATAGAAATGGAATTTAAGTATAAAAAATTAGAAAAAATTTTAAATTTTACAAAAAAATTATTTGAAAAAAAATCATCAAAATTGTATTACTTTTTATATCATTAAAATCATATATATAAATTTTATACTACTTGAACAAAAATTATGTGCATGTTGTATAAGAATTTAAGTTATTCATTTTATTAATAAAAATTAAAAATAAATTTCCATGATAAAAAATTCATTAATATTTAAAATAATTATTTATAATGAAACATAACCACCTTTTTCCCTATGAAAAATATTTGAGATATTAAAACAATGAGAGCGAAATTTTTTATTTATTTTGTACTAAAAATATTATTAAAGTCATTATCAAAGTAAAATGACATAAAAATGACATATATTCGAATTTAGTATTGATATGGTCAAAATAATCTCATGATATAAAATAAGTTTATGTGTTTCCTTGATTTTGAGACCTTATCTCATAGTTTTAACCATATTTTGTTCATTTTAGCCTTACTGTGGTGACAAATATTCACCACAGTTAGTAATCATAATGAGGAAGATAAAAATTTTATATTTACCAAATATTAGAATAATTATTCCAAATATGGAATCCATTTTTTAGGATTTAATTTCTATAAGTGGAAGAAATTAATTTAAATAAAATATGTAAAAAACAATAAAAGACAATTTTTAGAAAAATGTGTTTTCACACCAAAAAATAACTTAAAAAATCATGTATAATTAAAATTTCTTTGTTACTAATTAAATTATTTATAATTAAAGTATAGTTATTATAATTTAATAAGAAATTAAAATCATAATTGGTTTTTAAAATTACTTTTTTTAATGAAAAGAAATGATGATTTTATTAAAAACATTATTTTTTACAGTTCACATAAAAATAAAACATTTCAAAAAAATATAAAAAATTTAATATAATATAATATTGAAATTATTATTTCAAAAATGATATTAAATACCAAAAAATAAAATTTATAAATATTGTTTAAATTTATTAAATTTTCCATGAAAAAAAATTCTATAAAAACCATTTATGAAAAAGAAATTTTTTTAAAATTGTAAAATAACTTTACTAAATAATAAGTTTTTATTTTTTATAAATTAATAAAAAAATTATTTTAGTAAAAAATTTCAATATATATTTCATAATCTGGTTAATCATATTCACACTTTTTAATTTAATTAATAGACTATAATATATCATGGTTTATTTTAAGCTCGGTGTTTTATGTCAAGAATGATGTAAAACACTTATAAATTATTTAAGAAGAAATATATTATAAAATATCATTGTATTATTGGTACTATGTTCAAAAATAGATTAAATAAATTTATTATGGTTCAGAATGATGTATTATTTCCTTACAAACTATGTAGAACCGCCTATAAAAATATAGGGGAAGGGTTTTAGGGTATTTCAATTTAAGAAGAGAAAATTTGAGGGGCAAAATAAGGGAATTGCCTTAGAGTCACCTAGAAAGATATCCTACAATAGTCATATTGAAAAAAATTAGAATAATTAGATTGATTTCACAAGACCTTGGATTATGGAAAATAATCTTTACCCACCACAATGGATAGAAGACCAAATTATGGATGATTTGGGAAATATAGGTTCTTGCATAGACAAAGAAGTGTTTATATAAAAAATCATTAATTTAGATCAATTATTGAGAATTACTAAAATAGAGAAGAAAATAGGTGAGGTAATGATTGTTAAATGATTAAACATAAGTAAATAATAGTATAATCATAATTACTACACTTTTAGAGTAAATATTAGGGACTTAAACAAAAAAAATACCCTTTATTAAGAAAATTATACATAGAAAACTACATGGTACTCACTATAATTCACCAGGTACCTGATGGTTCAAAATAAAACTACCTTACCCACCTGCATCTTAATGGTTACCCATTCACTATGTACCTAATGGTTCCATGACCTAGCAGTCACTTCCCCATTTTTTCCTCATTCCTATAAACTTATATATTCTACTTATAACTTATCTTCAACAAAAACATACCTAAAAGGTATTAATTAGAAAAATTTAAAGAGAGAATAACTCAAAAGTGATGCGCTATTTACACATCATCCCATTATTAATCACTTGAAAATAATTGGCCATGGTTTACATCTCTAGTTTCCACTAATGAATACATTTAATAATTTTTTATGGTTCAATGATGTTCTTTATCATCTTTTAGGAATATACTTAACATGGTAAGGAATATTATCCTCTTATCCAAATTTCCATTTTGAAACCCTTTCCAATTCCATTACATTTTTATATAAAATGTTTAAATATTTCATTATCAAAAATTATTTACCGCATTATTAATGAGATGTTTTCATTACCACACACTATACCACTTTAATAAGTAATTATAATGTTAATATATTTCTATATCTGTAATCTATTGTATCAAAATATCAAATTTTCCCATATATTTTTGGTATTATAGATGTGTGATTTTTAATATGGGTATTTTCATAGGAATGATACCTATGATTCTCTTTGGGAAACTTATTTTAGGTTTATGGTAGATTCAGATGGATTTTGGAATTAGTTTACTTTTGGAATCAAATAATACCAACATAGATGTTTCTCTAGAATGCAATTTTATATCTATAATTCATATTAGGTATTTTTGTTACATAATCCTTAATTTTCTTAGGGGATTTTTTATAAAATAATTTTTGTCTCCAACTACTAAAACTTATTTCACACATTTATTAATAATTATTAATATCCCTATATATTTAAATTATGCAGCCTTATAATCCCTCTATATTTCCTTATATATGGGTATATTCTTTTACATTGAAAATTTTATATAATGGGTGCATCTTATAATTATATATCCCATTAATGTGTCATTATATCTTATGAGAAAAACTAGCTTGGGTATTTTGTGCATGACTACCCTTTTAAATATGATGTATTTGTGTAAGGCATTTACAATATGGTTATGTTGTCTAGAATTATGCATTCCATATTATGAGATTATTTATTTTTATTTAAGTGATTGTTTATTTCTATTTTCAAGAAATTCATTGATATATGATTCTTATGCTGTCATATATTATATGAGATCACACATTTATATTATTTCCCCATTATCTTATAAAAACGTGATGAACTATACAAGTGACATAAGGATAAAACAAGCATAAATAATTATCTTTCATGTATTATTATGATTAGTTTTATATGTAATTAATTCTTCATGTTTGAATCTAGTTTCTTAGGAATTCTAAATTATTGGATCCTATGTATTTTGACCATATATATTTTATACCATTTTAATGAACAACCATTGACTATAGTTTACTAAATTCAATGTTGTTAAGTAACATAGTTATTGTGGAAGATAGATAAAATAATTCATGATATGAAACTTTAACACCCAATATATTATTCTATGTTTAAGAAAATTTATCTTGATTACCCTAAATTTGGAAATAAAATGATAATCCTTCATCATGAATTATCTATGAATGGGATGAATCATTTAGTAATGTAATGTTCCAAACAAACTATATGAATATTTATGTTAGTAAATTATAACTTACCTCTATGGTTATGGATGAATCATGTAAAATTTCTTGTTTTTATATGAAAATTCGATCATTAAAACTCATATTTTCCACTTATTACTAGAGTATATATATATATATATATATATTAATCCATAAAATAATGAAATAATCAATTTATTTAATAATATAACATTTTAAAATAAGGATATATACATTTGATAAAATCAATACAATTATAAAGGTTCAATAAGATAATTTCAGTAACATTACCATGATTTGAAAACCCAATGGGTTATGGTCTCAAAGAAATACAACAGCCTTGAAGAACACTGTAAAAGAAAATAAAATGATTTGAAATATGATTTACATTTTGTAAATAAAGTATATGGTGTCTTGATATAAATTTTTTTGTATAAATATTGATGGAAATAAGTGGTTTTCAAAAACAATAACGATTATATGTATATTGGAAATACAACTCTTTTAATTCTAACTGGACCATCAGAAGAGTAACTAGATTAATAAAACACTAACACGGCCACTAGAATAATTAAATGTCCATTAGGGTTAATGATTAAGTAATCATATAATTAACATTTAATTTCAATAAATAATCTTAATATAAGTATCAAAATACTATAAAATAAATACTCAATCTATGTAATGTGATATATTAATAAGTATGAATTTTAATAAAACATGTTTTACATTATTTAATGACAACCCAGATTTTTATGCAAAAAATAAATTTATAGTTTGATTATTTAGAAATTAATTTGGATAAAATTTATATAATTTTTAGGAATTTGTACGTTTAAATTAGGTAAGGGTGATGTTTATGTAATTTCCATAAATAGTAAAATACAGAGGTGAGTAGTAAAATATATTTTTTACATTTTTATCCAAATACATGTTTAATTACGTCCTAGATAGCATATTAAAGGTTAATAATTGGCTCACATATATGTAATACTTTACTCTATCATAAAAATAAATACCATTAATAGTCTTTAAACAAAAAAATTTAATTAATATTTAATTTTAAAAACCTTCCCCTTCACCTACAAATACACCACTCCACCAATTTATCCTCAAATATAAAAATTATTTATTTTCCAATGATCCTAAAAAATTCCCCCTATACCCTAATATCCACATTGGATAATCCATGGAATTACTATAAGACAATTCCTTTACGTATCATGGTGTAGTCTATGGGATCTATCTCAAAAAGGAAAAGAAAGTTCTATATTCCTAACTTTATCAATCCTTTTTCATTATTTATTCCACTTACTCCTTATAATTTTCATAAAATAGTATATAATTTAAAGAATAAAGGATATTATTATATGTTAATATAATTTTATTTATCACATAATTAATTAAATCCAATTCATAGTTGTTTATAATAGTCACCTGATCATGGCCGGATTGAACTCCATATACAAACTATGGTATGAATAAAATATTAATGTATTACATGGATGGTTTTTAAAAATAGTTTAAAAAATATTTATAATATTTATCTCATTTTCAAGGGTTTGGAAATATTTTTTTCATGATTTTAATTATATTAAAAATACACCACCAAAGCCATTTTAAATGCCTAAAAAAGTGTACTGAGAAACATTTTCAGGATTTGTATGATTTTTTTCTATCCATTATACATATATAGGTTTCAATATATTATAATGATAAAAACTATTAATCTTTACTCTTTTATTGATTATAGAATCGTTTTACAACACCTTTGATATTTACGAATTTTTGAAAGTAGTTACTGAACTATGCACCGAACAACCTCAAATGATTAACATGAGAAAAATGAATCTAAAAATTGAATAATATTTGTTAATAAATAAATTATAATAGATTAAATTTAAATTAATAAGGTTATAGAATATGCCATTAATGGAGGCAATTTTATCATTTAGGATATTATAGGGGTGTTTAATATAATTATGAAATTTTGGTAAGGTGTTCTTTTCTAAATATATTTTTTTCAGTCATTTTTTTCAATAACATATATTATATTATTTATCTTATCTCATAATTATTAAATTTATATCTTAATATTTTTAATTTAATTTTACCTATATCATTTTTCTCCTTTTCTCAGAGTGTAATCCTTACATTTATTTTAGAGGATACTTTCCACTCTCTCTAACTTTCATCTATTTCATCATATTCCATTCACTTACACCAATTATTCTTATATTTTTTTAAATCCTTTTCAATGAAATTTATATAATTCTAACTTTCATTAGTATATGAATGTTCATTTATTTCTATTTACCTCTTAAATTCTTTCTTTTAAGTCAAGCCCCTTAAAATTTATAAGGTAAATATTTCCTTTATTTTTTTTATCTATTATGCTTTAAAAAATAATTCATTCTATTGTTTATAGAAAACCTCATTTTTTTAAAATGAAATACCTTTGTTTATTTATATATATCTAAAATCATGTTATCTTATCTTGAATAAAGACTATTTCTATAACTTCATAAATATTTTTTTAAGAGGTTCATTCTATTAACTTATCCTTCACCCTTTCTTATGATTTTTTCTTCACATTCATCTCTATATTCATGAACTATGATTATTCAATCACTTATGAGTGTTTATTATAAAATAATACCTTATTTTCTAATGAAATAACATGGAACCTCTTTAGACAATAATTTTTTATACTATTATATAACTTATTTCCTTATCTTAATATTTTTTATGTTTATTATTAATATATGATTACTTTTATATATATAACACATATAAATGTAATATTATGATGAAATGGGTGGGATTAGAATTATTAAACCCTTATTATGTTGATTAATGCTTAAATATCATGAAATATCATGCATCTTTTATGAGCATGTCACTTATCACCTAATACCATGTGATTATTTATGATCCTTCATTTCATGATTCCATGTTATGATTAGTAACTTTTATGATATCTCTTCCTTTTGTTTACCATAATTTATCCCATAAATTAGAATTTTATCCCACATACTATATATATATATATATATATATATATTTGAGGTCAAAATAACATTATAATGGTATTGAAATTTATTTACTTCCATTAATTGATGATATAAAATAATTTTGGTATTTGGACTCATTGTGTGAAATGATCACAATAAATAAAATCTTACATCAAGAATTATATTTTTTGGTATGATAGATAATTTTTTAGAACATATTAATTTTTCAAGAAACAATATTAATGTAATTTTAGGTTGTTTTATATGTGAATAAGTTTTAAACTATGATAGACTAAAAAATATAACGATGATTGTTTTTCTTAGACATCATAGTTTATTACCATAACACCACTGATATTAATTACAAAAAATTATGATAATATATAAAAAAATTTGTCACCTTTTCTATTAATAAATAATTAATAATTTGAGTTGTTGAAAATTGATTTTTACTACTTTTTCAAACTATTATCTAAAAAATATGATAGGGTGTTGGAAAGAAGTTTATTTTTGTAATTACCTTTTTGGATGTTTTTTCAGTTAATTTTTTGAAATTCCATTTATATTGAGAAAAATACAAGTGGCAGTGTTATTGGCACATTATTCTTTGAATAATGAAAATACAACAATAACATAAAAGTAATGTTAGACATGATTTATAAGAGGATAAGGGAAGATTTGGTATTATGATTGGTGAATAATGTAATTTATTCCTCCTATGGCTTATATTTTTTCCTAGTAAGATATATCTATATTTTCTAACATCCCCAATGATGTTATAAACATAAAATGGGTATTCATAAAATATCAATAATTTTTTTTCAATGTATGACTAGATGTTAAGGGGTTTTGAGTCATGTTAATGTAATTTTTTATACAGGATTTAATACATGTGGATGTACACTTTATTTTATAATTGGTAAAAAAATATTAGATATATGTTCTATATAAAAGATCATAAGGAATGTAATATGATGAAAAACTATTTATTACCTCTTATGTTTAAACCAAATCATGTATATAGTATTGAGGATATAATTTTCATTTATAAAAATTTGTTATAATTTGGGATCACTGAATAATAATGGGAGTAAGATTATGAATCATTTTAGGTGTTGTTATTTTGATGAAATTGGGTTGATAATAGGAGTATGATTAAAATTAGTTAATTGGTATTTGAGAAAGATAAATTTTGTAAATAAATATACAAAAAGAGACCTTTATAATGAAATCACAATCTCAAAAAATATTTTATACACCATATAATAGAAAAAAATTAACCAATTGTTATTTTTGAAAAAATAAAAATAAAACCATCTGATAATTCCATTGAGGTTAATCTTTTCCTTAGTAAATAACAATAATTTATTGGTTTTCATAATATTTTTTGTGTCTTGTATATAATATATGATTATTGATATGGTATGTAAAACATAAGGGGGGTGGGGGGGTGGGGTAGGAACCCATCAACTATTAAATAAACAAATTATTAAATTAAGAAGATTTGGCTTAATTGAGGAGTTTTATATTATTTATATATATATTCAATATGTTTTGATATGGTTATATATGTTATGTATTCTAATTTATTTGTGTAAATTATGGTGAAAATAATTTCTTCTCTATTTAATAATTACACCCACATCACAGAGTAGTGTAATAATGACATATAAGGAAAAGATAATGATATAGGTGTCCTTAAAAATAAAAAAAGAGTTTCATTTCATGATAGTGTTTTTAAAATAAATTTAAATATAGGAATGTTAAACATAATTTTAGGTTGAATTTAATCAATTTGGTAAACCTTTTTATCCAAACATATCCATATTCATACATTATACTGGACTCGATTCTAGAATTCACATGAAAATTGATATTTATAGTTGGCATAATATTGTGCCTAAGATAATGATAATGAATATAAAAACATGGTTTTTACACATTCTTATTTTTTTCATCAGTTGAATAACTGAAATACTATTTATTTTTTTCTTCTGAGTAATACATTTACATTTCAATACCACTGGAAAAGTTTTATAGTTAAAGGTTATTGAAATGAGTAATATTGAATTCTAATTGAATCACCCCCTAAAATATCTTAGATATTTTTTTTGGATTGTTAATACATAGGTAAAACAACATATTTACACAATATATCTTAGGATTCTTGGGATAATTTCATTTATTTACTTGAGAAGGAATTTAATATAGAATAGTAACTAATTTTTATTTATTTTTCATTATAAATATAATGTATTCATTTTAACAAATATAAAATTTTAAAATAGAAAAATATTTTTAAAAATTGATAATATTCTCCACAACCACTATTTCCCCACTAAAAACTAAGGATGAGGTATAAAAAAATTGAACATTAACTAATATATACATTGGATCTATAATAAAAACATGATGTGATATAAAATAAAAAATGAATGATTCCTTTTGTGTCAATATACATATTCATCAATCCAATTATGGAGTTTCTTCCATTATACACCATGTTATGTTTATAGTGTCACGTTTCAATATAAAATTATAATTAGTGGTTAAAATTATATAAAATATATAAAACATCCTAAAAAATTTTATATGTATGAAATAACTAACTTATATTTTTTTATATAGTAAAATGAAATAATGATTACATTTTTCTCTTTTTTTTTATATAGTGTAGAGAAAGGATGAGTCATTTTTTAGAGGTGAAGATGATATATTAATGGTGTAATTGAAACACTAAAAACAATATGTTTAGGTTAGTTTTAAAGGTTTTTGAGTCTCACCAAGAGACTATATTAGAAAAAAAATAGTGAGGATGAATGAAAGTAAAAAAATATAGATAATTATATTCCTAGGTGCATGTAATGGAGAATTTATTAAAGGATAAATTTTAAAAAATAATGAATAAAATTAATCACTATAATTTTTCCTCTTAAGGAACCAATAATAATAATATAAAATTTGAAAAATATATACAAATCTATGTACCCTCAATATGGAAAGTGTTTCGCCACAAATTCCTAACCCTCTAATGGAAATCATTTTTTTGTAATTTTTATATTAACTAAAACTTAAATAGTGAATTATTATTTTTCTATTTTGAAATACTATATGGTGAAATTTGTTGTTATTTATATTTATTGATACCTATGAACTACATATTTCCTATAGTTTTAGTTTAAAATATAATAAGTGATACATTTTATAGTAAAACATTTATATACTTTCATGTAAGAGTTGAGATTTATGTAGCTCATGATATAGGATTTGAGTTACCTTTTCCCATTGAAAATATTGGCATTCATTTTATGGAATATTATATTAACAATATCATAGAATAGTCATTCAATCTAATAAATCTACATGACATAAAATCTGTATGTTTTTTATGAATTATTTTTTAATATTTTTTTTAAATATAAAAAATATCTAAAAGACTATGTGTAATTAAATAAAGGGAAACAAAAAATTGTGTGAATAAAATATAAATAATCAATTACTACACTACAAAAATAAAATCATTACATCAACTTTACCATAATAAATAATCCATTATATTTCATGACATTATAAGTTATTTTATTCACATTTGTGCAAGGTGTTATACATGTGATATGAAATTTGGTGTATATATCTATAACAAATAGACATTAAATATTTTTGGAATTGAGAATATTCAATAAAAACTTAAAAATGTAAGTTTTGGATCGAAATTAATCTCTGTATATATTAGGTATATTTTTATAATTCATTTTCAAAAAAAATATTGAATTTTCTTAATAAAATTAAACTAAATAGTTTTTTAATTGAATTTTATAAAAGGAATGTGTTTTCTAATCATGGTTAATAGTAAAATTTTAAATTTTAAGTCATAATATAATTTTTACTAAAGAATTTAAAATGGAATAAAATAAAATTATATAAAAATAAAAATATTTATGAAGCCCTAAAACAAGTATGTGAATATTTCTTTGAGATTTGGATGATTGTTGGTAAAAATTAATGTTATGTGATTTTGGGAAATGCATGGGAGGTTCATAGTTAAATAACTATGTGTAAACCATTCATTTATAAAACAGTAGGTATTAACTAATGTATGGATTTGTACATGTTCAAAAAATCATACATTCCTATTATGCTTGTCGATTATGAGTTTATACAGAATTTTGGATGCTGATAAATTTGTGGTCGATGAACTATTAAATAATCATGCATGAAACCCATTTATTCAAATAAAGGATACATTAGTTTATTTTAAGATAGTATTTTTACCTCTATTTATTCTCATTGATATCCTAAATTATCATTGACTCGTTTTAGGGCATATTTATGGATATTTTTTGGGTCACTTCCACATTATTAGACCAATATATCTGGAGTGTAGAGATAATCTATAAAAACCATGACCTGAAAACCCATATAACACCCATGCCACATCTTTACAATACCTGAGTCTCTTCTATTGATCCCCAGAGTCTGGAATAAATTTAAGGGCTTTAATTCAAGTATTTGAGAGATAGTTTCCCCCTTGTATTGGTGAAATAAAACCTATGTGATCCACACATACATTAAAATGTTCTGTTGGGAAGATACCTTGGATAAAAATAAGTTGAAATGAAATCATGAGAAATATAGGAACCTATAAAATATATATGATATTATATATGCATACATTTACAATCACCAACAAGGTCCAATACATCCAAGTTATAGAAAAAGTAAGTGGTACTAGAAAAAAATGAAATATACATTGTTAGGTCAGAAAAACATTTTATAATCACCAAAAATATAAATGTAATTTTTATGTACTTCCCAAGGTAATCCCATGTAAAACCCTCCCATCACTAACCATATTTTAATGCTGAAACACAATAGGTGACCATATAAAATCCATGCTCTAAATGTGGATAATTCACACTTTTAGGAACCTCACATTTATTATGGTAATTTAAAAAAATAACATCACATGTTACATGAGGGAAATATGTTGGGAGTAAGTATAAAATACCTTGTAAGTGGTGTTCACCCACCCTTAAACACCCTACAAATGCTAAATTGTATGAAACAAAAATAAAACAAAACTAGAAGAATAGGGATACAAGATTTGACTTGATTTAATGATGCTTTGTCATTTTTTGTTAAATGAAAAAATGAACTCTTATACCTAAAGGGGAAATAACTAGAATATATTTTTTGTTATTAAATTTAGATATAAGTTTATTAATTATAAGAGTTAGGGTGTAACACTCATCCAATTTTAGGAAAATGTGATAGTATTGTTAGGGAAACCATGTTGTCTATCACATTCATGGATTGGGGGAGTGGTATATAAAAGTAAAATCATTGTGATCCCATCTCATATAACCATCATGTACCTCAATATATAGGTGTAATTTGGAACTATTTATAATTGAATATACTTTACCCATTATATAATTAACTTCCTCATCCTGTTTCCAAATTCAGAATTATAATGATGTTATGAATTCTTTAATTCCCATCATGACTAACCAAATCCATAACAGAAACTAAACTCAATGTAATGTAGGAAATAAGCAATAATACACATTATTTAAACATTTTATTACATTTAAAATATTATACATAATATATATATGAATTTTTACAAAACAGTAGGCATATGTGAAACCTATTATACCATAATGTACTAAACACAATTACTCAAAAGCATGGTTTTTCGTAAAATATTTTTAGATAAAATTTATTATATAAAAACATTTATATTATTTTATATTTACTTAGACCTATTCAATTTCCACACCTATTATTTATGAATATGACAGATAGAAGGGGTTCACCTTACAAATTGATTTCAAAATGATTTAAATGAGTTCAGGGAAGGAGTTTAAGATTCCAAAAGGATCCTAAAATAAACTTTAAAACTTGAGACAATTAGGTGTTGAACTATTAATGACATGAATGATAAAACTAAATAAGAAAATCAAGATAATACCTTGATATCAACTCATCTAATTTTTGCATAGAAGCTGGACTATAAGATTTCCAAAGAAGTAAAATGATTCCACATTTCATTATATAATAAGAATGTGGGTTACACATAATATCATTAAGATGATTTATGAATAAGAATTTTAGTGGTGAAACTACTACAAATAGGTCCTTTAACCATGCTAGTAGAAGGGCAATATTATCACTATAGAAGCGTTGATAATGTTAGTGATCTTAATTAGTCAACTTTAACAGTGCTTGTAAAATGTGATGATAAATTCCTCCTTTAAGAGTGATATAAAAAAGAGTTAATAATGGGGACCTTTATTAGGATTTTCAGCATGGTTAAAGGACACATATATCAGCACTTTTTTAGGGCTGTTAAAGGTAGCCTTTAACAGTTCTAAAAAAGATCTAATAAAGTCCCCACTGATAAAAGTAATAACATTTTTTTCACCCCCACCCACACACCTTTATTAGTTCTCCACTACCCATTTTATCAGTGCTTCCCCCACCCTCTTATCAATGCTTTGGATAATCCCACCCTTAGTGTGTGACACTGCCTCTAGTGAGTTTCAAGCCTGAGACCTCTAACTTCTACCATATCACCTTTTCCACTCCACTATACTATTTTGTTTTACATTTTTTGATATATCTATATATCGATATATATTTCATTATATATTGTTATCCATATATTTATATATTTATATATATGTGTGTGTGTGTGTTTATATACATAGGTATATATATATGTATTTTTTAAATGCATATTTATTTATAAATATTTTTTAAAATGGATATTAAATCTAAAATCCCTTAAAACACATGAAAAAGTTACGAAATTTTGAAAGCCCTAAACCTATAAAAACCATTAAACAACCATAAAATCTAATCTAGGAGTTTTTTTAGCTCAAAAACAATTCAAATTTAATATAATGAAACTATCTTCAATATGATATGTGGTACAGGTTGAACAGACTCATGAATCAGAAGTTATAGGTGATTGAATTTCAAGAAACCAGGGTAATTGACAAAAAAATAGTATTAGTTTACTTTTAGGCCTTTCTAGGATTTAAAAACTAGACACAACTCTTTAACCTCAGTCTAAGACCATCTCAAGCAAATATCTCATCATAATCTTTGATTTGATATGCAGTAGAGCCCAAACGGACACATAGATCAAAAGTTATGGTCGTCTGATTTTAGAGTTTGATTTCTAACTTTTCTAAAAATATAATATATTTTATTCCTCTAGTTATCACATGATTTAAATATCATATGGTTTTATTTAATTTAAAAATATTTGATTTCAATGGTTTTGGATCTGAAATGGACTCTTGGATTGAAAGTTACGATCTTTTCAGGGTTTTTAGTAGTTTAAGGGGGTTTAAGGGGTTTTCACATTTGATGAAAATTAAAACAGACATAATTTCTTAATCGGGTGTCCATTTTACCTCCACCAAATATAAAAAAAAATCTTACGATGTGATATAATCCTCAGTGACCTACAGGTAACCTCAATCACCTCTATTGAGGAAAAAAAGGATGAGAAGTCATCCAAATGACCATAACATCTGCTATAGTTGTTCGTTAATGAATTTTTTTTTTGGAATATATACATTATTAGTGCTTGTAAAAATGATCTTATAATTGGTGGGAGGGGAGGTATTTATCATAGATTCTGAAAAAGTGCTGATAAAGATCACTCTATCATCAGATCTTTTTTTATGTGCTTATAAATGACCATTTTATCAGTGATTTTTTACTAGTGCTGATAAATGGGGGGATTTTACTAGAACTTTTTTACAAGCACTGATAAATGGCCCCATTAAACACCAATTTTTTAGCACTGATAAATATCCCCTTTAACAATGCTAAAAAAAATCCCTATTAAAACCCTAGCGCTAGATAAACTGAGTTTTGTAGTAGTTTGGTCCATGGAATTTAATTTCCAAGGGGGGTATTCTATGAAAAATTATATACAAGTATAAATAAATATTTAATGATGATCAAAGAAGATAAGTGGGAGGTGGTAGAGGGCTCCAAAGAGGCCCTGTGGACAGAAAATTGAAATTAATTCCTCCATCCAATGGTTATGTGTATTAAATTATGCATATAAAAAGTCTTAAATTATCCATTATTAAGGGAATTTTTCCAAGGTATCTCAAGAAGCCACTATAAAGACACCATATACTCAGTGTAATTGATCTAATAACTAGAACTATATTTATGCCACCAAGTATGAAATATCAGGACACTAGGTAACTGATGTCTTTTCACCTCCCCCCTCCTCAGTTCAACTATAATTACATCATGAACCCCTGTAATCCCACTTTTAACTTAAAAAATCCTAGAATAGAATACAAATAATAAATTTAAGAGGGATCACCTTCTTAAAGAGTTCATGGTATTTAAAATAAACTCTCCAATTTGATTCTCATATTTTCTTACCTTTAATCAATTTATTAGGTGAATAAATCCATCCATTATTCTTTCACTTCGGTTTCCCGCTCCCAGGTTTTATCTTAGAGCCTTCCATTCCACCATTTGACAGGAACTAAGGGAATCACCATACCACATAACACCTTCTGACTTTGATTTATGTTACATATATATATATGATTATATATATATATATATAAGATTCAATAACTTATAGCTCAACATAATATTTTTTAATAACAATTGAGGGGTCAAGTTTATACTTATTCAATCAAAAAATGTTAACGGTGTCATGAAAGGAAATGAACTTCAGAGGTAAGGCTAGAAAATTGGCAACATCTTTAACTATACATAAGATTTGAAAATTCCTAAAGTATCTTAGGGCCACCCTTCCCTACTTTCCAAATCATTTATGGTACAATCATGGTGAAACGAAACAAAATATTTGATCACCCACCTTAGATTCTAGGGTCAAATTCATAGATTTACATAATATGTTTTCTATCTTTGATTATTTATGAACTAATTTATGTCTTGATTTACCTATTCATTCATATCTTGGATGATATTAGTCTTGACTATTAACAACTCACTGATTTACATACAAAAAATATGATAATAATATGGCATCTCGTGAATATCTTTAAAAAGTGCAATTCAGATAGAATAATAATAGCTGTTATTGAAGGGGAATTCAACAAAATTGGGGTTAACCTCCCATGGGACAAAAAAATCAAGAATAAATTCCTAGATAAAATATCCTAGAACATGTAAGGTATGTTCACATAAGTTATCTTTTTATGGGTGGAATGTTGTACTCGGCATTATATTTAAACACAATTCCTATTACAACCATTTCAATAATAGATATTTAAACCTCATTTCCCTTTTATAGAAGGTTATAACTAGTACAACATGGATAATTATAATATCATTTACAAATAGTTTCTTAATCTCATAAAATAAGGAAACAAATTTTGTAGATAATAAGTGATCTATCTTGGTTAATGATTCCATGATCACCCACATTGCTTCCTTTCCTTTGAATTATTTTTGAACATGGGATACAAATTCCATCATGATTTCATCCATTTTATATATCAATAGTGGTAGTATCTGAAGAATATGAGCATGTTTTTTATATAATCCCTTTACCAATTTATATGTGAGGCATCTAGAAAAGAATACTACAATATTCGTATTCATTTTAGGACACCAATATTCCTGATTTAAATCACAATGTATTTTGTTTATACTTGGGTGAACAACCTATCATGAAGAATAGTACACTATAACCATGTCCTCCTTCATACATGTATAAAAAATGATTCCTCCATGAACATATATAAATGAATAAAAATTTTAGAAAAAACCATCAAGGATATCCACACCATCGAGTTTATATTGAACAATGACATATTTAGATAAATGAGAGTCCTTGGAATGATCCATGATAGATATGGTGATATTGATATGGTGTAGATGTTATTTACTATGACCCTCAATCACATTCAGGTTTAATTCATCCATAAAAGGCATTATACTCTATTATTATTTTTTCCCAATTACTTTTTTGTGGGATACTCATCCCTTTGAGAGCATTGGAAACCATGTTTCCATTATGATAAGAATACTTACCGTTAAAATCAAGTTATTGATGATAATACAACTAAAGATTATTTCTTAAGTTAAAATTTATAGCCATAGAAAATATTGAAAGAGGTGTGAGGGTATTTCCCTTTTATAAATTTAAATCTAAAGGTATAGGTAAATATAAATCTATATGATATTTTATTAATAGAATTATTATGTAAGAGAATATATAAAGTGATAAATAATTATTCCAATATGTATTTAATAGTGAATATCAATGTAGATTGAGTGAAAAAATGATTGTATCATGCTTCTGATGTTATACATTTCAATGTTTATAATTATTAATTAATAAATGTAAATGATATAGAAAACACAATTGATAATGAGTTTGGAAATAGATCAACATGAGCCCCTACATCTTCACCCATCAACTCGAGTGGCCAATAATATAAATCTGCTAATATGATTAGTGACAAAGAAACACATCCCTCACAAATGTTTTTTTTGAGCACCCTCTTGATATTTTTTCGTATCTAATGAACCAATATGTCAATTTTGTAGAGTGAGAACTCATTGGATAAATGTGATGAGAAGAGAGAGGTTTTCTTGAGAAAACCTATTAAAATAGAACTTAAAAGTATCTATGATAAATGATTACATGTTGTGATAAGATATTTTATATAAGGGGTGATAAAATTTTAGATATTTAAAATGTATATTGGATATTTGAGAGGATTTCATAATTATAGTAATTCAATGTGAATTCGATTAGAGAGCATCATTGGGAGAAAGATGTATCTTACGTGGAATCATTTTATAAGATCTAAGAGGACCTATAATGTTCTAGAAATCATCATATATAATAAATCTGAATTATACTACCATAAATTAAAAATTAACACATTTAACGTTGGCTCAAACTTGTTTCATTGATGCCACTAGATATTTTCTAGCCTCCACTAAGTAGATGTTTGGCTGTCTGGAACTAGGTTCTACTAAATGTCATCTATTGGATTATTGATACACCTACACTAGGTATCCAATGGACTTTTAGAGAATATAGTCTCTGATAAATTCACCATATATTATTCTATGGGTCTTCTTCACATCAAGAATTCTAAATACATGGTACAAGATAGCTGGTGTAGCCTTCTGCTACCTATCTTCAAAAGTCGCCTCTAATACTTCCTCCTAATAACTTTTAAGGATCTTAAAACCTGATTTTTTGATCATGATATATGATATAATATTATTCTAATAATTAAATAAAATCATCATTCCATTTTTTAATTATGTTGAAAAAATGCATTATGTTCATTAATTTCATCACTTTCAACTAAAATAATGAGACTAAAAGGAACTCAAATGAAAACCTTAGATACATAGGTGATTGTTTGAGTTATTTAATAAACCATTATATAGAGATAAAAAACAAAAATATATTTTTTATATTAGAATTTTAAATCCATTATGATCCATGAACACCATAAATAACACGTCAAACAAATAATGCCTTTAGTATATTTGTTGATGAACCACAGGAGCCAGTTCCAGATCATGGGTTGGGTAGTTTATTTCATGAGGATGAAGTTATATACCATCATATATTACTACCTGATTATCCTTTAATTATTTAGGTTTTCACTTATTTACTATCACATGTCTCGTACTTTTCTATAATTCCTATATCAACACCCAAGTTGAATCCTAAATGGTGGCACCTTTTTTAGAACCAGTTGTTTTATTTTTTATTTTTAATGTTAGTGTGTTTTTGTTCAAATAGATAAAATGAATTCATTGATGATTTTATATTAATTAAATTTTTTTATATGGATCAGCACGTGTTCATATTTATAAATTTAAGGTAATAATATATTGATATTTGAATCTATTTCATTGATTTAACATCCACTTAACTAGATGATCTCGGCTAGAGCTCTCATATATCGTGACATTAATCCAATTCTAAACTAGGGAACTGATCAAAATAATTTCTTATTTATGGAAGTTTAAATACTCTATGATACCTATTTTACTTTAGGATCCAATAATCTAGTAAATCCATTGGTTTTACATGATATTCCACTATCCTTGGATATCTTTACTCAAACATACACAACTTCTACTTAATGATTATTAAAAACATAACAACTCTCAATAACTTAACATCCTAAAATTATAAATAAACCAAATGGTATAATTAATTAGTCATTTTTATGGTGAATAATATGATTACATTATTTATAGTGATTTAATAAAATAAAAAGAAAACTAAATTTATAATACAAGAGATTCACACCCTAAAGCCACACATGAAAAATGAGGAAGAAAAACGTACACTTTTAGAAGAATAAAATGGGATTAAGAAAAGGTTTTCCAACTAATTTTAAAATAATTTTAAGAACATAAAATTAAACTATAATCGGGATATTATAGGAATATTTTATAAAAAAATTAATTAACATACAAACAAATGCACAAAAATACACACAAATATTTATAAAAGGAAAGAGAAATAAAATTATGTAAAATAAGAGTATCAGTGAGGTTTCTATAGTTGAAACATGAGTTTTAAAGGTCATACTAGACCTTTATAATGGATTGGTTGTAAAAATTTCTCCACTTTGAGTTATGAAGTTCCAAACTTTTTAAATGGGAGGAAGGATATGTATTTATATCCTGTAGGGGAGGGATAGTTTCCATATAATTCTATCCTCCACGTTAAAAACCATATTTGACCCTTAATATAGCCTTATCATGAAAAGGTTCCTTATAAAAAAATTCCCATCAAAATATTGTATATCCACCTACCACAAATCATATATATTGTACCTATCTATCCACAAATTTGTTTATTTTAGTAAACCATGTGCTTTTAACTTAAATTATTATAGTTTTTTTACAATAAGAAAAAGTAAACACATATATGGATGTCAAAAAAACACCATATAAAATAAAAATATTCTAAAAATAGGTTACCATTATTATTTACAATCAAAAAATCATAACACAATTTAATAAGTGGATTGGGAGAATATTCAAGAATTGTTCTCTGTCCTTCAAATCCATGTATAATTATAGATGTGGATTATGTGATTATGTTGGGAAATGTATATAATGATTTGGGACTTGAAATTTTTACCCATATTCTATTAGAATTTATTTTGTATTTATATGGAGTCTATAATAATTTTTATTTATTTTTTGAGCTGATAAAATAGTTTTATTTTTATTTTTATCACTTAATTAGTTAATTTGTTCTTGTGTGATCTAAATAGAAATTAAAAAGGAAAAAATAGACAATAATCCTATTGAATATTGTTTAATAATTTAGATTATAATGATAAAAGACATTAATAATGCAATTTAGATCATTATCATGAATTTTATAGTTAAAATTTCATATTAAATTTGAGTAGTGAATAAAATAAATAAGGTTCTCAAATTTCATTTAATTTTAAAACAAAAACATTACTTGATAAATATCAAATTATTATTGAAAAATAAGTAATATAGGTTATTTTAAATTAATAAAAAAAATATTATTTATTCCCACACACATAATCATGTACTTTTCCCCAGGAACAAGAAAAAAACACACGAAAAATCATTTTTACATATAAAAAAATATTTAAATATTATTTTCTCCATTCAAGGGGAATCTAGACTAGTTCAATCATACACATTGAATTCAAATATGACTTGTTACCATAATTATGTTTAAAAAACATGTCATTTTTTATTCTCAAAATTTTAATTAGAAAAAGGGATCACAATAACCACTCTCCACTCATAATGTTGTAAATTTAATAAAGTGGTTCATTAATTCACTAGTAAAGGGTGATAGTTTATGATTTTTAAAATTACTTCACTTCCATTACAATAAATTTATTTTTTATTCATTTTTAAAAATAAAACCACATTTTAAAATTGAGTGGGAACCCATACAGTTATGATATTAGACTCATTGATTAGATATGAAACATTCCATTATAGTTTCAAATTATTGGTACCCTTCATCATATGTAGGATCTAAATGATTAGCAATTTATTACACTCTGGATGCAAATGGATAAGATCCTTGAAAAATAAATCCATCGTGTCCCATGTCATTTTGAACTACTCCATATTAATATTACATACATAAAATATTGAACCAAGATACCATTTTTATTGTTAATCAATTTCGATTATTCTTGGTTGGTTTCAAATAGGATCATTCTAGCACACATGCTTTCATATAATTCAATTTTAGCATTTAATAGGACTTAATTTTCCTCCATTTAATCATTATTGTGAATTTATTGGTTTAAATTGTTCATAACTAACCCTCCCTTTTTTAGTTCATATGATGTTTCTATTGAACTCCTCTTTGGTATTTTAAGGATTTTTTGCTTTGTCACATAGAACCTATTTTAATTCTCCATAAATTACCATAATTTTTTCAACCTTACTACAATGGATATTATAGGGGCCATTTTCTAGAAATACATACTTCTTGTTGACCCTTTCTTTTTCTACTAGAAAAATCTTGGCTAGACCCTTGTTGTATAATTTATCCTCCTCCTCCATTCCTAGATCAACTCCAACAATTACCTTGGTATGCATTTTAGAATGCGTTTTCCCTTCCTTATTTATCTCTTATCTTCCTTCACACTCATAAATAACCCTAGAAATGATCTCCCTTTTTATTTATGTAATCCATTTTATACTAGCACCAATATCCTTACCATAAAACCAAGTGCTCATTGGTGTTGATACCTTGAATTAATCATTGTAATTCTTAGTTATTTTCCTATATTAATTGGATACCCCCATGCATCAAAAATACCTTTATATTTTTTATTCTTAAATAATACCATAGATTAACAATCATACTTACTATATGATGTTTATAGAGAATTGATATCATCCCACTAGGATTATTTATTTGAACATGATGGTCTCTCTATTAGAATTTTTTCAGACCCTCCATTGGATTAATTTTCCTTATCATGCTTCCACTTCAATCTAGTAATAATTGAGTACAATCCATTGACCACTTCAAGTCCTATAAACTCTTAATTTGAAGTATGAAAAAAATCTAGAAGTATACTTATGAGGAAGTCTCTTGGTTTAAGAATATTCATTTCCTACCATAGTCATGCTCCACAGTCTCTAGAAAACTCAACGTATTACAGGTGTTAATATCACTTACTCCAAGAATATTGATATCTTAAAGTAAAACCTATATTGACACTTATAGAGTTTTAATATGGGTTGGGTATGGTCATGGTGCTTCTATACATGACATGATGACCACAAATATTAGGGTGATAATTCGTTTACATAAGAACACTATACCACTCATGGTTGGATGTGTCTCAATAGAAATGGGATTAACAGATGATCCATTATCACGAGACAAACCATCAAACAATTTAGTAACACTAGATTCAATCATTTTATTATCAAAACATTGATAAAAATATCGATAAATATGCCCTAACATATTACAAGGGGAGCAATAGTCATTCCATGATTTAAAAATTTCCACTAAAAATATAATAATAAATCTTCAAACATAATTTAAATTTCTTAAAATGTAGAGTTTGAGACATCCACTTCAACAAAAATATGTGGTGAAGTGTTTTAACACATAGAATGAGACTGACTTCTAAATCATAAGAAACAACTTACAGTGTTCCAATTCATTTTGAGAATGGAAGGATTTTGGATGGGAAGAGGTAGTTCTAAGAATCTAACCCATATTGTTGTGGATGGTGGTCCCAATACATAATAAATTAATAGGACCATAAAAATAGAGTGATAGAATATATATTGATCAGACAATGGCCCTATGATCAGGAAAATTCCATGGTCATATTTACTAGTGATGAATATCAATAGGTTTCTAGAGTTAAGTTAAAAAATAGAATCACACTCTTTTAATCCCCTATAAATGTTAACATACTTTTCAAAAGGTTACAATGAAAGGATCATGCATCCAAAGTCAGTGACTAGTGAGAGGTTGTGGTGGAAAAAATCCTTAGAGAAGGGAGAGTGAGTCAGTGAGAGAGAGAAGTCTGTAAAATTAATAGTTCATTTTAAGGGGGGGTTTAGTGGCTCAGGTTATGGTAAGAATGGGGGGGAAGTAGGTAAAAGTATTGAAAAAATCAACATGAAAAAATATATTCACAATGTATGAAATGGGACATTAAAGGGAATATAAATTTTTTATGAGGCATTAATGTGTTAAAAAAATACAAAAGAGAGAGATAAATGTAAGTGGATAAAATAGAAAACATGTACAAAGCTGAAAACTTATCACAAAGACCTAAGAAACCATGATTAAAGTGTTATTTTTTATTAATTTTTTCTTTTTATTTATTTTTTATCAATTTTTACACTTTTCAATAACATTTATATTGAATCACATATAAAGAAGTTCATTCCCAACCCCACTAGAATGGAAAAAACTCCCCCACACATAAATGGAAACGTGTACCCACATATATAAAGACAAAATGAAATTCATGGAAATTATGACATACATGAAATATATTCCCTTTTAATTAAATTTCCAAAAATCATGCAATAAAAACCCATATAAATATTTAGTGGGAAACGATTTTATGCTTATAACATGGTAATAAAAAAAGGGTACTCATAATATCTACAAGTATATGAAAAAAAAACATTGGATATATGTGTAACATGAGGGTATTTAGCTATTTTGAAACTCATGATGTTAAAAAATGTATACATCATATTAAAACATAACGGTGTAGGAAATTCTACTCAATGGTCAACAAACTCGTGACTCAAAATTAGAGGTGAAAATACACAAGATAAAAATATAGCCATATATGTACATGTAATGAATGATTAAGTTTTTTATATAGGTTAGGAGAAAATCATTTTTCATTAAAAAAGCGAGCATTCAAAATATTGGTCTTGAAACATAATAATTTGTCTATGTTTTGGTTAAAATTCAATTTTTTTAAGAAAAAAAAGTCTCATTAATTGAAAAAAATAAATTGATAAAATTTTATACTTTCATGATGATTAATTATTAATTATATTTGATTATTGAAAAAAGATATAGAGACAAGTAAAAAAAGTAAAGAAAAATTGAAATGGGAGAATAAAAAAGTGGAAAATAAAAAAAATAAAATTATTAAAGAAAAATAGTGTAGGTAAGAAGAATATAATAAATAAAAAAGGGTAAATGGTAGAATGAGTGATACATTGGGATAAGGGTTGTAGAGAGAGAGAAATTTAGAGCGAACGGAGTGATTCGTTTTTTGGATGAGGGTATATTTTTCTCTATATTATGGTGGTTCATTGCTAGTAGAAGTTAGTTTAGTGGAATTCAAGGTGTTTCATGATGTATTTTTTCTTTCATGGCAGTGCTTTAATAAATTCCAATTTATTGTGAATGTCCTTGTTGTAGAAAGTCCATGGACTTTCACTGCACTAAAATGGTATAAATTTATAATATAAAAGTAACCTTACCTTAATGAATTATTCTTACCAAGATAACAGAAAAATTTTGTGTGGAAGAGATATACCTAATAACCTTCATGAAATACCATTCATAGGAGGTGTTTTTGATGAACTAAGTTATCATTTTCCCTTTAAAGTTTTGAGTTTTTATATAACACAAGTCAAAGCTCATCTAATTTATACAATCATAGTAATTACCCCTCACCTTATTTTTTATAATAAAAATAACAATATTCAACTACCTAGACTGATTTGTGTTGAAGTTTGAATTGTAAAAGACACATTTTACTAAAAAAAACATAAATGGAGGCATACTATTGGTTGTCTTATTGGAATTTATGAATGCTTAGAGTGATTCAACAAGTTTTCTGACCAATATTTTTATATCAGATGAACAATTTTCTTATAAACCTTTTAAATTTTCTATCTAAACATTCATCAAATAAAATATTTTGGTGGTGATATGAAATTTTGATTTTATGTGAAACCACAATTTTTTAAAAGAGAATCTATTGTTGAATTACAAAAATGGGTTCCTAAGTCACTCAACAAGGAACTCATAGTTCCAAATATATAGAAGATGTGTGTTTTCTGTAACTTCATTAGAGTTATTAAATTGTTCATTCTAGTGGGTTTGGCCTCTACACACACAAACACATAGTTAACAATAATAAGGATGAATGAGATTCCATTGTTAGGAAACCAGATTCCTAGGAAATCAATTCCCTCGAAATAAAATATTTTATTGATTTTTTTATTATTTCATTAGTTTTAAACATTTTTACAACATTTCTTAAAGTGATAAATGATTTAAATAACTCATATGAGCCCTAAAAAAATTAAAGACTACACGAATCCAGAGTTAATGACTTTTTAAGAATTCATTTATGGTCCAAACTGGCCACCTCCAAGAAATGAGTTAAATAATACCAAAATAGTGGAGTGTTTATATTCATAAACACTTTTCTTAATTATCGTGTCTGCCATAATTTTACATGGATTATTATCTTCCCACAATTTTTTTTATATTTTGTTTTTAATTTTGGTTTTTATTCTTTTTAAACATTTTTATGAAACATTAAAACAACCAATTAATTTAAAATTGGTGTATACGATGGTAATTTTAATATGAGAGGTGAATCCTTTTTGGTGGGGGAATTAAAAAATAACAAATTTCATAATGATAATAATTATAAATTCTACTCAATTTATTTGAAAAATAATTTTATTTTCAAGGTATATCCCTAATAATAGTGTCCAATTAATATATTATTGGACTCTATCTTATTATCTTTAGCATGTAATCACTTTTTTAGTAAGTAGTTTAATGATGAATGGTTTTTAAAGATAATGACTTTGTTTCTTAAGAGACATGGCCAAAATTTATATAAATATAGAACCATAACTAAAAATTATTTTTCATTGACTATTTAATGAGATATAGTTTCATCCAATGTTTTTGTTGTATAATAGATAAAACATAGATTATTTTAATTTATTTTACTATGAAAAACCCCAATGGATCTAAAAAATACATCACAGATCATTTCAAACAGAAATTTCTAGTCAAGATATTAGATGATTCGAGAAGATGGTATTTTTTTGAGTTCAACTAAAGCTCTATTTAAAGTCTCAATAAATATTAATGTAATATTATTTTAATTTAATTTAGTGATAGAGAGTATAATACTGATGAAATTATGTGTCATTAACTGATAAAATAAATAATATAAATGAAATTACTAGATGTGTTTGACTGAAGATGGTTGAGGAAGTTATTGGATCACCTCAATCATAGTGGGACTAACTTGAATACCCTCATGAAATATTATGTTTCCCAAAAAAGTCCCACTAGTAAAAATGATGTGATATTTTTCATAGCTCAATAAAGTGTTGAAATAGATTTTTTTAGCAACATAGAGAGTGAATACAATAAATATTTGAAAGACTCACTATATATGGTAAAATCATCCCTGAAGACATCCATGAAATTCTCAATGAACTTAAAAATATACACATCATGAATCTCTTGAATTTCATGAGAACATTCAAAAGGAAAAAATAATTCTTTTTACAAGTATTTTACAAAGGAGGAAGTGAACATAATTTTATCTTGTCCCTTAGGTTCAATTTATATTTGAGGGTATCTAGTGTATCCATCAAGAAAGAAATAATGCATATTCCTGAATACGTTTTCCAGAATTTGGGTTTGTAATGGAAGTGGGAAGTTATTTTTTTCATAATTAAATTTTCAACAAAATATTAAAAAATATAACTTATTTTTACCTTGATTTGGAACCATTTTTCATTGTTTTTTGGTTAAAATAGTTATAAAACATTTTTAGGTACCACATGAATCAGACATACCCACTCACTATAAGATATAGGGAAGTTAATTACATCTTTGAGATGATTTCTAATTTATTCTATTATAACTTCATGAATGTAACACCCCAAGAATTCATAATGTGTTATTTCTTCAAAATAATTCAATAACTTGCACTACACGCAACACCGAGTTCAATTGCAACATGACTTACCAAAAATACATTCAAAAGAGGTTATGAATAGTATTAACTAAATTTTAAACTTTATATAATCCTTATAATTTTTCCATATTATGAGTATCTTAGACATAATGCAAGAACAAATTCATTTTCAGTATTGCACTTTTATCAACTTTTAATAGTGAACCCTTTTTAAATACAATATTTTAAACTTTTTGACTAAATGGGGACATCAAAAATTTAAAATGAAACATCCCAAGCTTCCACAGTACGCTTTCTTTGAATAATACAGTAGCGTGTGTTGTACGCAACCTTGAGTTTTAACACACACCACAACCAATCAAACTAGCCGTTATGAATAGTAATACCTACATTTTGAAATTATATATATTTTATATTTTAAAATGGACTTCATTTTTGGATTCGGAATATCGAATTTATCCTAAGGTGAAATTTTGGTACTTTTCGGATAACTTTCATATTTTGATGAATAGTGAAAATTACTAAATTTTAATTAAAAACAACTTTTTTAATCGAAATAATTAATAGTGATAAATTATGAATTTGAGTGGTTTTAAAGTATATTTAGAATATATTTTTACCATTTAATATAATGTTGGTCATTGGACATAATTTTACAATTAAACTGAACATAAACAAGTGTCAATCTTTTGATAGTTATTATCTCTTAAAAACACGCTTTTTGTTTTGACAGCGGGAATTAATTTTAAATTAATTTATGCCACTTCTGTGTTTTGAATTTAGAAAAATGGATTCCATATTTTGAATCAGGATGTTCAAATTGTGTAAATAGGTAACTTTTATTTTTAGACATTTTGAATAATTACTGTGGTAAATATTTTATTTACCATGGTTAAGGGTAAATCTGGTAAATAAGGGTTAAAAAATAATATTATAATAATACTAAATTACCTTAAAACGTGTCCTAGTCTTATTGGTTGATACATGGTCGACCATGAGCATCTTTGGGTCGATTTTGGGACCCCATGGATCCACTTGTAAGTGATAATGACACTTTATTTTAATTAAGATAAAATGAATACGAAAATGACACAAGCATATATCTTTTAGAAAAAAATTGTTACATAGGGTTATATATGTTGGATTTTAGATTATAAATATTCATTAGAAATATAAAACGATTTCCTACATAATGATATTTTATTTATAATTTTTAGACATTAAATAATGTATTTTATTTATGACACAATGATGATGCAATAATTACTATAATAGTGAAAAATTAAACTAATTGATATTATAAATACCCAAATAAATATAATATGAAACTTTTAATGAATTAAACTAATTTTATAGGATAATATGATATATTAGGATTGATTTAATTGACTTTGTTCGAAGTAATCAATCTGTTATGAGTTTCACAAAAATCAACTATTGAATAGTGTCAAAATGGACATAAAAGAGTTCTTAAAACAAATATTATATTATTAATTGATATTAAATTCCTAAAAATCTAAGGTTCGGCCAAGAGACTTATATCATGATAGGTTCATCATTAATGGACCACTTGAGGGTCTCTTGGATGTATATAGTAAGTTTATTAACCATATTATATAAAAATACAAAGAGACATTGTAAAAGTGAAACTAATTAACTTAGAGTTAATACTTAAAGATAAGGTTAATATAAGTACCCAAACCTGTCTAAATTCTATTGGTTGAGTGGTTTTTGACCTATACCCACCTTAAACTTTGAATAATCAACTTTTTAGCCATTAGAAACCGAATATGAATTTATTATAAATTAATATTTCTAGATTTTCCAAAGGTGCCCCTCACCCCTCTTATAAAAGGGCACTCCTCCTTCTCATTTCTTCACACCTTCAAAGCCTTTTGGTTCGGCCAAACTCTGACCAAGTACTCTCCCAACTTCCCTCACTACAACCTAGAGGCCTTAGTTTGATCAGAAAGCCAACCTAAGGATCCCTTTTGATCAAATCAAAAGGAAGAACCCGAAGAAGAGGTAATGATTTCACCACCCTTTTTCCAAGTTCCTTCTTCTTCCACTTATTCTTACTTTGTTGTAACCATTCTAAAATAATAACTCCAGTATAATATATATACTGTGATTTTATTATAAATATGGTACAACCATATTCAGTATTCTATCCACCCTTTGAATAACATGTCACCATACGTGCGTACGTACGGCTTACCGTCTCCACGTCGTAATTGTTATTCAATATATTATTATTTGGATGGGTATAATAATGATGTGTAACTCATGTAAATAATAAATATAACATGTTATTGATTCTGTATATATGATATACCATTCATTTATATATTATTTTAATATCAAGAGAATGATATTTTCACTCGTGCGTACGTACGGACTACCGTCTCCACGAACGCGATGACATTCATTCTCCATCATATCCATTCAAGTATAATTATCATTTGCTGATTTAAAAATGATGTTTAAGGACTTGATATAATTCTGGATATGAATAAATTACAACCTATCTATTACAAACATGTCTTACGTAATAAAACATATAAAAGAAAACGAGTAAGTTAACACCCGAAACAACGATAATACTAAGACATTATTAACAAAGAAAAGTTAAAAGATCATATATGATATGATATTAATATATATGATTCTTGTATAATTTAATAACAATTATTTAAATATTATACAGGAGTTTAACCTACCCCAACCAAGTAAAAGTACAAGGTAAGGGATTTTCTTATCTCACCTTCAATTCCGTGAGATTTCCATTGTTCGCCACTAAATTATTGAAAGTGGTGTATTGTGTACTGACATTTGATATATATTATCATGATTCTCTTTATATTCATGTTATTCTGTAAATAATTTGGTGGTTATTAACTTTTGGCCATACGACTCAGTTGATTAACGTGGTAAGGGGTTTTCATCTCACTCCTTATTCCCGTGAGATTTATGTCATATTGCCACCATCACCTTTTGTGTGGTGTATGTACTGCCCATAATTATATTCTCTGTGTAATACACTCTAATTTATGTGTATTTACATATTCATTGTATGATACCTCTTTCATGGGTTGTATGTTTCATAAGTTACCAAATTGGTAAGGGTTATTTCACAATCTCTTCATTATCTGAGGTTGTTTATACGTAATAATCTACTGGGATCTCTTTATCATCCACATCCATGTTTCTTAAAAATGTATTTCAAAACATTTTTACTATTTACTAGAATATTAGTTAAAGTCATTTATACCCTTGTTTGACTTTTTATAAGAGGAATCTTTCCATTGTTTTCAAAACAAGGTCCTTTTTAACCTTTTCGACAGAATTAAGGTAAGAGTGTTTTTTTTAACTTATACGGCGGGTGCGGTTATTTTCCGCCGTTATAAAATCTTCAAAGCTTTCCTTACAAGATTATAAGAATATTTTCAAGAAAATGTTTTATTTTATATGGCTCTTAAATGTTTTCAAAAATAGAAAGAGATATTTCTCTAAAAAGTGTTTTGATTTTATCTATGTCAACATCCTTTGATGGATTTTACGATTATTTGAAGTTGATTTATTATGATATAAAACTTCCATATTGTAATAAAGTTTTGTGATATGTTTGACTGTGGATGTTCCATTTATATAACATTCATGGTTTATGAGTAAAGTATTGAAATTTCGTATGCTAGTTCCAATAATAATTTTTATGTTATATTTCAACCTTTACTTCATATGAATGTGTTGGACAAGTATGTTCCAGGTTGGGGACTGGTTAAAGTAAGCCCTCTAGGTTGGGGACTGGTAAAAGTAAGCCCTCCAGGTTAGGGACTGGTAAAAGTAAGCCCACCGGTTTGGTCTCCGGTTATTAGAGGAACTCCGGGTTGGTGTCCGGTTATTAGAGGAAATCCGGGTTGGTGTCCGGTTATTAGAGGCACTCCGGGTTGGGTTCCGGTTTCAGTTAGCCCCAAGGTCTTGGGACGAGTCCTTGACAAAGAAATTAAAGTTCAGAATTATGCATTACATCATTATGAAAGTGGTTATTGATTTTTCATGTGATTATTCGATTAGTAGAATAACCATGTGAATAAGTAAATGGCATTATTTCATTTTATTTATGTCATACTATGTTAAAAGTTCAAGTTTTAAAGGCTTTTGTTTTAGTTATACATTGCCTTAAATGTTTATTCTTATTTATGAAAGTTTCCACTATATTTTTATCCTTACTGGGCATTTGAGCTCACCCCTTTTCTATGTTTTATTTTTTCCCAGGAAGTGAAGAAGTAAATTATGAATGACCTACAGGGATATTATGTGGGGATATGAGTGTGAATTATGGAGACATTATGTTATTGTAGTAGTTTTTCATTTTATGATGTAATGTAAAACTTATAAATATATCTAGTGTTTCCAAGGCTACTAAACCAATCGGTCTTTCGAGATTTGATCTTTCTTGTGATCATGCCAATGTTATGCAATAATGCACCAACTCTGGGTAACTAGGGTCGGGGCATTACAGTTGGTATCAGAGGAAGTTTAGTACAAACCTTGGAAGCTAGATTTAGATAAACTCTGATTAGAGCACGTAGAACTAAGATGAACTTTGAGGATTAGTGTATAAGAACTTCCTAGAATTTTGGTATTGTAGAGATTTTGTGAGTTTTCCGAGCAATACATCCCTGTCTGGATACGAGCAGGTAGAGGCGGCTCTGGCACAGATGTACCTAGGGGTAAAACCCGAAAACACCGCTTTGAGCTAGACTTGAACGGGAACTGGTGCACGACAACGGGCCTTGCTGCACTCTTGGTTACGACACTCCCGGGGGATATGCTTAGGATAATTCTCATTTTCTTTACAAACCATTATGAAGGGTTTATGAGTATATACATCCTCAAAGGAGACATTTTTATGATTATGGATTATATCCATAAATAGTTCAATTTATGTTAAGTATTTTATAAGTATGGGATTATGTATTTTGATTCATAAACTGATCTAGTGTATGCCATTGTTTAGAAATGGCACCCAGTAGAAGGATTGAGAACTCCAGAAATGCACATGATCCAAAGAGAGGGAAGGATCATATCTTTCATGGTCTTAAGCTAGAATTTATAAGAGAAATAGTCTCCCATGTATTATCATCATATGAAGAAATAATATCATGTGTTGATAAGATAAGTAAAGAGTTTACTAAGTCCTATGGCTTTGAAGGGAAGCAAGAGAAGAAAAGGATGGAAGATAGAAAGATGGATAAAGGGAAGAGGGAAAAGAAGAATTTTCCCATATGTGGTAACTGTGGAAAGAAACACCCTGGAACTTGCCTGAAAGGAATGAGAGTTTGTTATAAGTGTGGAGGAAAAGGGCACAAAGTACGTGATTGTAAGGGTAAGAAAATGGTTTCAAATGTACAATGCTTCATTTGCAAGGAGTTTGGACACTACGCGAACCTATGTCCCATTCATCAGACTATACCAAAAATGATGTTATTGGATAATAATCAAGTTATGATACTACCACAGATGAAGAGGAATGATTAGAGTTCTTATGTTGATTATGTCAATTGAGTGTTGTATCAACAATGTATTTATTATAATAATTATGGAGTATATAAGGATTGTACTGCAGTACTATTTCATTAAGGACTTGAGATTGTGTGGAACAAAGAAAAGTGACTCAATAGCAGGATAAATTTTTGGAAAATATATGGTTGAGAGAATGATAAATCATAATATAGTTCTGATACTGAGGTAGTGATTTTGGAATAATATGTGATTGTTTTGGATAAATTATATTGGATATTCTTGACTACCTTGGAATTGATTAATGATTTGTATATTCCATCATTGTTGGGGTTTAAAATTTTTTTTGGATTAATGAAGTATATCCAGCATTCTATATGGAATAAGGGAGCATGAATGTAATCAATAAAAAATATGGTAATACATGATGAAGGTATTCATATGATATTACGGGGTAAAAAGGATCTATATTATGTTTACCTTCCTTATAAATGTTGGACT
Source organism: Viscum album (assembly GCA_963277665.1). Classification (NCBI taxonomy): domain Eukaryota; kingdom Viridiplantae; phylum Streptophyta; class Magnoliopsida; order Santalales; family Viscaceae; genus Viscum; species Viscum album. The sequence continues at coordinate 1,155,450,777 of OY728122.1, read as the reverse complement.
GTGAGTTTGGACAGAAGTATTTTGGATAGTTCTAGTTTGGATTATTTTGGATTGCCATAAAAGGACAACCCGGAGGTTGGGCGGCAACCCGTCGCGTCCGGCAAGGCTGCGAGACTTGAACCCGCAACCGAAGGGCGACAAGGGTGTATCACCTACCACTGGCCCACGAGATGTCCTGGATTAAATAATGTAGTTTTTATTAAAAGATCATGTAGATGAATTATAAATTCGTTTATTTTGGAACCCTATACGAATAGTGTAAATAGAATTTTTTTTACATTCTATTATCTTTTAGAGTGAAAGATGAGTTTGTGGTAGAAATTTATTAATGGATAAAACTCTAATTATAAAGTAAGTATATCTCCTTATGATCTTAGCCAATCTCATAAATAAATTCCTCAATATTAAGAAAAGCAACTTAGAACAAAAATGTTTTCCTAGATGGTACCTTAAATCATCACTAATTTATGGCTTTGGGATTGTTGGCCTTTTCATAGCCATGTTCTCTACCACTCTCCATCAGATAATTGGTGGTTAGATTTTTCTTCCATATCCATATTTTCCTACATGGAACCCTAGTATGTTTTATTTTCGGTAATCTTCATACTTTCGACTCTTTATTTTAAATAAAGGCCTCATTAATTCATTTTTCGATGTGGGATTTCAACTAAGATATTTTGAAACGTCAAAAATGTGTTATCCTAATACCCTATGTTTTGTTGAACCGATGGTATTTCAAATCATCATAGATTGATGAATTTAAGGACCTCAATTTTATACTTGTTTGTGATTGATGACCTCAATCACTACCTATAAATATTTACGTTTTTCCTCCAATTATATGTCTCTAAATGCCACCAATGTTCTCCTAATCGAGATCATAATTTGGTGGTGACCCTTTCATTTCTCTTTTCCTCATATTAAGACTAAATTTTAGTAACCCAATTTCCGATGTGGGTTTTCCCACAAATATATTTTCTATTTTCAACCTTTTATTTTTGAAGAACAATTTCAAATTGCGAGGACGCAATTTATTGAAGGAGGGGAGAATGTAATACCCCAAGAATTCATAATGTGTTATTTCTTCAAAATAATTCAATAACTTACACTACACGCAACACCGAGTTCAATTGCACCATGACTTACCAAAAATCCATTCAAAAGAGGTTATGAATAGTATTAACTAAATTTTAAACTTTATATAATCCTTATAATTTTTCCATATTATGAGTATCTTAGACATAATGCAAGAACAAATTCTTTTTCAGTATTGCACTTTTATCAAATTTTAATAGTGAACCCTTTTTAAATACAATATTTTAAACTTTTTGACTAAATGGGGACATCAAAAATTTAAAATGAAACATCCCAAACTTCCACGGTACGCTTTCTTTGAATAATACAGTAGCGTGTGTTGTACGCAACCTTGAGTTTTAACACACACCACAACCAATCAAACTAGCCGTTATGAATAGTAATACCTACATTTTGAAATTATATATATTTTATATTTTAAAATGGACTTCATTTCTGGATTCGGAATATCGAATTTAGCCTAAGGTGAAATTTTGGTACTTTTCGGATAACTTTCATATTTTGATGAATAGTGAAAATTACTAAATTTTAATTAAAAAAAACTTTTTTAATCGAAATAATTAATAGTGATAAATTATGAATTTGAGTGGTTTTAAAGTATATTTAGAATATATTTTTACCATTTAATATAATGTTGGTCATTGGACATAATTTTACAATTAAACCGAACATAAACAAGTGTCAATCTTTTGATAGTTATTATCTCTTAAAAACACGCTTTTTGTTTTGACAGCGGGAATTAATTTTAAATTAATTTCTGCCACTTCTGTGTTTTGAATTTAGAAAAATGGATTCCATATTTGGAATCAGGATTTTCAAATTGTGTAAATAGGTAACTTTTATTTTTAGACATTTTGAATAATTACTGTGGTAAATATTTTATTTACCATGGTTAAGGGTAAATCTGGTAAATAAAGGTTAAAAAAATAATATTATAATAATACTAAATTACCCTAAAACGTGTCCTAGCCTTATTGGTTGATACATGGTCGACCATGGGCATCTTTGGGTCGATTTTGGGACCCCATGGATCCACTTGTAAGTGATAATGACACTTTATTTTAATTAAGATAAAATGAATACGAAAATGACACAAGCATATATATTTTAGAAAAACAATTGTTACATAGGGTTATATATGTTGGATTTTAGATTATAAATATTAATTAGAAAGATAAAAAGATTTCATACATAATTATATTTTATTTATAATTTTTAGACATTAAATAATTTATTTTATTTATGACACAATGATGATGCAGTAATTACTATAATAGTGAAAAATTAAAATAATTGATATTATAAATACCCAAATAAATATAATATGAAACTTTTAATGAATTAAACTAATTTTCTAGGATAATATGATATATTAGGATTGATTTAATTGACTTTGTTTCGAAGTAATCAATATGTTATGAGTTTCACAAAAATCAACTATTGAATAGTGTCAAAATTGACATAAAAGAGTTCTTAAAACAAATATTATATTATTAATTGATATTAAATTACTAAAAATCTAAGGTTCAGCCAAGAGACTTATATCATGATAGGTTCATCATTAATGGACCACTTGGGGGTCTCTTGGATGTATATAGTAAGTTTATTAACCATATTATATAAAAATACAAAGAGACATTGTAAAAGTGAAACTAATTAACTTAGATTTAATACTTAAAGATAAGGTTAATATAAGTACCCAAACCTGTCTAAATTCTATTGGTTGAGTGGTTTGCGACCTATCCCCACCTTAACATTTGAATAATCAACTTTGGAGCCATTAGAAACCGAATATGAATTTATTATAAATTAATATGTCTAGATTTTCCAAAGGTGCCCCTCACCCCTCTTATAAAAGGGCACTCCTCCTTCTCATTTCTTCACACATTCAAAGCCTTTTGGTTCGGCCAAAATCTGCCCAAATACTCTCCCAACTTCCCTCACTACAACCTAGTGGCCTTAGTTTGATAAGAAAGCCAACCTAAGGAGCCCTTTTGATCAAATCAAAAGGAAGAACCCGAAGAAGAGGTAATGATTTCACCACCCTTTTTCCAAGTTCCTTCTTCTTCCACTTCTTCTTACTTTGTTGTTACCATTCTAAAATAATAACTCCAGTATCATATATATACTGTGATGTTATTATAAATATGGTACAACCATATTCAGTATTCTATCCACCCTTTGAATAACATGTCACCATACGTGCGTACGTACGGCTTACCGTCTCCACGTCGTAATTGTTATTCAATATATTATTATTTGGATGGGTATAATAATGATGTGTAACTCATGTAAATAATAAATATAACATGTTAGTGATTCTGTATATATGATATACCATTCATTTATATATTATTTTAATATCAAAAGAATGATATTGTCGCTCGTGCGTACGTACGGACTACCGTCTCCACGAACGCGATGAGATTCATTCTCCATCATATCCATTCAAGTATAATTATCATTTGCTAATTTAAAAATGATTTTAAAGGACTTGATATAATTCTGGATATGAATAATATACAACCTATCCATTACAAACATGTCTTACGTAATAAAACATATAAAAGAAAACGAGTAAGTTAACACCCGAAACAACGATAATACTAAGACATTATTAACAAAGAAAAGTTAAAAGATCATATATGATATGATATTAATATATATGATTCTTTTATAATTTAATAACAATTATTTCAATATTATACAGGAGGTTAACCTACCCCAACCAAGTAAAAGTACAAGGTAAGGGATTTTCTTATCTCACCTTCAATTCCGTGAGATTTCCATTGTTCGCCACTAAATTATTGAAAGTGGTGTATTGTGTACTGCCATTTGATATATATTATCATGATTCTCTTTATATTCATGTTATTCTGTAAATAATTTGGTGGTTATTAACTTTTGGCCATACGACTCAGTTGATTAACGTGGTAAGGGGTTTTCATCTCACTCCTTATTCCCGTGAGATTTATGTCATATTGCCACCATCACCTTTTGTGTGGTGTATGTACTGTCCATAATTATATTCTCTGTGTAATACACTCTAATTTATGTGTATTTACATATTCATTGTATGATACCTATTTTATGGGTTGTATGTTTCATAAGTTACCAAATTGGTAAGGGTTATTTCACAATCTCTTCATTATCCGAGGTTGTTTATACGTAATAATCTACTGGGATCTCTTTATCATCCACATCCATGTTTCTTAAAAATGTATTTCAAAACATTTTTACTATTTACTAGAATATTAGTTAAAGTCATTTATACCCTTGTTTGACTTTTTATAAGAGGAATCTTTCCGTCGTTTTCAAAACAAGGTCCTTTTTAACCTTTTCGACAGAATTAAGGTAAGAGTGTTTTTTTAACTTATACGGCGGGTGCGGTTATTTTCCGCCGTTATAAAATCTTCAAAGCTTTCCTTACAAGATTATAAGAATATTTTCAAGAAAATTTTTTATTTTATATGGATCTTAAATGTTTTCAAAAATAGAAAGAGATATTTCTCTAAAAAGTGTTTTGATTTTATCTATGTCAACATCCTTTGATGGATTTTACGATTATTTGAAGTTGATTTATTTTGATATAAAACTTCCATATTGTAATAAAGTTTTGTGATATGTTTGACTGTGGATGTGCCATTTATATAGCATTCATGGTTTATGAGTAAAGTATTGACATTTCATATGCTAGTTCCAATAAGAATTTTTATGTTATATTTCAACCTTTACTTCATATGAATGTGTTGGACAAGTATGTTCCAGGTTGGGGACTGGTTAAAGTAAGCCCTCCAGGTTGGGGACTGGTAAAAGTAAGCCCTCCAGGTTAGGGACTGGTAAAAGTAAGCCCTCCGGTTTGGTCTCCGGTTATTAGAGGAACTCCGGGTTGGTGTCTGGTTATTAGAGGCACTCCGGGTTGGTGTCCGGTTATTAGAGGCACTCCGGGTTGGGTTCCGGTTACAGTTAGCCCCAAGGTCTTGGGACGAGGCCTTGACAAAGAAATTAAAGTTCAGCATTATGCATTCCATCATTATGAAAGTGGTTATTGATTTTTCATGTGATTATTCGATTAGTAGAATAACCATGTGAATAAGTAAATGGAATTATTTCATTTTATTTATGCCATACTATGTTAAAAGTTCAAGTTTGAAAGGCTTTTGTTTTAGTTATACATTGCCTTAAATGTTTATTCTTATTTATGAAAGTTTCCACTATATTTTTATCCTTACTGGGCATTTGAGCTCACCCCTTTTCTATGTTTTATTTTTTCCCAGGAAGTGAAGAAGTAAATTATGAATGACCTGCAGGGATATTATGTGGGGATATGAGTGTGAATTATGGAGACATTATGTTATTGTAGTATTTTTTCATTTTATGATGTAATGTAAAACTTATGAATATATCTAGTGTTTCCAAGGCTACTAAACCAATCGGTCTTTCGAGATTTGATCTTTCTTGTGATCATGCCAATGTTATGCAATAATGCACCGACTCTGGGAAACTAGGGTCGGGGCGTTACAATGAATGAAGAAATTTACTATTATTCTAGTATACCTAATGGTTTTTTATGATCTATATTGATTTATATAATGCTTGTATAGAGTGGGAAATATGAAAATTATATCCTCTAGGGTCCAACTTAAATATTTTTTATTTTTCACTAAGACAATGATGATATTGAATTACTCTCATTCAATAAGTTATCATAGATGACTATATATTATTATTCATTATTAAAGAGGAATATATTCTTAAAATGTTTGGGAAGAGGTTTCATTTTAGGGGAATCTTTGATTTTTTTGATGGGTATCTTGAGATTAGATTATGAGAATCTAATAATTTTTAGTTAATTTTTTTCATTACCATCCACTATAGAGTAGGAAATATCATAGGTGAAATGGGAATTAGGTGAGTTTTTGAGATCATTTATCTTTATGGAGTTTTTATTTGAAATTTTAATTTCATCCTCACTAATTATCACTTTGTTATTGAGGGTAAAAAAATCAAAAACTAAACTCTCCTTAGAAAAAGACAAGAATGTAGGCCCAGGGATCACCATAACCTCAAGTGAGTCTCTAAAAGAATGGATAGATAAGGGAGAATTATTTTCTAGGTGGTATATAGGTATTATAAAATTTTAAACATGAACTATTGGTATCTAAATTACATGCTTAAAATGCCATCGTGGTATTTTATTTTAGTTTCAGTAATCACGAGGAATGGTCTTCTCGGACATAATAGGTATAAAAAATCAGTCTCACCTTCTATGTGATGGAAATAAAAATCCCTGGGAAATATCATCTCATTGAATCTAATAATAAAATATTTAATTGTTTCATCAAGATAAACAATTCTTCTTTTACCCAATTTTATAACCTAACTTCCAGACTAGAAGGGTTATAAATAAAAAAGAGATAATATCGACCTAAGAATCACATTTATTGAGGTTTATATTTCAATGGGTGCATTATAAACATTTATCCTTAAAATTTGGCATGAAAATTCAGAGGTAACATTGTATTAACACTTATTGGGAATGGATTCTTGATAGGAAAAAGATAAAATGGTTTTTTGTTTCATTTTATGTGTACATAATTCCTTAAGTAACTCTGTATGTTTACTAACTTATTTGATGTGATCTTTGAGAGAGATATTGAATTAAATCCTTTTATAAATTTACAACATTTTTTAATCAAGGTAAATGGGTTTATATGTCCTATATATATTAGAAAAAATGATTTTTTTTTGTTGAGATAATGAAAGTAGGCGTTGAGGTGATCATATTTTATTTTCTACGTTTTCTAATTTTCTCTATTTAAATTTAAATAATTAGTGTTGTTTTAGAGGGTTAAATAGGATTCATGGTGGGATTTTCTCCGGATCCATGTGGAATTTATATCAAATTACACTAGGTGTTGGGTAATAGAGATAGAAGATATGAAACATTATTTTGTTATTTTTGGCTCAAATTTGATACTTACATACCAATTTTATTTTCAATGTTATTTGGGTTAGATTGGTCGAATTAGGAAAGTACTTATTGAACACTTAAAATTAGTTTCCTAATATATATGGAATATATAATAATTGTTTTTTCATGGTTATGATTGTTTGAGGAAAGATTATACTATTTTTGGAAATTTTAATACACACCAGGAGACCAAAAACTAGGTGCAGGAAGAGTTTTAGTTTTACATTGATAGTTTGGTACAGATGAATATTGTTTTTGGAAGTGGTTCCCACCTTTACTATACAATAATGGATTTGGATTTTTAGGAGGGGGTTAAGAAACTTTATTACTATACCTTATGACTAGATTATATTTCTAGCTAGGATTGTAGGTAGGAGAGAAGGGATCATAGCGGTGTAGGTTTGATTATCTAAAAAATATGGTTGTTGAGGGTTAGTGTTCTACTTAGAAAATTATTTATTGATCTCTATTATACTAGAATAATATGTTATATCATATAGTATTATTAGAAAGGTATCATTTAGATAAGATGGTGAGCTATAGATTCAATATTTTTTAGTGGATCTTGGGAATTGAAATTAAGGAGAAGAAGAGTATGGGTCTCTAGTATCCACCACTAGTTGTATTATAAGCCCAGTAAGAACACTCATCCATCCTATTATCTTGTTTCTTTATATTTACTAACACTCTTATGTTTTTTTCACTTGATCTGGTGATTGAGTATGGAATTACAACATGATTGTATCAATTTTTTTATGATACCCACAAATTTGTAAGATTATTTTATATAAGATAACCACCACTTAAAGAATTAATATGGGTTCTCTAAATTCACAATAACCCCTCATAAAAGTATTGGAATTAAATGTTTGTGTCATATTTCATAGTATAAATTAATGGAAATGGGTTTAATGACCCCCCCTGTATTCATGGATTAATTTATTTTATAATTGATTAATTCCATTATTTTCCTCTCGGATAGATGTGGTTTGAGAAGCAGGTAATAATTTTTCAATTAATTCCCACTTATTGTCAGTCCATGTGATTATAAAATATTTATTGATATTGTAGATCCATGATATTGAAGAGTCATCTTCTGATAAAAGAGGTTCTTGATGTTTGATTTTTTATTCGAAAACCTCTTGAGGATTCATGAAAAAGTATACAACATGGATCTCTTTGACGTGAAGATGATAATCTTGCCTAGTTAGCATATGAAAATGAGGGAAAAGGTAAATAAAACCCGATTTTAGTTCAAAATATTCCTTGATGTTGGGATACTGAATACTAATAAGTTGGTAATTCATATCTTGAGTAATATGTTTTTTGGGGGTTGGTTCTCTATGGTTAAACTTTTATAAATTTGGAAAAGGTTTTATAAATGGATTGGGTTTATTTTCATTACTCATAGTGGTCCACATAATATGATGGATAGTATATTATTTATTATTGTAAAAAATGAGATGGAATATTTTTTAGGATAAATGGAATTCACATGTTGAGATATATGGATTATTATTTGATAAAATATGGGTTACACACAAAAATTTTTTTAGAAATTTCATGTGGATTTCACATTGAATGAATATTCATAAATGATTTTTTTTATATGGGGATCATTTGAAAAAATCACAAAATTTATAATTTTATATAGGGATGATGTGAAGTCATAAAAATAACTGTTTTCATGGGAATAAACTAGAAAAAAATAGGAAAATTTTCAAATTTATGCTCACAAAGGGGAGATTGAAATTTTATTCACTTGGATTAATGTTTTTATGGGAATTTTTTTTACACACTATTTGTATGCTCTTAATATATAAATGGACATTGTAATTAGTTATCTTGATCAATTTTACTAAATATATTTTCATCTCTCCCACATAATAGTTAAATCATTGCTTCACTATATAGACATATGGTATTCTTATAAAACCACATAAATGAATATGTTTTAATTTCATTATGTTTTCAATTTTTGTTTACTATTTTCTATAACAATAAGTATTAGAGCATAGATTTGGGATCAAGGGCCTGGAATTATTTGATATCAATGGATGTGAAGAAGGAACAACAAATACTGATCAATTCGATTAAAATGCATTCATCTTCTTCAAAATTCATACCGAAGATGATGTTTATAAGAAGAAGATACACCTACCGCTATCGGTGGAACACCTTCAATGATGTTAGATGAGGATTGATGATTTATAGATAAAATTGAATTGGGAATTATAGGATTTACATTTATGAAGAATATCACATTCAATTCCAAGGTGGAGAAGAAAACTCTAGGAATGATGAAGGCTTTTTCAAATAGGTATAAAAATCATTCTCCATCAAACATGCATTCCTATTTAATTAAGTGTTCAACCTAAAGATGGATAATGTTATGTTTATCACTAAGAATATTAATTAATTTAATATAATTTTAAGAAAGTTGAGTTCTACCAAAATTTATTTCATAGATGAAATTACTATGTTTCTTCTCCTATAATCATGAAAAAAAAGATGGGATGTGACCATTGCAATGGTGAGTAGTTCTTAAGGAACATATAAAAGAAAATAAAATAATGTTTGTTTTCTAATACTTTTTGAATATATTTGTAATAGATAATTTTAAAAAATATCTGTAAATGATATGAATGTTGAATGAAGGGGTAGATAATAATGTCATGGAAACTTTAGAGGAAGGTCAAAATATAAATTATAGATCCAAAAGAAATCAAAAGGAAAATGTCACATGTTTGAGTTTTAAGAAAAATGTATATTTAAAAAAGGACTACAAGACAAGAAAAAAGGATTCAAGTAGTGAAAAAATGAATAGTACTTAAAAAAATATTTTATGACATGCTAGTACTCAGTATTGATAGTCTTATGTAGTCTTAGATATTTAACTATGGTTTTTATTTCCATTTAAAAATAGAGAATAAATTTTTATGAAATTTTATTCCAAGATATTTTTGGGAAGGTATATCTCATTAATGATGAATTTGTTATTATTCTTAAAAAGTTTTAATTAAAATATAAATCCAAAACAATGTTTTTATGTTTAATAGTGTTTTATTTATTCTTCAACTTTGATGAAATTTAATATCCATTAGACAGTGTGATGATAATGAATACTTCACTACATTTATGAAGAGATCCTAAAAACGCCCCAAAAGGTGATATGGTTATTTCAAGAGGAGCTTAGAATGTAACACATTAAATTAATGATGATTTTGAACATAATTATACTATATTTAGTTTAGAAATGTATTCCAAAACCTATATTTTCATATTGTGGATTATGAATTAGAATTTAATGCTACCAAATCTTAAAGTGATTGAAATTCTGTTTTGTAAGGATTTTTTTCTCGGAAATTAGAGGATGGTTTCATTTATAAAAGTAGTTAGAGAACCAAAGTAATAAAACTAGTTTAATAAAGTCATATATATGGGACCCATGCTAGCACATTCCCTTGAGGGATCACTTTATTACATAAGTTTCATTGATGACTCTAGTCTAAAGGTACGAATTTATTTTCTAAAGAAGAAGTTTTAAGTTTCTACTTAATTTTTGAAACGGAATAATGTTTTTGAGAATATAATAGAGATTAATGTTACATGTTTGAGATCCCAAAATGGTGGTCATCACATCATTCAAGAGTTTAAATAACTTTCTTTGAAAATTTAAATTGAAATTTAGAAGATGATTCCTGGAATAGCTAAAAAAATAATGTGTTAGAGAATATGAATAGAATAATAATTGTCCATACTTGGACAGTGAGGTTGAATCTTGGATTGATTAAGGGTTTTTGGGCCAAACATTCCAACATGGATACATACTTAATAAATAATGGTCGATTTATAAAATTAGGATATGAAATTTATAAGTAATAACAGTGTCATTCCCTAACCTAGATATCATGAATGCTGCTAGAGTGGGGGATTCACAAGACCTAAAACAGACCACCCCACACCCTATAGTTTTATAACTATCTTCTATGGAATAATATAGTCACAAGGAGACTATTTTATTAAAAAAACATGGATCAAGCATAAATCTACCAAAAATTAACTAGACATGTTGGTACAATAAACATCCCAAAACATGTGGAAAAATAAATAAGGAGCCAAAGAGTAACCCATAGTCAATAATAGAGGGTGTAAAAGTTATTATATGATTTATAAAAACACAATAGTGTAATTACAATATATAAACATAAAACATGTATCATATAAATAAACAACACATTATAAAATACACATGTAAAACAAAAATATAAATGTAACTACAATGGACTTTGGCCTAACTCCCATAATCATCCCTATTGAATATAAAACATCCATAACCTAATAGACATGTAACACAATTATTTATCTATGAATTATATCTTCCTTGGATAAAAACATTAAGGTATACCAATGTACATTGAAACCCATTCTGTGTACATGGTTAGGGGGAGAGTCCAACATCCTAATAGGAATCCATAACGCCTCACCAAAAATTAACACTATTGTGATCAAGTGGATGTGCATGGAACACATATAGGGGGTTTAGTAATACTCATTAAACAAAACCACCCAAAAATATAACCTGAAATTTATATAGAAGAATATGTGTTTGTTTATCATATTCTCACTAGGCCACCATGTCACCTAACCTCCCATGATTTGGCAATTTCTAGAAGGAAGATAATCATACCACGACATAAATGTAGGCCCATACCCAAATACTTTGGGTAGGGTTCCATACCATGTATCAAATCATACTAAAATGGGTAGGGTAGGGATCCTTATAAATTCCATACCACTACCCAAAGGATTTTGGTAGGTTTCACATCAATTCTCATATCATACATTCTATCTTAGGGGAGGTTATATATAAAGTACATAGACCATACCTTCTCACTCAAGGTAAAAAAACATGACATCACAAACCATTATTCTCACTCAATGAAGGTTCTCCCAATACTTTCTCTCACTCAATGTGGGGACATTATCTCTACTCTCACATTATCACACAAGGTAGAGTCTAATATGAAATCCCAATCCAGACCAACCCTCTTACTCAAGGTAGTATACCAACACCTTCTCAGTCAATGTGAGGCCAATATCTTTACCACTACCTTATTACTCAAGGAAGGGTTCTATATCACATAAAAAATAAAACACTACCATATTACTCAAAGTCGTGTCTTTACAATACCTTATAGCTCAAGGTAAGGCTATGTCTTGGGACCCATCATCACCCATAATGCAGTCAATTTCAGATCACATGTACATTAATAAATACATTAATGAAAACAAAAGAAAGTTAGAAAACCCAACCCATAAGATCACCATATCACAACCACAGATCTAGTCACCTGATACCCTTCCCTAATTCTTGAACACATCATAATTCCCATCTAACCTCATATATTAATATCCTCTATATCCTCCCATTCAAACAATCTTTAACCAACCCTAAATGACTCACTCTGGGATGAAATTACACAAGGGGATATACCATCCTTACTTATTTAAATTAGGAATGGTTCTAAAGAACATAGCCAAACTACTAACTTCAAAACTCTGTTGGTTCAACTAAAAAATTAAAAAAAAACCTATGATATAATTCCAAACCAAAACATCGTATCCTAACACACACAATCTTTCATCATAATGAAACAAAAAAAACATTCCAGACAATAAAAATAATAAATAACATATACTAAGTCATCATTATGAAAAAAATAATTTTACACATGAGTTCAACCTCATCCCAAACATTCTAACATTATTTTAAAAATAAATTCAAACCATTTTTTTAAAAAAAATATTGAAATGAAATTATTTTCATGTTACTCATCCAAGTACTTTGGCCAAAACTGATTCAAAATATTCTTTAGAAATCCTCACATTTTTTGTAAATTCAATTTTAAAACCCATTTCTCAAATCACCACTTTTCGATTGAAATTTCTAATTAATCCTACCCATATTTAAAATAACCTTTAAAAAAAGGAAACCTCTTTCTCTTGAAATCCAAATCAAGCCACAAAACAAACCATAAGAAGAGACACTGACACTCCTTTGAATAATGTTCCCACTATAAAACCATTTATAAATCTATACATTCCATGTTAGCAACTTGGCTAATGTGAACCCATACCAATTTATGGAGATAAACCACACAATACATTTAGTATGTATAGCATAATAATAATAATTAACATACATGAGCATAATGTTACAAAATGATAAAGAGACTCAATAATGGAAATTCCACCTTCTACAACTAGCAATACATATATCCATCCCTATCTCATTATAACCTCCTTATAGTCCAAAAGAACATATATTATCTGTAAATACACTTAATTTAATAAACTAAAAATTTTAAAAAAAACATAATGGAATAACTGACTCACCACTACTAGATTGCCCCATGGTAATGATACCATAGGAAAAAAGGTGTGAAACTCTACCAATTTTCACTAATACCTAAGCCACGCTAAATCTTTAAATTATATACATGTATCAATGGAAATTTGAAACAAAATTATCTCATATAATTAAATAAATCCATGGGTAAATATACTTAAAGGAAAATGATGAATGAAGGTATGGACATCCTCTCTTAGGACCTAAACTTCAAAACACAAATGAATTGACCATCAAGATAGTTTATTCTATTGTGATCTGGTTGGATCATCTCCTCAATACCTTAGTCAGTGAACCAAAATCTAGAAGAAATAAGGTGATGAGAACCAAGAGATGAAAGAGACGAGTCATACCTTAAACCCACAAGATTAAATGCTTCTGAATACTCTATATTAAATAGAGGAAAACATGGAGTATAAGGGATCCAAAATAGGGCTCTACCTCATTGTTTTTTTTTGATAAAAAATGGAAATTAAGGGAATTTCAAATATAACCCCTATAGAATTATATAAATTCCATGCTAAATAAATAATGGCATGTAGCCTGGTTGTCGAGTGAACATTAGGTTCATTAAATGTTGCACCATTTTTAGAATATGTCATGACATGCTTCTTATGGGTCATAGTATGATCACCATTAGATAGAGGACCAAATTATTTATACAAACATTATCACAGTACAAGCCACCCAGGTTGTGTAATAATCACCATAAATATAGGGATTAATTTCATGGCCAATAAGTATCACATCGTGATCCCTTTGGTTCATGGTGAGATATTTTTCTACTAAAACATTTTATCCACCAAATCCCTATAACTCAATATAGGCATTCCACCACAAAACCAATACTAGTGAATCATCTCATAAATTATTTAAAATATGATAAAAAATCTTATCCCATTCTTTGGGAACAAAAATACAAATTACCTCAAATTTCAACCAACCCATGATAACATGGGTCATTAAAAACTCTAATGCCTAAGAATTAATAGTGATCACCACTAATAAATTCTAACCCACCTCAGTATTCTATTCACCAATGACTAAACCTGTCCAATAATTGAATTCCAAATTCACTTCTAATATATAACTCCAAAGATGAAACACACTATTCACAAAAGGACAAGCTACCCACTCACCACGCTTCCCATAGCTCAATTCATGATTGGAATAACATATTTGGAATCCTTTTATTAAAAACTATCCATGATTTTTCTAATATAGATTCAACCTCACCACACTTAGTTTTAGATTATAATAATGGTTGTTCTTTCTCAGATTTTCTTTTTCCATAAACTTCTGACCCCACCTATTGATGTGTCTCTAATTCTCCTGACCATAATGACTTAGTTACAGGCAGAATAAAAAAATCATCCAACCCACCCCCCCCCCCACCCCCCAAAAAAATTCCAAATCCATCACTCAATGTAATTAAAAAATTGGATCCCTTGACAACTAAATTTTCCATCATACTCCACGCAAAAGTATTGACACATATTAAAACTGATTCACCCTTAAATTCCATCAAATGCATGATTGTAACCAATATGAGGGTCATACCTCCATGAAAGATACAATGATCTCCACAATGAAACTATCCATATCATTTCATCACTAATCTAGACATCCAATATCCAATTTTCAAATCCAATCCCTTACTGAGTTTAAGGACTAGCTGTGACCACCCCACTTATACCCGAGCACCAACACAAAACTCCAATCACCAAACACCAATATTGTTCTCAACCCCATCCATCAATACCATAATCAAAGCACTAAAAATTAATTTTTATCAATTTTTATAGTTCACCCCACAAAAAGAATCCACCACCAATTATTTATTTGGACTAATGATGCTATTCACTATAGGAATGACTTAAAAACCCTAAATAAACAAGTATAAACTATAAACCTATCTTAGATCTCATTTGGATTCTCTATACCAGCATAAATGATTAATTTCATGATATTAAACATAAATATCACTAAAAAACACAACATACCCACCAAATACACAATTTGACTACCCATGTAATCCTCATTCTACCAGTGAAGAAACCTAAAATATCATTTACACAGACACTGATTGATTATTCCCATCATTTAAATAAACCCGATACATAATAAATTACATAAATTGTTGAATTGCAATAAATAATACATACTATTTGAGTATACAATTAAGTCATCTAGGTCACTTCTAATTAAATAACTGAAATATAAGAAACCCGGTTTACATAGGTATAAGTTGTTTATTTTATAACCAATTAAAATTATTAACACACCAAAATTCAGACTAGTTTTCAAAAAAAACTTTACATCTATGATTGTTTTTAAAAAAAACCTAAATTATATAATTAAATCATGTAGCCGATTCTTTCCTTTTCCAAAAACTATTTGTGTTCTAAAAATACATTTTTTCATAAAATTTCAAAGATATTCCATATATTTTTATCAAAACCTGAAAAATAAAAATCATTAAAAAATACCCTGGCTCTATTATCCATTTCAAGGAAAATAATATCATAAAATCATTTCACATACTCTCCATGACACTACACATGTTTTCATTTAAAAATATGTTTGTAATCTTAAAATAAGGCTTTCCTCAAAAATCAAACACCCTGGAAATCATTTCCCAATGGTTGAAAAATAATCACAATCTAAATAAATCAAACAACCCCTCAGAACCATATTATTCTAATAAACCATTATAATAAAATAAAGAAAACAATGATTATATTATATATTTGTTTATTTAATAGTATATCCCAATGTGGAAATGTTTCAAAAATATATATCCCATAGGTGTGTGTATCGTTTACTAATCATTCCATAATCATGATTCCTTAATAACTCCCTGGATTCCAGTCAAGCCCAATGACACATGTTGTGTCTCATCCATCGCATATAGGATTTTCTATTCAACACCTCACTCATTTAAGAGTTCCTAGTCCCAATACTAAATATCCCACAGAAAAATGGTTTCATCCAATGTCATGATGTACAAGAATGTGATTAATCTAACTCTCGAGTATCAATAACTAATCTCAGCCTTTAACTGAAACTACCCCATTCTAAAATACCCTTGGATATAATTTTATCATAAATTGGTCTAGATCACTGAAATGAAATCCATACAGGATCATTACATGAGCTCAAGAATGCCTCTATATACACCATAGGTTTCTAACTAGCGATGAGGGTCTAAAATAGTCAAGGTTATACTATTCCCTAAAAACAGAAGGGTCATGATTGAATCTTTTTAAAAATATTCTTGATTCATATGTCTAACATACATCCCCCAAACCAATTGATAATGAAATTGGGATCCAATAGTGCCCATACAATATTGAATATAAAAAAGTAAACTATCTATATGATCCATCAAATCAAAATAGAGTAGTAGTAGAAGATAAAATATAGTACATGCATCTTATAAATAAATAACACCTAGATCAATACACATGTTGAATAAAAACAGAAAATAACTACAATGGTATCCAACCCAACTGACATAGTCATCCCTATAAAATATTTGAAATTATAACCAAATAGATGAATACCACATATCTTTCTCCAATCAATACCTGTGCCTTGGAAGAAAACAACAAGCTCTACCCACGTACATCGAAACCCATGCTTTGTATATGGGTAGGGGTAAGTCAAATGACCCTATAGGAATACCAAATTCCTCAACAGTTTTTACCATTACTATGATTAAATAAATGCATATGAATTAAATATACAGTTTTCAATTTCTTTTATTCAATACACCCACAAGAAAATGAAACACACAATGCATATACACACACCCACATTAGGTTTTTGTGTTCTAACTAGGCCACCTAGACAACTGATTTCACCTACTAACACTAGAATGAATAGAGTCACTCAATATCATAAATACCAAACCATAACCAAAGACTAATGGTAAGGAATTATAACATGTCTCACAAAATACCTAAATAGAAAGGGTAGGGGACCTTACCATGTCTAGGCCACTACCCAAAGGATTTTGGTGTGTCTCACACCATGTCCTGGACAATACATTCTCACTCAAGGTATATTGTACATCAAGTACCCAAACTATACCTTATCACTCCAGGTAAGTAGCACAAAATATCCCAAAACACCCACCTCACTCAAGGGAGGTTCTCCCGACACCTTCTTACTCAAGTATGAGCTATTATCCTCACCACTAACTTATCACATAATGAAGGGTTTTATATCACATCACTACCTAGACCAAACATCTAACGCAAGGTGATCGATGAAAAAAAATTCTCACTCAAAGTGAGTCCATTATTCTTACTACTACCTTGTAAATCAAGGTAGGGTCGAATATCACAACATCAACAGACCACTACCTTATCAATAATGGTGTGGTTCTTAAAATACCTAATCTACCAAGTTAAGTTCAGTCCTTCAAACCTGTCATCACTTATAATGTTTCCATCATCGATCACATGCCCATGGTCAAATACATACATACAAAAATAAGTAGGGAACCCATCACATCCCATAATTCCACCAGATAATAACTAGGTATCTAGTCACTATAGACATATTACCAAGTCTCAAAGACATCCAAACACACATCTAGAATCATAAGATAATAATATGTGACCCTCCTAGTCATTGAAGCCTTAACTAACCCTAAAAAATCACTTTATGAAAAAATTACACAAAAGTAAAACATTACCACACTTCATGGAACCGGGAATGGTTTCGTCGAACCTAGACAATCTACCCATGTAAATATTCTAAGAGTTCAACTAAAATATCACAACCTAAACTAAGTTTTGTTAATAAAATAACATCATCAACCAATAAAAACAATCATGCATCATCATTTAAAAAAATAAAAATCCAAGAAATCACAATCATGAAATACATACAATAAACCATGATTTTCAAAACCTATAATCTCCCATATGAGGTCAAATAGTCCAAAAAAACCTCAACCAAACCCTTCCTGATTTCCTTTAAAAACAAAGTCAAATACACTTTTTAATACCATTTATATAAGAATCGGGTTTCATATTAATATGGAAAGTATTTTTTCCAAAATCCATTCAAAAATATATTTATAATATCCAACATTCCTTTTGAAAAGATATTTAAAAACCCATTTCACAAATTACCACTTTAATTTGAAATTAACATTCTGAACAACCCCTTTTTAAAAGAATAATTTAAAAGGGAAACATTTTTTTCTTGAAATCTAACTCATTACACCAAAAAACCATAAGGAGGGACACTTGAACTTATTAGAGAAATAAACCACCATCAAACCATTTTTGTGATCTGTGTGGTCTATTTTGACTATTATGTTGTTAAGAGACCATCCAAATTTATATGAATAAAAAACACAATTCATGAAACATATCAACTAGAATAATGTTAATGCTCAAAAATGAAAAAAAAAACATTTCTAAATGAGAAAGAGAATAGATAATTTAAAGGCCACCTATACCAAGGAAAGATCTAGTAATCCATCTCAAGATCATACCATCCTCTCCCAATTCTAAGATCACCTATATTACCAATTACCATTAATTTAATAAACCAAAAATTAAAAACCAAAAACTGAAACTACCATAATAGAAACCCAACTCATCAGATGGACTTAAGATGAAAAAAACTTATGAAATGAAGTATAGTGTACACTCAATACACAATTTTACCTAATCCTTTCAAATAAAAAAATTAAACACCCATATTGATGACTAATTAAACCTAAATTTTCCAAAATCCCTAAATAAATCCATGGGGAAACAAATCTTATTGAAAAAGATGAATGAGGGCATGAAAATCCTCTCTTAGGGACTTCTATACTAGATGAAGCTAAAATCCCCATCAAGAAGGGTGATTCCACCATTCCTCGGTGGATTCTCCTCTCTAAAACCATATCCTGTTGAACAAAATTAGGGGAGAGAAGGGAGAGAGGACATAAGAAAAAATATAAGAGTCTTACCATGAATCCAATTGATGAATGATCCAAAACAATGGGAGGATGAGGGGGGGAAATGGGGGAGAAAAATGTGGGGGTATCCATATTTTTTTATAGTAAATTGAAAAGTATCATGATGGGGTTTCAAATAAGACCCTAAAAATTATCAAAAGGCCATGCTAAAATGTAGGAATGCAACAAAGATGTGGAATGACCATTAGTGTAACAAACTAAGATTTTAAAAAAGATTATATGACACTTGAAACCAAAATTAGATGAGAATAAAATTCCCTAATACTTAATGATAATTTTTTTTAATTAAATCTATCTCATCTATAGCTTGGGATTCACACAATAACGAGTTTAAACTAGACACCATACTTTATTAAAATATTGTTATTTAAATTTTTTCCTTTATAACCTAGATATTAAGTTAGATAATATGAATAATAATATAGAATTTTTGAAATTTATATGGATTACACATGTATAAAATAATTTCAATAGATATATATTTATTATAAATATAATAATAATCATTTGAATGAAAAATAAATGTTTTCTAAAAAAACTGTATTTTTCTAAAGGACGGTATAGTTTCACTTTGTGAACATAATTTAAAATTTACTTTTAACACATTTATAAAATAAATTTTAAAAATAAAGATTAATTTTTTAAATATACTTTTCAAAATTATCCTTTGGTGAATTGTTTAATTTTTTTGAAAAGATTAATTTTATGATAAATAATGAAAAATATTGATTTCTAATGAAAAATGATTTTTTGTTTAAATTATTTTAAAAATAAATTATATTTTAAATGAGGTTTAATTTATCATTAGTTAAACTATATTAATATTTAACTAATTTATTTCATTTTAATCAATTTCATATTGAATTCTCATAGAAAAACATGTTGAAATTTTGAAAAAATTTCTTTGGAAAATCGTTTTTCGATGCTTCTATGAGTTTAATTTTAAACTAAATTCTACCAAATCATTGATTTTAATTTAAAAAATGGATTAAATATTTAGAATAAACCTAATTTATTTTATCTAATATATTCAAATTAATTTTTTACTATAATTAATAGTTAGAATAGTAAATATTAATTACCACAGTTAAGGTAAATACAAATTTATTGGGGGGGGTTAAAATAAGAAGATAAGGGTTACAAATGACGTAAAATTTGTAAAACAAATTATGGATATATATAGATATTATCACCACTATGGTTTTATAATGTTCCCTTTTGGATCATTTTTTCATATTAAAAATGTGTGAACACTTTATTCTTTTAAAAACTTCCATGAGTGTCCTCTCTCCAACTTATAAAAAGGCAACTACCTCCCTTCAGTTATTCACACATCTCATGAAATTTGACTAAATAAACCCATCAAAATTTTATAAAAACATAATTAATTACATTATATATCTAATCATCTTCCCAAAATACCATCCCTAGGGTCCGTAAGGGGAGATCTAAAGGCGATTTCTCTAAGAGGAGGTAATTGTCTTAACGAAACTCTTTCATTTTATTTCTTCTTTTTCTACCATAAATTATGTATTAACACATAAAATATAATAATAAAAGTATATATGATATAATTATTTGTTATTATATTGATGTAATAATATTTATCCATCACCTCCTTCATCAAATGGGAAACAAAATAATCGATCGTGTGTACAATGAACTATCCCCTGACGAGTTGATGTACTCATTATCCATCAACAGATTTCATGATTTTACATATTTATGAATTTAATGTATATATATATATATGATATATATGATATCATAATTATTCTATAATGATAATATCACATATAACTTCTTACATTCCATGACAATTAAAAATATGATAATGTCACTCGTGTGTACAACAGGCTATTACCTCGTGAATTGATGTGATTCATTTTTCTCATAAAATTTACATAAAAGGAAATATGGATAAATTTAATGAATATGTGTGATATATATATGATATGATATTTAATCTATAAAATCAATATATCATCTAATTATTTACCCTTTTAACTATTATGAAAATAATAACATCGCTCACATGTACGTACGACCTACCGTCTCCACAAATGTATGTGATCTATTATCCTCATTCACATTTCACTAAAAATTATGAAAATTAATGTAATAATAATTGATATTCATAAAATTAGTATCATTATGAATATTATGGATCTATATCATATTCATAATAACCAGAACTTTCATGACAAACATGAATGAGGAAACAAGACAATTAATACCCGAAACAATGAATATAATAAAATATTATTAACAAATAAGTGACAAAATATTATAATAGGATCATATAAGATAATATGAATATGAATATAATTATGTTATAAATTAATAATACCACTAAAACCATTATACATGAGGTTAAATCATTTTGAACCAAATGGAAGTGTGAGGCAAGGGATGTCATCTCAATTTTCATTCATTGATGCATATCGTATTGTTATGAAACTAATTTTTTTATATGTTGTATATACTGAACATTTTACTTTTAGTATCATTATTAATTTATAATTGATGGTATTTTAATTTTTAATTTTAATTATTAAATCTATGTGGATTTGAATTGAAAATTACCAAGTGGAAAAGAATTTCATAACTCAATTTTTTTCCATTAGGTTATATTAATTGTTAGTTGTATTTTATACTCTTATATTATGTGTGTAATGGATTTTTAGTGTATTATATTTTATATCCACATTTATTATGTGGATTTAAAATTGATACACAAAATTTATTAAGCTTTTAATTCTTACATTAATTTTTTGATATTTATAAGAGTTTATTTCACAATATCATTTTAATTAAGAGTGTTTATGGTTGAATTTCCATTGAAGGAAATTATTTGATAATTGGATAATAAAACCCTATAATTTTATTCACCTCTCTTTATTCATGTTTTTTTCGAATAATAGTACCATTTTCAAACTCTTTGCTACATAAAATTATTATGAACATGTTTTTAAGAAATTCAAACATTTTTTATATCTTCAGTCAAAATATTTTTTCCCTCCAAAACCATGTTTTCTAAAAATAGTTTCAATTTTTTTAAAAAAATTATCCAAATGATTTATTAAAGACATTTATAACCATATTTTTATTTTTATAATATTCATTGAAAATAATCTTCATGTCATTTTCCATACATGGCCCATTTGGTTTTTACCAAAAATTTGAAAGTAATCATTATTTTAACTTGTAAAACATGTATAGAATTTCCAAACTTAATGAATAATCGGTCTTTTAAACCATCCTTTATAGGTTTCAGAGATTATTTTCAAATAAAATTACATTAAAAATATTTTCTAAATTTTTTTTAAAAATATTTTCAAAATAAGAAGGATATTTCCCTCAGGAAATTTTTTAATGGATATTGTAGGGTATTTATACTTTTCAATGAAAAAAAACCATTATTATAGTTATACTCCATTAGTGATATATTATATTGATACAATAATTATTCTTTATATGGATGGTTCATGATCATTTTGTCCTTGGAATGTATTGACATCCACTTTCTCGATTCATTTTTATAGTCATTAACTTTCCCTTGAAATATTTTCTTTATTGTTATCATTGGACATTGAAATTCCCCTAAATATACATATTATTTATCATGGACATATTCATTGCTTAAAAAGTATAGAATTTCTACATATGGTGTTCTACATTGAATGTTATTTTACTATGTAGGGAAATACCGACAAATACATATTCTTTACTCAATATAGATATTTGATGATAAGGCACATTATTCATGAATTAAATAGATTATTTGATATATAAGAAATGATTTGGACATGAAGATAAGGGTAGGGACCAATTATAGATAGTCTCTTGAGTCATAAGTAGTCACATGAGACAAATCAGTTTGTTAACATTAGTTAAATTGGTTTCTAGTGTATACATACCCTTCAATTTTAAATTGTCTCTTGAAAGGTCTTAATAGTAGGGGAATGATTATACCTAAGATCATGAATTCAAATAATTTTGGATTTTCGCATTTAATAATTCAATTATATTTATCCATGAGATTTTCACAATGATTTTATCTATAGATTTATTTTATTATCATTTTATTGATTAAATGGAACGTGTTTTTAGATATTTACATTTCAATATTTTTTATTCCTTCTCTAATCATGATAGTAAAATTGTTTAAATGGAATGTGTTTTCAGTTATTTACCTTTAAATATTTATTATTATTGACCAATGAAATATTACACTATATATAGATATTAATAAGTATCTAAACTCACCCTTATTTTTTCCCCTCCCATGTATAAATGAAGCATACTATGAATGAAATGAAAGGATATTATATACGGAATAATTTTATTCTTGAAAAAATATATGTTCTGTTTTTTTCAGATATAATTCAAGAATCGTGTTTTTATATATTTTATAAAGACTACTAAACTATTTGATCCTTTAGGATTATTTCACTTGTATCTAGTGCCAAAGTAGTAAAGTAACCAACTAATCTGGGCTATTAGGGTCGGGATCTTTATAGTTAGTATCAATGTAATTTTAGTATAAACCATGAGAACTATATTTAAGAAATCATATAGTGGGAAACATATGCCGAAGATTGAATATGTTTTTAAGTATAGGACAATGCCCCAATCTTTTTGTAATGAAGAGATTATGTGGGTTTAATAGAAATCCATACATGTCTGGATATTACTAGTGGAATTGGATCTGGAATAGATGTACCTTGGGGGTAATAATGCCAAAAAAAGTGTATCTGGCATGAATCAAGTGTTACCTGGAATGTGAAAAGGGACTAAATGCACAACTATTTTGACACTCTTAAGGGATATGAATTTGATAACTTATATTTTATTTAAAAAATACTGTTAATGATATGAATATATGATGACAATGAATGACTTAGGTTAAAACTATGGTTTCATAGATTGAAAAGAAGGTGTCATGATTTAGAAATTATATACGTTATTCTTCATGATTATTTTGTTTTCCTCTATGATTATTGTTGATCACAATATGATTTTTGGGTTTAGTCAATGGATGGAACCCAAAGAAATCATGTTAAAGTTGAATATGAAGGAAAATGTGGTAACTATAGGAAACCAAATGGCATAATGACTTGAGTGATATATATACTGATTATGCATAGTCATTTATCCTGAAATATGATTAACAACCTACACCTTAACCAACTCCTAGAATCACCAATATAGGGAATGGTAGAGTTCACTAAGATATTGAGTGGTGGAGACTAGGGAGGAAAGGAGGATTGATTTCCATCATATCAGAAATATGGAAATTGATACCTAGAAAAGTGACTAAATAGAAGAAGAAAATGTTTTTTTGGGGAAAATAATTGTATAAAGTAATTAATTGTATGGAAAAATTAAGAGTGTGATATAATGAAATAAATTTAATCAAAGGGATACATTTATAGTTTATTTTTTAAAATTTGGGGAACATTGAACTATCTTAGTCAGTTACCTCTTCTAAAGGTTAAACCATAGACCATATAAGGGCTTATGTTGAAATAAAATAGTTCAAGTATTTATGTATTATGATTCCATAATTATATTATATAAGTATTTTTACCAATGAAATTTTAGTTATAATCATTATGAATCATCTATGAATTGTGTTTTATTTTTGAAGAATATATGTATTCAATAAATTAAGACTTATGGATAGCATCATGGGTTTATGTGTTTAATATTTATTATAAGTTTAATGTCTTAAACACCCCTTTTTTGTTTTAAGTGATGGGATTATACTATGATTGAATATATTTTGGGATACTTTTATGGAAACACAACCCAATGGTTTAGTATTTTTTTAGTGAAAATTTTATTCAAGGAATAATTCCATTAATTTTTTCGACATAATTTTAATTCTATTGGTACAATTTAGAAGTTTTAATAACTTTTTATGTTGATTTAATTAGGTTTATTAAACATTGGGAATGTTTTAGGAATTATGTTAATATGGTTTTAGAGAAAATAAATCTCGCATGTCGGGTGACAACCCATCGCATATGGAAAGGCCATAGGTCATGAACCCAAAACACAAGAGTGGTAAGGGTGATTTTCCTACAATTTTACTATGTAATTTTATTTCCAATATATCATTGTTTTTACATAATGGTTTGAAAAATAAATATTAATGTTGAACCAGTGGTGTTACTATTGAGGTTTATATATTAATGAATTGTATTGGATAACTTGTCTAAAACCTAATTTATGTCAATATGTATACCTTATAAACTCTGAGGTTCTATAATAACCCATTTTTGAGCCTTCTAGAATATGAAAAATTTGGGTACACTTAATTCTTTTCATAAATTCCATGTGTGTCATCTCCCCCACTTATAAAAGGCCATTATATCCCTTCACTAATTCACACATATAAATCCTTTTTACCCAACCAAACCATAATAAAATTTCCCCCAAACATAGTTATACATATTATATAGATTCTAATATTCCTATAATACTATCCTTAGGGTTCATAAGAGGATATATGAAGGCAGTTTCTCTAAGAGAAGGTGATTGCCTTAACAAAGCTCTTCAGTTTTCTTTCAACTTTTTTACACCTTATTTTATGTGTTAACACATAAAATATAATAAAAAATATAAGAAACATATACCAATACTTTACTATGTTTTTGATATAATATATATTTATCTTATACTCCATTAAATAGTAAACTAAATCATCGATCGTGTGTATGGCAGACTACCGTCTTGCGAACTGGTGTAACTCATTTTCTATCAAAAAAATAATACAATGTATATAATTTTGGACTTAATTTATATATATATTATTTACAATATTATTATAATTATTTAATTATAATTTAATATATAAATTCTTACTTTCTTTTCCTTTTATAATTATGATAAAATTGGTCATGTGTACGCCAGACTACCGCCTCACGAAGCAATGTGATTTCTTTTTCACATATTATTTATGTGTAAGGTAAAAAGAATAAAATTAATGACTATATTTTATAAATATTATAATATATTTATTATGTAAAATTAAAATGTCACCAAATACCTTATCCTATCAACCTTTAAAAAAATTATAACTTTGCTTCTACGTATGTATAACCAACCATCTCCATAAAGCGATGTGATCCATTCTCCATGTTCAAATTCCAGTAATGAATATAAATTTATATCTCCTGAAAAAATTATATTATTCACATTTTTATAATTATGGAGATGATGTATCTACATCGTATACATAGTAACCATCTCTTTCTTGACAAAATATGCATGAGAAAACAAGGCAATTAACACCCGAAATAATTAATATAATGAAATATTATTAAAAAATAGGTGGAAAAATGTTATAAGAGGATCATATATGATATTATAAATGTGAATATAGCTCTATTATAAATTAATAAAATTATTAAAACCATTACATTGGAGGTAAAATCATGTTCAAACCAAAAGGAAGCGTGAGGTATGAGACTTTGTCTCATCTTCCCTTCATTTATGTATATTGTAATGTTAGGCACCTAATTTATTTTATATGTTATATATACTACCACTTTGGAATATAATATCATGATTCATTAATAACTCTTTGTATTTTAATTGTAAATTTAAATTATTTCAATCATGTGTATTTGACTTGAAAATTACAATGTGGTAATTTTCTTGGATAACTCAATTATTTTTCATTGGGTTATATTACTACTTCATTTACTTTGATATTATAATATTATTTTCATTTTAATTTTTTACTATATTATGTTGTATTTATAATTTTTTTATGTGAATTTAAATTTTATAAACATAATTTATTTGTTGGTTAATTCTCACTTCAACATAATGATATTTGTATGGGTTTATTTCACATTCTCATTTTAATTGAGATTGACTATTCTTGAATTTATATTGAAAGAAGTTTTTTGAAAATTCACTAATAAAACAATTTAATTTTATTATCCCCATTTTTTTAATAATTATTTAAATTAATTGTACTTATTTCCACTCTTTAAGCCTAACTTTTTTTGTGAACATTCATTACGATAATCTGACAATATTTCTCTCTTCGGTCG
This sequence comes from Viscum album, assembly GCA_963277665.1. Classification (NCBI taxonomy): domain Eukaryota; kingdom Viridiplantae; phylum Streptophyta; class Magnoliopsida; order Santalales; family Viscaceae; genus Viscum; species Viscum album. The sequence goes on along the minus strand of OY728122.1, from coordinate 1,155,423,235 downwards.
AAAATCTTTTTCTTTGGAAACTATGTTTTATTAAAATGTTCCAAAAAATTTTAAATTATCCAAATAATTTATTAGATAAATTTTAACCCATTGTTCACTTTTTATTAATTTTTTTGAAAGGAATATTCATGTAATTTTCCAAATAAGTCACATTTTTATTTTACCAAAAATGTAAATGGAATATTTGTTTAACATGTATGACATTTATAGAATTTAATGACATGACAACCACCCAATATTTTAAATATTCCATTATAATTTAAAATTTTTATTTAAGAATAAAATTATCTTTAAAATATTTTGAGGACATTTAGTTTTAAAAATATATTTTAATTAAAAAGGATATTTTCATAAATATTTTTTAATGATATCTTTATTTCAATTATATTAGTCAAAAACAAAAAACACATTATTTTACTTATACTCCACATGTGAGATGATATATTAATACCATAATTATTCATTCAATTGATGGTTTGTTATCATTTTAACCTAGAAATTTATTTAAATGCACTTTCTCTATTCATTTATTTATTCATTAACATTCCCTTGAAATATTCACTTTCTAGTGATCATTGAACATTAAATATTTTCAATAAATAAATATTATTTATCATGGATTTATTTATTTATTAAACCATATATCATTTATTTATATGGTGATCTACACTTAATGATATTTTATTACACATGGAAATATTAATAAATCCATATTCTTTACTCAATAAAAAATTTTGATGATAAGAAACGTTATTCATGAATTAAATCAATTATTCTATATATGTGTAATCATTTGAATGTTAAGATACCAGTGGGGCCTAGTTATAGATATCCCCTAGATGAATTGGTAGTATCATGAGATGAATAAGTTGGATAGCCTAAGTTAAATATAATTTTGGTGTATTCTTACCAATCATTTTTAAACTATCTCATGAAAGGTCTTGATAATAGAGGTATCATGATGCATAAGATCATGACGTTGAATAATTAATAATTTCCTTCCTAAAAAATTTATTTGATATTATCCTTAATATTTTCACAATGATATTATCTCTGTATGAAATTCCTTATTACTTTAATGATTAAATAGAACATGTTTTATATATGTGCAATTCCAAGTTAATTATAAATTTTCTAAACATGATAGTCAAATTCTTTAAATGGAATATGTGTGTAGTTATTTACATTTTAATGTTAATTATGATTATTAATTCATAAAAAATTATTCCTTAAGTAACTCTTAATGAGATTCAAATCCCACTCTTATTTTGTTTTCTTTCTCAGGAATCCAGGAAGTTTACTATGAATGATTGGAAATGATATGTTATAAATAATAATGATAGTCTCAAAAAATATGTTGTAGTTTTTGTTTTCAAATGTAATAAAAGACTACTGTATATATCTAGTTTACCAAGACTACTAAAATATTCAATGCTTTGGGATGCAATCACTTGTATATAGTTCCAAATTAGTAAAGTAACCACTAGTTCCAAACTACTAGGGTTAGGGTATTTATAATGGGTGTCATTCCATGGTGCACCCTTTCAAGGTTAGGTCATGATGATTCCCTTATGAGTCACAATGTGACAACCTCCATGAAGTGGGTCCAAACTACACCCATTAATTTCTATAGTGTGACCCGCATGGGAAGTAGTGTAAATGCTCCTAGATAGAGATCCTGATTCCTTGAACAAGTAGCATCATGGAATGACCCCTTTTTATTAAAACAAAAATTTCTTCTTATTGAGAAATTTTATCTACCAACACCCAAAGACTCACACCAATCATTATTCCTAGAAACTACCACTCCCAAGACATATCATATATCATTGAGAACACAATTAAAACTCCCATCCCTCTACGTAGGACCAAAAATTCATATTTTCCCTGATTTCAATAAACTCATAATAAAATAGGTCATTATAAAAGGATAGAAAAGAGGGTAAATACCTTACATTTTAATTTTTTTGGTTCTATATTATATGTTCATGTTGGGTCAGATTCTATGGATAAGTTGGTTACTAATAACCATAAATTTTTTTAATTAAATATGGGAGTAAAAAATTTAGTTACCTTTATCGGTATAGTGAAAATATGGGGATCAATATAAATAGGTTTTAAATGATTCTAAAAAATTCCCATAAAAATGATATAAATGATTCTATATCTAATAGTGGGGGAAAGGAAACCTTATCTCTTGATATGGTTGAGTTGGATAAAATCCCAAATAGGAGATTTTTTAGATATAGAATTAGTAGGATAACCCAAGTATGATGATACATCTAATAAGGTAAAAGAGGTTACATAAGATAATATTAATATATAAATTGTGTGTTCATTATTAATTATTGAATGATGGTTTATAACCTAATTATTATGAATAATTCATGAAAATAATGGATTATAGATAGTGGGAGTTAGAAATGAAGTTTAGAATTTCATCATTACATGCTAATGAGACCTAGAAACTTACTCATTTACGAGATTAGAACAAGGAATTGCACACAAAATGGTTATATCATTTCAAGGAAGAAGATGATTATTTGAGAAAATATATAGAAATTCAGGTTTTAAATGGATTTAAATATATGGTGGGTCTATATTACACTGAAATTTTATTAATTTTTTAAAAATAACCACTATTATAGTTTATTGATCATTATATCTATAAAGGGAATACATTTTTTATAGCTAGATATGAAGACTACCCTTCTTCATAAATATTTAGGGGAGGATATCTACATGGATAACCCTAAAAAAAATTGTGTCTAGAAAATAGGATCTTATTTACATACTTACCAAGAGTCTCTATGGGATGAAGGAGATACCAAGTTATAATAATAATAAATTTAATATATTAATTGTAAATAAGGGTTATAAAATATGAAAAACGGACTAGTTTTTCCATTTAAAATAATTTGTAAATTTTACTATGATACTATTATTAATTTTGGATAATATTATCATTTTAGGGGATATTAGTAAAATAATAATTGAGTTTAAAATTTAATTATCAAAATAATTTTGAATGAAGGGTCTGGGGGAGAGAAAAAATATTTATGGATGAGTACCATTTTAAATCATTCTAGAATAACACCGATGATATCAAAAACTATCTACGTAGAGAAGGTTTTGAGTAGTTTCAATATATAGGAGGAAAATCAAGTTTCTATTCATATTTAAATTCATTTAAATATGTATAAGGAATAATAAAAAAGATAAATGATGTATGTGACTACATTGATAAAATACATTATTCCTTAATAATAGGTATTTTTGATATATATCATGGTTTTCACTCTACCAGTCATAACACATACAATGGGAGTTGTTAGCAGGTTCATGGAATATCTAGGAAGAAAACATTTAGAGGGTGTGAAGTGGGTGTTAAGGTACTAAAATTAGATCAAGTATATGTTTTTTACTTCAAGTGAATGGTGAATTTAAATGGATTTATTTATGTAGATTATTTTTGTGATCATTAGAGAAAAATGAGTAGAACAAAATATGTTTATACTTGTGGAGGCACAAATTTTAGTTAAGGTTTAGAATTATAGAATATTATATAATTTTCTACTATAGAGGTGGAATATTTTATTGTTATTAATGAAATTAAGAAGATGATATGTCTGAGGAGCTTTTTGAATGATTTATATTTGGAGAAAAGGTAGAATGCATTATATTTTTATAGACGGAGTGTGATATATCTTATAAAGAATCCAATATTCCATTCCTGGATGAATCATTTTTATTTAAACTAATATTTTATCATAGAATTATTATGTTATGGATCTTTGAACTGGAAGAAGATTCATGTAATCTTGAATCTAGATGAAATGATCGTGATTGTGATATCCATTGAAAATTTTGGCATTTTTGCACCTAAATTGGGTTTTAGAGAGTTAAAGAAGTGGGGGGACTAATGAAATATGGATAATTAAAGTAGAATATTATTGGAGGAGTGTATCTCTATAAATAGTCACTAAGTGGGTTAATATTGAGATACATTGATTCGTATTTTATAGAGACTAGAATATACAATGAAACATAACATTATAATCACTCATATAAATTCATATCGGTTTTATATGCAATTAATTACAAGAATTTATGGTATTATGTGGGGTTTATACAAGGTTATAGAAATAAATTTTTAATAGGATATGAAATAGGACATGAAGAGGTTATTTTTTTCATTGATTCATATATAGAGGAGCTGAAAATTTGTTTCACTTGGAATAATGTATCAACATGTAAATTTATTGTATTTTATTAAATTATTTAAAGGTATTTTTTTCTATAATTGGAAATATCTTCATATCTCCCCTTGAATAGTTAAATTTTTCCTCACCTATATATGCATGTGGTATTATTCCCATGTCATATAAATCACTATGTTCAAATTGTTTAATTTTTTGTATTTTTCTATATTTTTTTGTAACACCACCCTAACTGGGCCAAAAAAAATTAATATTAAAATGAAGTGGGTTTTTAAATGGTGTGATATGTTTTTTATAGATTATTTATTTTTATTTTTTATGTTTATTGTTTTTTTGGGTTTTATAAGAAAATAAAAAAAGACTCTTGAAAGCATTATTCTTGATAATGATACTATTTAAAGTGTATTGAGCTATCTCTTATCAACCATGAAATATTAGGTGATCTACAAGAATGTGTATAACAACACTCAGGTTGAATTCAAAATGATTATACTTTTATTTTAGAACCAATTCTTTTCTTTTATCTTTTTAATTAAGGGGTTTTTTTATTCATAGAGAAAAAGATAATTATTTGATGATTGTTGATCAATTAAAAAACTTGATGTATATTAGGTTGTGTTCATTATTTAGGATTTAATATTTTGATGTTATTGTGATGAAAAAACATTATAATAAATTGACATCCACTATATAATATGATCTATATTATATTTACCATATATCTTATCTTTAATTTAAATCTAAACTAGGATACTAATCTTAGTAAATTATTGTTTTTGGAAGGTTCAATAATTCATGATCCCTTATGTATTTTAGGTTCCAATAATCAATGAAATTCAAATGAATGGCTATATATTCCCCTAAACCATGAGATATTTACTCCAAAATACACAACATTAACAAAAAGGACATTATACGAGAATAAATATTAATCACTTAACATCCTAAAAATATAAATCACACAAATGGTTGAATTAGTTAACTACTATGATGATTAATAATATGATTATGATTCTTATAATGATATGGTAAAATAGAAATAAAAATAAGGGGATAAGGTAAGAGTTGTGCACCCCAAACTCGCACACACCAACGATGGAATAGAAACAAGAACTTCTAGAATAATAAATAGAGATTTTGGAAAGGATTTCAAATTTAATTTAAATTAATTATAAGAACATTTTAGTAATCTATAGAAAGTATATTAGAGTAATATTTAATAATAATATTTCATGAACTTGAAAACTAAAGTAATTGTACCCATAAAAAGTAACCAAAAATAAAAAAGAAAATGATGTAAAATAAGAGTGGATGTGAGGTCTCACAAGTTGAAACTTTAGTCTAGTATATCCTTAAATCGTTTTATCATGGATTTGTTGAGCCAATTTCTCTATGTCGTGTGATGAAGTGAAAAAAAAAATCAATGGGGGGGGGGAAGGATATACATTTATAGCCCAATAGGGAGGGATGGTTTCCCTCCAATTGTATCCTCAATGTTGGCCACCAAATTTGACCCCCCAAACAACCTTATCATGAAAATAGTTCTTTATAATGTTATATATCAATATATTAACTATCCACCCACAAAAATTTATAATATCCAATCTAAATATATGGGTGTTTTTCTAATCCATTTTATTTTTTTATATTATTATGATTTTCCATGGCCTAAATGATATTGTATTTATTGTTATGAAAATAGAATGAAATCATAGAAACATATTTTGGAATGTTTATTACAGTCATATTGACCTTATATTAAAAACGTTTATTGAATTTGTATTGGTGTAAAATACAATAATTTGGGTTTTATTTTAAATTCAGGTAGACTTATAGGGTTATAATTTTTTCTTATGATGATATACATATATAATTATTTCTCTCTTTAATTTTTTTTCTATTTTTTATTGGAATTTGTTTTGTATTCAAATGGAGTCTCATGGAACTATAAATTTTCTATGGGACCCAGAAAATAGAATGTTACTACTGATCAATTTCATTTGATAGTATCATTGGTCTTTCCTTGTGTGATCCAAATGATCTGTTAAATGGATAAAATAGCTAGTGATATATCCGAATAATTTTCAGAATTTTTTTAGGAATATTGGAAAAAAATAATCACATAATTTGGATAAGATTCATGATTGTTTAAGTTAAAATTATAAATTTCATTAAAAAAGTGAGGATTGTGTTAGTCTTTATAGATGAAATTATCATATATTCAAATATTAAGGAAGAACATGGAGGTTATTTAATTATTACAGTAAATACATTTAGAAAGGAGAAAATGTATTCCAAATTAATAAACTATGAATTATTTATAAAAAAATTATCATTATTTGATCATGTATTTACAATAGAGGAAATATCTTTAGACCCCTCAAAGGGAGAGGTGATTTAAAAATCGACCAAGTTAACCATTGTTACAGATATATGTAATTTTCTTGGATTGTATGGATATTATCAATGATTTGTGACAAATTTTTGATGACTATGAAATTATCTAACCAAGTTAACTCAAAATGGATTTATATTCCTTTACACCGAGGAATGTGAAGAAAATTATAAGGAACCTAAGAGAAGGTTGTTCGTAGTACTTGTACTCACAATACACTATAGTGGAGAAGAATTTTAGATATTTATAGATGAATCAAAGAAGGTATTAAGATATGATTTCTAGAAAAAACAATTGGTGTTAGATTATTCCTCACACCAACTGGATTTCCATGTGAAAAATCACTATAAAATGATATGGAGATCACTAAATTAATATTTTTATTAAAGATATGGATCTAATATCTCTATGGTGAAAATTATAAAATATATATTGATCAAAAGATCATACAATATATATTCATATAGAATTATTTTAAAATTCTCCCAGTGAGTTGGATTTTATTTATCAAAGGCTATGATTTTATAATACATTTACACCCTAGGAAGGGAAATATGGTTTCTAATTCTCTAAGAATAAAGGATCATGATATCTTATCCATGATGTGGTTATAAAGGGATCCAATAATAATGGATTTATAGAGGATAAACCTTTAAATAATAATATAATTGTATAAATACCCTTTTTCACAAATATAGCTCAATCATACATCCAAGTAAAGACCAAGGAGGTGAATAATGAGGATATAGAGCTACAAAATATTATATATAATATTATATAATTTAAATTTTACAATGATGGAATTATAAGATTATGGAAATGAATGTGCAGTTTTTCAATACCATAATTGAGTAAGGATCTATTTGATATTTCACATAGCTCATAATTATCTATTAATCAAGGAATTATGAAGATTTATATAGATATCAAGGGTCAATTTATGTGAAAAAACACAAAGAGAGTGATTGTAGAGTATATTTCTCGATGTTGGGTTTGCCTGTATGTTAAGGCTAAATGACTGAATACTTTGTGGATGATGTTACCATTAGATATAATTTTATGTAAATGATAGAATATCACTATATATTTTATTATGGGTCCTCCTATGTATTATAAAGGATATAACTCTATTTGTGTATTATTTCATCACCTTATGAGGTTAGCATATTTCATTACTATTCAATATGATTTCTCACCCAATCAACGTTCATGGATATATATATATATATATAGGTTTAAGGGTTAATAGAGTATCATATTTTACTATATTTGATTGGTATATGAGGTTTACCTCAATGTTTTGTTAGATTCATTAGCATGGATTGGATAAAAATATGATCTTCAACACTAATTATCAACCTTAAACTGGTGGTTAATCTGAAAGTACAATTCAAACTCTAAAAGATATACTAATATCATACTAGATAAATTTTAAATAAAGTTGGTATCAACACATTCCCATAGAAGAGCTCTCATAAAATAGAAATTTATATTCTATAATTCAAATGGAACACTATTGGGCTCTATATGGGAAAAGGTGAAAAGGTTTAAGTTATTGGGATGAAGTTGTAGAGAATAAACCACTTGTTCCAGATCTTTCCTCAAGAAATTTTACAAAATAATGAAACCATTATCTGGAAAATTAAAATTTCACAAATTTGACTGAAAAGATACTCTAATAATATTTTATGAGATTTATATTTTGATGTTAGTGGCAAGGTACTTATTTAAATATCACTACAGAATAGGATTATGAGATTTATGAGGAAGGTAATGTTGATTGCTAAATATTTAGACCCTTTTGAAATCCTTGATCACATGTGGATGGCAGTTTATCATATTTCATTAAAAAAACCTCCCCCCAAGTGAATGATATGTTTTTTATATCATTTTTTGGGAAGGAAATACCTATCCCTTCACGTGCACTAAAATAAAAGGTTGTACCACTGTAATGTGATCTCTCTTACAAGGAAAAACTTGTAGAAATATTGGATAATGATGATAATTACTATGAAATAAGACATGTAATATGGTTAGATTTTATAGAGAAATCTAAATTTTAAATAATAATAATGAAAATATAAAGATATAATATGGTATAGGTACCCTCATTTTTTGCATCAGAGTAAAAAAATTGATGTAAAAATTATTTTATGAGGTGTACATGTATGACATTAGGATTTTAATATATATTTCCCTTTGAATAAATACTGTGTTTGATCAATTTTTTCAAACACAACACCAAAATAAAATGAACCATGATAAATTTTATTTAAATAAAATATTACAATACTATATAAACATTAATAAATTTTGAGAATAAAATATTAATCATCATTAAGAAAACTAGAAGATGAATAAAACCAATAGTGTATAAAAATAATAAAAACCTAAAATCTGTATTGTCGTGGTTTTCTATGAAGATCAAAACCCTTCTTATAACTATTGAAAGAAGGATGGACATTCTAAATATAGTAGATATTCTAGGAGAGATGTGAATGAATATGATGAATGATTTTAGTAATTCATATAAGGTTATATATTGAAATTAAATATGGACATTTGATATATGGTCTTAGGATATATTTAAATGTATAAAACCCATGTGGACTGACCCTTTGTATGTTTATGAGGCTCATGGTACTTGGTGGATTCTAGGATGTATCTTGGAGGTTTCGGCTGCTGAAAACACTAGAACATAGAGATTACATGGTGTGTAAAATGTACATGCTATGTAAATGAGGTTCATGTATCGCTAAGTTTGGTTTAGGAGATGCTTCATGACAAGTAAATAGTTAGGGTTAAATAATAAAAATTCTATGTGTTTTTTGGTGAAAATCGATGCATGATATTTGCACAACATTTAAATTGTTTACACTCCATGTAAATCACCCATGCATTTCATTTTTAATGGGTGTAATGGAATAGGTTTTTTTCACAAAATCTATGGATGTGGTGCATCCCATTCTTATTCAATGTGACTACTGCTCCCTTACTTGTTATTTTGAGATACCATTTATGGGAATCGGTCCTTGGGCATTCGTCTTTGATATGTGGTGATCCAAGGAGGGTTATACCTCCATTTCTTGTGGTTACTTATTCATTTGATATAGTTTTCCTCTATTTTTTCCCATGGGATGGATGATAATCTAATATGTTTCTAATGGGTTCTTCTTGGTTAATCTTGTTGTCATTGTGCTTTGGAATCCTCAGATGGATGTTGTTCTTGTGGGAGAGATGATCAAAGATCTACAACATTGGTTCATTCTTGTGTGAAGAATGCTGACAGATTTTGAAGAAGGGAATTAATTTTTTTTCTTACAATATTTATGTGAAATCATAAATAAATCATCATTTATCCATTTTTATCAAAATTTAATTAACCTAATAATTATTTGTACTAGATTAACAAAATTGGATAGCGATCACATGTTGCCGATATTGTAGTTTTGCACTTTGATTGTGGTTTGCATCATGATTTTCTAGACAGTGTGATATCTATGTTTTATGATTTTATAGATTGTTATTATTGTTTTAATAGAATGATGAAATTGTTAAAGAACTTAAATCAATAATTAATTGATAATTATTTGTATTGAGAATTAAAGAAGAAGCATGTTTGTAATCTGATGGTTAATGTAATTTAACGATAATCAAATTGATATAATGCGCATGGTAAATTAAAATTTATCATCCAGGTACATATTTGAATTGATAAATATTGTGAATCATGTTTACATTTAATGATTATAATTTAAAAGGAATTTTAATTGAGAATGGTATATTTCTAGGTTGTTGAAACCAAACATAAATTCTAAGAGTATCTTTTTATTTTGATAGATTGTTATAGCTTGATGCCTTAGGTTGGTGTCATAGGAATTATTAATAATGAATCAATTAATTAAAGGTAGAATAATATCTAGTTGTGTGATAAAGATAATGTTTTTTGATAGGTCCTAAGTTTCATTTTTTCTTAAGATGGTTGAGTGCCTTGTTTTGGAGCCATGAGATCTTGTTTTCATGAGAAGGTTGAATGCCTTATTTTGAAGGCCTGGTTCCCCTGTTAGATTTTTTTGGTTGTTACTATTGTTTTTGTTATGTGATATGGATACTATCCTAGTGATATGATCCCGATATAGATGATACTTGGATGGATGATGTGATATGGGGTGGGGAGGCCTAGATGTGATGTGATCCTGGGATGGATTTTGTTATATGGGACAGGGAGGCCCAGATGATGTGGTAGAAGATGACACCTATGATGGTGAGATGCATCGGTATATGAATGTGGGTGTTGGGTATGAAATTAGAGGTGATATAATGGGTTAAATATGGTCCATCCAATTGATTAGATGCTAAGATATGGTATGCTCTCTTAAATCTATTTAATTTTCCATGTATGAGTTTCTTGTTTTTATCTGCATTCCTTTCCCCAATGCTTGAGTTAGGTGGATGTTATTGGATGCATTTTTCCTATTGGTGGTGGCATAGGATGGTTTCCTTAGTGTACCCATATATTAAATGATGTTATTAAGAAATAATTTTTTAACCCACGGGGTTAGTTGATGATGGAATGTAAATGATAGAATTATGTTAATCTTGATAAACTGTGGAATTGGTTTGGATTACGCCTGGATGACATGGAAATTACTATGTTATTTGACATAATTTATTGAAATGTAATGTAATGTGGAATAATTTTAAGGGTTAATTAATGGATAATTAATTAATTAATGGGGAGAAATGGTTTAAAAATAAAGGATGTAATTAATGTAGCTCTTTTATATGATTGTGTGATTATAGGATATTTGGTCTTAGTAGTGGAAGCCAAGAGTCTGAGATAAGTAAGCTTTAGTTGATTCTATGACTATGTTATGCCCATAGTGAGGTTTTGAGATATATTATATCATGAATATTCTGTGATTTCATACGCTGCCCCACCTATGTCAGTTAGGGAGACTGACACCCAATGGAATCTGGGAGGGTGTTTTTGCAAACATCCTAGTGGGAGGATGGATAGATGACTACCCCCTCTCGCCCCACTCTCTTCTTATGGTAGTTAATTGTGTTAGTATGTAGGGTGGTTAGTTTTATCATATACGTGTATAGTGGGATGTGATTGATTATGTTTACTTAACACATGTTTATTATCAAATATAGTATCCCAATGATTGTTATATCTATGAAAAGTATATGCTATGATCACTTGAAATACATACTCGGTGTATGGTATGTAATGATTTGAGGTATAATCACTAATGTTTGATACACATAAAATGGGATGTGGTGGATCCTTATAAAGTAATTGATTACTATATATGTATATATTGATAGTATTGTGTGGTTTTTTGATGCAAAAATTACATGTGTTTGTGCATTGCCTATGTGTTTTCTATCAGGCATACATTTGGAGAGAGATGCTTAGGACATGCAACATTTGGGAAGAGCACCAAACTAATAGGGAAGTAGTATATGTGTACCATTGATTTTCATTATTATATTATATTATCTTTTGTATGAAATACATTGTGATATATTGTTAAGGTGAGGCTTGAAACTTTGTATACCTATTTAGGTGATGAGTTAGTTTCACTATTGTTCATTGTGCTCTATTATGTTTTCTTTATCTTTTTTTACAAGAGGATCTAGGCAGGATACTACTGAGTATACTGTTATTCTCACCATACCTATATATTAACTATTTGTTAGTTTATCTGGATAAGGTTGGTGATTGGGATAGATATTACTAGCTTGAGGTTTAGTAGGGGTTGTTTGGGCTTCATGTTCACTACCATGTTTACCATTTTTTGTACATGTAGTTTTCCTTTTAGTTTTTAGCATTGTATGGCATGAATATTTTTCACTTGGGATTTCTAATATATATATGCGCGCGTGTGTGTGTCTGATTAGGTTATGGTTTTTGTATCCTTTTTATCTCTCTCTTCTTTATGTTTATCTTAGGGGGTAATTCCTCCCATACACTTGTTTTTTATACCCTTGATACTAGTTTTGAACATGAGGCCTACTGGAGCCGGGACATAGGCAGTCACTATCTCTATTCCCTCATTGTGGAATGTTTTTGTGGAGGGGGTTCATGATAAAGTAGTTTCAAAGGTTCGGGTTGAGGGGTATGATGGGGGGTTGGAGTTAGGTACAGGTGTGGTTTCATGGTTTTGTAAGGGAACAATGTCAGCTAAGTCTAGTAAATGATGTAAACATGGGAGACCAGCTGAGACATAGGTATTTAGGCCCCCCTATGGTATGATGAAAGAAACTTTATGTTTACTGATTATACTAAATGAAGTGATTCTTGTAGTAGGGTAGAAACCAAGGAAAGGATCAAGCGTTATTCTTCTTTGAGCATGTGTTTGAAATGGGTAGACCTTGGGACAAGATAAAACCTTAAAGAATATAATAAATAAACTAATTAATTAATTTAAAATAATAAATATTCATGTTTTAGGAGCTCTAATAGTTTGTTATTTTTGTATTCATGGATCCCAGTCGACGTCCTTGTCTGGTTCATACCGAATAGGTATAGAAGGATGTGGCTATAGATCGTCGTAGAGTAGACATCGACAACGATGACACATAGAGGATGACACTTTGAGAGATTTAGTGTCAGAATCTTTATATGTATGAGATAGACATTTTAGATGTAATTATATAGGACTGGTTATAGGATATTGATATAACTTTGAGTTCAATCCTTGATCGGAAGGAGAACTGGGTTTCATTGGCCATGACGATGCAGCATGGAGTAGCATGGAAATGGTGGTTCATGTTTCATGGGGATTATGAGGAGTTTGTAGTCTTGTGGGGGAAGTTCTAGCACCATTTCAAAGAAGATTTTGTTTCTTTGACCATGAAGGTAGCTAGTTTCCAAAATCTTCTCACCCTTTGGTAGGGGAGATCTAGTGTGTGAGAGTTCGAGATCTATTTTAGGACCCTTCTGCAATATGCTTCAAACCTATTGTCATATTAACAGTCCAATGTGAGTCATTTTGTGGAGGATTTTCATCCATATATCTAGCACTAGGTCACCCTTTTTATGCTGAATATGTATCTTGAGGTGTTGGAGAGATAAGAGGTTATAAAGAAGACACTATCCAAAACCATATCATAACATGAGGGGATTCATATGGATTCCTCATGAAGTGGATTTGTGGTCTAGGGATCCCAGTTATTAGGATAAAAGAGTTTTCAGTCAGCCAAGGGTAGGTCCCATCCCTCATCATCTCTTTTATCCAGGGGTGGTATCTCTAAGACCAATTACAAGTGATTGTACATGTGTTTTTATTGTGGAGTATGATGTCATCATCCATGAGAATGCCTAAACATTCTGGGAATTAAGTATGTTCTTGGTGATCCTCTTCATGTTCCACCATTGAGGTACTTTTAGCTGAGGTATCAACAGTTCGGTGCCACATTTTTGGATCAGCAGAGAAGAGTTGGGGTAGGTAGAGGACAACCTCGAGAGGCTCCTCATCCTTATAGAGAAATCCATGCTCTAGGATGTGTTCATTAGTAGGGTCATAGAGGTCCTGGAGTAGGTCATGGTCATATTAAAACTGTATCATTACTAGCACCAGGAGAGTCAGACATAATTTGAGGTTACCTTTGTTTTTTCTACATGGGTGCATAATTTGTTTAATTCAGGAGTGACACACTTATTTATATCACCTATCCTCATCCATTATTTGGGAGTTGAGGTATATAGTATTCTATTCCTCTTGTCATTGACTATAATGGTTGGAGGCCAAGATGACTTCTATGAAGAATATAGAGACAATGAGCTATTTATGGGGAATCACTTATCTTGGGGAGATTTCCTATTTTTGGGAGTATAGCCAAGTGAAATCATCCTTGGCTTATATTGGTTGTATTCAGTGTAGGCTATCATGGATTTCTCCAAGATTTAGGTTGTGTTCTATGATTCTGATAAAGAACCGGTGGTGTTTTTGGACAGTGAGACCCTTCGTTTGGTTAGAGGCACATTTTGTCCTTATCTTCATTAATGGATGAGCTAATTCTGAGCTCATTGGAGGTTCAAAATTTTGAGTTTCCCAGGGATGTGGAAGAGTGCCGCAATGTCATTTCATAGGAGGTTGTATCATTTCCCCCATTGATAGTAGATCAAATTTGGGATCGAGCTACAACTAAATGTTTCTCTTATCTCAATGTATCTATATAGGATGGTTTCTTATGAGTTTCGAGAGATGTAATTATGGCTCGATGATCAATTAAAATAAGTTTCTGTTTGGATGAGTGAGTCTCTTTGGGGTGAGACAGTTTTTTTATTGTGAAAAGGATACAGAAATTTTGCAACTTTGTATTGATTATCATCACATTAACCATTTAATAGTGAATAATTTATATCATATTCCGTAGATTGATGATTTATTTGATCAGATAAAGGGTGTAATTTGGTAATCAAAAATTGATTTGTGGTTAGGATATCATCAGATATGGGTGATGGATAATGATATCAAGAAGACTACTTTCCATTATCATCATGGTAATTTTGAGTTTATTGTTATTCCATTTGGTGTGATGAATGTTGCATCTATGTTCATGGGGTTGATGAATGCATTTTTCAGAGAGTTCCTCGATAGGTTAATAGTGGGTTTCATTGGAAAAAACATTGTGTTATCTGCATCTAAGGAGAAGAATACAGAGCATATTTCTTCTGTTTTTGGAATTTTTTTGTCTTGAGAAGCTAGTTGGGATGTTGTCAAGGTGTGAGTTATGGGATCATGAAGTTAGTTTCTTGGGGAATGTGGTGTCCTAGTAGGTATTAGTTTTGTATCCATTGAAGATAGAGGTATTTGTGTGTTTGGAAGACCCAAAGATAGTGGAAAAGGTGCATATTTTCCTCAGTATTGTAGGATATTACAGGAAGTTCATAGCCGATTTTATTTGGTTGCAATGCCTCTAATAGACTTGACCTGGAAGGATCGTGAATTATTTTAGATTTTCCAGTGTAAAGAAGCTGTTGAGTACTTGAAGGAGAAGTTGGTCTATGATCCAGTTCTTTTTTTTCAGCTGAGGGAGTTTAGTTTGAGGTTTTCTATAATTCTTCACATCTTGGGTTGGAATTTTTTTTTGATACACCAAATACCAGTTGTTTCTTTTGGGTATCAATAGTTATTTCCCCACAAAGTTTGGGAGGTGTTTTTTTCTTTGAAATTGTGTAGACATTACCTCACCGGTGATTGTTTTGTGCTTTTTACTGACTATAAGAGCTTGAGGTATGTCTTCTCCTTGCATGAAATGAACTTGTGTCAGTTTCGATGGATAAAATTCTAACCGGATTAAGACTTTTTGATTTTTTACATTCTTGGAAAGAATTTATATAGCTAATGCCTTTTGAAAAAGTAAAGTAGTAATTTTGTGTGTGAATTTAGGGACTCCTGGAGAGTGATAGAAGAACTCCCAGTGATTCATATTAATATGGGATAGATTAGAGGGATATGTTTTATTTTACAGATAAAGATTCAATCATATTAGGTATAGTAGGTGGAGGAGTCCAAGTTGAGGGATTCTGAGGTGGATTTCTAGAGAGACTGAGTTTTTTTGGATATTCCCTTGATGGTTGGTCTGAGGATGGAAAACATGGAGTGTTGTTTCAGGGAATGTTTTTCATTCATTCAATGATTCATGAGATGGTTCTAAATGAGTTATATAGTTCTTTTTTTTGGTACATCATATCTTAATAAAGATGTTCCATGAATTGAGAGGTTAGTTTTTGTGGCCTGGGTTGAATAATTCCGTTGCAGAGTTTTCATCTCAATATTTTTTCTTCTAGAAGGTAAAGGTTGAGTGTTATTTTCTAGGTGGTTTTCTCTAGATAGTAGATGTCCCCCAATGTATGTTGGAGTAACTATAAATTGACTTCATTTTTTATTTACGTTAAGCTTCACAAGGATATGATGCTATATGGGTGATTGTGGATCGTTTGATGAAATTTAACCACTTTACAGTGATCAGGGAGTCGAACTTAGTAGAGGTTTTGTCAAGGATGTATATAGAGGAGGTGGTGTAACTCTATGGATTCTTGGGGTTGATCATTTATAATTGAGATAATAATTTTATCTCTAGGGTGTGGAGATATATATGGTTTTATTTTGGTTCTCAGTTATTCCTTACCACTGATTTTCATTTGCAGATGGAAATTCAGATAGAGTGGACCATCTTGAATCTTGAAGTTATGTTCCACTCTTATGTCCTAGATTTTGGAGTCTCGTGGATGATGCACCATTCTTCGGTGTAATTTTCTTAAAATAAATGTTTTCAATATTCCTTTGGTATGGTGTCATTTGATAATTTGTATAATCTACCTTTCCATTATCCATTTTGTTGGACTCGGGTCAGAGAGGCATCAATTGTCAAGTTGGAACTTGTATAGAATCCGAAAGATATGGAATATGTAATTCTTGAGAGTATGAAATAAGTCCATAATCTTCATAAATAATTCAATGATCAAAGGATAATACCTTGGGATTTTGACATTATATGTCACATGGTCCAAATTATAACTCATCATTTTGGGAAGAGACGGTTTGGTCAGGGGAGTAAGCTTTATCCTAGGCCTGTCAGGCCTTTCATGTTTTTGGATCATTTTACAGCCATGGAATAAAATATAGTAATTCCCAAAAACACAAGCCTGACACATGATGTTTTTCATGTTTCACAACTTTTTTTTATTTTCATGATGACTTCCATTACATTGATTGGGGTGAGATCAATGATGATACTGATGCGAACTTCGAGGAGCATCCTATGGATATCCAGGACCTTCATAAGAAGTTGTTATGGGGGAATTTTATTTCCTTGGTTTGTGTCTTTTTTTGTGTGTGGCATGATGGCATGAAAGAGAGTACCTAGGAACATTTCTCATAGAAGTTCTCTTAGTACCCTAATATATTTTATGTTTACATATTCTGTTGTAATGTTGTTCTCTTGGGGATGAAGACCATTCTAGTTATGAGCTTTAATTCTCTTGTTACTTTTCATGTATTTAATCTTATTTGATAGGTATCTTAATAAGGATAGTGCTAGGATCTGGTTGATGTGGCTTTATGGTTTTGTGCTTGTTTCCCCTAAGTTAGGTTGTTGACCATTGGTGATGGTAAGTTTTTTGGGAGTTATCTTATGGGGTAGCTGTTCAGATGACCCCTTTTCGTTTCCTCTCTACGTTTGGTTTTGGATTCTAAAGGATGATAATTTTTTGAGAGGTTTCTAATGTAAGAGACCATATCTATATGGACCGAACCTTTGTGTGTTTCCAAGGATCTTTGTTCTCAGAGGAGTCTTGGAAGTATCCTCAAGTTGTTGGATGCTAAAATGTTAGAGCAAGGAGATTATATGCCATTTAATATTTACACAATGTGTAAATGAGGATCAATAATTGTTAAGGAATATTTATGGGATGATTCATGACTTGAAAATAATTAGGGTTAAATAATAAAATGTGATGAAATTTTTAGCGACAACTAACACATGACATTTACATGACATGTAAAAGGATTACACATCATGTAAATCCCCTATGCATAATATCATTAAATGGTGCAGCCAGTTAGGTTTTTCATAATTCCTATGGCCATAGTGGATCCCTATCTCATTCATGGAAACCAACAACCCCTCCCTTGGTTTTTTGAGATCCCTTTGTCTTGAATTTATCCCTGAGCATCCATCATCGATCCAGGGTGATCTAAGGTGATTTCTACCTATGTTTCTTAAAGGCCCTTCTTTGTTTGGTTTTGTTTTCCTCCCTTCATTTTTTTTCTATTTGATTTTGAATGATCTCCCATGTTCCTAATAGATTTTTTGGGTTACTGTTGGTCTGGTAGAGATACGAAATCTTCAGATGGATGCAGTTCTTTCTGGAGAGGTGATCAGAGATTCACAACTTTTGTCCCTTTTTGTGTGATATATGTTAATAGATTTTGAGCCTGGTATAGATGATACTAGGATGTATGATTTGATATGGGGTGGGGATTCCTGGATGGGATGTGATCCTAGGATGGATATTTTTATATATGTAAGTGAGTCCCAGATAATGTGGTAGTAGAAAAGTCATGTGATAGCGAGATGCCTCCGTATATGCATGTGGGAATTGAGGATGACACCAGAGGTGATGGAATAGGTTAAAAATGGGATCACCCATTGATGATATACTGACAGATAGAATTATTTCTCTAATCTATTTAATGGAAAATGACCGAGATTCTTATTTTAATCTATATTATCTTCCCCACTTCTTAAGGTATTTAGATGTGCTTGGCTGCATGTTTCATCCTAGTGGTAGAATAGAATGATTTTCCTAGGGTAGTTTTTTATAGAATGATGCTATTAATAAATAAATGTTACCCAAAAGGTTAGTTAATGATGGAATCCAAATTCTAAAAATATGTTGATCTTGACAAACCATGGACTTGGTTTGGATAATTCCTTGAGGGAATGGACATTACTCTAATATTTAACGTAATGTATTGTAATTCAATGTAATGTGGAATAATTATAATGCTTAGTTGATGGATATTGAATAAATTAATGGGGAGAAATGGTTTAAAAATAAAGTAATCAATTAATGTATCTCTTTATTATTCTTGTGTGCTAACAGGATATCTGGTATTAACAGTGGTAGTCAAAAGTCCAAGCGACAATAGATGTAGTTGAGTCTAAGACTGGGTTATTCCCATTGTGTGGTTGTGAGTTATATCATATCAATTATATTCTATGATTTCATAGGCTAACCCACCAATGTCAGTTATGGTGACTGCAAAACAATGGACTGTGGGAGGGTGTTTTCCCCAACATCCCAGTTGAAGGGTGGATTGCTGACTACCCCTTCTGGCTCTACTATCATCTCTTCATTGTTACTTGGGGTGGTGTTCACAATAGTTAGTTTTCCCATATATGTGTATACTAGTATGTGGTGGATTTGTTTTTATTTCACAAAAATGTATTACCAGATATTGTATACAAAAGATTATTATTGGTATAATAGGTATACGTAGTGATGGCTTGAGGTACTTCCTCAATGTTTGAGATGTAATGGATTGAGGTATAATACTTGACGTTTGATACATGTCATACAAGATGTGGTGGATCCTGTAATACTAATTGGTTACTATATATGGATATGTGGATAGGATGATGTTGTTTTTTGATATGCGAGGTTCATGTGGTGGTGCCATGCCTTGGTATTTTTATGTTGACTTACTTTTGGAGAGAGATGTTCAAGATGTGCGACGTTGGGGTAGAGCGGAAAACCAGTGGGGAAGCAGGAGCGCGGTACCCTTAATGCTCATTATTATATTATATTCTCTCTTGTATGCGATATTTGGTGACAACTAGCCATGGTGACGTTGGGTACATAGTATACCAGTTTGGGTGACGAGTTAGTTTCACTTTTTTTCACTATACTTTAGCATGTTTTGTTTTTCTTTTGTACGAGAGGCTTGGGAAAGGATCTGACTGAGTATACTATTATCCTCACCCAATGTATATATAAAATGATTTTCAGGTTAGCCAGAGTAGGTTTGTGATCAGGTAGGATATTAGTAGCTTGGGTTTTAGTAGGAGCAGTTTGGGATTGGTGGTTTCCGTCGTCTTTACTTTTTTGGTACTTGTAGTTTTCCTTTCAGTTGTTTAGCACCGTATTGAATAACTTGTTTTCACATGGGTTTTCTTTTATATGAATATATATATATATATATACACGTTTGAGGAGTTTTGGTTGTAATATACATCTTCTCTATCTCTTCTAAATGCTTCTCTTATAGTGTAATACCTCCCATATGCATGCTTATTATACCCTTAGTGCTATTCACAAACCTAAGGCCCACTAGAGGTGGGAATCGAGAAGTTACTATCTCTCTCCCCACATTGTGGTATCTTTATGGGGTGGGTGGTCATAAAAAATATGGTCATTGGATATATGGTCATTGGGTATAAATATATATATATAATGGACATATTAAAGTTAAATAATTGTTGATATTTTTTAAAAAAATTATACAAGTCAAAAATAACAAATAAGCAAACTAAAATATAATATTTTATTATTTTTTTACACGTGATTTATTATTAATCTTATTATTGTTATAAATTAAAGATTTTCTGTATTTATAAAATTCATAGAAATATTTTAATGTCATTTTTTGATAAATTTACATGGTAAGAAGATAAATAATTAATTTTATTAGGATATGGTTAAAATCATTTAATTTTAAAAGGGTATATTTTTCAAATAAATATTTTTTAAGGGTTGGGTATTTTTATCATAATAAATTGAACTGATATTTTTAAAATTATTAATATAAGGCAATGATTAAATTTGTAAACAATAATATTAAGAACCATTTAATCATTAATTAATATGGAATACTACTAAGATCACATGATGTTTGAAAAATCATTTTTCTAAAAAGCAGCTTATTATATATATATATATTATTTTAATTTAAATTTTAAATTTATAATGTTTTGAAAATAAATTATATTACATGGAGGTCAAATTTTTAATCAACACATCCAAATTATGAAATTGTCCCAATTTTATTTTTGGTCATAAAAATAAGTTACTGAGGTAAAAATTAAGTTACCGCGGTAAAGGTAAAATGAGGAAAAAGGGTTTAACTAAGAGGTAAAGAGTTAAAATATCTATAAAATTATATATAAATTTTTATGAGGGTATGAATGTCCCATATCTATTATTTTCAACATTTCATCCACTTTTAATGATAAAATGACAATATGACACCTTAAGTAGTGAATATTTACAGAAATTCCACACAAGTCACCTGTAAAAGGAACCTTCCTCTACCCATTTCAAACTACTATTTTCCTTAAAAACACTATTCAATTACTACCGATTTTCCTCTTATAAATACTTCTTATATGTTGGGTAGGATGTTACACCCAGACTTCTCACATAATTTTATTTTATTATTTTATCTGGCTTCAAATATATTTTGTTGAGGTTCGGGCCAAGTCCCGATTGGAATTTGGTGGTTTTGAGGATAAATGAATGTTTTTCGGATTGAAAGAATCCGACACATTGGAAGAGAATGGATGAAGCCATGTGGCTTTACCCAGGCCACCGTGCAGCCTGCTCAGTGTTCAAAAAATAATAATAAGATAAGTAATTAAATGAAAGAAAAATAAAATGAATTATAGATTGTTCTAATAAAAATAATAATGATAATATTTTTTAAGAATAATAATAATAATAATATTGATAATATTTTGTTATATTATTATTATTGTTATAATTATTATTACTAGAATTATTATTATCATTATTATTAGGTTCTCATTAGTTTTTTTTTAGGGTTCCCCCTTTTTATTTCGTATTTTTTATTCGTTTTTTCTTTTTTCTATTTCCAGTCTGCACTTTCTCTCCCTTCTCTATCCAATCGACCCATATGTGTCGAATCCTATGGTGCACACTTCCTCCCCTTGGCCACTCCTTTGGCCGGTGCTCCATCTCTCTTCCGGAAAACCACCTACCGGCGACCCGTTCCCCTCCGGCAACCTCGATCCAGCGCCCGACCTGCATCGCGCCGCCCTGCTTCCCCCCTGCCGCCCCACGCCGCCCCACGCCGCCCCCTTTTTGGCTGGATCTCAAGCACAGATCCCCTCTGGGAACCCTCTCAGCGTATGACCAGCCTCCCAAACCACACTCTGCTCCCCCTCTCCATCCGCCACACATGCGTTCTACCCTGGGTAAGCTTCTCCAGCCCCAGGGTTCTGATTTTAGGGTTCTATGTTGATATTCAAGGTTCGATCTCTTGATTTAGGGCTGTATTGGGTTTCTTTGTGCTGCAAATAAGGCGCGGTTGGAGTTTCACACCGTTTTCCAAAATATTCCCCACCCGAGGTACGCGATTCTATGATTAAGCATTTCTTGATGAGTTTCTTAGGCTTGCTTGTGTGTTTTGGTGTGTTCTATGGATTATTTAAATGGTGTGAAAATGTTTTTCAAAATGATTGGTTTTGTATTTGGATTCAAATTAGGCCATTCATGTGAAATTGGGTGTATTCTTGGTGCAATACCCCATTATGCATTGTGAAAGTGCTTTAAAAATTATGTAAAGGTTTTATTAAATTATTTACATTGTGCAAATCATATTATAGAAATGTGTTGGAGTGCATATGGTTTGGAAATATTATTTGGATGGGTAAATAGAGACTTCGGCATGTTTAGTGTTTTTTTTAATTTCTTGTGCGTGTAAGAATGTTTTATGAGATACTAATGTGGTGCGGAAGTAGTTTTTGAGGAGATCTGTTATGTAATTAATTTGGAAAATGGAGTTTACGCATGAAATTGGTGTATTCTTAACATAAGCCATTGTGTTCCCCTTTTTTAATTTTTTAGTAATTGAGTAAATGAATTATTAAATTGTGTTTGTGACGAGGAACATGGTTGGAAAGAGTTCTTGGGTGTATTTGGGCTTAAAAACAGTTTGGTGTATAAAAATGGTGACATTGGTGTGTGTAGTGACTTTTTTGGATTGTGCACTGTGTAAGTGATGTAATATGTGAAATGTGAACTTGTTGAGCACTAAGGGAAGCCTGGGTAACTAGGAGGGCAGACTAGAACTAATGTGCTATTGATTTGGAAGTGGATTCAGTCTGGTTTCACTTATCAGGATTGACGAAGACAACACTAACTAAACATGTGATATAGTTTGAGACCATTAGGCCCTGGGATGTGATTCCCTCCAAGTTTCTTGTTTACGAGAACATAGTTGGTTGTGGTTCTTATACCAACTTTCACTGAGATGTGAGGTTCTAGGGTCCCTTTGCTAGCTATTACCCATATGGCCCCTCCCATGATTAATGCTATTGACTACGTGGCCCTCACCGTCGGTACACAATGTGACATTTGGGTTACTACAAAAGTAAAGGTTTTTTTATTTGAAGTTTCATTCTTTTAAAAGTTGTTTTCATTAAAACTATTTCCCATTTAAATTGTTATAGATTCTTGTTTCAATATTAAACTTGCAAGTTTATTTGTCATTTAATATTTAGAGAATCCTTTTGTCTAGCATCATACTGAGAAATAAATCACACCCTACTTATACCCAAGGGCATAAGCAGAGTTGGTCATGTTTGATACTGGTAAGGGTAAAGCTTATGTATATGGTGACTCAGGTTGCTAGTGATATTCTTGGGTAGTGTTGTGGAGATTGCTTGTATGAGATACACCCCTTGCCTAGTGTTGGTTTTGGAATTTGTTTTTTGATTCCTTATTGGTTGTAGCCCTTTTTAGATTTTGTATTAAACTTGTGACCCTGAATATAAAAAACTTATAAAGGCTTGTTTGGTTGAGACTTCCCACATTGGTTATTTTTATATTGTCGATTGTTTTATTTTTTTATATTTGCATAAATTGTTCCCATTTGATAGTATTTGTACATGGTCACTTGAGCCAGCCTGCGGGGATTGGGAACTCCCTTCGGGCCTTGCCACATACCAAGTTGAGTGTCGATTCAGAAGATGCCTTAGCTTGGTGTGTGACAAATAGTTTGAGAGCCAGTTAAGATATTTCAGTCATTTTATTTGGGATGATTCTGGTTAGATAAGAGCTATAAATATCAAGGCTCGTAGTTTTGGTTGCGAGTTGGGTTCCTGGACATCACATGTCTTGACATACCTTGAGTTTCCATGGGATGTTTGTCTGACTTCTCCTTCAGGTGGGATGAGTATGCTACAGACTGTACGTGGACACTGGGTGGGGATGAAGTGCTTTGGTCAGTGTGTTTATTTGGCATGTTTGGTTTATTGGTTTTGTTATTATTGCTAAAAAATTTCGGATATGATGTATTAATGATTTTCTTAATTGATTGTTTCTTTCGTAGAAATATGCCTCCCCAATGAATTTGTTGCGGAATCGTCGGGAGACACAACGACAGAAAATGAGAAAACGAAAGAAAAGGAAAAACAACAAAGAACACGGCGATTTACGTGGTTCGGGAAAAATCCCTACGTCCACGGGAGAGGCAGAATTTCACTAACCGGGAGCAGCAAATTACAGAGGATTTCAATCAGAAACCCTAGCCCGAAAATGGGCTATATATGAAGAAGACGGTCTACTGTTCTGAATAGTAGTCCGCGTTGCAACAGTGATCGACGACTCACTTTGTCAAAAGTGCTACAGTGTCTGCCGGCTGGAAGTCAAAAGTGCTACAGTACTGTTGACCCCGAAGTCCGCACCGCTACAGTACCTGTCGGTGTCGGTCGGTCAGCTCCGCTACAGTGGTCAGAGATGCTACAATGCCGAAAAAAATGGACCGGGGGGCTTCGGCCCCCGGACCCCCGGAGCAGGGGCGCGTTGCCCCCTGCAACCCCCAACGAGCTCACCGCGGAGCTCGACCCGCGACAGTTGCGGGCCACATGCATTCGGCCCAATCAGATCGGGCAACACCAATCCAACAAAATTACCCTGTAACCGCGAGTAGAAGCCGAAGAGGAATATCCCTCACCACTCGATCAGAGGTTGGTAGATGTTGTGGTATGGACATTTCAAGTTCTAGGATGGGGGGGGGGGTCTTGCTTCTACTCTGGTCAAGGAAGCTGAGCCTGGATCTCAGAAGGACAAAGCGAAGGAGTTTCTCAAGAACAAACACCCTTCATTCTGAGGTAGAACAGAGCCTCAAGAAGTGGAGTAGTGGCTTGAGATGATTGAGCACATGTTTATTTTCTTGATACTGATGATGAAGTTAGAGTAATGTGTGAATCACTATTGTTAGAGGGTCCTAGTGAAAGATAGTGGGACATGGTGATTCAAGCTCTGAAGAATGAGCAGATGATATGGAAGGACTTCAATGCGGTCATTAATGACAAATATTTTCCTGAGGTCTTGGAATATTCCAAATTCTAGGAGTACATGGATCTTATCATGGGGGACCATACAGTGGTGTAGTATTCCAACCGCTTTGCCGAGCTAGTCAGATATTCCCCTGAGATAGTCTCTAATGAGAAGTTGAAGTCTTAGTGGTTTGAAAAGGGTTTGCGGCTAGAGATCTACTCCCTTTTCTCCCTGTGCATGCTAAAGACTTATGTTGAAGTGGTTGATCAGACTTGTATAATGAAGATTGACCATATGGGTAGTTCAATTTCCTCTAGGTCCATGTCAGCTATGGGCAACATCAATTCATCAGAAAATAAGAGGAAGCATGATGAGAAAGGGAATAAGGGTGGTGATAGTTTGGGACATCCTTTTAAGCTGCCTTCATTCATGGCATCTCATGTAGGGTCCATTACGTGCCACCAATGCGGGATGGTAGGACACACCCTACCTGCTTCTACGTCTCCTGCGAAAACCTTTCCTCAGTGTGAAGCATTGGGGAACATGCCACAATTCTGCAGAGCTACATGTTCTTATCAGGGAGGTGCATAATCAGTAACATCTAGGGGAATGACAACTCAGTTAGAACTATCCACGATGGTGGCATCTCGGTTTGGTGGTCAAGGAAGTAGGAGCAGATCTTCTTCTGGTCAGAGTCATCTCAGGGTAGTGTCGCATGCCAGTGGTCATGTTCAGACTCAGGCGGAGACTAGACATCTTCATATTGTGGACCAGGAACCAGCGAAGACCAGATAGAGGGCTCTTAACCGTTCGAGGTACGGTTCTAATTTCATCCTCTATAACTACCATTATATTTTATACCGGTGAATCTGTGTATTTTATATATGCCCTTCTGGTGAACCTGTTGAATCACCAACTGAGTTGTTGCCTTTTGCAATGGAGTTGGTAACCCCATTGGCAAAGAAGAAGGTGCATGGTCTCAGGTCCCGTATTGGGCGCTCTCTGTGATAGGGGTTAAGATTGAGAGGGATTTTATGGTCTTGGATATAAACCTTTTCGATATAATCCTTAACAAGGATTGGATATTTTGCTTCCATGTTCATAGTGATTACTATCAGTGGTGACTTAGTTTCATGGAACCTTATGGGAGTGCTCCGACATTCCTCAGAGAATGGGATCCTCAGTTGGGTCATGCCAGACGTCCACTCTTGGAGTTGTGTAATATTGTTTTTCAATTATCAGTTCTCGTTTTGGAGGATGAGGGTGGTACTATAGGGTAAGACTACCTCACGCGGTGGATGAGTTCCCATATGTATTTCCTACTGATTTTTCGAGCTTACCCCCCTAGCGGGACGTGGAGTTATCGATTGATTTGGCATTGGGAACACAACTGATATCTCTTCCATCATATCGCATGGCCCCCTCCATGTTTATGGAATTAATGATACAGTTGGGAATTTTGGAATCCAAAGGGATAATTCACCTGAGCATCTCTCCTTGGGCCGCTCCTGTTCTTTTCACAAAGAAGGCCGACATATCTCTCAAGTTATACATCGATTATCGGAAGCTGAATAAGGTAACCATTAAGAATAAAAACCTTTTCCCCTGAATCAGTGACTTGTTTGATCAGTGGAAGGGGGAAAAGTGGTTTCCCTAGATAGACATGCATTCAGGTTACCATCTAGTCTTGGTGAGAGAGGCATACATCTAGAATATGACTTTTCGAAGCAAGTTCGAATACTTTGATTATTTGGTCATGCCTTTAGGATTGACAAATGATCTAGTGGTTTTTATGGCGATCAATAATTGGGTGTTCTACCAGTATCTCAACTATTTGTTGTGGTATTCGTGGACAACATTCTAGTTTACTCTGGATCTGAGGAAGATCATGAACATCATTTGAGGATTGCGTTGGGAACCTTGTGGGATTACCATCTTTATGAAAAGTTTTCGAAGTGCACTTTATAGATTGGGGAAGTGATGTTTCTAGGATATGTGATCTCAGAGCAAGGGATTTTGGTGGGGCCCAAGAAGATGGAAAGGGCAATGTGTTGGATGAAGCCTTGAGAAGAAAAGTTCTAGTGTAGGCTTTGAGGATGTGCATTGATGAGTCGACCTTGATGAGATTCTTTTCCAAGATGCACTTGGAGACTAAGGAACATAGTGGGGGTTCATTCCTAGAGAGTGTGCAATTGGATTTGTCTCTTATGGTGTTGGTTTCAGTGAGAGCAGCCTGGTGATGATTTGTGTCAGCAGTACATGCAATTTCCTCATGGTGGAGAGATGTCCTCCAATTAGTCATTGTCTCCCGAGGGAATTTTGTGTTTTAAGGCCGTTTCTTGGTGCCGTTAACTCTGAGGAAGATGGCGATACAGGATAACCATTTGGGATTGGTCAAATATGATTATAATAACTATTACCAATCTTCAATTTTAATGGCTCATTTTGAGGTACTTAATGGTTGGCCATGTCGATTCCATTTATGTTGGGACGAGGTAGGCAAGACCTCACTTTTGGAACCAAGTCTTATAAGAGCCGTATGAAAAATTCAAGTTGATCAGGCAGTGGTTATTAATAGTTCAGAGTTGCCACGATTCTTATGCTTCTTAGAGTCTTCAAGATCTTGAGTTTTCCATCGGTGATTGGTGTTTTTGAGAGTGTCCCCACACTTGGGTCATCGTCATACGGGAAAGCAGGGAAAGATAACACCGAGGTATGTCGGGCCTTTTGAAATCACTGAGTAGATGGGAAGAGGCATACAAGTTAGCATTACCTTCTATGATGACATCAATTCATGACCTATTTCTTGTCTCCCAATTAAAGAAGTTTAATATAGATCTGTATCATGTATTGAATTGGGAGAAGTTGGAGATAGAGCCCTATTTATCAGTGTTTGAACGACCAGTGCAGATAGTGGATTTCCAAGATAAGGTGCTTAGTGGGAAGCCTATTCAACTGGTTTGTGTCCTTTGGAAGCATGGGAGAGATGTGCATGAGACCTGGGAGTAGAAGACATGGGTTGAGTAGGATTATCCATTTTTATTCTCTAATCAATCTTCGAGTTGACTTTATGAGGGCATAAAGTTTACATGGTGGGGATAATTTTTACACTCAAACTTGTGAAATAATTTCATACTTCTTTTTTATCTAGCTTTGAATATTTTTTGTCGATGTTCAGGCAAAGTCCTCATTGTAATTTGGTGTTTTTTCTAATAAATAATTTTTATGTTCTTGACGCATCCAGAACATGGGAAGGTCACTATCGAAGCCACGCAGCTTTGCCCAGGTCACCATGCGGTCTTCCCAGTGTTCATAAAAATAATAATTAATAAGATGAGTGATAAAATGAAAATAAAATAAAATAATAAAAATAAAATGAATTAATAATTGTTATAAAAATAAAAATAATAAAAATATTATTTAATAATAATATTATTATTTATATTATAGTCAATACTTTCTTATGTTATTATAATTATTATAATTATTATTTCTACTATTATTATTATCATTGTTATTATGATTTCATTAGTTTTTTTAGGGTTCGACATTTTTATTTCCTCTTTTCCTCTTATTTTTTTCTTCTTTCCTTCCTCTCCTCTTCCTCTCCCCTTTTTATCCTGTCAGACCCCTGTGGGTTGAACACTATGGTGTGCACTGCCTCCCCTTGGTTGCTCCTTTGGTTGACGCCCTATCTCCCTTCTGAAGAACCACATATCGGCGTCTCATTCCCCTCCTGCGACCTCACTCCAAAGCCCAACCTGCATCGCACCACCCTGATTCCCTCACACTGCCTTCACGCTGCCCTCCTTTTTGGCCGGATCTCCAACACAACACCCCTCCAGCAACCCTCTCCTCTCACAATGAGCCTCCCAGACCACTCACTAGTCCTACTCTCCCTCCGTCGTAGGTGCGTTCTACATTGGGTAATTTTCTCTATCCACAGGGTTCTGATTTTAAGGTTCTATGCTGTTATTCACGGGTTGATCTCTTGATTTAGGGCTTGATTGGATTTCTTTGTGGTGTGAATAAGGTGTGGTTGGAGTTTGCATCGTTTTTCGGAACATTCCCCACCCGAGTTAGGTGATTCCGTGATTAATCATATCTTGATGACTTTCTTAGGCTTGTATGTGTGTTTTGGTGTGCTCTATAAATTATTTGAATTGTGCTAAAGTGGTTTTCAAAATTATTTGTTGTGTATTTGGATTCAAATTGGGATTTTAATGTGAAATGGGGGGGGGGGTATTATTTGTGAAAAATCCCATTTTGCATCGTGAAAGGTTTTTATAAATTCAGTAAAGGTTTTATTAAATTGTTTACACGAATATCATATTTTAGAAATGTGTTGGAGTGAGTATGGTTTTGAAATATGATTTGGGTGTGAAAATGCTAACTTTGGAATGTGTAGTGTTTGTTTGGATTGCTTTTGTGCTTAAGCTTTTTTTTATGAGCTATTAATGTGGCGAGAAAGTAGTTTTTGAGGAGATTTGATATGTAATTGATTTTAAAAATGGATTTTAAATATGAAACTGGTGTATTCTTGACATAATCCTTCATGTTCCCCTTTTGGAATGTTTTATTAACTGAGTAAATGATTAATTAAATTGTGTTCGTGATGAGAAACATGTTTGGAAATAGTTTTGGTGTTCGTTTGGGCTTAAAACTGTTTTGGGTATACAAATGATGACCTTGGCATGTGTTTATTGCCTTTTTTGGATTATGAAATGTGTAAGTGATTTTATATGTGAAATGTGATTTTTTGAGCACTAAGGGAAGTCCAGGTAGTTAGGAGGGCAGACTAGAATTAGTGCACTAGTTATTTAGAAGTGGATTCGACCTGGTTTCACATCGAAGGATTGATGAAGGGAACACCAACTAAACATGAGATATGGTTGGAGACCACGAGGCCTTGGTATGTGGTTCCCCCTAGTTTCTCATGCATGAGAACACAATTTTTTGTCGTTCTTATACTGACATTCACTGAGATGTGAGGTTTTAGGGTCCCATTTCAAGCTAGTAACCATAGGGCCTCTCCCATGTTTAGTGATTTTGACTATGTGGCCCTTATCGTCGACATACGGTGTGGCTTTTGGGTTGCTTCAAAAGTAAATGTGTTTTTATGTAAAGTTTCTTTCTTTTAAAAGTTGATTCATTAAAACTGTTTTACTTTAATTTTTGCGAACATTTACTTTCAATATTAAACTTGAATGTTTATATGTCATTTAATGTTTCGAGCATGGAATCCTGTGGGGTGGAATCTTATTAGGAAATAGCTTACAACCTACTTATAATCTTGTGTGTAATCAGACTTACGGAGATGGTGGCTTGGGTTGCTAGTGATATTATTGGGTGGTGTTGTGGTGATATATTGTGGGAGATACACCCCTTGCCTAGTGGTGGTTTTGGGATTTGGTTTTTGGTTCCTTTTTGGTTGTATTTGGATTTTGTATTAAACATGTGAACCTGAATATGAAAATCTTGTAAAGGATTGTTTGGTTGCGACTTCTAGCTTTGGTTCTTTTTATATTATTGAATGTTTTATGTTTTTATATGTGGGTAAATCATTCCCATATGCTAATATTTATTCCTGGGAAACTGTGTCGGGC
Source organism: Viscum album (assembly GCA_963277665.1). Lineage (NCBI taxonomy): Eukaryota > Viridiplantae > Streptophyta > Magnoliopsida > Santalales > Viscaceae > Viscum > Viscum album. Next base: position 1,155,392,188 of record OY728122.1, on the reverse strand, counting down.
CATGGGGATTAGGAACGCCCTTCGGGCCTTTCCATGGATCGGGTCGGGCACTGGTTCGATTGATGCTATGACTTGGTTCATGGCATAGGATCTGATTCAATGAAGGAATCCAAAATCCTTCCTTCCAAAGGAACCCGTATCGAGGAGAGAATTTATCAATGTTTGTACCAAGATCATCACCATATTTTTCAATTACAATATTATATACAATATTATTAAATATAATTCTAAACTATAGTGATTTTTTATTTAAATTATTATTCTTGTGAGGAAATTATATTACTATTTTAGAATTCAATACTTTTACTCATTCTTTTGTATAACATGTTCTTGTTTTGGTTGGCTTGAACATATACACGAAGAATGCTATACTATCGTCATTGTTTCCAATATGAATGATTATCTTGAAATTAATATTTTTAATATTTGATATTAAAATGTTATTTATATTATGAATATGGTTATGTACGAGACAAAAAAAATTAATGATCAATATAATGTAAATTTTTATTATTGGTAAATTACTTGAAACATGCTCGTCATGGATTCCATTCTAATGAACCATACCTATGCCTTCAATAAAGGGAACTATGACCTATATAAATAATTGATTTTTTTTATTTTAATACCTTAATTAATATTGTAATGGTGAACTTGACATCAAATATGTAGGTCTGACATTGCTATTGTGAAACTTGTGTTAAACAATCAAAATTACAAACATCTGATATTGAAAATTAATAATAGATAACTAATATATATATATATATATATAGATATATATATATATATATAACAAATTTATATAATTGAAAATATTAATCAAAAGTAGAGTTAAATAACTCTAAAATAATTTATGAATATGGTTATGTTTATTATAAAAGATTTTATAGTGCTTTCATGGATGTTTTGAGTAATGGTAAGGGATTGTGATTTCAATTTTCCCGTCATAGAGATATATTCCATACTCACCAACCAAATTATTTTTTGTGGGGTATATGCTACCATGAATTAATTTTTTGATAATTTTTATGTAATTAAATTTATTTACAAATAAATATAAGCTTATCACCTTCAAATTCTTTTGATTAAAATGTTACTGAATACATAATGGTTTGTTCACCAATGAAATATTTTAATTGGTATTGTTTATAACTAAATTTCTTTCATAAAAAATCACATGTTATTTCTCTCTTTAACCTAATATATTTTGTTATATATTATCTATTCTCGAGTTTTTTCATATAATATTACTATTTTAGCACCCCTTGGTTCCCAATTCAACCAAAATAATTCTCATAAATGAGATCGAACATATCACTTATTTTCAGTCTTGAATATTTCTCCTCTATGTCCTTATTCAATATATTATTTTATAGATGTAATTTTATATACATATATTATTTCTTGAGGTTAATTTATATTAACTTTTACATTCATTACAAGCATATAAATGGGATCTAGTTAATTTGTTTCTATATGATTTGTTTTATGTTGACTTGAATTTCTTTACAAAAGTGTGAAAAGGAATTTCATTTCTTAACACTTTCCATCAGAATTCATTTTCCCAATTTTATATCAATTTTTATTTTTTAATATTACTATCATGTTTCCATGGTTTTACAAGATGAATTATATTACTTTTTAAACAAATTATTTTCTTTTAAAATAAAAGTTTTCAAAAGTAAGGGATATTTCTAATTATTTTTCAATTCACTTTTACAATGATATTGTAAAGGTATTAATTATCGTTTCCAAAATCCTTTAATGCTTCATATTATTCATTGGGGATATTATCTAATGATATCATCCATGTCACGACCCCCTCCCCTCGAAGTGTACCCCTCTTGGGCCGACAATTTGAGAAGGGAGATAATGACCACCGAGTTCTGCCTCCAGTAGGCCCTGGGTTGGAGACTGACACCGAGGGTATAGTAAACACACAAATGAGAGGCATAACCCTCTACGAGAACACATGCAGAAGATAGAGATATGATAGACACCAACCAACTCCAACTTAAACTGAAATATAAAAGAAATCCCATGTACAAATATGTAATGTCATGCAAACTACTACAACTGAAAGGGGAAAAACTAAAAATACCCAAAAGAAAGTAAAAACAGCAGTAACCACAAGCTCGAACAACTCCTGCAACCCCAAGCTAGTAGAAACCAACTAGTCTCCAACCCGCTCCAAGTGCCTGAAAAACAATTTATATATACATAGGGTGAGTATAACAATATACTCAGTAGGATCCTCCCTGAAGCATCTCGTGCAAAAGTAAAGAAAGCATGCTAAAGCACAGTGAACAACAAGTGAAACTAACTCGTCACCTAAATAAGTATACTAAGTTCCCCGCCTCACCATGACTACTCTCACCAAGTAACGCATACAAGAGTATATAATATAAAAAAGAATATCAAGGGTACCCTGCTATTACTTCCCCACTGGTTTTTCACTTTGCCCCAACGTCGCACGTCTTAACCATCTCTTAAAAAAGGCTTGCCCGCAGACACCTGGGCGAAACACCACAATATGCACCTCGTGCAACAGAACCTCCACGTCCACACAAGAAAGTAACCGGGTAGTTTTCGGGAGCCACCACAGCTCGTATAACGTGTATCATACGTCTTATATTATACCTCAATCCATTACAACTCATACACTGAGTAAGGATCCTCAAGCCATCACAACCTATACACATTACACCTATAATAATCCATAAGATACTATATCTAGAATATATGTGTGTGAACAACCACAAGCCATTACATCCATCTACACACATATATGAGGAAAACTAACCACTGTGCCTACCAGCACAAGTAACTACCAAGAGAAGAGAGCGGGACCAAAGGGGGTAGTCAGCTTTCCATCCTACCACCAGAATGTTGGGGAAAACACCCCCAGGGCTCAGAATCCTTGATGTGTCAGTTTCCCTAACTGACGGGGTAGAGTAGCGTATAGAAACACAAAAGTACATGATATACTATATCTCACAACCACACTATGAGCATAACCTAGTCTTAGACTCAACTGCAGCTAACGTCTCTCGGACTCCCGACTGCCACTTCTAAGACTAGGTATCCTTTAAGCACACAACCATTTAAAGAGCTTTATTGCCTTACTTTATTCCCTTTTTATCAGTTCCACTTTACATTAATTAATTCTTTAAACATTAATTAACCGTTAATAATTCTACATTAAATTTCATTAGCATCACACCCAAAGTCCACCGTCCCTTTAAAATTATAACCTCAACATTTAGTTCCAGCAAGTTCCAACCCCATGGGTTAACATCATTTATTCAATTATTTATTTACAGCATTACATTCCCATATTCACATGCATTCTAGAAAAATATTCTATGCTACTAAACACAAGGGGGCTCAACACGGTGAGTAGATAACTACCCGTCGAGTCTTTGCCACCTATAACAAGAGCGTAAACCCATCCTCCCTTGAGAAGCTAGACATGAAAAGCAAGTGGCATACCCCGCGCGTTTTCACCCCTTTCAGAAGAAGGGTAACCAAGACCAGCTGCCTCGAGTAGTGGGGAAAGTAAAGAAGACAACCAATCAAAGAAACATCAAGCATCCAAACATTCACATCCAACCTGTTTCATCATCCCTGGTGTCCTCTCCGACACCCACATGCATAAACTGATGCATCTCGTCACTCTAGGCGTCACCTGCTGCCACAACCAATATGCCTCCATGCCCCCTCATATCAAAACATCCTTCCAGGATCACATCACAACACAAGCAGTAGGAAAACAAACATCATATAAATTGGGCTCTTGGCCCTTAAACAAGTAAGATGGTAACTCAAAACCCTACAATGGATTATCTTTTATCAATCAACGAGTTCTTTTATCCATCTTGGATTAACCGATTTATTATTCGTAGGTTCCAAATTTGGGAAACCTAATCATTAAGCTATCACGAATAATTAAACATGCTTACTACACAAATTTGATTAACATCAAATTACAACAAGAAGAACCAGATTCATTTACATGCCTCTTTATCTTTAGCCAAACAATTACCGATTAATTCCGGCTTTACGTTCTTTACCAATTTCCATCAAGAAAGAAAAGCTAAACAAAACAAGCATTGATATCACACTATCTAGAAAAACAAGAGATAATAACATATGATCGATATCAATTTATTTATCCGGTTTGAATATTTATTATGTCAATTCCAATGTGATCCAGTGGGATAAAGTATGCTAACCTTACAGTTGCACCTAAGAGAAAAGAGAAGCAACAAATCCCCTACCTCAAACAGTTCTTGACATTCTTTATACGAGAACAAGCCACACAACGGGTTACGATCTCCTCCCCTGTGACAACTGTATCCACCCGAGGATGCAGAGACACCACCACATCGGCGAACACCCTAGAAAAGCCGATTAGGAACACAGGTGTAAAATTCCATAAAAAGGGCAAGGAGAAAGAAGGAGATGAACCCGAAATAATGAAGATAGATCATACCTTATATCGAAGACTGATCGATATTGCTTGGTTGCATCAAAACAGAACAGAACAAATCCTAGGAGGAAATTTTGATTGCACAACTCCTACGGGAAGGAATGGGATGCTTGAGCGTCTCACACCCGAGAACAAGGAGGAAGAACTAGGGAGGAAGATATCTCGTCCCTTTAGAAGATTTAATGGAGCAGTGGTTTAAGACACGTTGGGTTTTTCATTAAAAGAGGTTCACATTAAACCATGCAGTTTGACCAAGTAAAAACATCCCGAGCCTTAGGAGAAATTAATATAGGAGTTACTGTTGGATTGGTGTTGCCCGACACCGACAGGCACTGTAGCAGTGCGGACTTCGGGGTCAACTTTACTGTAGCGCTTTTGACAAAGCCAGCCGCCGTTCACTGTAGCAACGCGGACCACTTTTTTCGAATAGTGATCGTCTTCTCCATTTGTTTTATAGCCCATTTCGGGCTAGGGTTTTGTTGTTGGAAATCCTCTGTAATTTCTGTGCTCTCGAATCATAGTGAAAATCTGCCTCTCCCGTGGACGTAGGGATTTTTCCCGAACCACGTAAATCGTCGTGTTCTTTGTTGCTTTCCTTTCTTTCGTTTTCTCGTTTTCTGTCGTTCTGTCTCCCGGTGATTCCGCAACAACTGGTATCAGAGGGTGAGTTCGGAATTCTCCAACGATGGCTCTGGATGAAGGCAAAGTGAAGATCGATCGCTTCGATGGAACTGATTTCAGTTTCTGGAGGATGCAGATCGAGGATTATCTTTATCAGAAAAAGATGCAACTGATGAAGACAACTTACTTAATCTAAGTTCTTCCTCTTCTTCACTCACCAATGCCATGCTTTCACAGATTCATGAAATACAAACTGTTTTCCTCTTCTGCTCCCATCAAGTCCTCCATCATTCTGCCTCTCATCCTCCGTTCATCAGTGGAGACCAACAGAGGCACAGCAGTGCCTCAACTTCTGTATCACCATAGGCTTTGTCAACATGTCTGCCGGATTGTTGGTTCCACATATCTTCTGCAAAGTCAGCAACCCATCCTGTATCAAACCTCTGATGAAATGGTACTTCAACTGAATGTGCTTCGTCCGGGCATGAAACACTGGGTTCTTGGCAAGATGTATGACACTCTGACTATCACAGTGCAATACATTCTCCTCTCGCTTTCTTCCCAATTCATCCAAGAAGTTCTTCAGCCAAACCATCTCTTTCCCAGCTTCTGTTACAGCAATGTATTCTGCCTCTGTGGTGGATAAAGCTACCACCTTCTGCAATTGTGATATCCAACTTACCGCAGTCCCTCCACAGGTAAAAACATAACCCGTGGTACTCCTCCTGCTGTCGACATCGCCTCCAAGGTCAGCATCCACATACCCCTGCAATGAAGTTCCTTTTCCAAAGCACAGAGATACCTCCTTGCTGCCCTTCAAATACCTCAGTATCCACTTCACAGCTTCCCAATGTTGTTTTCTAGGGCTAGCCATATACCTGCTCACAACTCCCACTGCATGAGCAATGTCAGGTCGAGTACAGACCATGGCATACATCAGGCTTCCCACAGCTGATGCGTATGGAACTTTTGCCATGTACTCCACCTCTTCTGCCGTCTTCGGTGATTGCTCCTTTGATAGTTTGAAGTGGCTCGCCAGGGGAATAGAGACTGCCTTTGCTTCCAGCATGCTGAATCTTCTCAGAACCTTCCCAATGTAATCAGCCTGTGACAACATTAAGGTTCCAGCCGTGCGGTCTCTCTTGATCTTCATTCCCAGAATCTTGCCAGCTTCTCCAAGATCCTTCATTTCAAACTCCTCAGCCAATTGCCCTTTCAGCTCATTAATTCTCTGCATACATGATCCTGCAATGAGCATGTCATCCACATACAGAAGCAATATAATATATTCATCACCGAAAGACTTGATGTAGCAACACTGATCCATGCCACATCGTTTATATTCATTTTTAGACATAAATGAATCAAACTTCTTGTTCCACTGTCTCGGTGCCTGCTTCAGTCCATATAAGCTCTTCTGGAGTTTGCACACCAAGTCTTCCTTTCCAGACTCTACATATCCCTCTGGCTGCTGCATGTAGATATCTTCCTCCAAATCTCCATGAAGGAAAGCAGTCTTGACATCAAGCTGCTCAAGGTGCAAATCCTCTGTCGCCACAATGCTGAGAACCACCCGGATGGTGGTAAGCTTTACTACTGGTGAGAAGATTTCAGTGAAATCTACTCCCTCCTTCTGTTGAAAGCCTTTCACCACCAGCCTTGCCTTGAACCTCCTCTTTCCATCATGTTCTTCCTTGACCCGGTAGACCCACTTATTCTGCAATGCTTTCTTTCCTCTTGGCAGAGGTGTCAGCTCCCAAGTGTTGTTCTCATGCAATGAGGAAATCTCCTCCTTCATAGCCAGCTCCCACTTGCTTGACTCCTTCAGCTGCATTGCTTCTTCAAAGCATTCTGGTTCTCCACCGTCAGTCAATAAAAGGTAATGCAATGATGGTGAATACCTCTGCACGGGCCTTCTCACCCTTGATGATCTCCTCAACTCCACTGGAGTAGTAGGTTCCACTGGTTCGGACTTCTCAAGCTCAGACACACCTTCAAGCTCCACTTGCTTTTTTGCATTCTGATTCAATGTTCCCATTTTCATCTTCAACTGCATGGCGATCTTTGTACATGACACCTTCATTGAATACCACATTTTGGCTCCTGATGACCATCCTGTTGACATCATCCCAAAAGCGATACCCAAACTCCTCACCACCATAGCCAATAAAGAAACATTTTTTGGACTTTGCATCAAGCTTGTCCCTTGCATTAGCATCAACATGAACATATGCTAAACTGCCAAAGACTCGTAGATGTGAGAGTTTTACCTCCTTACCAGACCAGAGTTCCTCGGGTAGACATTCCCCCATTGGCACAGAGGGACTCCTGTTTATGAGATATGCTGCCATATTCACTGCATCAGCCCAAAAGGTCTTGGGTAACCCCGAATGCAGCCTCATGCTCCTGGCACGTTCATTCAGTGTTCTATTCATCCTTTCTGCCACACCGTTCTGTTGTGGTGTTCCTGGGATTGTCTTCTCCCACTGAATTCCATTTTCAGAACAGAATTCCCTGAACTCTTGACTGCCATATTCTCCACCATTGTCAGACCTCAAACATTTCAGCTTTACTCCTGACTCGTTCTCCACCATGACTTTCCACTTCTGAAATATCTTAAACACATCAGATTTGTTCTTCAGAAAGTAAACCCATACCTTCCTCGTTGAGTCATCGATGAATGTCACATAATATTGTGACCCTCCGAGCGATGGTACTGGTGCAGGCCCCCAAACATCTGTATGCACCAGGTCCAGCTTTCCGGCCTTCGGTGTTCTGCCTCCTTTTGCAAAGGACACCTTCTTCTGCTTTCCAAAGATGCAATCTTCACAAAAGCCTACTTCCACCGATTTCAGCTCTGGTAGCAATCCTTTTGTTGCCAGCACCTTCATCCCCTTTTCACTCATGTGGCTGAGTCTGTAGTGCCACAGTTGAGAACCTCTGACAGCTTCGAGTGATGCAGCCATGTCCATGCACGTTTCTGTCATGTTGTACAGGGTGCCATTCTTTGCTCCCCGAGCTATGACCATAGCTCCTCGGGTGATCTTCCATGCACCACCAGTGAATGTGGTACTCAACCCTGCATCATCAAGCTGTCCCACAGAAATGAGATTTCTTCTTAAACCAGAGATGTACCTCACGTTTTCCAGAACCAGCAAGCTCCCACTGTTGGTCTTGATCCGTGCATCTCCTTTCCCCACAATCTGCAAGGGCTCGTCATCAGCAAGATGCACCTTGCCAAAATTTCCAGAAACAAAATTGTTCAGGAAACCCTTCTCCGATGTAGAATGGAAAGACGCCCCAGAGTCTAAAATCCAAGACTCCATCGGGCTGTCCACGCTAAGCAGTAGCACGTCATCAGTTCCTTCAGCTACCGCGTTTGCTCCACTGGTTTCAGGTCCCTTCCGGTTATCTCTGCACTCCTTCTTGACATGTCCTTTCTTCCCGCATGTCCAGCAGGTAGGACCAGGCCCCTTTGCCTTGTCTCTGCTCTTTCCTCTCGACTTCGATCGTCCTCTGCGATTGTCCCGCTGTGGGTACCTTCCTCTTCCTTCAACGTTCAAAGCAGAACCAGAGAATCTGCCTGATTCTCTTCTTCGAACATCCTCACTAAGGATTAGGTCCCTTATATCCTTCAGAGCCATCTTCGTATTCCCCGAAGTGCTGCTCACAGCTGTTACAGTTGCTTCCCAACTTTCAGGTAACGAAGATAATAAAACCAGAGCACATACCTCATCACCAAGGTCAATGTCCACCGATGACAACTGACTTATGATGGTATTGAACTCGTTGATGTGATCTGCAACAGCTCTCCCTTCAACCATTTTCAGGTTGAACAATCGTCGTATCAAATGCACCTTGTTAGCCGCAGAAGGCTTCTCGTACATATTTGTGAGGGCTTTCATCAGGTCCACCGTCGTCTTCTCTTCTCTGATGTTGAACGCCACGTTTTTGGCCAACGTCAGGCGCACAACACCCAGAACCTGTCGATCCAGTAGCTCCCATTCTGACTTCTCCATTTCCGCTGGCTTCACACCCAGAAGCGGCAAGTGCATCTTTTTCTGATAAAGATAATCCTCGATCTGCATCCTCCAGAAACTGAAATCAGTTCCATCGAAGCGATCGATCTTCACTTTGCCTTCATCCAGAGCCATCGTTGGAGAATTCCGAACTCACCCTCTGATACCAGTTGTTGCGGAATCACCGGGAGACAGAACGACAGAAAACGAGAAAACGAAAGAAAGGAAAGCAACAAAGAACACGACGATTTACGTGGTTCGGGAAAAATCCCTACGTCCACGGGAGAGGCAGATTTTCACTATGATTCGGGAGCACATAAATTACAGAGGATTTCCAACAGTTACAGCCTTCGAATTTGCCTTAGAGTCCTTAAAACAAGGCTTTAAATGAATTTTACGTCAAAGGAAACGTTAAAGGGGAGAAACTATAGGAAGATGAAAACATTGTTCACAAACTCAAAATTTGAAAAAGCAAAAACACTGTTCATGAACCTCACCATTGGAACTTCACCATTCTGGAAGCATTGTTCATGAACTCAAAATTTGGAAAAGGAAAATGGTCATCGTTGGAACCTCACCGTTCTGGAAACACTGTTCATGAACTCAAAATTTGGCAAAGGAAAGAGGTCACCGTTGAAACCTCACTGTTCTGGTAACACTGTTCATGAACTCAAACTTTGGCAAAGGAAAGTGGTCACTGTTGGAACCTCACCATTCTGGAAAGACTGTTCATGAACTCAAAATTTGGCAAAGTGTTGGAGATAAGTCACCTTGGCCTCCTGAAACACCTCATACACCTGATTTTCACAAAGGACCTGAGAGGTCCGAACCACTACATCAGATACCTCTCAAAACATTCTCGTCCTCAAGAATTCAAAACCCACCTAAAGGGAAAACGAAACGGGGTCCGAATAACCACCCACCAAGATATCTCTCAAAAAATAGCATGCCACAAGAAACAACAAAAGAAATCCATATTATAAACATGAACGGTCTATAACCACAAAGGATACATCGATACATGAAAATAGTTAAACATCAAACAACTCTGGGAACTGAGTACATATCTGTGACTCACATTCCCATGTACTCTCCTCCATGCCACCATGTCACCACTAGACACGAACCAAGGGGATAGAACACCCGCGCAACACCTTCTCTATGCGGTCTTGGATCTCCATAGGTCGCTCCTCAAAGGTCACATCATCATCAACATCGATCTCTCCCCAATCGATGACGTGAGGGACATCATGAAGATAACGATGGAGCTGTGATACATGGAAAACATCATGTATCCGACTCATCTGTGGGGGAAGTGCTACTCAGTATGCCACAACTCCAACACGAGCTAACACCTCGAAATGCCCAACAAATTGGGGAGAAATCTTACTCCCATGACTAAACCTTCACTGCCCACGACAGAGAGTTACCTTCAGAAACACGTGATCCCCAACATCAAACTCTACGGGTCTCCTCCTTTGATCAGCATATGATTTCTGACGGTGTTGTGTTTTCTTCATCCTATCACGAATCACATAAACCATCTCTATTTTATTCTGCACTAGTTCCGATCTGAGAATTGCTGACTCTCTGACCCCAGTCCAACACAAAGGAGAATGGCAGGGTCAGCCATACAAGGCTTCAAATGATGCCATACCGATGTTGGGGTGAAAACTATTATTGTAAGAGAACTCCGCCAAGGGTAAGTGCCTCATCCACGAACCTCCAAAATCAAGAACACAAGAGGGTAACATGTCTTCAAGAGTCTGGATGGTTCGCTCTATCTGACCATCCGTTTGAGGATGAAAAGCAGTGGTAAGGCATAGCTGAGAACCGAAAGCATGTTAGAGACCTCTCCACACCGTAGAAGTAAAGCAAGGATCTCGATCAGAAATGATCATCATTGGGACTCCATAAAGTATCAGCACCTCCTCTAGATATTGCCTCGACAAAACATCCACTAAGATCGACTCCTTGATTGCTATAAAGTGGGATGATTTTATTAAAAGGTCCACTACCACCCAAATAGCATCATGTCCCCCCTGAGCTCGAGGTAAACCAGTAACAAAGTCTATTGAGATGTCCTCTCACTTCCACTGAGGAACATCTAACGGTTGGAGAAGACCACCAAGAACACGGTGTTCGGCCTTCACCTTCTGGAAGACCAAACATTGAGACACAGATTCCACAATTGAACGCTTCAGCCCGGGCCACCAAAACTGGCTCCTCAAGGCTCGGTACATCTTTGTCACGCCAGGATGCACCGCTAAAGGAGAACTATGGAACTCTCTGAGAACCGTCTCACGCATCGTCAAAGGAACAAAAATCCTTCCATGATACAACAATCAGTGTTGTTCATCCTCAGACCAACCATCAGGGGCCTCGCCACAAACAACTCAGTCTCTCCAGACCTCCACCTCTTGATCCCCCAACTGGGACTCTTCCATATTCTGTACCAGATATGACTGCACCATCATCTGAAAAAGACAACCTCTGCCCCAAACTTCTCCCATATCAAGGTGTAATGCAGAAAGTTATTCCATTACTCTCCAAGAGTCACCAAATTCACGCACTGCATCACTACGTGACTTCCGACATAGTGCATCAACTACAACATTCCCCTTACCAGGTGTATATGATATTTCGAAGTCATATGCCTGTAAGAACTCCATCCACCGACATTGTCGTAAGTTCAAGTCACGCTTGGAGAAAACATATCTCAGGCTCTTATGATTGGTGAAAACCACAAAGTGTTCACCAATGAGGTAATGTCTCCACAACTTCAGAGCAAACACTACAGCTACCAACTCAAGATCGTGGGTGGCATAGTTACGTTCATGGGGATGTAACTGCCGAGACCCATAAGAAACAACTGATCTTTACTGCATCCGAACACAACCTAACCCCAGATGTGAAGTATCGCAGAAAACATCAAACTGTACTCCCTCAGATGGAAGAGAAAGAACTGGAGCACTTGCTAACTTCTCCTTTAGATACTTGAAAGCTTCCTGACACTGATCAGTCCATATGAATGCTTGATCCTTCCTGGTCAAAGCTGTCAGAGGAGTTACAACTCGAGAGAAATCGGCTACGAACCTCCTATAGTATCCTGCAAGACCAAGGGAACTTCGCACCTCTAACACTGTCTTGGGGGCTTCCCTAGACACAAATGCTTCTATCTTCATTGGATCCATAGGTACTCCCTGTGGGGACACAACATGCCTCAAGAAACGGACTTATCGAGCCCAAAACTCACACTTTGAAAACTTCCTAAAGAGTTGATGTTGATGAAGAACTCCCAAAACGGCGTGTAGACGCTTTCCATGCTCTTCTTCAGATGAGGAGTACACAAGGATGTCGTCGATGAAAACTACAACGAACTTGTCCATGAACTCACAGAACACGACGTTCATTAATCTCATGAACATAGCTGGAGCATTTTTCACGCCGAATGACATTACAACAAACTCGTAATGCCCATGACGACAATGAAAAACAGTCTTTGGGATATCCTCATCCTTCACACGCATCTGATGATATCCTGACCGCAAGTCGATCTTTGAGAACCAAATTGCAGCCTTCTGTTGATCGAATAAATCATCAATCTGTGGAAGAGGATAGCGATTCTTTATTGTCACTTTGTTCAAGCGACGATAATCGACATACAACCGCAAACTGTTGTCAGCCTTCTTCACGAACAAAACTGGTGCACCCCACGGTGACACACTCGGCCGAACAGAACTGCACTATAATATACCATCAAGCAATATACGTAGCTCTCATAACTTAGAAGGGGCCATCCTATATGGAGACATAGAGATAGGAGACACTCCTGGTTGTAGCTCGATCCCAAACTCGATCTCTCCTCCAGGGGGTAATGGTACAACCTCTTATGGAAAGACATCAGGGTACTCTTCTACAACCCTAGGAAACACCAACTACTGAACCTCTAAAGAACTCAGCATCAGCTCAGTCATCACGGATGATAAGGTCGGAAAACGTCTATGACCCATTTGAGGATCTCGCTCGCCAACAAATACCACCGGCTCTCCATCCGCAATGACGAAAATGACCTTCTTCCAGAATCAATCCATGATAGCCTGCACCGAATACAACCAATCCATGCCGAGGAAGACATCATATGGTTGTATTCGTAAACATAGGAAATCTCCCCAAGAGCGGTGCTACCCCAACACTAGCTCACAGTCTCTACGTACTTCAAATACGTCAGCTCGACCTCCAACTGGCGTAGTCAACGCCAAGGGCACTGGAAGCCTCTCTACCTCAAGTCCCAAAGTATGGACAAGGGTATGTGATATGAAGGAGTGTGTCGCTCCTGAATCAAACAAGGAATACACTAAGGTAGAAAACAAGAAAAGGGTACCTCAAATGATGTCTGGATCACCTAGCGCTGGCAACGCTAAGGCATGAAGCTGACCACAACCTCCTTCACAACCTCTCTAACCCTAATGACGACCACCACCATGGTTGCGCTCTACTCTCTGAGGATGGGGTGCATCACAGGGCTATCCTCTACCTGTCCCATCTACCCTCTGCTGATCTAAAGCTGGTGCAACCTGCTGCTGCTGCCTCTGCTGGAACTGCCTCAATGGAGGAACCTGGAGCAGAACACTTGGTGCACGATGACTGCTCTAAAAGGTTGGACACTCTCACTGCTAATGACCTTGACCACCATAAGAATAACAAGTGACTGATCCCTTGGGATAGGCCTGAGAGCTGCTGCCCCCGGAGAAATGAGATGTTGAGGGTTGGGACCTACCCCCGGTCGAATGGAAACTCTTCTTCCCTGAAAACTGGGAACCCCAGACCACAGATCAGCTTCGTGAGGAATCATGATGACTCCCCTCTCGTGATGATCCAGTTCTGGACAAAGTCCTCTCGATGAACTCTGCCCTTGCCAGCACCTCAAGATATTTCTTCAGCATAAATGGGGTGACCTGGAGCTGGATCTCTGGATGCAAAGCCTCCTTGAAATGCCTCACCCTAGCCTCCTCATCTGGAAACAGGTCTGAAGCATATCGTAAAAGGTTCCTAAAACGGATTCCAAACTCTCGCACACTGGAGCTCCCCTGTCGAAGGGTAAGAAGCTCCTGGCGGCTGGTCGCCTTCGTGGTCGAAGAACGAAACTCAACTCTAAACTTGTCTCGGAACTCCTCCCATGAGATTGCTGACTCATCACGATCCCCAAGGAACAATAACCACCACTGCCTCGCTGCACCATGCAACATCATCACAACCAAGGACACCCAATGCTCTTTCCGAGCACAGATCGAACTGAAGCCTATCTTGACCTCCTCCAACCAGTCTTCCGTGACTGCAACTGAAACGGAGCCCTCGTACTTCTATAGACTCTGGCGCGGAAACTCTTGGAGTGTCCTCCTCAAAGTGTCATCGTTGTAAGCCTCTACCCTGCGGCGATCTTCTGGCACAGTCTGCTAGACATATTCTGCACAAACCTGACGAGGACGTCGACCTGGGACCATACCTATAAAATAACAAACCGTTAAAGAGCCTAAACCTGGAATATGGAAGGCTCAACATTAATTAATTAATTGTTTTCTTTTATTCATTTTAGGTTCTCATATCCCAAGGTTTACCCATTCAAACACAAGCACAAAGAAGAATGATACACGATCCTTTCCTAGGTCTCTACCCTGCAACTAGTATCACCTTGTTTAGTAGCCATTGTAGACTTAAAGGTTCGTGCATCAGATCATAGGGGGCCCTAAATGCCTATGTCTCAGCCAGTCTCCAGTGTTTACATCACTTGTTAAACATGAATGACATCGTTTCCCTACCAACCCATGCAACCTCGCTTGTACCTAACTCCAAACTCCATCCTATCCCTCAACCATACCTCTTATACCACTCAGTCACGGCCCCATCCCCACAAAGTGTACCCCTCCTAGGCTGGCAATATGAGAAGGGAGATAATGACCCCGAGTCCTGCCTCCAGTAGGTCCTGGGTTGACGAATAGCACCGAGGGTATAGTAAACACACAAATGTGAGGCATTACCCTCTAACAGTATACTCAGTAGGATCCTCCCCGAAGCCTCTCGTGCAAAAGTAAAGAAAGCATGCTAAAGCACAGTGAACAACAAGTGAAACTAACTCGTCACCTAAATAGGTATACTAAGTTCCTAGCCTCATCATGGCTACTCTCACCAATTAACGTATACAAGAGTATATAATATAATAAAGAATATGAAGGGTACCCCGCTACTACTTCCCCACAGGTTTACCGCTTTGCCCCAATGTCGCACGTCCTAAGCATCTCTCTCCAAAAAGGCTTGCCCGCAGACACCTGGGTGAAGCACCACAATATGCACCTCATGCCACAAAACCACCATGTCCACGCAAGAAAGTAACCAGGTAGTTTTAAGGAGCCACCAAAGCTTGTATAACATGTATCATATGTCGGGTAATATACCTCAAGCCACTACAGTCCATACACCGAGTAAGGATACTCAAGCCATCACAACCTATACACGTTACACCTATAATAGTCCATAAGATACTATATCCAGAATATATGTGTGTGAATAACCACATGCCATTACAACCCTCTACACACATATATGAGGAAAACTAACCATTGTTCATACCAGTACAAGTAACTACCAAGTGAAGAGAGCGGGGCCAAAGTGGGTAGTCAGTCATCCATCCTCCCACCATAAAGTAGGGGAAAACACCTCCAGGGCTCAGAATCCCTGAGGTGTCATTTTCTCAAACTGACGGGGTGAAGTAGCATATAGAAACACAAAAAGTACAAGATACACTATATCTCATAACCACACTATGGGCATAACCTAGTCTTAGACTCAACTGTAGCTAACATATCTCGGACTCCCGACTGGCACTTCTAAGACTAGGTATCCTATAAGCACACAACCATTTAAAGAGATTTATTGCCTTACTTCATTCCTTTTTTATCAGTTCCACTTTACGTTAATTAATTCTTTAAATATTAATTAACCATTAACAATTCCACATTAAATTTAATTAGTATCACACCCAAAGTCCACTGTCCCTTTAAAATTGTAACCTCAACATTTCATTCCAGTAAGCTCCAACCTCATGGGTTAACATCATTTATTCAATTATTTATTTACAAAATTACTTTCCCATATTCCCAGACATTCTAGAAAAAAATTCTATGCTACTAAACACAAGGGGGCTCAACACGGTGAGTAGATAACTACCCGTCGAGTCTTTTCCACCTATAGCAAGATTGAAGACTCATCCTCCCTTGAGAAGCTAGACACGGAAAGCACGTGGCATACCCCGCGTGTCTTCACCCCTTTCGAAAGAAGGGTAAGCAAGACCAGCTGGCTTGAGTAGTGGAGAAAGTAAACCAGACAACCAATCAAAGAAACATCAAGCATCCAAACATTCACATCCTACCGTTTTCATCATCCCTAGTGTCCTCTCCGACACCCACATGCATAAACCGATGCATCTCGCCACTCTAGGCGTCATCTGCTGGCACAACCAATAAGCCTCCCTGTCCCCTTATATCACAATAGACTTCTAGGCTCACATCACAACACAAGCAGCAGAAAAACAACCATCATATCAATTGGGCTCTTGGAACTTATACAAGCATGAGGGTAACTCAGAACCGTACAATGGATTATCTTTTATCAAAGAACAAGTTCTTTAATCCATCTTGGATTAACCGATTTATTATTCGTAGGATCCAAATTCGGGAAACCCAATTAGTAAGTTATAATAAATAATTAAACATGCTTTCTGCACAAATTTGATTAACATAAAATTACAACAAGAAGAACCAGATTAATTTACATACCTCTTTATCTTTAGCCAAACAATTACCAATTAATTCGGGCTTTATGTTCTTTACCAATTTCCATCAAGAACGAAAAGCTAAACTAAGAAAGCATAGATATCACACTATCTAGAAAAACAAGAGGCAATAACATACAATCAATATCAATTTATTTATCCGGTTCAAATATTTATTATGTCAATTCCATTGTGATCCAGTGGGATAAAACATGCTAACCATACAGTCGCACATAAGAGAAAAGAGAAGCAACGAATCCCTTACCTCAAACAGTTCTTAACGTTCTTTATACGAGAACGAGCCACACAATGAGTTACGATATCCTCTCCTGTGACAACTGTATCCACCCGAGGATGCAGAGACACCACCACATCAGTGAACACCCAAGAAATTCTCATTAGGAACACGAGGGTAAAATTCCTTAAAAAGTGCAAGGAGAAAGAAGGAGATGAACTCGAAATAATGAAGATAGATCATACCTTATATCGAAGACTGATCGATATTGCTTGGTTGCATCAAAACCGAGTGGAAAAAATCCTAGGAGGAAAGTTTGATTACACAACTCCTATGGGAAGGAATGGGATGTTCGAGTGCCTCACACCTGAGAACAAGGTGGAAGAATTAGGGAGGAAGATATCTCGTCCCTTTAGAAGATTTAACGGAGCAATGGTTTAAGATACGCTGGGTTTTCCATTAAAATAGGATCGCATTAAACCACGCGGTTTGACCAAGTAAAAACTTCTCGAGCCTTAAGAGAAATTAATATAGGAGTTACGACCTTTGAATTAGCCTTAGAGTCCTTAAAACAAGGCTTTAAATTCATTTTACGTCAAAGGAAACTTTAAAGGGGTGAAACTATAGGAAGCTGGAAACACTGTTTACAAACTCAAAATTTGGCAAAGGAAAAACACTGTTCCTGAACCTCACCGTTGGAATCTCACCATTCTGGAAACACTGTTCATGAACTCAAAATTTGGCAAAGGAAAAAAGGTCACTGTTGGATCCTCACCGTTCTGGAAACACTGTTCATGAACTCAAAATTTGGCAAAGGAAAGAGGTCCCCATTGGAACCTCACAGTTCTTGAAACACTATTCATGAACTCAAAATTTGGAAAAGGAAAGAGGTCACTGTTGGAACCTCACAGTTCTAGAAACACTGTTCATGAACTCAAAATTTGGAAAAGTGTTGAGAATAAGTCACCTTGACCTCTTGAAACACCTCATACACCTGATTTTCGAAAAGGAAAGGACCAGAGAGGTCCGGGCTATTACAATCCATGTTATTCCTTTTAATGGATTATGATAGTGTATTGTGGTTGTTTTCGTAGAAACCATTTCTTTCTCACAGACTAATTAAGTAGTGATTGAATTATAAATGTTTTCAAGTTCACATGGCACACATATGTATGATACATCACTAAGATTTTGATGGGTTTTTTATAGCCCTATAATGAAATGGGTAATGTTTATATCTCATGAAAATTTTGGTAATGTGAATTGAAGTGAAACCCTTAAGGGATTCTATTTACTATGTGACTGGTGGGTTTATTAAAGACATTCAATGCATTGGATAAAGTCTTTAATCTATGGAGCTAACATGTTAGAGATTAGGGAGTAAATATAATCCATTAAGGGACTCTATATAAAATACTTGATAATGGTATTGGTAGTGATCCTTTACATAAGGTTTGATTATCTATGCTTATGTAAATGAAACATGATTATGACTATGTCATGTTTTTATGGATCATGATTATTGACTCATGTTTCCACTTTCATACACCATCCTTTGGATGTTACATTAAAATCCTTATTCCAAGGATCATGATTTACAATTTATATTTTATTAGGTATGATTCTCTTATTTTTTACCGTTTACCTTGTTTATATTATCATACCCACAATTTCATCTTATGATCACATATTAACATCTATTGATATTTATTATGCTTACCCTTACTAAGAATATAATCTCACCCTTTCGTATGTTTTCATTACCTAGGTTATTAAGAAGAGTATTATGTAAAATGTGTTTAAAAGGGAATAATGTAAGAAAAATATTTGTTTGTCATGTTCGAAATATTGGAAAATTAGATGGTTATGTATCTAATCCTAGAATAGACTAACCCTATAGGTTCTAGGGTGTGTTTTATTTTGAGTTGTAAAGAATAATAATGAAAAAATGACGCAATATATATGTATTTTATGATAAGATCAACAATATTGGTATTTGATCAGTGTTTAGTTATTTTTGGGATTAGGTTATCAATAATAGAATGATAAAACTAAAAAAACCAATTTTGAACCATAGTGATGTAGTAAGAACCTTAAGTTTCATATGTTGTAATGAAGTTGTCATAATTTGGGACATATTTTGAATGATTTTCCTTAACATATGATTTATTTATCTAATTAGAAAGTCTTACACTAACATTTTTGGTTTTTACCAATGGATGAAAACAAGAGGAATGGAGTAAACAATGAATTTTTATGGATAATACATTGACTATCCCAATGGGAAAACAAATAAGTTACTATTTTGAGTGAAAAATATAGTTTTTATGCTCACCCAAATCCTCTAACCTATGAATAATAACATGATTCCCTTCAAACTCAAAAACTCACTAACAAGGGAATACCTTTACATTAATTCCTTTGGGTAGAAATTTCCACCCTCCTTAAGTGGATCCTCTGATCCACTAATTTTTATGAAATAGTTTAACACAAATGAAAATATATTTTCTATTATATAGTGATTAAATCACGAAATGTTTTCTTTAGATGATTATCATTTGGAATGTGAGTCTAATCATTGGTGGACTATCATTAATAATATGAGGCAATAAGAATAAATTTAGTCCTAATAATGAGAGGAGTTTAAGAAGATATTTTCCAATAAGTATCATACCTAAAATCTTCACACTAAAATGGAGAGATAATTTATAGAGTTGAAACAAGAGGACGATGAATCCATTGGTACATATGAATCAAAATTCTTAAGAATTGAATGGAAAACTTATAATTTTATCATTAACTCGGAAATCAAAATCAATCATTTCTTTAGTGTCTTAAAACCATGTAACTGAAATGAATTAGTTATATAGGAATTTGATAGATATTAATAGACTATTCAATGCTCTATAATGGCGGGAATGAAAATTGGAGACTCATATTATTTTATCAGTTTTAGGTATAAGAAGAAAAAATGGATTTTTGATGAAAGAAAAATGATAAAACCAAGGGAGAAAAGAAAAAATAATCTTTCTACATGATGAAATTTGGGAGGAAGCATATAGGAAATTTCTATAAAGGGATAATTAAATGCATCAATTGTGGAATCCAAGGCCATCAAGAACATGAATGCTGAAGTGATATAAAATTGTTGACCAATGAAACAAATGAAAAGAATACTAATCCTAATACCCCAAACACACTCCAATGATTCAATTATAAGGAGTATGAACATTATGTAAATACATGCACCAAACCAAGGGTAAATGATCACAATCAATGTCAACAACATCCTATTCCAATGATGATGGGGAAAGCCTATGAAATCATAACTACTAAATAGGATCACAGAAATAATGTGGCGAAAGGTACACCCATCTTCTAACTAAGAACTAAAAGCGTCTTATTTGATTTTAGCTCTTCACATTTATTCAAATCATGCATGTTTTCTATGAATTTTGAATCACCAGATCAAACACTAGACATTGAATTATCAGTGAAAACACATAGTAGTGAAATGATTACATCCCAGGTGTATAACTATTCTCTGATCAATGTTTGAGGGAATATACTTCTTGAATATCTTGTTCCGATTGCCTTAGTGAAATTCAATGTGATACTAGAAATGAAATAACTCTCCCAAAATAGAGATCATATTAATTTTTGGGATAAGAAGATCTCATTTCATATCCCAAATCACCCCATGATCAAATATTGATGCAAGTATGATGATGGAATCCATTTAGTTAAAAATTTATTAATGTGGTTCTTGATAACAAATTATGAGTGATACTTGGTAGAAATGACTATGGAGGATCTCAATGCCAAATATGTGCCAATTTTGTGAGTTTAGGTGGTTTTATTTTAGAATGAATTACCCATTATTCCTTTTTAATGTTAGATTGAGTTTTCAGTTGAACCCATACCATGTTTTATGCCCATATATAAGAGCCCCAATTGAGTAGAGCACATTTAATTGGAAGCATTGAAGTTGAAACATCAATGGAATCTATACATGGTTTTTATACACACAAGTAATTCACCATGGGGTTAATTGGTTTTTTAGGAAGAATGATGGATCAATGTGCCCTTATATTGATTATCATGAACAAAACTAAATCACGACCAAGAACAAGTATCATCTACTCCGTATTGATGATTTATTTGATTAACTCAGAGTACCGTAATGACTCTCAAAGATTTAGATTATATCAAAATATTATCAATTAAGGGTGGAAAGGGAATATCTACCCAAGAAAAGCATTCATACAAGCTATGAAATTTATTAATTCATAGTGATTCCACTCAAATATTCAAATTCCTCTACTATCTTCATGAATGTGACGAATGGGGTCTTTAGAGATTATCTAGACCAATTTTTGGTATTATGTTCTCATATATTCCAATATAAAGAAAGACCATGAATATTATTTTAAGGATTGTGCTAAATAACATGAAAAAGGAGAAAAAATATTCTTAATTTAACAAGGCGAGTTTTTGCTATAGAATGTCTCATTCATTGGGAATGTAATTACAAGAGAGTGTATATATGTAAATCCTTCAATGAAATAGGTTATTAGAGAATGGTCTGGACCATCCATAGTAATAGAGAACAATAGTTTTCTTGGATTGGTTTGATACAATCAATGATTTATGAGAAATTTATCATAACTATCAAATCCTCAACCAATGATAACATAGTAGGTTGTTAAGAATCATTTGATTGTGAAATGTGAAGAAAATTTAAACAATTATAACAGAAGGTTGGAAACTACACCTATACTCACATTTCCCCATAGTTGAGAAGGATTTTTGATATACAATTATTCATTAATGAAGGGATTGAGATATGTTCTTATGAGAAATGACACGCTGGTAACTTATAGATCATTTTAGTTGAAATTCCATTATAGAAATTACCCTACACATGATTTAGAACTCACTATGGTGATATTTTCATTAAAGATGAAGATGAATTATCTCTATGGTAAATAGAATGATATATATACTAATCATAAGTGAATAAAGAATATATTCACATAAAAGGATTTGAAAATGATCTAAAAAACATGATAGGAATTGATAAATGACTATGAATTCCCACTACATTAACACCTTTAGAAGGGAACAAGGGTTACTAATGTTCTAAGAGGGAAGTATCACACTACCTTATCTATGAAGAGGATTGAAAAAGACCCAATACACATTGATTTATATAGGATGAAAAGGGAAATCATAATGAAAGGGGGGAAATATTATATTTTTCAAATGTCTACTGAAATTTTGTCTATGTGAATATCAAAAAGGCACAGAAAGGCAGATAGGGAGCTACAAAATATGGTAAGGAATATTTTTGAGTATAAATTTGACAATGTTAGAATTTTAATATTTGGAAAATTAATATGTTTTTGATCAATACCATAATTTTAGAAATATCTATTGGATAATTCATATAGTTCATTATTCCTTATACATCTTATAATAATGAAGATTTATAGATATATCAGATGTCATTTTTTGTGGGAAAACATAATGTGGGAGACTATAGAGTATATATATCATGCTTAATATTCTAGAAAGTCAAGTACAAACAACAAAATTCAAAGGTGATTATTCAATCATTACACATATCTATATAAAAATGGGAGAAAATTGCCATGGATTTCATTGTGGGTCTTCACAAGACTTTCAAATGACATAATGTCATTTTTGTTATAGTTGATCTCCTTATGAATTCAGTTAATTTCATTTTAATTAGGTAATATCTCTCACTTGATAAAATTTATAAGATATATATAAAGGATGTGTTAAGGATACATGTAGTACCACTTTCCATTTTATTTAATTGATATATGAGGTTTGCCTCAAAGTTCTGATAGATTGTTAAGTAGGCATTCGATAAAGAGATGATATTTAAGACTACTTATTTTCATCAGACTAAAGGAAAATTTTAAAGGACCATTCAAACAGTAATGATATATTTTGATGCCGATTAGTGCATTTCAAAGGAAATTGTGGTCAAAACTTTACCCAAGTAGAGTTCACATATAATAAAATTTCAATTCTAGCATTTAAATGATACCATATGAGTCTCTGTATAGTTAAAGGTGTAGAACTCTAATGTGTTGGGATGGAGTTAGAGAGAATAATCTAATGGGATAAGATCTTTCTTAATAAATACAAGATAATATTCATACCATTCTACAACACATTAAAACTAAAAAAAAGTAAAAATTAGATCTACATTGATAATCATTGTTGAAAATTTGATGTTTAAGTTGGAGAAATTTTTTCCTTCAAATATCATTATAGAAGGGGGTTATGATATTCTTAAAGAATGGAATGTTGAGCCCTAGGTATATTTTCACTTTTCAAATCCTTGAACATGTGGGGATGATAGCTTATTGTATAAAACTTCCACCCAACCCCTCCCAAGTGCATGATCTAATCTACCTATCAATTATGAGAAATCACATACCCAGCCCTTCACATATAATAAATTAAAAGGTGTTACCATTGGAACATGATCTCTCTTATGAGGAACTACTAATAGGATGCTTGTACCATAGAGATAAATTACTACGAAAGAACAACACCCACATGGTTAAATTTCTCTAGAGAAATCAAATGATTATGGATGAAACAGGACAACCTGAAGCTATAATGAGGTAGATGTTCCATCATTTTTATTCAGAGTATTGAAATTTTGTGGGAGAAATTACTTTTATGGCGGTAAAATGTAAAATCTTATGATTTCACTATGTATTTACATTAAAATAAATACTATGACGAAAATATTATTTCACATGAAACAAAAAATTAAAATGAACAAATATATATTTTATTGAAATAAAATATTATAATAGAAGATAAAAACTAATAAATTATGAGAATAAAATGTAAAATATTATTTAGAAAACTATAAGTGTAGTAAGACCAGAAGTCTATAAAAATACTAAAATTATAAAATATTTATCCTTATGGTTTTACATGAAAATAATAACCCTAATTAAAAATATATAATCATCGGGGGAAATTATAAATATAGTATACATGTTAATAGATAATTAAATGGAAAATAATAATTATTTTAGTAATGTATTTACAATGACACATAGATTTCAGGGTGAATAAATTTTCAAGGGAGATGGAATACTTGACCTACAAAAGACATTATTTCATGAATTGGGATTTTGATCAAGAATAAAGGAATTATAAAATATATAGGAGATGTTTTTGGATGAGGATTGTGTCCCAATTGGTGTTATAGGTTGTCATGTGGGTTTTGGAGCAAGGTCGAGAGGACCTGATGAAATATTGTTGCTACAACAGGACACATGGAAACATGGAGTTTATGAAACTATGGATTATAGTGAGGAGGCATCACACTATGATCAAGGGATTAAAAACAAGGTGTGTTTCATTGTTTTTCTCTATAGGGATGGACCTTATTATATAGATCACTATGTTATGGGTGTAGTTGCACCATGGTCACGAATCATTTAAATTAAGTTGATAAACTATACGATGTGGTGATATCATGATCCATGGGTCATATTGTGAAATTTTTTATCTAAGGTTTATGACCTATACCTTGGGATTGTTGTTCCACAAATCTCATCAAGGTAATTAAATTACATAATGAATGTTCACATCACATTTTAACCCTCATAGTAGCATCGTTAAAAAAACATGTGGGTCTCTTTTTTAATCTGGTGTAGACCCATTTGTTGGGGGTTGGAACCCTCATGATTTTAAGGATAAATAGGTGCATGAGGGGGGGGGGATTGTTAGATATTCCTTCACTATCATTCACTTAAAAATGGCTTATATTAATAGAAATATGTTGATAAATTATTTATATGTGGTTAAATATAAGAAATTCCAATGAATATTAATTTTTATTGGTATAGATTTTAAGTACCAAGAATTGTTTTTACTAACAGTTATATCTATTGATATTGATCGGTTAACACCAAAAAAATACTTTCTCTAAAGTTAAATCTGTTGCTTTATCATATAAATACTAACATCTTGTTTACCAATAAATGAATCTCTTATAATTAATTATTACTACCATTTTTTTACCATTATATAAATCCATTACAATAAATTATCCAATAAAATAAAATATTAAACAAAATAATATATATATATATATATATATGGGTGTATATATTATTTTTTATTAATGTTTTAAATTATAAGTATTTTATTAAAATCATAAAATCATATGTTTTCATTAACACATTTCATATTTGTGATAATATATATCTATATATCTGATATAATGTTGATGCTAAATGATTAAATTTTTTTGGAGACTTGAAAAAGATTAAATGTAGTAAAAACTCTAAAAAGAAATTCACTTATATATAATTTTATTATTTGTATATAATATAATTTTTTATTCAGAATATATATAAATTTAAAACTTTTTTTATTTTATATAAATTATATATATATTTATTATACATAATGGTAATTTTTTTAAATTATACCATTAATATGACACACTCTTCCCTAAATTAATATTCATTAGCCATAGTGATCAAATGAACATTTCTATGCCTTCCATTTTCACACCCCGACTCGGTTAATTTTCTTTTGTGTGGTCATATAATTCATGAGACATGTAAAAAAATGATATCATTATCATTATTTTATTTTATTTTTTACTTTTACATTTCCCCTCTCCCTTTCTCCCCTATATCGCATGACCCCCTCCCTTTCCTGTTAGTGTCGCACTACCTAGCCAGGAGTAATCTCAAATGCACGCTTCCCTCCTCCATCCATGGAATTTGGCCGTATCTCTTTTAAATTTCATGTGTGGTCTCCTCCGGTTAGCATTCCTTCTCATCCGCTCTCTCACTATTCTCTTTTCACCATGATTTCCCTCTTTCCCTTGCTGTGCGTGTGCCCCGTCCAAACCCTAACATGATTTTGGATGTCTTATTTGTTCATTATTGATTGTTATGGATCATGATCCCATATTTTGGTCTGTTTTAGCCAATGTTTTGTATGGATTTTCCTAGAAGCACATAAGGTTTTCATTGTTTTACTTTATATATTTAGAAATCCTTGATAGTTTTAGTAGGGATTTATTCCATACATTCAAATACATTGGTGAAAAATTTAATTCCAACACAATATAATCTTCATTTCATGATTTTATATCATCATTGAATTCTTTTTTATTTTAAAGGGAATGCGATGTCAAACACTTCAGATGAACAAGTGAACCATCATCTAACAGCTGGGGCCTGTTTAGAGCGTTCAATTTGATTCAATATGTCCATAATTGGGTTAAAATTTTACTATGGAATATTTAGACTTAGATGATGGAATTGAGATGTATTAGGGTTAAAATTGTGCTTCACTTATGAATTCTCCCATATATAAACACTTTATATATGCATTTCATTATGGGGTGTTGCGGTTTCCTTGCATAATGCATCATGATTTTCTATAAGTTCGGTTTTCTTTATTTTTGTCACTTCATTTCATCAATATAAATGGATTTTTATATTGGTTCCTTGGTTTTATGAACTAATATAAACTGTAGAAATTTTTAGGGATTTCTCTTGATGCTTCTAATATTATTTAGTAGTTCTTATTCACAAACAATTATAACACATGTACACAAAGATTTCATAAGTTTCTAAAGTCTTGAAGGACATTATATAAACATTTCCTAGAAGGATTTAGTTATATTATTAAAATATACATTTATTTAGTCGATACCTATTACATTTAATTTTGTTCTCAGTGTGATCAACTTATTTTAAAAATCTTTGTGGGATGCTTTCTAGGATAAACTTTATAGCATTGCCCTGTATCAATCTTCAAGAATAGTGGTAATGCCATCCATTCTTCCAACTAGAACAACATCTATTTTTGTCTTTGATATCTTGAATTAGATTTTCATTTTTAGTTTTATTCTAGTTATTAGAAAATGTTATATATAGAAATCCTTGCTTCATTTACTCCATCTATCTCTAGATGTTGTACTTACCTTGCATGATGCATTGAATTCTGCTATAAGTTCATGTTTCATTACCATTTTCACTTGTTTACTTAAATCTATATGGTTTTTCATAATGGTTTCTTGGTGTTATGAATTATTATACATTGTTAACATGTTTGTGACTTGTTTTCTTGTGCCTATAAATATTATTTGATGATTCCCACACATATAAAGTTGAAATAGATGCATGTAACATCACATTACGTTTTCAGGTACTTTTTGATGTTTCTAAGTACCTCTATTTTGGAGTAAAGACTTGGGTTACGTTTGGGTGGACTTTTAAAGAAAAACTAGAGGACAATGTGTTGTGCACAGTTTGTGCACGGTTTGACAAACCGTGCGGCCAAACCGTGCCATCCTTGAAACCTGGACAGAAGCTTCCGCATGGGCGGCGCACGGTTTGTCTAACCGTGCGGCAAAGCCATGCGAGATGGGTGGACAAGGCAGTAGCTCACGCACGGTTAGCGCACGGTTTGTAAAACCGTGCGGCCAAACTGTGCGGTCTCTTAAATGAGATCCTTAAATTGTGGATCTCACTCGGTTTTGCCTCTAAGTGCATCATTTTTCCTCTTAAGCGGCCCTAACTCGGGATTTGTCTTCTCCTAAGGTCAGAGAGGGTTCTCCCATCATTCCATAGGCGATCCAAAGGCTCCTCTTGGTGAATCGAAGCTGGATTCTTGAGGTATTTGATCGTTCTTCATCGTTCTTGATTGGTTTCTTAGATTTACATAGATCTACTTCTCCTCTTCTCTCGGTTTCTTAGATCTACGCCCGTTATGGGTAGATCTAAGTGTGTGGTACCAAGTTTTATGAGATTTGGTCTTGATCTTTCTAGGAGAAGAGATCTAAGGTGGGTTCTTGAAGAAGCAACCTGGTTTTCTTGAGCGTTCTCGACCGTTGTGGTCTTGGTCAAAACCTTCAAGGTAGGTGGTTCCGTCCCGTCTTGCCAAATTGATTATCATTGTATTTGCTTGATTTATTTCAATTATTGATTTAAATTCAATTGCTCAAGTTGCTTTCAATTAAATTGATAAAAACTCGATTCTATTGAATTGAGATATTTGAAATGGTTTTGGAATGGAAATTTGGAAAACCACAAATTCCATTGAATTGGGTGTGTTTATGGAAAATTGGCCAGTTTAAATTGTTTAATTTTAAATTGTGGATTTGATGGAAATTCTTTCAATTAGATTGTTGAATTTAATTGTGAAAATGAAATGTGTAATGATGGAATTGGTTTTTAATGGATTTCAAACTTTTGAAAATGGCTTGAAATGATTTGATAGAAACCCATTGGTTTTATCTTGTGAAAAAGGCATGTTTTGAATAAAACCTATTTTGGTTTTAAATGGAATGAAATTGGCACTTTTGAAATGGAAGAATGAGATTGATCATATTTTAAGCATTCTTAAAATAGTTCTCCCATCATGTAAGAGCGCATGCAAGCCTTAGGTAGTTAGTGAGTTATTTGAATACACTCTACGCTATGACAACGTTCTAAAACATACTTGCGGCGGGTCACATCCTCGATGGGTTGGTGACGAGTCTCCTTTGACCAGTGTCATAGGGACGTGTGTATACACATTTTTCTAAGTTCACATAGAGAGTGCGGAATCCTATAACTGGTTAATACTATCGTACCTTTTGGTAGATGACCATGTTGCTCGCTTGTTTATTTATATTTGTGATATAAATGTATGCCAATGCTTTTGAACTGCCTTACATGCCTGCTGAATTTATATAAACTGTTTTATATAAATGTTTTACTTAAGCCATTGTTTTAGAAATATTCCATCATTTGTAAAGCCTTTGTTTAAATTGGTTTTTCCATCATTTGAAAATGTATAGCATGTTTTGTTAAAATATGCTTTTGAAATGTCAAATCTGTTTATTTGAAAATGGAAAGCTTTACTTTGGATAATCTATATTTGGCATCTGTTATGGAATCTTTGGTGGTATCCTACTGGTCTTAGGCTCACACCATACTTTTGCCTTCAGGTGTTTGTAGACTTTCTTCTTCCAGGATCGAGCAAAGGGGAGGGACCTTTTGGAGGTGGATCCAGTTGTTGATCTCTGGACTTGGTGAGTTGTGTCCTTTGGGACCTTGGGACTGTTTTCCCTTTTGGTACTTAGGTTGTAGTACTTTGTCATTTTATGCCCCTTTGTATTCTGGTACATCACTCCTCGTGGAGTTTCTTTTGTTATGCACACTGTTTGTTTTACTATTGCTTCCGCATTCTTGTGGCAAAATTGTTCCCACTTGTATGTTGTACGATGCCAGGTGATAGTCACCGACCCGTGGGGATCGGGAATGCCCTTCGGGCTATGTCAGGGACAGCTCGGTTATCGGGTTACCAGGGTACCTGGGCTGGTTCGTGACAAATTGGTATCAGAGGGGAGGTTGAGCATCTTGCCTTGATGACAGTATGCATTTGAGTTTTCTTGTCGGGACTTAGGAGGTAGTTGCGATTGAGTTCCTAGCCAACTCTCACCGCAATGAACCTTAAGTTTCCAGGGGTGGTTAGGGAAAGGAGACTTGTGGATTAGTTCTAGTCTTTTTCTTATTTTGATTTGGATAGAGTGGAATCCAAATCTTGTTATCCCTTCTATTAAGGGTAATTTTCCTCATTACTTAGGTTGAGTGTTAATCTAATGTCTTCTTTGTTGTCTGCTGATGTTGTGTAGCATCATGCCTCCGAGAAGACGTGGAAATCAAATCCAAAAAGAGGCTGTTGTTGAATCTCAGCAAGCAAGTCCTATTGTGGATCCAAGTCTGGTAGAGGTGATTGTTCGCACTGTCCAAGCTCTAGGACAGGCACCACCTCCAATTCATGTTCAGGCTCCAACTATAGATCCTCATAGTGATATCCTTCGAA
The DNA here is from genome assembly GCA_963277665.1 of Viscum album. Classification (NCBI taxonomy): domain Eukaryota; kingdom Viridiplantae; phylum Streptophyta; class Magnoliopsida; order Santalales; family Viscaceae; genus Viscum; species Viscum album. Next base: position 1,155,362,090 of record OY728122.1, on the reverse strand, counting down.
TTCATTATCAAGAGTTCCTACGCCAGAAGCCACCGGTCTTCAAAGGCTCCGCTGATCCTCAACATGATGAGGAATGGTTGAGTAAGATCGAACGTCTGTTTGGGTTTTTGGAGACACCTGATGCGATCAAGGTGAAGTGTGCCACCTTCGTGCTGGAGGGACCAAGTAGGAGATGGTGGGACACGATGATGATAGCTGGGAAACATGAGGGTTTGGAGTGGAAAGACTTTAGGGTTCTTTTCACTGATCAGTTCTATCCAGAATCTATGGTGTTGGCCAAGGCTGTGGAGTTTTTCAAACTTGAGCAGGCCAACAAAACCGTGACTGAGTACTCAAATCGCTTTGCTGAGTTGGTACAGTTTTCTCCTGAAATTGTATCAAATGAGAGGATGAAGGCTCGACGATTTGAGTTGGGGCTTCGATAAGATATCCATTCTCAGGTTTTCTTACTGAAGCTACCCACTTATGCCGATGTTCTGGATAGGGCAATGATGGTTGAGATGGATTTGGAAAGAAAGTTAGGGTTGCAGGAAGTTCCTTTTATTTCTAGTGTTAGTGTTGGTTCCTCTAAAGGAAAACAGAAGCGCGATGTTTCTCATGGTGGTTCTCGATAACAGATTCATTCCAGACCTCCAGTAGCACCAGGAGGGGCTTCCTTGACTTGCTATCAGTGTGGGAAGCCAGGACATTCTAAGAGGGTTTGCATTGAGGCACCCAAGAACTGTAGCTCCTGCGGACGTTTAGGGAACCTACAGAGATTCTGCCATCACTTCTCTACTCCGTGTAGTGGAATAGGATCATCAACACCTCCAAATACTGCGGGGCAATCAAATTCTTCACGTACAAAAGGGTTCCAGCCACAGGCATCCGGAACGAAGCTTCTTCATGCAGTGGAAGGGTCGCCAGAGGTAGCTGATTCAGGTCCTGCAACTGTGAGAGGTACCATTACTATAGTTTCATCTTTAGTGACAACTCTTTTTGATACTAGTGCATCTCACTCTTTTATTTCAACCCATCTTGTTAATCTGCTTAATCTGCCTATGGAGCTTTTATCTTGTGAAATGGATATTACTACACCCCTTGGTGTAATGAGAGAGAAGGGTCTCCGTAGTCCTGCTTGTGTCTTATATCTATCAGATGTTGATCATGTTTAGAGTTTCTTGGTTCTCGACATGAAATCTTTTGACGTCATATTTGGGATGGATTGGCTCATTTCTAATAAAGCCTGGATCGATTGTTATCTTCGACGGGTCTACCTTACTACACCCAGTGGTGTGCCTCTTGTTTTTCAAGGAGAATGGGACCCAAGGTCAAGCAGAGCTGGACCCTCTTATCCAGAGTTGGGGAAAGTTATATCAGTGTTTGCTTTTGATCTAGAGAGAGATTCAATGTGTGGTGATCTTCCTCTAGTCGTCACTGAGTTTCCCGGCGCGTTCCCTTCCGACTTCTCTGGTTTTCCACCAGTAAGGGGTGTTGATTTCTCTATTGACTTAATGCCTGATACTCAACCAGTTTCTATTCCCTCTTACCGAATGACTCCAGCTGAACTAAAGGAACTGAAGTCTCAGTTAGAAAATCTTCTTGAGAAAGGTTTTATACGCCCGAGTGTGTCACCTTGGGCAGCACCTGTTCTCTTCGCCAAGAAGGCCGATGGTTCTCTTCGCTTATGTGTTGATTATCGAAAGCTCAATCAAGTTACGATAAAGAACAAATATCTGTTACCACGAATTGATGATTTGTTTGATCAATTGAAAGGGGAAAAGTGGTTTTCAAAAATTGATCTTCGATCTGGTTACCATCAGTTGAGGATTAAGGAATATGACATTCCTAAGACCACTTTTCATTGTAGGTATGGCCATTATGAGTACCTTGTTATGCCCTTCGGCCTAACAAATTCTCCTGCAGTTTTCATGGCTTTGATGAACACAGTTTTCCATGAGTATCTATATAATTTCGTGGTGGTCTTTGTGCTTGAAATTCTTGTCTACTCCAAGTCTGAGGAGGATCATGTGCATCATCTGAGAACAGTTCTGGGTCTTCTAAGGAATCACTGAATTTATGCCAAGCTTTCAAAGTGTGATTTATGGATTCGGGAAGTGAAATTCTTGGGACATGTCATGTCAGAACAAGGAATATCAGTTGATCCTGAGAAGGTGAAGGCTGTTATGACTTGGGAACAACCACGAAATGTTTTCGAGATTCAGAGCTTCTCGGGCTTAGCAGGATATTATCGTCGTTTTGTTAAAGACTTTTCAAAGTCTATGGATCTTGTCAGCTTAAGCCTCATGAGAAGAACTATCCTACCCATGACCTTGAACTTGCAGCTGTAATGCATGCACTTAAGTGTTGGGGACATTACCTTTATGGAGAAAGGTTTACCGTGTATTCATACCACAAGATCTTGAGTTATATCGTTTCTCAAAAAGATTTGAATCTCTGCCAAAAGCATTGGGTGGAGTACCTACAATCTTTCGACTTTGACATTGCCTATACCCCAGGGAAAGGGAATGTAGTTGCAGATGCGTTAAGTAGGAAACTTCCATCACAGGCTGTGAAAGAATCTTTAGAAGAGTGGAGTTTGATGGCGCTTTTTACTCAGTTGCATATAGGAGTTCAGTGGAAGGGGAATGAGGTTTCTTTAGCCAGTGTTCAGTTGACATCTTCTCTTCTTGAGTTGATTCTTTAGGAACAACAACTGGATGTTGAGTTCCATTGCATTAGGAACTCTCTTTATGGTGGGGAGACCGACACCCTGTGGTCGTTCTCCAAAGAGGGTGTTCTGTGTTATCGAAACCGTTACGTTGTATCATTGGCAACAAGGAATGATGTGATGGGGGTTTTCCATAACTCTCAGTGGGCTGTGCACCCAGGAACCACGAAAATGTTCTATGACATGCGGCGACAGTTCTGGTGGCCAGGTATGAGACAAGACATTGCTGAGTTTGTATCTCGTTGCTATACATGCCATCAGGTGAAAGCCGAGCACCAGAAACCTTCGGGTTTTCTTCAACCACTTCCAGTCCCTACATGGAAGTGGGATGAAATCTCTATGGACTTTGTGGTTGGGTTACCTCAAACCCAAAGGAAGAAGAACGTGATATGGGTTGTGATCGATAGACTGACCAAGTCGGATCACTTTATACCTATTTGAGATACAACCAAAGTTGAGGAGTTGGGAAATATCTTTGTGAAAGAGGTTGTTCGTTTTCACGGAGTTCCGTCTGCTATAGTCTGTGATAGGGATCCTCGATTTACTTATCGCTTTTGGAGAGGCCTTCAGGAGGCACTGGGATCTCATGTTCATTTGAGAATGGCCTACCATCCACAGTTAGATGGCCAGACAGAAAGAGCTATTCAGATCCTTGAGGATATGCTCTGCACTTGTGTTCTTGACTTTGGTGGGTCTTGGGATGATCACCTGGGGCTAGTTGAGTTCTCTTATAACAACATTTATCAATATACGATCAAAATGGCTCCTTTTGAGGCATTGTATGGCCATCCTTGAAAATATCCTTTATGTTGGTCGGATATTGGTGAAAGTTATTTGGTAGGACCGAGTTTGGTCCAAGAGACGACAGTTAAGATCCAGTTGATTCGTCAGAGAATGTTGACAGCACAGATTCGGTACAAGTCTTATGCTGATCGTCGTCGTAGATCTTTAGAGTTCTCAGTTGGTGACTAGGTGTTCTTGAAAGTTTCGCCCCGGTTAGGTCATCGATGGCTTGGGAGGCAAGGGAAGCTTGCTCCTTGTTTTGTGGGACCTTTTGAGGTTATTGGTCTTGTGGGGAAAGTTGCTTACTGTTTAGCTCTACCACCACAACTGACGTCGATACACAATGTGTTCCATGTATCGTAGCTGTGAAAGTATATCTCTGATCCATCTCATGTTGTGAGGTGGAGTGATCTTGAGATTGAACCAGATTTATCTGTTACTGAACGACCAGTCAGGGTTGATGATTCTGAGACCAAGGTACTTCATGGGAGAACGATACCTCTGGTCCGTGTACTCTGGAAGCATGGTTCTGATTCTCATGAGACGTGGGAAAGGTAGGCAATAATGAGAGATCAGTGACCTCATCTTTTTGACGTGGAGGTTTCTTCATAGGCTTTCTGGGGACAGAAAGATCTTATGGTGGGGAGGTTGTAACATCACGTTACGTTTTCAGGTACTTTTTGATGTTTCTAAGTACTTCTGTTTTGGAGTAAAGACTTGGGTTACGTTTGGGTGATCTTTTAAAGAAAAACTAGAGGACATTGTGTTGTGCACGGCTTGCGCACAGTTTGACAAACCGTGCGGCCAAACCGTGCCAGCCTTGAAACCTGGACAGAAGCTTCCGCACGGGCGGTGCATAGTTTGTCTAACCGTGCGGCCAAGCTGTGCGAGAAGGGTGGACGAGGCAATAGCTTATGCACGGTTAGCGCACATTTTGTCAAACCGTGCGGCCAAACCGTGCGGTCACTTAAATGAGATCCTTAAATTGTGTATCTCGCTCGGTTTTGCCTCTAAGTGCCTCGTTTTTCCTCCTAAGCGGCCCTAACTTGGGATTTGTCTTCTCCTAAGGTCAGAGAGGGTTCTCCCATCGTTCCGGAGGCGATCCAAAAGCTCCTCTTGGTGAATCGAAGTCATATTCTTGAGGTATGTGATCGTTCTTCATCGTTCTTGATTGGTTTCTTAGATCTACTTAGATCTACTTCTCCTCTTCTCTCGATTTCCTAGATCTATGCCCGTTATGGGTAGATCTAAGTGTTTGGTACCAAGTTTGATGAGATTTGGTCTTGATCTTTCTAGGAGAAGAGATCTAAGGTGGGTTCTTGAAGAAGCAACCCATTTTTATTGAGCGTTCTTGACCGTTGTGGTCTTGGTCAAAACCTTCAAGGTAGGTGGTTCCGTCCCGTCTTGCAAATTGATTATCATTGTATTTTCTTGATTTATTTCAATTATTGATTTAAATTCAATTGCTCAAGTTGCTTTCAATTAAATTGATAAAAACTCGATTATATTGAATTGAGATATTTGAAATGGTTTTGGCATGGAAATTTGGAAAACCCCAAATTCAATTGAATTGGGTGTGTTTATGAAAAATTGGTCGGTTTAAATTGTTTAATTTAAATTGTGGATTTGATGGAAATGTTTTCAATTAGATTGTTGAATTTAATTGTGGAAATGAAATGTGTAATGTTGGAATTGGTTTTGAATGGATTTCAAACTTATGAAAATGTCTTGAAATGATTTGATAGAAACCCATTGGTTTTATCTTGTAAAAAAGGCATGTTTTGAATAAAACCTGTTTTGGTTTTAAATGGAATGAAATTGGCACTTTTGAAATGGAATAATGGGATTGATCGTATTTTAAGAATTCTTAAAATAGTTCTCCCATCATGTAAGAGCGCATGCAAGCCTTAGGTAGTTAGTGAGTTATTTGGATAGAATCTACGCCACGACAACGTTCTAAAACATACTTGCGGCGGGTCACATCCCCGATGGGTCATTGATGAGTCTCCTTTGGCCAGTGTCATAGGGACGTGTGTATACACATTTTGCTGAGTTCACATAGAGAGTGCGAAATCCTATAACTGGTTAATACTATCATACCTTTTGACAGATGACCATGTTGCTTGCTTGTTTATTTATATTTGTGATATAAATGTATGCCAATGCTTTTGAACTTCCTTACATGCCTTCTGAATTTATATAAACTATTTTATATAAATGTTTTACTTAATCCATTGTTTTAGAAATATTCCATCATTTGTGAAACCATTGTTTAAATTGGTTTTTCCATCATTTGAAAATGTATAGCATGTTTTGTTAAATATGCTTTTGAAATGTCAAACCTATTTATTTGAAAATGGAAATATTTACTTTGGATAATCTATATTTGGCATCTGTTATGGAATCTTTGGTGGTATCCTACTTGGCTTAGGCTCACACCCTACTTTTGCCTTAGGGTGTTTGTAGACTTTCTTCTTCCAGGATCGAGCAAAGGGGAGGGACCTTTTTGAGGTGGATCCAGTTGTTGATCTCTGGACTTGGTGAGTTGTGTCCTTTGGGACCTTGGGACTGTTTTCCCTTTTGGTACTTGGGTTGTAGTACTTTGGCATTTTATGCCCCTTTGTATTCTGGTACATCACTCCTAGTGGTGTTTCTTTTGTTATGCACACTGTTTTTTTTACCATTGCTTCCACATTCTTGTGGAAAAATCGTTCCCACTTGTATGTTGTACGATGCCAGGTGCTAGTCGCCAACCCGTGGGGATCGGGAATGCCCTTCGGGCTATGTCAGGGCCGGCTCGGTTATCGGGTTACCAGGGTACCCAGGCTGGTTCATGACAATGCATGCATGAACATGTATGAATTTGAAAGGAAATATTTTTTATAAACATCTATTAGAATGATTTGGTTATATTATTCCAACATACAATTCTTTAGTAGATTCTAGTGAAATTTCATTATGTCTTTGATGAGATCAACTACTTGGGAAAGGATTTTGGTGAGGATGGATAAGATGACCTTAAAAGTGATGCCTTGAAACAATCTGTCTTGGTTTTGAAGCCATCCACTCTTTCAACCCAAAATAAAAAATGTTTTTGACATGATTTTTATGCCACTCCGATGATTTGAGGGATACCCTATTCTGATACATTAGAACTGATTTATGTCAACACTCAAATATCAGTTTCTCAAACAAGTTTGTAATCCCATTGCAATAATAGATTTTTTTTTACATTTCATTATGTTAAGGGGATGTTAAATAGGTTTTTTCAAAAACATTTTCTATTAATCTGTGCGGCTGATTTGAGGGATTCACTAATATGATATATGAAATTAAAGGCACGTCGTGTATTGATTCCTTCAAAATTCAACCTAGCCAGGTGAAAAAATGTCCCTCCAAAAAATAGAATGTAAATATTTATTTTTAAACCAATTTTACTACCAGGTTTATGAATAAATAAACCACTTTCATTAAAACTATCTTTACCCGACTTTGAGGGATCAGTACATAAATCCTATTATAAATTTAGGACATGAGCCACCTCATGTTATTAGTTTCTCAATCCATATCCCACTTATCACCAACATTGACGCTTCCAAGATCATCCTTATAATTAGCAGTGATATTAAGAGGATCAACTAACCTTCCCTTATCAATAACCATCTCATCCTAATGAGTGGTATTCACTATAACCTATACATTATACACAATATTAGTGAACAAGGATGGATTAATTTTGAGGTAGATTCAAATATCCTATATATGATTCATTATCTTTAGAAACCAGTTTCATATAAACTAAATTCAAATAAGGGCCATGTTATCTCAAATCCAAAGATCAATGGTGGAATAGTTCATACCTGGAGGAAAAACCAAGATACGATTTATTGAAAGAATATCCTAAGACGGTTGACCTAATATATATTATCTTAGTTCCATAATGGATCACTAATCAAGCATAACAAGGATAGAGAGGGTATTCAACCCCAAATTATATGATATGATGTACACCCATATTATATTTCATTCAGACTTGTAAATCTTATCCACACTAAGAACATACGTGGCCAGCGTTTCAACGTAAACATTCCATGTGATTTGGAATTAAAGAAACAATGTCCCTTAGAACCATTTTAAACTACCTAATCCAAAATGAACATCACCACCTCTAAGAAATATTCAACAAAATTATATAAAGAAACCACGAACAATAAACATAATTTGATAAAAATATAAATGTGATCAATATAAAAATGGATCCCTAACATGTAGTGTTTTTTCGATCAACTTGTTTTGTATGAACATGGTCTATAATAAAACAATGTTACATATGAATTCACCCATAATCATCTAATTTAAAGGGGATTAATTCTTCTTTTTTTGAAAAAATCTTGCCCATTTTGTATTGGGTTAAATTTTATTTGTTTCTTTTGTGTGTGGAATCCCTTAATGTTTTGTTTTTTATTGACTAATGAATGATTCTCTTTACATGTGGTTTTAAAATTCCTTATATTCATTTTATTACATTAATAAACTACTCTTCCATTGAATTTTACATTGATATTCCATACTTCGAAGATTTTTTTACAATGTAAGGCTTGTGGTAAAAGATCTAATTAGATGAAATATGAACAAATGTTGATATCTATTTTGATTTTAATTTATATTTTTAACATCATGATTTTATATTTATGTGATTATAAATTATAAGTGTTTCATTTTCTTTAATTATAGTTTATTTCTTTATTTGAAATTAAATATTTTATGAATTATTTTTATGTTTTTTGTTTGTTAATATCCTATTAAAATCTTTGCTATTAGTTATTACAAATTAGTTTTAGTTCCCATGATAATTAAATTTATCAAATGATTTTTTTAAGAAATGTTATGTTACAGAACTTCTAACAACATATTAATGGAGTAATTTTTGGATGTTTTGTGTTAAATTTGGAAGTAATGTTAGACTTCTCATTAAGAAGTTCTTAAATGTGGTACAAGTGATTAACTTCATTGTTTTAATGGTAAGTTTAAGTTGCAGTAATTTGATCAGTGGTCTATTATTGTAGCAAACAAGAATCACTTCTAAATGAATTTTTTCAGGTAAACAAATAGACACTTCTAAATTGTATTGTATTTACCCCATCCTCATTAGTTTAAATATGCTTGATTTTTTATAATATGCATTATTTTTTATTTTTATGTAATTCATTATGTCTAATTTTTAATAGGTTGTCAACTAATGTATAATATATAGTCTAAATATGAAATTTATATTCAATATGAATTCAATATATCAGTTGGTGCAATTTATATTCAATTGGAATTTAATTACAACCTATGTAATATATGCGGTTTTATCATGGAAATTTATGGATTAGTGGGATACATTTACCTATAGATCGGTATCTACCTTCTTTATTGATTCAATGCACAACATATCTTCTATTTTTAAATAATATTTTTAAATTTTTAATCAACATGGTAATATTATTATATTTATTTCTGGTTATTTTAATTTTCACTTGGTATTCATGTATTCTTTACTTTATTAAATTGATGAGACCCATGTTTTTACAATAGTTATATTGTACTATAAGGATCACTATGAATTGTACGTGCCTACTTAAGTTGAATTCATCAATGCCAATGTGCATGACCATTGTAAAATTCTTCAAAAATTGAACACAAGGCCTATACATGCCTATACATAATGGTATATTACCCGTGACACATGGCTCATCACATAGACCTGGCCTATAAGGGATTGTACATCAATGCCTGTCATATAGTCTGTATAAGCTTGTAGACTGTGGAATATTACTCATGGACACATGTTCAATTATATACAGGCCATGTGTTCAAGTACTCATGGCATGAAAATAAGGCCTGTACAATTCTGTTAAATTTTGTACAATTATACACATGCCTGTATTGGCCACATGTTTAAGCTCAGTTTATAATTCTTCACTCACCCATGTTTCATTGTAATCATCTTCTAATTTTACTATAACAAATTTACTCACAAGTAATATACCATGATTTCAATGCATTGAACATATTTTTTTATGAGGAATTGAAACCAAAGATCCCTGATTTTGGCCATTCCAATCTTCGTCATACGGCGGATAAGACCCATTCTTCTAGAATAGTGATGGGGACCTATGGATATTTTGATCCTAAGTATGAATGGTTTGTATAGTTGACTACCAAATCAGATGTGTATGGATTTTGTGTCATATTCTTAGAGGTTATTGTTTAAATGCGGGTTATTGTTATTGTGGGGCCCACTAACTAGCAGAATATGATATCATGGGTACCTTTCAAGTTATTATTTAAAATATAATGCCAATTCAATTTTTTCGATAAATAAAAGGATGTATTTGAATGTTTATTTACTTAATTTGTTGGTAATACCTTTTTTGAAAGGGAAAAAGATGGTCAACCAAATGCATGTAATTTTATATTTTCATTTTTATACTTCCATAAATTTCTGTTTAGGTTACAAATCAGGCATATATTTTTCATAGACTTTTTTTGTATGATCTTTGGTTATGTTTGGTTCAGATCTAGGATTTTAAGGGTTTGGAACAACATCGACTTGAGGTTCCCCACTGTTACTAGAGATGTAATGATTTTTTGAGATGTCAACATAGATTATGAATGAAGAATGCCCATTCTATAAATTTCATTTTATTATATTTTAATTTTATTTTATTTTTGTTTCAAGTCATGTAGATATTTTGAGATAAGTTTCATGTATGCGCTTTGGCTATGTGTGGTGTAGATATTTGAGTTGAAGGGTGTGGAGCGGTAGAAACTTGAGGTTCCTTACGGGTACTGGAGATTACATGATTTGTTAATATGTCAACAAGGATGATGAATGAAAAATGATCATTCTATGAAAATCATTTTTATACTTTATTTTTTTTGTTTCAATTCATGAATATATTTTTCACTGATTTGTGGGTATGATCTTTAGTTGTGTATTGTGTAGATCTTGGAGCTGAAGGGTGTGGCATGATGACTTGAGGATCCTCTTGGGTACTAGAGTTGACTTGGTCTATTTATTATAATGGCCTACTTAGAGGGTGATGAAAGATCTTTGGTGTGGTGTTGGAGGATTGGATTCAAGATATTACATTCCCTTTTGTTATTTTTAGGGGGGGAGTTGGTGTTCGATGATAGTGACGACATAGGTGGATCTTGGGTTTTTGTGTTTTTATGTTCTTTTTAGGCATCAACTTAAGTATGTATTGATTAATTTTCATAATAAATATCATTATTAACATGATTAATCTTTTTATAAGTTTCAACATGTGTGAAAATATTCAGGGGTATGATAATTAATATGTGTGTATTATATATGACCAATTAATAAATATAATATAAAATTTTATCAATAAATATGTAAATAACTAAACATAATATCTTATTTAAAATATAAATTACAAAAAATATTAATTCTTGATATTGGTTATTAATGTTGATATAAATATTATCAACATTTTATGTTTTCATAGAAAAATGTTGATAATAATTGTGACCAACATATATATTATCTGTTACTATTATTACAATTACAACAAAACTATTTTATATATCACAATATCATTTAGTGATAGAGTTTTTACCCACAGTTTAGTGACAAGAAATTTTTTGTTGGTAAAAAATTTACCAACATAAAATTCACTTTTACCAATATATATACCCATATAAGAAACATATAATTATTAATGAGTGATTCGTCCTTTGACCCCCCCATAGAGGGTGATGATATTTTGTGTAATTTTGTGGTGATTCTAGTTATGTTATTCTTATCCTTCCTCAGTTATCAATTCCTCTTTTCTGGTCCTTGATTATAGTATGATTTTTGTCTTGGGTTTATCATTAATTCTACTAGATCATGCGGGAATCAAGTAGAAATGATGAGTCTTTTTTACTATCATTATGAGATGAAGTCCCAAAAAGATGAACACATGATGTTTGGTGTGGTTTCAGTGAATTAATGTTGCTAAGTGAGTTACTTCTGATTATTCCTTATTGGAATTGACTTATATAATTAGTTTTTAATAATTATAATTAATTTTTTTGACATAAAGCATGATTTAGGATTTAGATAGGCAGTATGAATTTAAAAGAGGCATGAAAGGCCTTGTCTGTGGGTGAGAAGAGCTTGGCATGAAAGTTAACTCCATTATAGTGATATGTGTCCCCTATAATACCAATCCATATCCTTCATTATATATGGTTTCTGACCTATATTCTGGTTATAGGGGATAAAGTATATTGATAGGGACTGTGAGTGACCTAGAGTGAGAGGGAGGGTGGTATTGAGCCTCCTTGAGTTGGGAAAAAGATTATTACCACTATGGGTGAGTTGGGAACTCCCAATGAATATGTATCAAAGGAGTGGAGATGATGAGTGATTTTATGAAATACATTGAGTAGGTATTAAGATTCACATTTAGACATGGGTATCCTAGGATAGCCTCTATAGGGCTAGTTGGGTAGTAATGAGAGGCTTAGGTCTGGTGGGAAGGGTGAGAGGGTCTTACATCTCACACCTAGTGAGGAGAACATTCCCAAGGATGGATTGATAGATGGTGTGTTATTTGAGTAGGAGAATTATTTTGGGACAAGATGGGGTGTTGCATAGAGGTTTTTTCTTTATAAATTGGATTGAGAGATATTCCAAGAGAGATCCAAGTTAGGAACTCAGTGTGGGTTTAACAGATTGTCTAAGGTAGATAGCATGGGGTTTTCTAGGGGAATTGTGAAAAATAGACCAGGATGGTTTCAATGTAGAAGTACTAGGAGTGCTGTGGGATTTTGACATGGCTTAGACTATGCCTCGAGGTTATGGTCAAGGGGACCCTATGGGTTATGGAATCACCATGGAGTCTTGGATGTGGATTGGTCCCAATGAGTAGTGATTCTATAGTGTCTGAAGGATCCTAGTGGACACCTTGATGGGTGAAATGGTTTGTATATTGAGGTATTGGGATATGAACCAATTCACTGATGCATGTGTAATGAGTTGGTGACCTTAGGGTATGGTTTGTATGATCTTCTTATGCTTGTGAAAGGGAATGAGTTCCGATGTGGGTGATGTGGATCATAGGGACTGGCTTAACCATGAGGGATATGGGATCCTAGGTTGTATGATGTTTGGACCTAATTTGTGTGGGAAGGTATAATATTCGACATGATGGCCTCACCATGAGTGATAAGGTGATGATTGGACCCTATATTGGGTGATAAGGTAGTGTTTGGGTTGTTTTGTGGTATTAGATCCTACCTTAAGTTATAAATTAGTTTTCAGGGAATGATGTATGATGTCCCTTGAGCTAGAAGGTATGGTACATGATGTGAATATAAAGCTAACATGAGGGAGAAGGTGATATCAGGTCTTGGATGTTGGAACCCATCCAATACATTTAGGTAGTGGTTAGGGTATAGTGAGATCACCTACTCTGAGTTTTCATGTTGGGGTTGGGTTTTGGGTATGGTGAAATGAGGTGAAGATATGATTTTGACACGACGTTGAAGAAGGTATGATCAGGTCTTGTGGTGGTTTTGTTTGATCACGATGACATGATTTATATGGAATAATGGTGTCCAAGTTAGCATGATATATTCTTAGGTGCTTATCTGATCATGGTTATTTACTTCACTCATGTATACACATATATGCTAGCATATTTTTGGGAAACATGGTGTAACCATGTGGAGATATATTTATCACTCCTTGTATGGGTACTCTAGTGTGCATATATAACTTATGACTACCTTGAGTTTGATCATAATTTTTGTAGTTGATTAGGTTAGAGAAACTGGGAAGGTATTGGGGACTGGGATTGAGGTCTGGATTTTGGATGAAATCAAAGCATCTAGGTTTTTTTTATTTTGTTAATATTCAATATAAGGTCATCCTAGTGGGTGACTAGTAGGGATGTATTAATATATGATTCAACATGATACATTTGTTATAATTTTTTTTTATTATGCACACTATGATGTCTGTAAGGGATATTGTTTAGTTATTTTCTATTATATTCATAATATTAATTGAAGGAGTGGTATATCCATTGTTTTGATTCATCACTTGATTCTCTTCAGTAGCCTATAACATACACCGACACATGCTTGAGGTCACAGAGCTCCCTGGCCTAAGGTACAATTGAGTGGACTCTTGAATTGGGTGTTACAGAGTAATAAAAATAATTTTAGTTTGTATTACTATTTTGGGTAAATGGTAGATATTTTATTTTATAATTTTTAGATCTTTTTATTGACCTTATATAGGTGAGTAATGAACAAATTTTTGATGGGATGTTATGGTTACTGGGGTTATGAGATTGTTGTTCTTGGTTTTTATTTTTATGGTTGAGAAATTTATTCTAGTGAGATGTTTTTATTAGAGATTGTGATTTGATATTTTAGGTACATAACCCACTATAAAGAGGACTATACACATGCATGATATTACGAATGTAGGAATCACATGACACACATGTTATTATGTGTGATATTTTCACTGAGAAAATGGGATTCAATTGTTTAAATTGTCAAAACAATTATATGCAGATTCCTATATACAACTCGTTGGTGGAATTCTACTCAATTGAACCATGATATTTTATTACAATGAAAGGACAAGTGGATATCATGATGAGGAATTATCCAATAATGTTCATAAAGTCCCTTCATATGAGAGTTTTATTGCGGCCCTTGATCAGTTGATATATTACTTGATTTCCTTAGTAATAGAAACTTAATGGGTTTAGTATAAGAATTGAATGCTTGAGGGTTTATCTGAGGATGATAATGAGTTTCCTTAAGGAAAAACTTCAATTAGTTAAATTTTCAACAATAACCAATATGATTTTTTAGAAGGCTTCTTATTGACAATCTACTTCACTGTACGAGGTTGTTATATTGATACCCATATGTGGGTTGATGAAAGTCATCTAAATGCCTTATTATTGGTATAGAGGCTAGTATTATGTGGTAGGATTAGTTGGATACCTAGTAATTTTAATTCTACATGTGATTTTGGGTAGCGTGGGAAGACTTTCATGGTTTTAGAATGATGCCTATGTGGTGGGTGATTCTGGGGTTGGCCTTAAAATTTGTGAGATACCCTGATCATGTTTTAAAAAATCAATGAGGTACATACATATATGTGATATTGACCATAAAGAGGATTATGGTTAGTGGATTAGGAATATGGGCCTTGGTAATATAGGATGTGACTCATGGGGGTGTGAGTTAGGTTATGAAATCAGTTTTTATTCGAGAGTGTGCCAATTGGGTTCAGCTGAGTTAGAGGTAGATAGTTGGTGATAACCCATGAGAGGGTTCTTAGAGGACAACTCTTCATTTAGAGGAACATAGTTAAGTATATAAGGATTTTAGGATATGAATTTATGCATGATGGAAATATCATAATGGTTGTGTGTGGTTCCTATTGAGTATTGGACCAGTAAGAAACCATGTTGAGATTGAGGAGTGATGGGTTTGATGTGGTACCTATGTGGAAGGAGTCCTAGAGTTTTGTTGTGAATTAGATAGTGATAGGTGTTGTCATTTATGGGAGAGTGTGACATAATAAGAGATGTACACTTGTGGGGTGGGGAGTAATTTGGATCGGTGATCGATGAGATGTGTAAGGGAAGGAATATGGTCCAGAGAACACAAATTGAGGTCTTAGGGTGTGCCCCAAATTTTTAATAAATTTTAGTAGATGTTTTAAATGATACTCAGGGTAGGCCAAGGATGAGTGGAAGTTGATATTTTATGTTGTCACCTGGGTATGAGTGGGATGAAAATATCTAGACATTTTTTTAGTAATGGAAAATATGGGGACTATAGAGGCTGGGTGTTTTGGTTCTAAAAGGCGATGAAAACACAACTCCTATGATGGAAGGATTTTTATTATTCATCAATCTATAACCCTTATGTTGGTATTATTGTGGATGTAATGAGACCTATAATTTTGTGGTGTAGGTGGTAATGAGAAACTAGTGTGTAAGTGGATCCATCATGGTTTGGTTCTTTATAGAATAACTGATTTAGGATTCAAATATGATGTTAGATAGAGTCTATATGTCGACATCAATCTCTGGATGGAGTTGAGATGATCCAAAGGTGAATCAGATTAGGGGTGTGTTGATTCACATGGAGAGGAAAAAAACAATGGTACTATTCATTTGTGATATAACTAGGAATTATACTAATAAACAATATTGGACTTTATTATGGGTTTTTTGGTGATTGTATGATGAAATTATGTGTTGAATAATCATGATTGGGTGATGTGGTGTGGGAATGCCTCGATGGTTGGGGACCAAAATTTTTAGAGAGGTCGGATAGAGGTATTACTTGTGTTTTAGTGTAGTACTGAATGTAGTTTGGAAGAATCCATATTATGACGCCTGATTAACTACCCAAATTTATTTTCATAGGAAATTATTATGGTGGGAAGAACTATTGTTTGAAATCCTCCCTTTTTATTGTATTTTTATGGTGTGGAGAACTATAATATCAATATTGAATTAGTTAATAACCCTATGGAGTATTAGGAATGTTGTGTGAAATTTAGAACTATCCTATGTTGGTTTTTTTGTAAAGTGATTAGATTGAAATTTGATGAATAACATGGATTACTATTTAGAGTTATGAAGATAAATCTTTTTTAAAATTTGAGGATGGAACATGGTTGGTTGGATGTGAATTCACGAATAGGGTAATTTGGGATATGTGGTTGTAGGTATACTATGGCTTCTTTGGGAAACATAGCAGTATGGTGGTGAGATTGTAAGGAATTCAAGATTTTAAGGTCAATACTTTTTGAGTGTTTTTGAATTTTTAAAATTGAGTGGGGTTTGGTTTAGGAATTGGGATTCTGTTAAGGAATCTAATATTTTCAACATCTCTAATTGATGTTTTTTTTAAAATTAATGAGGGTTTGATGGTGATATTATTACTTAGGTGAGGATTGGAGTAATTACTAGATGCCTTGATGAAATTTTACTACTATAGTAGGCCAAACCATGAAAAACTAAGGTAAGGAGGCTTCATGCCACATACATAGAGTTTTTTTGGTTTTAGTCTAAGTTGAGGAACCTTACAATATTATTCACACCTTGATGGTGGATTTCACACAATGACCATAAACCATATGAAATAGATGGATGAACCTTATGAAGTGGTTTCACTATATCTAGAGGGATTTCCGTGATGGTGTTTGGCCAAGAGATAGGTCCCCTGCTAGTGAGTTTCATTCCATGGACCCCTGGTTGCGCCTCTATACTATCAGGAGAATGATCATATCATGTTGTAACCCTATTAGTCACACCATGACCGACACTTGGGCGTATCTTTTAAATCAGTTGCAGACACCAACTTTTAGGGATGTCCCATTTGAATTTTGAGGGGAAAGAGTCGCATAGGATGTAATCATTCTTGGATATCCCTCCACCTCACATTACTCCTTTAATACATTATGCAAGGGGATATTTGTTGGTGTTATTCAGTTGTGATTTCAGTTATGTTATTCTTCTCCTCCCTCAGTTCATGGTTTCAATTTTCTAGTCCTTGAATTTTGGTGTGATTATTGTCTAGGGGTTAAAATTAATTCTGTCATGTCCTGGTGGAATTATGTGGGAATGTTGATAAATTTTTTCTAGAATGGTGATAGGAGGACCAAGAAGGATGAACACTAGAGGTTTCATTCATTTTCTTTAAAGCATCATTTCCCATTATGATTTGGGTGATTATGAATCATTGGAATTTATTTAAAAAATAAATTGTAATTATTTATAATTAATAATTTGTATTTTATGTCATGAGACAGGATCTTGGGTGGTGGGACAAGAATAGGAGTGCCATGGAAGGGCATGGATGAGGGTGATAAGAGCTTGGAATGAATGATCTATTATAGAGGTTTGGGGTTCCTATAATACAATTCATATGCTTAGTTTTATATGTTTGATTTTTTTCATGTTTTTTTTGTGGGACTAAGTAGATAGATAGGTACCGAGAGTGCCTAAGAGTAAGAGAGAAAGTGGAATTAAGACTCATTAATTTGGGATATGTTCTCACAATCACATCAGGTGGGTTGGGATTACCCAGAGACTATGTTTTCATGGATAGGATATATAAAATGAGGTCAAAAGATACATTGAGTATGTATTGAGATACAAGATGATATGAAGGTATGATAGAATAGTTTTCCTAGAAATATTTGGGAATGAATCATAGGATTAAGCCTAGTGAGAATGGTGCAACAACAGTATATCTCACTCATAGTGAAGAGAATCCTCAGGAGGGTGGATTGAGAGTTTGTGTTCACCTTGAGTCAATGAATTCCTTCAGGACTAGATAGAGTGTGATGAAGAGGGTTTTACACTAGTTGTTGGGTTGAGATATCTTATGAGAGTGATGTGAGTTCGGACACGAGTGATGGTAGAGAGGATTGTCTCAAGGACATGGAATGGGTTTACCAGGGTTCTTTATGATAGAAAAATCAATATAGTCTGTAATTAGAGGGACATATAGTGATGTGGGCTATAGGGACAAGTTTAGGAGGATCCTACATGTTGAGGAAACACATTAGGGGTGTTATACATGGCTTGATGTTAGTGCTAAAAGACAATGGAGTGTATGAAGGATCCTAGTAGCTTCCATGACCATTGAGATGAGTTATAAATTAGGGTGAGGGGCTAGATCCTAAGTGACTAGTACTTGAGGGATGTGCTTATGTGATTTTTGGATGGGATGTGTTCCCTACTTGTTAGGTATGTGTTTATAATAAGAAAATGATTCTGGGTTGGGTGATGTGGATCATAAATCTTGTCCTTTTCATTAGTGAGATGAAACTAGAAGGATCAAAATGAGTGAGATTTGATCCTATTGTCTATGAATTATGTGACAAATATGAGTGAGAATGTATAGTTTGAGACATAATGGCCTCACCTTGAGTTCAAATGTTATGGCAGAACCCTACCTGAAGTGATAATGTAGGGGTTTGTTTTTTTTGTGGTATTAGACCTGAGCTTGAGTGGTAAGGCAGTACTAATGGAATTATGTATGACCATCCTTTAGTGATAAGGGAAAATCTAGGATATAGATATAAGAACCCCATGAGTGAGGAGAGGAGTCCAAGATTAGATGAAGGACCCTACCATACCCCTTCAGGTAGTGGTAAAGGCTTAGTGTGATGACTTACCATTAGTATGTGGGTACTTGATGAATTTTGGGTACGATGTAATAATGTGATGATAAGATTACAACATGGTGTTGTAGAAGGTATCATCTAGTATTTGGGTGGCCTGGCTAGTACACAATGACCTGATGTATAGGGAGTTATAGTGTCACGTTAGTACACAACATTCTAAGGTGCTTGTGTGAGCATATTTATTCACTTCCCCAGTGAATACACATATATGAAAGCACATATTTGAGGACATGGTGAGTCCCTACAGAGATATATTTACAACACCTTTCATAGAGAAATTTGGGCATGTCAGCACCTTATATCTTCTTTCAGGTTGAGCATATGTTTTGAAATAGGCCAGGCTAGATCAACTCAAAGGGTATTAGAGACTGAGGTTTTAGGCAATGTTTAAGGATGGAATTCAAGCATCTATGAATTTTTTCTATTTTCTTTATCTTATATATTATTTCATCCTAGTGGGTTACTTGTAAGGATGTAAAATTTTATTCATGAAAATGATTTTTTACATCACTGTGTTTTTTATGCATACTATGATTATTTCAAGGATAATATTTTGTTTTTTTCTATTTTCTTTTCTTAATTTGTGGGGGATTTTATCCCCTTTTATGGGTCCCTTACGCATGTTGGTAGCCTATGGCATGTGGGTAGGTGCATCTAATGTCACATAACTCCTCATCCCAAGGAAATACTGAGGGGCCTATGGATTGACTTGTTACATTATTTAAGGATATATATATATATATGAATAAAATATAACTATTTCCAATCTATTTATTTAAAATATGGTCTTATGATATGTGTTCATTGGAAATATTGTAGTCGGGTATATGGTCATTGAGTATGCATGAATACAATAGGTATATTAAAATTGTGTAAATGTTAATATTTTTTAAATAATATAATTCACAAATAACAAAATAATGAAACAAAAAGATATTATTTTATTAAAATATTTAATTATATATATTTATGCATATAATTATTATCATCATCATTAAATAATTATTTTATATATTTATAAAATTAAAATAAATATTTTAATATCAATGATTTATAAAATTCCATGTTAAGAAGATATATAATTAATTTTAAAGGTATATGTTCAAAAAGTGGGTATGTTTAAAAAAACTATTTTTTTATTATTGTATATTTTTGTCTTAATAAACTAAATTTACCAATTTTAAATGAAGAATGTAATTTAATTTTTTAATATATAAATAAATATATTAACACTCATTTAATTTTTAATTTATGTGAAAAAATATTTAAAACAATTAATGTTTAAAAATTTATATTACAATAAAAATAGTAATATATATACATTATGTTTTCATTTTAAAGTCAAATTTATAATATATAGATATTTAATTATATTAATAGGAGTAAAAATTGGTCATTAAGACATTTAAATTTGGTAAGTTGGTTATTTTTTTTAGGTAAAAAATAAGGTACTGAGGTGAAAAATGAG
Organism: Viscum album; assembly: GCA_963277665.1. Classification (NCBI taxonomy): domain Eukaryota; kingdom Viridiplantae; phylum Streptophyta; class Magnoliopsida; order Santalales; family Viscaceae; genus Viscum; species Viscum album. The sequence goes on along the minus strand of OY728122.1, from coordinate 1,155,341,888 downwards.
TTACCAAAGTAAATATAAAACGAGGTAAATGGGTTTAAATGAATGGTAAAGACATAAAATATATAATCGTATAAATATATTTTATGGATAATGGATTTAATAACCCATGTGCATAACTTTACACTTTTTATCCACTTTCCATGATAAAATTACTACCTTACTCCTTAGGGAACGAGTATTTATGAAAATGCCACTCATAACTCACTTATAAAATAACACATTCTATACTCCTTAAAAAACCTTTTACATTGAAAATATATTTAAAAAATTACCATTAGTGGTATTTTTAGTACTTAATATATGTTTTGTATCATCTTATTCCATTAAGTAAGCTTAATCATTCATTTCGAAGGAACCTATATCATGAAGGTGATAATTCATCAAAGTAAGTACCTAGTTCTTCACCAATTTTTTCAGTTACCTTCTAATATAAATTATTTTTAAATATCATTATACATCATAATTATGAAATATTATGTTTATTATTCTTTTTATGAAATGATATTAATGTTATATAACTCATTACTCACTCATTTATTAATATTACATTTTCTTGTTTGGGTTGGTTCAACCACTCACATAACTGGTGCTATATTCCCTTAACAATTTACATCAAGAATGCGTATCATGTAATTAATATTGGTAATATATTATAATAAAGATAAATTTATGTTACTATTGTTTCTATCTAACAGTTACATAAAACTAAATGGTCAATATAAAGTAACTTATTGTTATTGGTAAATTACATGAAACATGCTCATCACAGAATCCATTCCCGCGAAACATACCAATACATTCCATAAAATTAACATGGGACTAAATAAACCATTTAAAAAAATATTTACACCATCCTTAATAATATTTTAATGATGAAATTGGTATTAAATAATGAGACCAACATCACCATTTTTAATCTTGTATAAAAAAATAAAAAATTACAAATATCATATTATGAAAGTAAAAAATAACTAACCAGTATATGTGTAATGATTGAATATAATTAAATTTTATAAATTTAAATATATATTAATATCATTATGAAATAGGTAATTAATATGGTATTTTTATTTTACAATAGGTTTAAGTGATTTTGTGGAAGTCTAGAGTAAAGGAAAGGATTTTCGGTTTCAATTTTCCATTTATTGAGATATATTCAATATTCACCATCTATATTATTTTGTGCAGTGTATATGTTTTACATGTATCTATTTTATATTAATATTAATTTAATTTAAGGTATTTAACAATCCATATAGTGTAATTTCTTTCAAGGTATTTTAATTTAAATTCTACAAACATTGTATGGGTTTATTTACCAATATCACATTAAAATCATGATTTTTTATGGCTACATTTCCATTTGTGGAAGTAGTAAGTTTTATCTCTCTAAAAAACCATCTATTTTATTATCATATAGTAATTCATGGGGTTTAATTTTATTTTAACCATTTCAACTCCCATTGGATCACAATTCAACCAAAATAATTATCGTCAATGGGACCAACCTTATATATTCTTTTTTGTTGGGAATATTTCTCCTCCATGTCCATATTCATCATATTGTTTTTTTGAGTTTCATTATATATACATATAATATTGGTTAATGTCAATTTATATTAACATCGAATTTTTTTCCAAGGGTTTAGTTGTAATATTTTAAATTTAACCCATAGGAGTCATTTTAAATTGAATTTACATTCTTTACAAAAGTGTGAAAATAATATAATTTTTCAACACTTTCTACACAAAACAAATTTACCAACATTATATATATTTTCTTTATGAATATTTATACCAATGTTTCATGGATTTTGGTAGTGAATTCTATTTTTAGTTTTTAAAATAAATATATTTTAAAATAATATTTATCAATTATAATGGTTATTTCTTCAAAATTTTTAAGGAAATTATCTAAGTATTTTAAAAAAGTTCTTTTCATCCGTTTCAACATACTTTGTTGATTATTAAAATAATTGGGGGATATTATCAAATAATACCATTCTTATTATTTCTTTGGATTACTTATGATAACATATTATGTCTCTTTTTCATGGAAATATGTTATTTCCCATGGTTTAATTAAGATATAATGTAATAATGAATTTTTTCTAGGTTATATTGCACACAGATGTATTGAATATCACTATGAGATTATTGTGTCCATTATATACTTTAAATACACTGGTTAATGTTTATATCTCATTATATTATTGGTAATGGTGAGTGAATCCATACCTATAAGGCACTTTTTCCACTAAGTGAATTTTGGGTTTGTTGTAGCCCATCAATGCATTAGGTAAAGACTCATATCTCATGAGTAATCATATATGGTATTATAGAATAAAACCAATCTATTAGGGAACTCTTTCCACTATAAGATTATGGTCTTACTTGTGATACTTGAAACAAGGTATGATTTTATATGCTTATATATATATACGAGTTATTCTTATGCCTATGTTATTTTTTAGCGGAACATGATTACAGACCCATGTTTCCATATTTATACATATGATTTTCTGAACTTATTCAAAAATCCTTATTCCATTAACCATGATTTATGATCTATGTTTTATTGGGTATGATTCCCTTTCATTATGAACATGTATCATGATTATGTTGTCTTACCCACTATCTCATCTTATGATCCATTATAACATTTTTTTGAAACATCTTATGTCTAACATTACTGAACATCTGAGCTCACACTTTATTATGATATCATTCCCTAGTTATATATATTATTATAATGTATGATGTTTCTAAAAGGGTATCATATGATAAGACTATTTTTAGGAGATTTTGAAAATGATGGAAACTATGTTTTTATGCATTTAATATCCAAAGACACTAAAATTATATGTTCTAGGGTGTGTTTTTTAATATATATAATTGAAAATAAAGTAAAATGACATACTATATAGGTTTTCTAAAATCATGACACCTCAATATTGGTGTGTATTTCTTGATGGTTGTAAATATGAGAACCTAAAGAAGACCATATAAAATATTATGTCCTATACTTCATTCAATGTTTTTTATAGATGATTCAATAATGTGTTTGATAAAGGAAACCATTGTAGTGGGAACTTAGAGGATAAATATATAGTGAGTGTGTTTAAAGAGTATGTTCATTCACTATATGGTTTAATCTAAGCTTGCATAGATCCCGAACCAAATAATACAGATAAGGTATGTATGAGGATATTTTTTTCACATGAGGTAATTTTTTCAGATTCTTAGTTAAAAAATGAGTTTTTGTTTTATAGGTTGAAAAAAATTAATTATTGGGGGAAACAACGGCTCAAATTGTTTCTTAATCATGACATAACTCATTTTGGAGTTTTACAGTCCTGGGTCTCTAATAAGGGTAGAAGAGTAATTTAATCATAGGAAAATGTATCATATATATTTTTTTATTATTATATTGGCTTTAGGATATGGTTTCAAACCTTGAGTATAATAGTTGTAATTTTCTAAGATAATAAAGTATTATATAATAATTAATATTTAGTAATAAATAAATAATTTTCCAATGAACATGAATTTTTACATCTCCTTAATGAGATCTCATATGAGGATTTTAAGACCTTTATTATGTTTAGAATTAGGTTCCTTTCCTTGGAGAGGTATAAATTAAGTGGTTAGTTATCATGTTGTTGATTGAACATTTTCATGTTTTTATTTCAAATAACCAATATATTAAAATAAAAATATAATAATTTTTTTAGGATGGTGATGTGATATCTACATGCCATGATAAAGGATTTAAATTATTGGTTTTATGAGGAGAAATTAATTGGTATGTTATAAAGGAAATAAGTAGGGAAATGATTCTTTCCCATACTCATAATTGTTTTATTGATTAAATAATTAAAGAGTAAAATAACACTCCCTCTCTTCTCTATTAGAAAGTGACTTTATTAAGGTAAAACCCTTCTCCCATCACAAAATAAGGTATGAAATTCTTTTTTTTTGTGATGGAGGTGAAATGACAACTGAGATTCATGATGAGAACATTAAGCATTCATAAGATGTTAATAAGGTAGGAATTATTAATTTTTATTCTACTCATTTGTGTCATCTGATTTGATCCCCTTCCTATTATGATCAAATCACTTAAAATTTCTATAGTGATAAAACAAATAAAATCATGAACAGTTTATGAAAACGATAAATTATAAATAGTTTTAAGGCGTTCAAAAGCGGATGAGTCCAGGGGAATCCCCTAAAATAGTGTTAATATAGTTTATTGGTAATGATAAAATTCCCAATTAGATAATCATATGCTCATTCGAATCACCTTTGGAAGTAATAGGTTCATTCCCTTTATTCATATCATGCCTGAATGACCCGAATGCCTTCTTTTTTTATTTCTTTTTGATAATACCCCTTTAAAGGGATGAGGGGGAACCCTTACAAGGCCCATAGGATCAGAGATTACAAGGCTCGTAGGCTTAGGAGATTACATGACCCGAAGGTCTTAGGGAATTCAATCAGACTATCTATAAGGAACTGCCCCTCCCCAGCCTCTTTATCGTGATTGTAGCTCTCTACCTTTGCATGGCCGTCTAGCTAGGCCTCCCGTGCAAGCATAAGCTGGTTCCAATGGCATAGCCATACCCTCTCATTATGACTATCCATTTTTCTCTACTCTGGTGAGTGCACCTGCTCTGAATCCTCTTCTGGGGCTGCGCTTTTTTTGTAGAGTCTGTTTGGGGAAACTACATGTGGCCCGAAGGCCTTGAGGTGGCCCGAAGGCCTTAAAGGTGGCCCGAAAGCCCTACTGACCTGAAGGCCTGGGTGGCCCGAAATCCTTAAGGACTCCAAGCCCAAACCGATGGCCCAAGGTGAATAGTTCCAACTACTACAATACCTGTTACAGTAACTACTACAGTACTTCTACAGTAACCAGAAATATTCCTCTACCTAGTTTTGAACCTGGGTCTCATGGATGCACTTAAGGATACCTCACCAACTGGGTTGAGGCTCATGTGCCCTTTTTTATATCATGAAATGTGTGAGATATTGGTACATTATAGTTTGATATATCTCTTTATGTATTAAGGGTACAAACAATTCTCTAGTGTATGGGTGTGGAACCCAACCTATATTTTACAACATTTGATGAGTTTGAGTCAACTATAGTAACATTGATGTTAAAAAAATATCAAAAAGAAATATCATATGAAATTGAAAGTTCTTATTCTTGAACAAAATTACCCACACCATTCAAGTCTGAGAATGCCCTAATGGGAGATAATCATTATTCTTAAATGATTCCACAAATATGCATGAAACAATTAATGAATGAACAATTATTATTGATCTTAATCCCCAATATGAGAGTTTCCCATTCAAAAAATGACTAAGGGTCCCCATGGTAGACATATTTCAAGTTGAAGATATGGAAATCTAGTTATTGGGGTAGTACAGAAGAAAATAATTATTAAAGAGTGAGCTGATACTAAAAACTAGTGACATTAGTATACTATTGGGAAATATTTCAGTAGGTTTTATAGTTTGATGATGATCTATATTGTGAAATTCCCATATAACCCTAAAACCAGATTCAATAAGGATTCTTCAGCCTTGGGAGTCTATGGGTAGACCTCCATGAACATTAAAATATATATCCAGAAATAGATCCATGGAACTATACAAACTAGTAGCCCTGGTCAAGGCCATAAAAGAATACCGAATGAAGGTTTTCGAATTAATTTTAGTAAAAAAGTGGACCATTGATTCCAAATCTATATTTATGAAATTTAAACATCTATAATAATTGTGGATCCTTTATTTTGGATAATGTCATCAGTGAAGATATCATGATTCTTGATATTCCATACTTGAAAATTGAGGTTCTTTGGTATATATTTATTCCAAAGGTTGTCGATTCATCCATCTAAGAAGTGTTGGGTATGGATGAGTTTATAATATTTATAGTTGAATAATTGGATCTATGGGGAGGGAGAAGGGACACATTTGTCGGGCTCATTAACAAGATGGATGTGGTTGCATATTTTTTTATCCACCTTTAAAAACCAAAAAAAAAATCATAGCAAGAAGTTTAGTGGCTTGTTTGAAACTGAGATCTAGAACTGGAAAACCTGGGGTGTAAAGGAGGGAGCCCACCCAATTATTTTTTAGAAATTAATTCCCATTTTACAATGATCCAATGAGAATATTCATAGAGTTCACTAGTGTAATTTTTCATTTTTCGCTACAAATATGAGCTGGTACATCCCCAAATCCTAGAGAGAGGGGTGTCCGCATATTTATTCCCCATAAATTTGGCCTAGAGAGGGAAAAATTTGGCGAATGGGATAATTTTTTATTGAATTAAATGGGTATAATGTTTCATTATCTATCGAAATGGGTGGGGTGAGTGCTGGATGAAATGGTTCTTTGGGGATAAACCCAAAAGTGTAAGATAAAATTGATCTTTGGCCCCCAAAATCACCAAATCAAATGGCGCTTTTGGGGTTTTCTTATTCCACATTTCTGCACGCCACCATTTTTTGTTATACATATATATATAATTATATGTTAAAATAAATAAATAAATAATATATATAATTATAAACAAATAAATAAATATGTATATTTATTAATATGAAATATATTAATAAAAAATGGTAAATTTATTTATAAATATATTTTATTAATTATAAATTTATAAATATATTTATATTTTTATAATTATAAATATTTATTTATAGAGATAAATTTATAAGTATATTTATTATTTATATATATTTATATAAATAAATTCATATTTTTAAATACATATTTTTATTCATATCTATATTTTTAATTATATTTATTTATAATTATAAATATATATTTATGTAATTATAAATATTTATTTTTAGAGATTGATTTATAAATATTATATATATATATTTATATAAATGAATTCATATTTATAAATATATATTTATAATTATATTTATTTAAAATTATAAATATATTTTTATGTAACTAAATTTATATTTAAAAAATTAAAAATATTTATTTACAGAGATATATTTAAAATTATATTTTTTTAAAAGGATGGTGCTGACGCCTCATTTTATTATTAAAGCAAAACAAAGCCATATTTTGACTTGGTAGAGGGAGATGTATTACATAGCCAGAAGGCCTAGGGGCTTGAAAGCCCATTTTTTGGGCCCAAAGGGCCCTCCGGTGAATAGTACTACTACAGTACCCGAGCTGCTACAACACCTGCTAGAGTACAACCGCCGTGATAGTCCCTGATATAGTACCTCTAATGCAACGGTGTCACTGTGGCTACTACATTGCTGCTACAATTCCTTACTATTGAAAATATGTTTATAAATAAATATATATTTATAACTATATAAATATTGATTTATAATTATATATTTATAATTATATAATTATAAATATATTTATAATATAAATATAAATAATTTCATAATTTTAAATATATATATATATAAATTAAATTTAAAATTATCACGCATTTAAATGTTTATTAAATTATATAATTATAAATATATTTCAATTGTATATATAAATATATTTTAAATGTATATATAAATATATATTATTAATTATATAATTAGAAATAATTTTATATTTATATAATTATAAATATTTATTTATAGAGTTAGGTATATAATTTTTTTTATATATTTTTATATATAAATTCCTATTTAGAAAAACATTTTTATAATTATATATATATATATTGGTATTATGGATGAATGATGGTTTGTGGCTCTGAAGTGCTTGGTGACACAGAAGTTTCACAGGTGGAAATCACAATGCACTCAGCAAGGAGGAATCTAGAACCTCTAATCTTGATGCGCCTCTAGATGGGAATCTAGGTGATCTTTTCATGTTGGCCTCAGAAGGAGGCACATGTTCGCTTTCTTTGTTTAGGGAAATTTCCACTGGACAGATCATGAAGAAGGGTTCTGTCATGAACCAGGCTGGGTTGTCCAACCTGGCGCCTGACCCGGTCCGTGAAAAAACCCAAAGGGCGTTACCGATCCCCACAGGCTGGCATAGGTGCCCAGGTATCAAAAATAAACTTGGGAACGATTTAACCGGATGAATAAATATAAAATAGACAACAAACTGAGAAAAAAAAATTAAACTAAAAACTGACAACCAAATAGACCCTTATACCAAGTTCAGATTTAAAGTTTACAACTTGAACTAAAAACCCAAAAGAGACTACATCAAAAGAAACCAAAACTCTAACACAAACATCTGTGTGACATGAGGCGTCACATCCCCAAGCCACCTCCACCAAACCAACACGAGGATGCCACTGACAACCCGATCCACCAATGCTAAGCCCGATGCCTCAACCTGGAAAGAGAAAAAAAAACAGAATCTACATACACCCAAAGTTGTATGTAGGGTGTGAGCTAAAATCCTAGTAAGATGCCACCGAGAAAAGGTTCCACACACAATTATTAAATGACAAATACATTTTCAACTTTAATTAGAGAAAAGAACTAAAATCTTGAACAACTTTAGAGAAAACAGGTTTAGAGAAAACAGTTTTAAAAAGAAACAATTTAAATTAAAACACACGTGCAAACACACACACACACACACTTACTTTTAAAATAACAAAAGTGTCATAATGATTGGCGTAAATTAACCAATGAGCAATAATATGGGAGAGGCCTCATGGGTGTTAGCTAGCTTGGGTCCCTAGATCTTCGTGTCTCAGTGAAACGTGGTTTAGAAGGCCACGACCCTCAGAAAACGTGGCTTAAAAGGCCACGACCCTCAGAAAACGTGGCTTAGAAGGCCACGACCCTCAGAAAATGTGGTTTAGAAGACCACGACCCTCAAAATAGCATATGTTTAGTTAGTGTTGCAATCGTCAGTCCTGCTAGTGAAACCGGGTCGAGTCACCTCCAGAACACTAGCCCACTAGTCTAGACTACCCTCCTAGCTACCCGAACTTCCCAGTTTGTGCTCAAACAAATTTAAAGTTCATGTCACATGTCATATTTATGCACCCAAATAAAACAAGACACAACACATTCCAAAAACCACTACTCTCACTCAGAAATACCATTTTGGAAGAATACGCACACTAAAAATATTTCAAAACTAAATTTTCACTACTTACACGACTAATAAAAAAATAGTGTGGTCAAAGAAAACACTTTCAAAGTCAAAAAAACCATTAAAATAATTTATTAAACAATTTCAACCTATGTCGCACTACTTTAAACACCGAAAACCTTTACACCATGCTGTCAAAACAAAATTTCCATCTTTAATAATTATTTAATAAAACAATCCAAATTTTTATAAATAAATTTTTAAAGAGAAAAACCACTACTTTACACACCTAGCTGACCCAAACCTCTTTCGTAACCAAACACACAGAACGCCACATCAAGAGTTCAATCCACACCACTTACACCAATTAAAGAAACCGTTTGAGTAGTTTAAAACAAGCATTAACAAACGATGCAATAATTTTTTCACTAAAGATAAATTTGGTTTTATTTAAAATGCCACTTTAGAACCAAACACATGACGTAATCTTATCAAAAAATTATTTTCACCAAAAATATCATTTAATTAAAATTTCACAATAAAAAAAACACTAAAAACTAGCTTGACATGGGTTTCCACAGAAAATCATACTAATATCACATAAACACATTAATAACAAATCAATGCATATGAGATCTCAAGAGAATAAAATAAAACCACTTCGCACCATGAAAACTAATTAAATTATACGCTGAATTAATTAAACACGCAAATAAATTCACCAAAAAATAATTATAAGTGGAACCACCTACCTGGAATGTAGAAAAAAAATCGCAACTTGGTGCGCAAGCTCCAATCACCTACCAAACACACCACAACAACTTAGATTAGACGCTAAAAACCAGAAATCAAACCCAAATCACCACAAAAGGACCTCAAAAAACATGAAGAACTAATACACAATTCTACCAAGGGAAGAAACAACCATCTGAAGAAAGACGCACCTGTGGCAGGGGTTGCGGGAGGCCAGCCAGAGCTCCAAGGAGGATGTCAGGGTTTGCGCGGTGCCAGAAAAGAAACTAGGGGACCAACATAAAGAGGCGCAACCAAGAGAGGAGGTTTCCGGAGCGTCGGATGAATCCGAGGGAAGTGCGCATGGGGGTTTCAGTGTGCCAGAATAGGTCAACAGGGTGCTAAGGGAACTATCATAGGGGAGGTGCGGTGCAAGTCCAGGCGGCGTCCTCTGGTTTTCCGGGTAGTCCGTCCGAGAGGAAAGCAACGCGAGGGGGGGGTGTGCGCATTGAGGAGGTCAACGGACTGTGTTGCGCCTGTTCGAGGGGGCACCATCGGAGGGCTGCCTTTCCGGAAGGGGAGAGGTGCCGGTCCGATTCGTTGTAGAGGGAGAAGAGAAGCTGGTCCGAAAGGGAGGGTTACAGGCGGTGAGGGAAGGCTGGACGCCACTAGCAAGGGTGGCGCGAGGTGAGCCGGAGAGGCGCTGGTCCGCTGCGATGCCAGAGGGAAAAGAGGAAGAGCAACGCACAGGGTTTCGGGGGCTATCTTGTGCGATGGGAGGAGGCCGACGGGTGTATGGTGTGGCGTAGATGGGTTCGCAAGCAGCCCAGGGCGGCTCGAGGGTTGGGCGCCGGGGCGAGGCAGTCTACCGGGAGGAAGGGAGGGCGCCGACCGGAGGGAGCAAGGAGAATGGGGGTGCCGCGACTAGGGTTGCAGAGGGAAGAGGTGCAACACAAAAACGGGGAGTGGGGGGGGGGGGGAGGCATGGCGCCGCGGGGGAAAGGGGAAGCAAGAGAAAAACAATAAGAAAAAAAAGTAAAGAAAGAAATGAAAATGAATAAAATGAATAAAAAAAATAAAGTGAAATAAATTAAAAAAAATGCCAAACCAATCTAAAAAAATGATAATAATAATAATAATAATATTATTATTAATAATATTATTATAATTATTAAAACAACATAAAATACAATTTTTATCTTTGCGACCACAATTTAATATTACAACGAAAATTAATATTAGTTGAAATAGAAAGAATAATAATAACCTAATTAAATTGTTAAACAAGATAATAATAATAATAATAACCTAATTGAAAAATTAACTTAAATAATCATAATATAAATAATAATACTAAAGTAATAAAACCAGTTACAAAATAATTTCATTATTTGTTGAGTCTCGACTCCATGCACAAACATGTGCATGGTCACGACATAGTCGCGCGTCCATGTAAAAATAAATTTATTCATAAAACGTTCCCTTATTAAGGTTGGGCGCTACACCCAGTCGCGCGTACAGTCGCGCACCCATATAAGATCCGAATTTCTTCTAAAATAAAACCGGTTCAAACCGCATATCAACATCAAGAATTAAAATAATTAAATTAAAAATAAGTGTCAGTCGGGGTGTGACAATTCTCCCCACCATGACACTTTCTGCCCCCATAAATTCCAAAAAGACTAGGTCAACCAAGGGTTACAAGGGAGACCACGAAGACTCTTAAAACTAAACCTCAATCTCCCAACGACCGATCATTCAAAACGCCGATGACCTGAAACATCAAAGATCTCAAAATCAGAATCACCAAACAAAATGACCAACAACAAGGAATTCACCTCCAAACACAACTACAACATGGAACACCCTGAACCTAACTTAGGGACTACCAGGGCATCTCGAGATGTCCAAGAACAAATGACCAGCAACCCACTATCTGAGCTAACCAATTAGCATGGTTGAGGTCGGGCGGAGCAGAAGCAAGGGGTTGCTCCTCCAAGCGACCTTTGAAAATAGAGTCTTCCACAATCCCATCCTATGGTGGTCTCCCCACCATATTAGGGTTCTCGTCCAACATTGGTTCTTCAAACCAAAACAACTCACAACTCATACAACCTTTAACACTAGATTGACCCTCAAAGTCCCCTATGTTTAACCAACACAAGAGGGGACATCGGCGAGACCCACACAGGGTCTCCCCACCATTTTAAAATTTCCTAACACCACGAAACCCACGCAGGCATTCCCAGTTTATTTTGAGCAATACTAACTGAACCCTTCATCACGAACCCACCACACGGGCAGACCTGCACTGATTATTCCTATAGTGGACAATACTCTTCCACATGAGATAGATTTGATAGTAGAAAATCCTAACCAGGAGGCGAACCAGACATGCACACATCAATTCCACAAGATATGAGCATCTACGACCACAAGAAGGTTCACAGAGCATGCCTACTGGCTTTACAGGAATACGGATTTTCTGAACCTCTTTAAGGCCCAAGAGGAATTCCCATAAAATAAGACCATGACAAGTAGACAAGGACTCCATTCCCCTCACAACAAGAATGACGCCTTCATAGAGGGTACCAAAATAAGGAAATTTAATCTTTCCATGTCCCGTCACTGTGAACTTAAGTCGGATCAAGTCAATCCCATGTCCGATGAGTTTTGACTGTGTGCAAGCTTCACCCCGAGACCTATGACTAGGGCCCTGATGTCTGAAGCATCTACATCCTCGCAGTCATAAGCTGACCACCTCTGACTGGAACTTTCTCTGTTGAAAAAGCAACATGCATACTACTCCTCGTCCCCCAAGAGGACACTCCATCAACATAGCAACTAATAATTGCAACGAATGAATTGGGGTGTCTGACTGACCACACTAGAGGTAGGAGATTGAGTGGTCTGTCAAACGCGCGACAGAAACTGACGAGAGGGCACTCCAAGAATAAGTCCCTTTGGTTCACACTCTTTATCGGATGAGGAACCTTCACTTACCCCAATATGGACGAGACCAACAACTATTACATGCTTTAAGCTGATTGTTCCACACAAACTCTAGGGAACATGAAACCAGCTCAACAGAAAGGTCAATGCACCCCTTCGTCGCCTGTTGACTGGTGGAGCACCTACGAGATCAACCAATTCCCCTCGCCTTCGCTTCTTTAGGTGAAACTTCAAGATTAATGTAGTTTTGAGGATCACTTAAGAAATCCTTATTCATAGAAAACTAGACGATCATCGTTTACTGATCTCGTCCCACTCCTCTAAACACACTCGAGATGACTTACACCCACACAAAATTCATAGTTCCTTAAAAATCGAAAACACTTCCAACTTCGCAAAGCATTCAACAGTACTCATTCGACCTCAACATCTACAAAAAGATGACACAACCGAGCAGAACCCAGCTCTGCCACTCCACTGAGAGTCTGGGTTGGGCCAAGAATTGAGAGAGACCTGATAGAACCCATGGGACATTTCTAGGGGGCATATCCGAAATAAGAAAAAAAAAAAACAACATTCCAAAAATCCAAACACATCACAAAACAAACATCCCCATATCGGACACATATCAAACAATTTCAATTTAAAACATCAATTCATCCTTAAATAAAAACACCCGCTTGAAAAACCAATCACAATACAATAAAACCCAATAACTCTTTTGAACCCATCGCTTTCACTTCAGACTCAAAACCATTTCCAATTCCAAAACCATTTAAGAACAAAAACCCCTTTTTGAGAAAAACCCACTTTTCCAGAAACAATATACAGCTTTTAAAATCAGTCACTCACCACTGATATTCCTGGATGTCTCGCAGATTTTCATTTTCATGCCACCAAGGCACCCATCCACACAATCCACCAACTATCCATTAATCACGTCCACACGCACATGCAAGCACCCATAGGAATACCATTGGAAAGAAACAAGGCTACTCTGCTTTCAAAACAAAACATTCTCAATATTCGAAAATACCCCTTTTTTTCCTTCCAGAACCATTTCAAAAATTCAAGACATATATTTTTTTAAAAAAAACTTCCCATTTCAAAAGTAACTCACTTCAATTTCAAATAACCCAAGACGTTCTTTTATAAATTCAACTTTGAAAAATCAACGCCAAATTCCAAAAACAAGGCCAAGAGAAACACACCACAAAAAAATCATGTCAACTACACACCAAAATAAAATAAGAGCAACACCAAAATCCACTTCCCTTTTTAAAGGAAAACAATTTCGTTCCAATCCCAAAATTGAAGCAAGATATCACAAACATTAAAGCACCTAGACGGAGGACTAGTGGTTTTGTCTAACCCGACTACATGGTTTAGCAGACCATGCCCTAGGCAAGCACCAACCACCAGGAGTGTCGAACCGTACTCTCGGGTATCACATGGGTCACTACTCCATGTGAGACCGCGTGCAGTACCGGTTTACTCCTACTGTCATCCCCCATCCACACAGAACAAATCCAAAAACTTAAATCCCGAACTACTCCTGGTTACTTGAGGATCAGAACGAGCAAGAGTTCACGATGCTCTTCCCGCACCTACCACTCAAGTACCGACAATCATATCTACGATATACCTAACACCCCAAATAACAAGAACAAAAACCGCCTCTGATACCATTTTTTCACGAACCAGGCCGGGTCGTCCGACCCGGTCCGCGAAAAAACTCAAAGGGCTTTCTCGATTCCCACAGGCTGGAAAAAGTGCCCGGGTATCAAAAATAAAGTTGGGAATGATTTACCTGGATGAATAAATATAAAACATATAAAAATCTGAGAAAAAAAAATTAAACTAAAAACTGACAACCAAACAGACCCTTATACCAAGTTCAGATTTAAAGTTTACAACTTGAACTAAAAACCCAAAAGAGACTACATCAAAAGAAACCAAAAATCCAACACAAACCTCTTTGAGACATGAGGAGTCACATCCCCAAGCCACCTTCACCAAACCAACACGAGGATGCCACTGACAACCCAAACCACCAATTCTAAGCCCGATGCCTCAACCTGGAAAGAGAAAAAAACAGAATCTACATACACCCAAAGGTGTGTGTAGGGTGTGAGCTAAAATCCCAGTAAGATGCCATGGAGAAAAGGTTCCACACACAATTATTAAATGACAAATACATTTGCAACTTTAATTAGAGAAAAGAACTAAAATCTTGAACAACTTTAGAGAAAACAGGTTTAGAGAAAACAGTTTTAAAAAGAAACAATTTAAATTAAAACACACGCGCGAACACACACACACACACACTTACTCTTAAAATAACCAAAGTGTCACGTTGATTGGCATAAATTAACCAATGATCACTAATATGAGAGAGGCCTGATGGGTGTTAGCTAGCTTGGGTCTCTAGATCTTCGTGTCTTAGTGAAACGTGGCTTAGAAGGCCACGATCCTCATAAAACGTGGCTTAAAAGGCCATGACCCTAAGAAAACGTGGCTTAGAAGTCCACGACCCTAATAAAACGTGTCTTAGAAGACCACGACCCTCATAATAGCATATTTTTAGTTAGTGTTGCAATTGTCAGTCCTTCTAGTGAAACCGGGTTGAGTCACCTCCAGAACACTAGCCCACTAGTCTAGTCTACCCTCCTAGCTACCCGGGCTTCCCAGTTTGTGCTCAAACAAATTTCAAGTTCATGTCACATGTCATATTTATGCACCCAAATAAAACAAGACACCACACATGCCAAAAAACCACTAATCTCACTCAGAAATACCATTTTGGAAGAATAAACACTCTAAAAATATTTCAAAAATAAATTTTCACTACTTACACGTCTAATAAAAAAACAGTGTGGTCAAAGAAAACACTTTCAAAGTCAAACAAACAATTAAAAGAATTTATTAAACAATTTCAAACTATGTCACACTACTTTAAACACTGAAAACCTGTACACCATGCAGTCAAAACAAATTTTTATTCTTTAATAATTATTTAATAAAACAATCCAAATTATTATAAATAAAATTTTAAAGAGAAAAACCACTAATTTACACACCTAGCCGACCCAAACCTCTTTCGTAACCAAGAACACACAACGCCACATCAAGAGTTCAATCCACACCACTTAAACTAATTAAATAAACAATTTGAGTAGTTTAAAACAAGCGTTAACAAACGATGCAATAATGTTTTCACTAAAGATAAATTTGGTTTTATTTAAAATGACACTTTAGAACCAAACACATAACATAATCTTATCAAAACATGATTTTCACCACAAATATAATTTAATTAAAATTTTACAATTAAAAAAACACTAACAACCAGCTTGAGATGGGTTTCCATAGAAAATCACACTAATATCACATAAACACATTAATAACAAATCAATGCATATGAGATCTCAAGAGAATAAAATAAAACCACTCCGCACCATGAAAAATAATTAAATTATACATTGAATTAATTAAACACACAAATAAATTCATCAAACAATAATTATAAGTAGAACCACCTACCTGAAATGTAGAAAAAACACCGCAACTTGGTGCGCAAGCTCCAATCACCCGCCAAACGCACCACAACAACATAGATTAGACACTAAAAACCAGAAATCGAACCCAAATCACCACAAAAGGACCTCAAACAACATGAATAACTAATAAAAAATTCTACCAAGGGAAGAAACAACCGTCCGAAGAAAGACACACCTGCGACAGGGGTTGCAGGAGGCCAGCCGGAGCTCCAAGGAGGCTGTCGGGGTTTGCGCGGCACCAGAAAAGCAACTGGGGGACCACTGGAAAGAGGCGCAACCAAGAGACGAGGTTGCTGGAGCGTCGGATGAATCTGGGGGAAGTGAGCAGGGGGGTTTAGGTGTGCCAGAATAGGTCAGTTGGGTGTTAGGGGAACTATCGTAGGGGAAGTGCGGTGCAAGGCTAGGCGACACGTGCTGGTTTTTCGGGTGGTCTGGCCGAGAGGAAAGCAACGCAATGGGGGGGGGGTGCGCATTGAGGAGGCCAGTGGGATGTGCTATGCCGGTTTGAGAGGACGGCGTCGGAGGTCTGCCTTTTCGTAAGGGGAGAGGTGCCTGTCTGATTCGTTGTAGAGTGAGAAGAGAAAACAGTCCGAAAGGGAGGCATATGGGTGGTGAGGGAAGGCTAGACGCCGCTAGCAAGGGCGGCGCGAGGTGAGCCGAAGAGGTGCTGGTCTGCCGAGACACTCGAGGGAAAATTGGAAGATCAACGCATAGGGTTTGGGGGGATATCTTGTGCAATGGGAGGAGGTCGGCGGGTGTATGGTGCGACGTAGCTGGGTTCGCAAGCAGCCGAGGTCGGCTTGAGGGTTGGGCACCGGGGCGAGGCAATCCGCTGGGAGGAAGGGAGGGCGCCAGCCAGAGGGAGCAAGGAGAATGGTGGGTGCGGCGGCTAGGGTTGCAGAGGGAAGAGGCGCAACACAAAAACAGGGAGTGGGGGGAGGCATGGTGCAACGGGGAAAAGGGGAAGCAAGAGAAAAACAATAAGAAAAAAAAGGAAAGAAAAATGAAAATGAAAAAAATGAGTAAAAAAAATAAAGTGAAATAAATCAAAAAAAAAACAATGCCAAACCAATCTAAAAAATGATGATGATAATAATAATAATAATAATAATAATAATCTTAATATTAATAATATTATTATAATTATTAAAACAACAAAAAATATAATTTTTATCTTTGAGACCACAATTTAATATTACAACCAAAATTAATATTAGTTGAAATAGAAAGAATAGTAATAACCTAATTAAATTGTTAACCAATATAATAATAATAATAATAACCTAATTGAAACATTAACTTAAATAATCATAATATTAATAATAATACTAAAGTAATAAAACTAGTTACAAAATAATTGCATTAATTGTTGAGTCTCAACTCCGTGCACAGACGCGTGCATGGTCACGACATAGTCACGCGTCCATGTAAAAATAAATTTATTCATAAAAAGTTCCCTTATTAAGGTTGGGTGCTACACCCAGTCGTGCGTACAGTCGCGCACCCATATAAGATCCGAATTTCTTATAAAATAAAACTGGTTCAAACCGCATATCAAAAGCAAGACTTAAAATAATTAAATTAAAAAGAAGTGTCAGTCGGGGTGTGATAGGTTCACTAGCTCTAATTGTGGAAAATGTAGATGCATTGTAATTAAGGATATCTATGAGTAATAAATTTCTTATTGTGAGGATTTTCATTTACAAGGTTTAGAGACAATGGAAATTTGATGATTTGGTATGTAGGGTTCCATGGATTTTGGGGGTTTCTAAAGAGAAATTCTTGTCTCTCAGTTGTTGATTTTTTACTACATTTTCCCCTTTGTGGATCTCAAGCAGTGACCATGGGAACCCTTCAAATTCATGACTAGGTTCTGGATTTTGATTTTTCAAATGTTCAGAATTAATTTTCACTTGTTTGTGTAAGGATTCACGGGGTCAACTGGATTCTATTGAACTTAAAAATTCTCCATGACATTTCCATTTTAATTGGAGTTCGAATTATTTTGTACAAGGAGATGAAGCCAGTCAGGTTTGAACATTTTGTTCGGTTTAAGGTGGAGGTGGACCTCAGAACCACCCTTATCGATAAGGAAACTCTTTCCACACAAAACGATGACATTCACCTATATGTTGAATTTGATAAGTGCTCAAATTACTATGTGGATTTAAATACATATGAGAATTCATGGGATGAATGTCACAAGATTATTACTTGTAATAAATGTGGTGAAAAGGGCCATTTGGAGTTGGAATGTAGACTCATCTAGAGGATGGTCCAATGGGGAAATCTAAGGAGCCGAACACCCTTCTGGGAAGTTTTTTCATTTAAATAACAAGAGGGGGTGGAACCAGTGTATGACAACCCCCTTTTAAAGAGGTTATGTATAGAAGGATTGGGGACACAATGGAAAAGGGGGCTACCTCTGAACAATTTGTCCATGAGGCTATTGTACATGAAGAGGTTTACCATGGTGAACAAAATCACTACCTAGAAAAAAGGGAATGCCAAAATGTTAGATGATGATGGATTTCAATTGGACATTTCTTGGAAGTCCAAGGCTTCACAAGTTGTGTCTATTGAAACACATTTTATTTAGTAGTCACAAGATCTTGTTTAGAAAGAGATTATTGTGGAAGATAATATGTATTTGACTATTTCTGATCCTTTTTTGTAGGATAATACTCAAACACATTTTTATTCTTTGCAAAATGGCATCAAAGATACAATGGGGAATCTTGTTATTGATGGTACACCAGAAGGGAAAATGACAACCATGCATGGTGAAAATACCTTGCTGGACCCTGGACCTAATACTACTAATTTTAGAAAAGAAGTTTCTTATGAGGAATTTGGAAACTTCTGAGTGGAGGAACAATTAGAACATGTTTTTTCTGTATTGAAAGATGATTTTATTGGAGGCTCTAACCCTTGTCATGAAGAAGATGAATCATCCATCATGGACTATCAAGACGTCACTTGGAAAGATCCCAATTAGTGGAAACAAGGTAGGAACCCTAGAGGCAGGGGGTCCTGAAGGGTTGAAAGACATAAAATAAGGTGAGAGTGGTTTCCCTTTATTTTTATGGTATTATTAGTGTCATGTAGTTAACATTGCAATCCCCTATTTTTCTACTTGTATTATCTTTTAAAAAAACAAACTTTTTGGGACAACAGATTTTAATCCGTGGTTCACACCATTCTTGATTACATACATACATATATATAATTATTTATATATTTATGATTATATTTATATAAATAAATTTATATTAATAAATTGATATATATAATTTATTACATGTTTAAAAAAAATTTGAATTTATTTACAAATGAATATATATTTCTAACTATGTAAATATATATTTATAAATATAGATTTGAAAATATATAATTATAAATATATTTATAAATATAATTGTAAACAATTAGAAATTTATTTATTATTATATAACTATTAAAAGATATTTATGTATACCTTTATAGCAATTTATAATTATACAATTATTAAAATATATTTATAATTATATAATTATAAATATAATATATTTATATATAAATTGAAAATATAATTTTCAAAGGTAGCTCAGCCATGGACCTAGAGGACCAATCCCGCAACACCAAAATTTTATTAAAAAATAAAAGACAAAAAGGAAGCGATGATGTCAAATAAGAAAAAAAATACCTCATCAAAGCTAGAAAATATAGGAAATAAATTCCTACAATTCTCTATTTATCCAAAGTTTCTAGGATATTGGTCAATGCCCTTTGGTTGTCAAAATCTTCACCATGCCTTGGTTCATTGAAGAGGTTCATCCTCCTCATCTTATAAGATCCCAAGGAGTCCTCAAGAATGGTACCAGTTGTGTATTTTCACAATAAATCTTAAAAATCCATCCCTGGGTTGGAACAAAAGCTTTCATTAATGTTAATTGATAAAAACTTCACGGTAGAGAGGTAATCCCTATAGCCAAAAACATATTTCTCCATTAATGAAAAAGAAACTCCAACCAATCAAACTAATCTTCAATGTCATTCCTTAGTCCATTAGGAGGCCTTTTACCTTCATGGTCCAATAGAGGAGCTTTGAAATTGGAATTTTCACCCTTTCACCATCACATTCCATGTCAGAGGCCTTTCCAAAAATAGCATATGTAGTTTTTATAATATCAAAAAATGATATGGATAAATCCAATACATAGTCCAAGATCCCACAGTTTTCATTCCACATGAAGGGGGATATACCAACAATAGTGGGGAAGTCTATAGAGATCTATCAACTAGGGGGGTTTCCACAACCATCTCATCCTCTCTAGTGATGGGAAATAAGTCCTACCCATGCCCACATGATAGGGTAGATGTATCAATATGAGTATGGATTTGGGAAGGCAAGGCCTCTATAGACCCTGGCTGAGGCTCAATTGGTTTGGATTTCCAAGGGATGTCTAATTGGAATCCCTCAACATCAACAAGAGTTTTCTTCCCTTTAGCATTCTTCTTACCATCCTTTGGTTTGACAAAATAGATGTGTCTATATTTGTGGAACTTAAAAGAAATCCAGTTAAATTCATTCTAAAAACTAGAATCAACTGACAATTGCGAGACAACCTCATTTGAATACTTTTCATCATCACTTGGAACATGTCCCACACCAACGATGTCAACCCATTAAATGCCATGCCAAATATTTTGCTGACATTCAACATTTTTCGAGGTAGTAAGAACACCAGTGGTCAAAATTATTTTCTTAGAAGGATTTTCACCCTTACTTCTAGAAATATTGGATTATCTAAGATTTTCTATCCTAATAATTTGTGTGCCCTCAGAAGCCAACCCATCCCATAAGAAACACCTAACATGAACAATCAATCTGAATCCTCAGTCAAGTTCCCATTCTTCCTATAATTCCTACACTAAATAGTTCTATGGAATTTTTTATTGGATTCCCAATAGACATATACATAAAACAGAAAGTTGGAACATTCTCATATTCAATGCATAATTCCAGCTGATGATCAGAATTAGAAATCACTGAAGAATAAATTGGTATTATAGACAACACAATTTCCACAAGGATTTGATCCAATCATCCATACATGGCATGCTCCATTTAGTTTTCATTTTTAATTGGAACTATAAAAGAAAATGCTACATACTATAGGATTTAGTGATTCCAAAAACAACCAACTAATTCCATGTATGTGGATCAAGATTTGGGTGATATATCTCTTTATTGAATCTTGTTTGAAGAAGGGATCCCAGTCTTGGATGTGAAGAAATCAAGGACTAGGAAGAAGAAAACCCAAGACCCATGCCTCGAGCTTAATCTCACTTGACTCAAATACAACATGGTAAAAATAATTACCAATTGAGGTGATTTTTCTTTCCATCAAAACCCCAAAAAGAAATAATACATTTCTTTAGCACCTTAAGATTCTAGTCATGACCTTCTTGTGGTATTGTTGGGAGAATAATGATTGAGTTCTCGAACTCCTCAATTTGGTTATAAATAAGACCATATCCATATTCAAAAAAAAAACGACATATTTTTGGTGATTATTATCAAAGAATTTGAATCTATTATGAAATCAGTGAAGAAACAAGGGTTTTCGTAAGGCCTGTTCTTGAAATCCAATGAGTCTCCTTGAATCTTGATCAATCTAGTAGTTTAGAACACCTTATACAAGATAATTAAAAAATCACGAGGATTAAAATAAAACTCTAGATCCACAACCATCACAAATCACCATTTCAACCTAGATGTAATTTCCCCTAACCTGTTAGTTTCTCACGTGGCCAAAAAATATTATTTACGAGACCACAAGTGTGCCTCCCCATATGCGAGAGACATCCTATTAGTAGTTAGGGTGTGATCATTATAGTGGGGAGACAATACCCCTTGGTATGTGGTGAACTAGAAGTGGAAATAAATATTACAAATGGCATAACAAGAGTAATAAACTAGACAAAACCATATTATAAAAATAGGAAATAAAAGAGAAACCAACAATAATGAATCATGTAATTATAGGATGAAATGTAAATAAATTTCATGATATAAGTAATACAAATAAAATATTAGTAGACTCAAACAATGTCTCAAATGTCCTTAAGCCCGAGCCCCATGTCAATCCTACCATAATACTCTAGCCCATACAACAAGAAACAAATCAACAACAATGTTTATTTCCCTTGTCCAATCCTACATCCATGTAATATTCTTAGGTTCAAAACAATGACCCGAATAAGGTGTGAGTATAAATAAGTAGTTCGACACCTCTATGTATAAATATAACAAGTCTTATAATAAGTGTATGCAATAAAGTGATAAACATGTGTATTAATTAATAAATTAATACAATATAAAAAACTATGATGTCACTTTTCAAAAATATCATGGAACATATACCAAAATCATGCCAACCAAAACCATATAACCATGGTAAAACATAAAATTATTCGATGCCATGTTGAAATGTCTCAAAACCATTCCAAATATAACCTTTCATCCAAGGTAGAAATCTACTATATAGGTTCAGAACTTCTATATGATAATTTCACCATGGTATTGGGAATATCCCACTCAATATAAGCCTTATAGTATGAGGCTTTTCCAAGAATGCTCAATATAAGAATTACACCATGGGACTGGGCTGATACCACACAATATAAGCATTACAACTTCAGAATAAGCATAACCCACTCAATAGAAGCATTACAACATGGGACTGGGCATATCCCGCTCAATATATAAATTAGAACATGGGACGAGGCATATGTAACTCAATTAAGAATTACAATAGGATAGTACAAATATTCACAAAAACATGGATATCCCAACATCACATTATACATCTCAATGGTTAATTATATTTGTTACCATTTACATTTAAATTTAACTTCATTTATATCCAAAATTATAAAAAATCATATAAATATGATATAAGACATTACCCAAGGATTCTATTTCATGAAATCACCTAAGGTATCATTTCATGATAAACACACATTAATCAATTATCTAATTCACATTAATCAAGGTTTTTCTCACCCAAAGGGTATCCAAAATCCATGTCATAATAATTGGATCCAGATGGATTTCAAAAAATAATCCAATTCATTATTTAATTAAATTAGGCCCGTGTCATGTTGGGGAAATCACAATATCGAACATTCTTTTCAATTTAATGGGTTGTAGAGTTAAGATTATACCCCATACCTTTAATTAACAATTAAAAAATTATTCTAGAAGGATTTTCCAATGATAAAGAAGGTGTAGATGATCGCAAGATGGATCCTATATTATAACTGATCAAGATCAAAACTAACAAGGACCACGATCAATATATTATACCACAATGACTGGAGAACAAATGGAGATATGGTAAAAATTAACCAATACCACTCAGTAGTTATCAAATGTATGATTGGGATGCCTAGAATCGAGGGTCGCTCTCCAAAATTTATTGGGAACTTCCCTAGGGTTAAGAGAGGAAAGCTTCACATTTGATGAATGGGTGAAACATCTGTATCCCACACATAAAAATTATGGGTTTGTTAATTACATGGAGTCTAAGTAAATTTAATGGTGTGGAATCCTTACTTATGAGATACAATGAAAAATAAATCATCTTAGGTGATTTTCAGCACTACCCGAAGATTACATGATGTGTAATGTCTTCATAACATGTATTCATTTGAAGTAAAGAACTAGGATCATGAATTTTTCCTTGTAAATAGTTACAAATTGTGTAACTTCATTACCCAATGTGTACTTTCTATGCATATTGACTTCATCTTATTTCCCATAGAAATAACTAGAACAACCTCCTAATCTATCAAACTCTTAAGAAACCCCTACATTCCCATTTAATAGCTTTAAATCTAGAATATATTAATTCAAAAAAGCATACATCCCTTGTATTTAAGTCATTTAACCCATAAAATGATCTCCATATCTAAACAATACTTTTCCAACATTTTCAACAAAAAGCAAAATGTGGGACATAACTAGAAAATATGAGTTCTTAGAACCTCCCCACTATATAATTTTTCGTTCCTGTGCTTCACCAATTATCATTGTGGTGTCTTAGTGAACAAGTTTAGACATAGTGATCTCATACTAGAATCCCTCTATTAGGTCTCCTCATAAACTTACCCATATTCCCACTTCACTTGAACTAGAGGAATCACCCAACCCTAAAGATACTACTCACTATGGTCCAATATCCATATTGGATGCTCCTAAAAAGATGTATCGAGACTATGCTCAACATCCTCATTGTACATTACATGAGAAGGGTATGGATGACACATTCGATGATACGACAAGTGAAACAAATAATTTATGGCACTTTAATGCTACAAAAGTTCTAATCAGTATGCGACCAAACCGACCTTGTTCACTATCTCAAACGACCGAAAAAACCTTGGTGCGACCTTTCCTTGTTTCTTGATAT
Organism: Viscum album; assembly: GCA_963277665.1. Lineage (NCBI taxonomy): Eukaryota > Viridiplantae > Streptophyta > Magnoliopsida > Santalales > Viscaceae > Viscum > Viscum album. The sequence goes on along the minus strand of OY728122.1, from coordinate 1,155,317,122 downwards.
GGCATTTCCTTGACATAGGTGACCCCCAAAGGAAAAAAATGACCAACCTAAAACTATAAAGGTTATATCTAAGGGTAATCATAGGATTTTTTCCTAATATGTATAGTCACTAAATTTCTCATGTTCAGCTTAACTTATTGAGAGGTGTCTTGGATGAGACTAGGCCCAACAAGCATTGACTAACCTACCTCCAACCAATAAAGAGGCGAAAAATACATCCTTATATATAAAGAATTTAAAGGATCCATTTGGATATATTCATGAAAGAATTTATTATATGAAACTCTATGAGTTCCATATGATTCTACCAATAAACATAGAAATACAAAACATTGGCTTAAAATATATCCTCCGAAACCTGAATAGTCTTCTTAGATTTTCCTTCTATCTGAGGATGATAGGTCATAATAAAAATAACCTACTATCCCATAGACTTATAAATACACTTCCATAACCATGATGTGAAACATGGATCTCAATCTGAAATTATACTCCTCAGAAAATCATGTATCCGAACTACCACACACACATAATGATTTCCCAAATCATCAAATGTGAAGGTATCACTAATAAGAAATAAGTGGGATACCTTCGTAAATTGATTCATGATCACACATAATACATAATTATTATGGGTTTTCCTAGTTATTACTCTCACAAAATCCATAGTGACATACCCCCATTTCCACTCAAGAATGGAAAATGCTGCAAAAGCCCAGCTAGCCCATGATGCTCGAATATCAATTGCTGACAAGAGAAGAAACTTTACAAAAATCCTACTACATCCTTCATCATTCCTAACAACCAGTACTATCTATTGAGATCATGATAGATTTTTGTTACACCAAGATGTACCTCCAATCTAAACCATGAAATTCTCTCATCATCTCCTTATGTAAAACTGTAGGAACCCATACTCGGTCACAAAAAGGAATAGAATGGTCACTTTCATGAGACCATCCCGATGGTGTCTCCACACCATATAGGGTATATCTTAGAAATATTCCCTCTACATTAGATATCTATTATGTCTTAATCCGATCAGAAAGATCAGGTATAACAGATTTCAATGTCAGAGCTACTCATTCCAGAGACAACTAAACATCTAGATACATGTTAGTAAAGAGTTTCATCATCTTCCACTCATCGTAATAATCCCAAACGATGTATTTATACATATTTTTTATCAATTCATTGAAAAGGACATTCCCCTATGCAATTTATAACATAACTCATTATAAAAAGACTATAGGTACTCAAACAACCTCCTCGGCCAAAGGTTCAGGTCCTGCTGTGAAAAGATGTACCTGAGGCTCTCAGGGTCCATGTATACCACAAACCACTCACCCATGAGATAGGGAATCCAAATTATAAGGTCATGTAGCAAAAAAACATAATAATAATGATTATTATAATTCCCCCCATGTTTTCTCAGCTATCTTGAACCGATAGCAACCACTCGATCCTCCTATAACAGAACTACTGCAATTCTAACTTTGGATGCATCACAGTACACAATGTATGATTAACTAGGAACATGTAAACTGAGGTTAGATGTTTAGTTTATCCTTACTTTCATATCTTGAAAATATCCATCACAAGAGTTTGACCAAACAAACTTCACTCCATTCTTGGTTATTCCTAACATTAGTGCTTCCATATGGGAGAATTCCTGGATAAAGCACAGATAATAACCTTGTAAACCAAGAAAGATTCAAATATTGAAGTCATTGTTGGGATTATCCCCTGATAACAAGATTTAAAATTTCTCTTGGTCCAATAACACTCCATATTCGGAGATTACATGACCCAATAAGTTCACTTTATTGATCTAGAAACTAAATTTGGATTGTTTGGTGTAAATTCCATGCACACTCAGTGTACCTAGGATGATGTCAAGATGTTTGGAATGATAGTCTTATGAGTGGGAGCACACTAAGATTGAATTGAAAAAACCATCAAAAAATAATCTACAAAAGGATAAAATATATTATTCATGATGTCCATGAATACCACTGATGTATTTTTCAAACCTAACATCATCACTACGAACTCATATAAGCCATACCTTCTCCTAAAAAGTGGTATGAGGTATTTATGATGGAATAAACCTAAATTGGTGGTATCCAAATATAAAATTGATCTTTGAGAATATTTTTTAACCTCTCAACTGATCAAAGTGATCATCAATTCAGTGATGGGGATACCAGTTTTTGACCATCATCTGGTTTAGTATCTGATTATCCACCCATAAGCATATAGTCCCATCAGCCTTCTAGGAGAGAGGAACTAGAGAAACCAATGGAGATGTACTACGATGCATGAATAATTTAGAAAATATATTTTATAACATAATTTTAAACTCCCAAATTTTTTTGGTTTCATTATATAAGGTGGGATAGATGATGGATCTGCTCTTGGAACCAACTCAATCATGAATTCAATCTATCGCTCAGGTGGTAAGATGCCGAACTAATCCAAAAATACATCATGAAAAAGGTATACCACTAGATGAAACAAGACTCTGATATGGATTCCCACTACCTTGACATCTCTAAAAACTATTTCCTTGGTGAAAAAATTCATAGTGGAACTTATTTCCACCAGAATAAGGGTTGTCAGATCACCCTACTAAAACAACCTAACCACTAGTCGGTGCCTCTCTTATATTAAATTCTTTGATTATTTCTTGATAAATACCCTCTAAAAATCTATTCATAAGGAACATGTTCACTTACAATCAAATCTCACAGGGGATACCATCCAAAAAATCTATCACCCTTAATATATCATCATTAGCTAAACATGGAAAAAAGAACCACATGTGGTGAAATGTTCATTATAGTCCATCACTGACATGCCCTCATATGTCAATTGAAAGAACTCATGATCCTTCTCATCCATAAATGACTCAATATAGAAATATCTTAGGAACATATTATTAATTTCCTTATAAGATAAATCATTCTTCTACCCAGATTATTCTAGATTATCCCCCAACACTTGGATGTTCCATGAATCATATATGCATAAATATTCACCCTCCTATTTTCGGGTGTCTCAAGATTATTAAAGATCATCTAGGCTGACTCGATCATAAACTAGTCTTCCTTGGGGAATCCCTCCCCAGTAAACGTAGGTGTTTTATATAGGTAGAACACTCTGATCATCTCATACATCGATGAAACAATGTGACTAGTCTCCCCTTCCACGGATTTCATGATTGCTAGGAAGCTATCGTGAAGATGAACATCGATATGATCCTCAGGATCTATAAGAATATCTAGTTTAACTGTGTTAGGATAATTTCTATTTCTACTCTCCTGGTTATCAACTCAAACATGATGAGGAGACAAATTCTCTATAAGACAAACACACTCCTTAGAACACTGTCCATAACAACAAGGGAAACCTTAATAGGTGAAAACAACATAGAACCACTACTCTTAGTCTCTCTAAAATTGGATTATAAGTGCTTTAGAAAGATACATAGGTTCATTTATTTCCATTTAGTAGATATAACATGTACCACAAAATACAGTTCATAGTTGAAAGTATATGACATATAAAAAAATATGTTCCTATCATGAAAAATTGATGTCAATATATATCCCTATGTGGTTATCATGATGCGTGCATACACATCACACACCATACCGAGCCATGAGTGTATATATCAAGGGACAAAAACATCATCAAAAAATAACATCACACTACATGTGAATCAAAAATGGTTAAATAACATCAACTACAAAAAACAAATAGTATAAACAACAATACCATCCTTGGGACTTGGATTTTCCCCATACATGGGTTACCTACTCCCATGCACAATCCCAATTCCAATTCACGACTCATGCTATTATCATTTCTACCATTCCCAAATAGAAATGAAACTTAAAGAAAAACTTTCTCCTATGATACCACTTTGTAAATTCCCCGATCCAAAACTATCACATGTGACTAGAAAGGGTTAGTTACAAGACCCCATGTGAACCTCACCATATACCAGAGGCTGCCGATGAGTAGCAGAGGTGTGATCTGTAATGTGTGGAGACAATACTACTTGGTATAGAGTGACATAGAAGTGAAAATAAACAACATAAATGACATAATAAGTGTAACAGGAAAGCAAAATCCATATCATATAACCTAAAAATATTGAAGAAACCAATAATTATGAATCATGTATTGAAATGATGAAATGTAACTAAATTTAATGTTATAAGTAAGACAAATAAAAGACTAGTAGATCCAAATAATGACTCAAAAGTCCTCAGTTCCATTCCCCATGTCAATTCTGTCTCTAAAATCTATCCCATACTTTAAGAAAAAATTTAACAATAAGGTCCCTTGGCCTTATCCAATCTTACATCCATGTAAACTTCTCATGTAAAAAAATGAATACTTGAATAGGGTGTGAGTATAACTCAATAAGTTGACACCACTGTGCATAAATATAACCAATCTGATATTAAGTGCATGAAATAAAGTGATAATCATGCGTATTAATTAAACAATTAATACAATATATAAGACAACCTGCTTCAACACACTCTCAGAATATCTCCAAGCATTTAGCACAATCATGCCAACCAACAACCATATAAACATGACAAAACATAACCCAATTCAGTTCCACATAGAAATGTATCTGAGAATATCTACCAATGATGAAAACCACAACATTTAATACAAGGTATGAATCCAAAACCTAGGTCATGACCTTATATATAATCATTTTAGTATTGAACTAGATAGATCCCACTCAATACAAGAATTATAGCATGAGGATGGTCCTATCCCACTCAGTGTAAGAATTATAGCTTAAGATAGGGATGAGTCCAATCAATATAAGCATTACAACATGGGACTGGGTTTATCCTACTCAATATAAGAATAACAAAATGGGATTGGGCTTATCCCGATCAATATAAACATTACATCATTAGAATGGGAATAACCCACTCAATATAAGTCTTACAACATGATAATAAAACAATTCACAACAACATTAATATATCAATATCACACCATATAACTCAATAGTTAATTATGAAATCTACCATTTAAGTTTCAATTTAACTTCATTTATATCATGAATGAATAGTATTCAAATCAATAGGAAATAATAAGTTTCCTAATTATTATATATCAAGAAATCACTTATGGTCTCATGTCATGATAAACACACATTAATCCGGTAGCCGATTCATATTAATCAATGGTTTTTTTCACCCAACTGGTAGCTAAAATCCTTTTCACAATAATTGCAACCAAATGGATTCTAAAGAATAATTGAATTCATAATTTAATTAAATTAGGCATAATTTATGTTGTTTAAATCTCAATATTGTGCATACGTTAAAATTTAATAAACCATAGGGTTATGATTAGCCCATACATTTAACTGTGGATCAAAAAACTCTTTTATTTGGATTAGACAATGAGAATGAAGGCCTAAATGATCACAAGAAGGATCCTAGATCATAAAATATTCTGATAAAAACCAATAAAGACCACTATCAAGGGATTACAACACAATGAAAAATAAACAAAGGGAGAGAGGGTAAAACCTAATCAAAACCACTCATCAGGGATCAAATGCAAGATCAGGACATCCAAAATCAAGGAAGGTTCTCTAAAATCTCCTAGAAACCACCCTAGGGTTTAGGGAGGAAAGATGTATGTGAGATGTATAACTAAAAAAACACAACCCACACTCAGAACTATTTGGTATGTGACTTACATAGCTTGTGAGTATATTACACGGTGTGTAATCCTTACTTATGAGATACGCCGAAAAAACGTCAACTCGGGTGATTTTTAACACTGCCTAAACATTATATGACATGAAATTTCTTCACGACATGTATTTTTTTACATTATTAACCAGGATCACTAGTTTTTCCAAGAAATAGTCAAAAGTTCTGCAACTTCATTACATAACATGTAATTTATATGCAGACAACTTTCATATTGTTTCATATAGAAATAACCCAAAACACATCTGATTCCATCAAACTCTCATGAAAACCTTATATTCCCATTTAACTATTTTATATGTGGAATATATTAATTAAAAAAAACATACATACCCAAGATTTAATTCGTTTTCCCCAACAAAGGCTCTCCTTCTCTGAGCAAGACTTGGCCTCCTTGACTCAAACAAAAAACTCAAAGAGGGACATACATGGAAATAAATGGGATCTCACAGAAAAGCTCCCAACCCACCACCATCACTTCAAATATTATATTTATAATTATATACAAATTTATTTAGATAAATGTATATTTACAATTATAAATATATATAACAATAAATAAATATATAGAAATATAATTATATATATATAATTATAAATATATATTTATAAATATGAATTACTTTTATATATATAATAATTATATTTTAATAAATATATACCTTGAAATATATTTACAATTATATAATTATAAATCTATCCCTTTAAATAAATATTTATAATTATATAAATATAAATGTACTTATATTTATATAATTATTAAAATATATTTATAGATACATCTAAAATAAATTTATATGTACATTTGAAATAAATTTATATAAAAATTTAGACCATATTTATAAATTTTTAATTTAATATAAATTTAAACACCTAATTTTTTTATATTCAATATAAATATATAAATATTTAAAAATATGAAATTATTTATAATTTTATTTATAAATATATTTATAATTATATAATTGTATATATATTTTAAATGTATATATATATATTTTTTCCTTTAATTTATAATTATATAATTATAAATATATATTAAATTTATATATAAATATATATTTAAAATTATAAAATAATTTAATTATAAATATATTCATAATTATAAATATATATAATCAAAATGGTGGGAACCATGGGTTGAAAAACCGTATCCAAAAAATTTATTAAAAAAAAATAAAATATAGGAAAAGTGGATTAAAATATGCATAGACACAACATCAAATTACAAAGATCTTACCATAGTTCCATAGTCCGTAGTATGAACACCTAAAAAATTCAAAACAAGAAAACATTCTTCAACGCCTTCCACCTTCCCATTGATGGTGGCCCATCCTCCATTTAGGAGTAATCTATGGGTTACTTTAATCTTCTAGGAAATTTGTAGTCTCATTTTTAGCCTCACATGCATCCTACTATGCTAGTTCCTATTACCCCACCAATCCAAATTCAAACAATTTTCTGATATCAATATCTACATCATCACTTCCCTCTTGGATATAAAAATTCTCAACCCCCACTATAAGAACCTATTTGAGGCCCTATCCAGTGTCATCTTTTGAACTCTCAGGATACTCAATTGATCTAGAAACCTTTACTGAATTAGTGGTCATATACTCCATGAAATCATTTCTATCCTTAGGAAGTGTACGACAACATCGTCCCCCAGATTTGGGTGCACAATGACTTCATTTGGCTCCACACAACCTTTTATAATTGAGTAAGAGGATCATTTATTCCAAACATCATATTTCTATAGTACTTACAGAAAATGATAATCAGAATAAAAATTAATAATCGATTCAAGTATATAGAAAAATTACCCTTCCCTTTTGAGGTGTTACCCTTGTCTGGTCTCTTGGTACTACCTGCAGGAAGTATCTATTGATCAATCAAAAGTGAAAATCCATCTCGAAAAGGCATAAATACCTTTTTAGACTGATCAATATCCATATTATATAATTCTAGATGACTTGTACCTTTATCACTTGCCCCGAAAATGTCATGTTCCGCACTTACTTATGGTAGAAGAGTAGTATTAGACGAAGGGGGTGTGGAAAACCACTGGCCATTCCCACTAGTAGAGTTCACAAAATTAATGAAGGGGGAGACACTAAAATCCTTCTAACTCTTTTGATGATTAAACCAATGGGATGATTTACCCTTTATGTTACAAACATTCAGAGATTCATATATAATAACATCAGCCAAATCAAATCCATTTTTTGAATATGATGAAAAATAACCCTCCCGATGAGGGTTTTAGGTGATCTTTTCTCTAGATAGGACATGAATATAAGTCCTACCCAACTGTTGGGATGATTTACCCTTTATGTTACTGAATCAGAGGCACCTTGTGCTTGATATTAATTTTTAGCTTTAACTTGATGCAAAAAAAAAACTAATGGAAAGGATTCAACATCTGATTTTTCATCATCCCCTCCCTGTACTGGTTTCTCAAAATATTTTTCCTCCGAGCCTTTCCAAGACTCATCCAAAGAAAAATTCTCATTCAATACCTCAGTATGAATCTTAGAAGCATTATCGTCCTGGTTTTCAAGTGATGGAGGTTACTCCTCTTGAGTATCATCTGCATGTTCTTCCTCTATCACTGGATTCTCCAAAATAAGCTGTTCTTGATCAACCTCTACATGATCAATTTGAGTTCGGACCATTGATTCTCCTTCACTAGAAAACGTCTCAGCTTCTTTTTCTATTACTGGTTCTACTGCAACTACAGCTTCTCTTACAAACTTATAGCTTAAGAGATCAAAAAATGTTAAAACATTCAGAGTTACAGTAGGCTCTTCAATTGGATTAAGACCCCTGGTTCTTTTGAACTAAATTCCTTCCTAACTTCTTCCTTTAGATACATCCACAGCCTCAAACATGAGTCTTCTTGATACAACACTGATTCTGGATTCATCTTGTCCTTCCTTTGGTTTTGCTGGTTGGGCCTAAGCACTTTAATCATTCTCTTCAGCTCCAACAGGCAGCTGCTTGCCTTTGATTGTGCTCCAGAAATATCCAATTTTTCTCAATGTACCAACATTGAAGATGTTATTATGGTGGAATCTCACCTAAGCATCCGCCAGTCTTATCATATCTTTCTTAAACAGAATCTTTGAGATGAATCTTCCAAAAGGATAAAAATTCATTCTTTGCTCTGGTTGGAAACAGTAACTGAGATAACTCACCATGTATCTCAGAAAGTAAAATTTGATATCACTTATCAGAAAAAACATTAAATACATATCTAGATAAATAATATTTTCCATTTCAAACATTCTAGGTGAAATTCCAGTTTGCACAAACTTAACCAATATCTTCTGATCCAGTTCCAAATCCTTTACAAACATCTTCTTGATATTAGTTGATCTAAATAAAAACAGCATAATATCTTCAGATTTATGTACACTATCGCCAATATTTTTCAAATCAAAATGATAAAATCCCTCATGAGGGCAGTTTAGAATTTTTGCGATTTCCAAAGATGAGATTGAAAAATCTAGATCGTAAATCTTAGCGATTATCGAATCCTCACCATTTCCCCGGCTAAACTGTACTGACTTAAAGAAATGAAAAATTTCTACCTCATAGAGAAACTCCATGTAATATCCATTAAAAATCTGTTCTAATCTCTAAAAATCCAGATCTTTCTTTATCATTAGGTTCTTCTGACAGAGCCATTCTAGATCAAAGACATTTCATTGTAAAATCTTTCTCCCTGCCGAGCGCTGCCTCTTCGCAGTGCTAGTCTCCGGCTCATCAGTTCTCTTAGTCTTGGCTATTTTTGTTGTAAATTTCTGAAGGTTTTAAAAGGACTAGGGTTTCGAAGGTTCGGGTTTGGGAGAGAAAATAGGTAAAAGTTTTCAAGGTTTCAAAGGGTTTTGAGAAAAAAATGAACAGGTTTATAATTTGAAATTGTTTTTGACATCCTTGATTCCTGTCTCATTATGTACATACCAATCAATGCTTAAAATTTAAAAGTAATTAAAATCACACTCAATAAAAATAAAATAACAACATAATTAAATAAAATTCTACTATTTGAAAAACAAGTAAGTAAACTATTTTTTTAAAAAATATAATCAAATAAAAAAAATTATTTAAAATTAAATAAACCTAACACCCTTTTAATAAAATCAAACCTTACAGTGAGAAGTGGTTTAATAAAAATATCAGCTAATTGAATTTTTTTATTCACAAATTCTAAAAATATATCCTTTTTAAGAACATAGTCTCTTAAAAAGTGATGTCTAATATCAATATGCTTATTATTAGAATGATTAATAGGACTTTTTGAAATATTTATAGCACTTGTATTATCACATAAAATAGGTGTATTATTAAAATTTATTCCTAAATCTATAAGAGTGTTTTTCATCCACAAAACTTGGGCACAATAACTGCCATCCGATGCATATTCTAGATCGGCTGTTAATAGGGAAACTGAGTGTTGTCTCTTACTAGACCATGATACTAAGGATTTTCCTAAAAAGGGACAAGTTCCTGAGGTTCTTTTTTCTATCTAATCTACAAATCCCAAAGTCTGCATCTGAATATAAAATTAAATTAAAATTAGATGTTTTTGGATAAAGTAGAGATGGAAAAACAGTTCCTTTTAAATACATAAAAATTATTTTAATAGCAGTTAAATGAGATTATTTAGGATTTGATTGAAATATTTCCCAAAGACATACTGAATACATTATATCTGGTCTGCTAGCAGTAAGATATAATAAACTATAAATTATACATCTATATAAGTTGTTATCTTCTGATTTTCTAGTTTCATCTAAATCAAGTTTTATATTAGTACACATAGGAGTTTTATATGTCTTGGTGTTTTCATGTCCAAATTTATTTAGTAAATCCGTAATGTATTTTCTTTGATTCAAAACATTTCCAAAATATTTTTGAAAAATTTGAAGTCCTAAAAAGAAATTTAATTCTACCATCATACTCATTTCAATTTTTTTTGAATTATGTATGAAAACTCATGAAGAAGAGTTTTATTTGTTGAACCAAAAATTACATCATCAACATAAATTTGAACTAATAAAATATTAGAATTGATAGTTTTCTTAAATAGTGTTGGATCTTCCATACCAATAGTAAAATCATTTTTCAAAATAAAAGAACTTAATCTTTCATACCAAGATCTAGGTGCTTGTTTAAGACCATAAAGAGCTTTAGTAAGTTTATAAATAGAATTTGGTTTTTGTAAATTTTCAAAACCATGAGGTTTCTCAACATAAAATTCCTCCAATAAATAACCATTTAAAAAGGAAGACTTAACATCTATCTAAAATAATTTAAAGTTCATATGAGATGCATAGGCTAAAAGGATTATAATGGGTTTTAATCTAGCTATAGGTTCAAAGGTCTCATCATAATCTATACCTTCTTCCTAATTATATTCTTTAGCTACTAGTCTTACTTTATTTCTAGTTATTATTCCTTAATCATCTTGTTTATTTCTAAAGACCCGTTTCATTCCTATAATTGGGTAGTTCTGAGGTCTTTCAACTAAATTCCAAACTTAATTCATATTGAACTAGTTTAGTTCTTCTTTCATTTCTATCATCAAACTTTCATCAACTAATGCTTCTTCTATAGTTTTGGGTTCTAATTAGGATAGAAATGAAGAAAACTCAACAGGATTTCCTATGTTCCTTCTAGTTTTTATTCATGTGTCTAAGTCTCCTATTACAGTTTCTAAAGGGTGATTCTTTAGGGTTATTGACTATCTAGGTAGTACACTTATAGGTTATTCAGTGTCATGTTCTTCTGGACTAGACTGAATTTCATTTATATCTTTTTCAAAATCATTTTTCATGTTCTCAAGTCTCATGTTATCATTAGAGTCATATTCATCAATTTTTTCTTTCCTTTTCTCAAAGGGATCAGATTCATCAAATTTCACATGAACTGATTCTTCAACAATCCTTGAATTTTTATTAAAAAGTCTATAATCTTTGGAAGTAGAAGAATATCCTAAGAAAATTACTTCATCAGATTTTCGATAAAACTTACCAAGATTGTCCTTCGTGTTTAAGGTGTAAACCTTGCATCCCAAAACATTAATGTAATTTACTTTAGGTTTTCTGTTATTCCAGAGTTCATAGGGTTTTTTTGAAAATTGGTCTAATTAAAACCCTATTAATTATATATCAGGCTGTACTTACAGCTTCATCCCATAAATAGGTAGGTAAAATATATTCATTTAACATAATTCTATCCATTTCTTGAATAGTTATATTTCTACTTTCAACAATTCCATTTTGTTGAGGTGTTCTTTGTATAGAGAAGGTGTATTTAATACCCATATTTGAACAAAATGAATTGAATTCTAGATTCTAAAATTCTCCACCGTGATCACTTCTTAAAGAACATATTTTAAAACCCTTTTCATTTTGAACAGTTTTGCAAAAACTTTCAAATATTTTAAAAGCTTCGTTTTTATATTTTAAAAAGAAAATCCAAGTAAATATAGAATAGTCATCAACTAAAACATATACATATAATTTACCATCCAAGATTGCTACCCTTGAAGGTCCAAACAAATCCATATGGATAAGTTCTAGAGGTTTAGATGTAGCAATTTTGTTAACTGATTTGAATGATGATTTGTGCTTCTTTCCAAGTTGACATGCATCACAAAATCTATCACTTTAAAAATTGTGACAAGGAAAATCAGAAACTAATTGTTTCTTAGATTTATCATGTAAAGAATATACATTGAAATGTCTAAGTCTCCTATGCCAGATCCAGGATTCATTTATCTTAGCAGTTAAGCATTTTACTTGTTATTTACACAAGGAATTTAAATCCAGGGTATACACATTATCAGTTCTGGGTACTCTAAATTTAAGCAATTTATCTTTGAAAATAGAACAACAGTTGTTAGAAAAATAAAAAATATAACCATCATCCCAGAGTTGATAGATACTTATCAGATTTTGTTTCAATCCTTGTACATAGAGTACTTTGTTGATTGAGACAGTTTCTAGATCTTCAACTGTTCTAATGACAATAATGTTGTCTTTGGCATTGTCACTTAATGTGACTAGACCACCATCCTTTTGTGTTAGTGTTTTGAAATTAGATAAATTTCCACTCATATGCCTGGAATAGCCACTGTCCATATACCATATGGTCTTTTTGCTCTTGTGACTTGCTTCCTCATCAATTTCTACCATAAAGAACATATTGGATTTCTGATTTGATTCCTCCTTTTATGAATCAGACTCTGAAGAGCTTCCAGAGTCTTCTGATACAATCCAAGTAGCCTTCATTTCTTTCTTGTCTTTTTTATCATAATCATTTATCTTAAAAAATTTCTTCTTCTTATCTTCCTTTAATTGTGGATAGTCAGGTTTGATATGAACCATATTCTTTCACTTATAGCATCTAACTTCCTTTTCATCCTTTTTGAAAGACTATTTAAAACCTTTATTATTTCTATAAAACTTACTGAATTTTCTGGCCTGTTGAGCAAGTTTTACATCTGAATTGGATGAATCACAACTTTCTGATTTCACCTTTATTACTTTTTTCTTCATCTTTCTGCTTTTTCTTTTAGATGAAACCTTTAAAGCTGTGTCTTCTCTCTTGATCAGAACTTTTCATCCTACATCTCAGCTTCATACATCATGAGAGTTCCAATTAACTCTCTCATTGTTAAATCTTCGACCGGTGTTGATTGTCTGATAGTAGTAGAAATTCTATTCCATCGAGTTGATGGTACTCTGAGTACTTTCGAAGCTTGATCACCTTGTTTGATTGGGTCTCCCAAAGTAGTTATATTGTTGAAAATATTTTTCAATCTTCCATTCATTTTGGTGATAATTTCTCATTCAAACATCCTGAAGGTATCAAATTTCATTTTGGAAGTAGCATACCTCCTCTGTCTGACATTGTTAGTTCCTTCATAAGCAACTACAATTGTATGCCACATTTCATACACTGTTGGGAACTGAGATACTATGTTAAAGTCGTCTGGTCCATGAACACATATGATTGCATTTATAGCCTTGAATTCATGTCATACTCAGATTCTACAGCTGCATTCCATGATTCTGGTTTCTCTGTCATTTCATAAGGAGTTAGTATTTTTGAGTAGACTCTGTATCCGAGGTTTTTCAAACAAATTATCATTCTTGATTTCCAGCATCCATAATTCTCACCATGGAAGTATAGATCTCTGACCATAGAAATTCCTTCTCCTGAATCATCCATCTTGATCTGAGTATAATCCTTTAGAAACTTTTATCTTGTTATAGCTTTAACAAAGGCTCCACCTATGATACCAATTATTAGATCAGGTTTATACTAGATATGCACACGAGAGGGGTGAATTGTGAATTTTTTAATTTCTTCGAATGATCACGATTTTTCATTTTATCTTTATATCAAACATTTAGCAGTGAAAAAATAAATAGCACAGGACACATGATGTATAGTGGCCCGAGGAACAGAAATCCCCTACTCCATTCCACCAACGCTCTACTCCACGAGCTTGGTGATTTTCACTATCTGTTCCTCTTATCAACAGACCATTCCACAACTGAGTACATGCAGTTGACACCTTTACAATCTTAATCCTAAACATATCCTTATAGTTCATACACAAAACTGAATATACATCTTAGAATGAGAAGCTTCTCACTCAAGATAAAAGAGTATTTTGTTCATTGAAAATACTTTCCTAGTTATTCTTCAAAATTACAATAGAACACAATTGACAGTAGATGAATATTTGTCTTCAGAAATGATGATCTTCGGGTAAAAGTAGTTTTGATCTGATCTAGATGCAGTAGATCTTGAAATGTCATTCTCAACTTTAATAATAGTTGATTCATAAAAAAAAAGATATTCGATGTAGATCAGTAAATCTTCAGTCGAGTTTCTCCTTCTTTAGAAAACAGATCTTTTTCATTCTTTGTAACAAAATATCTTCTTTTCAACAATTCGTTCCCTTATGAAAAAAATAATATATTTATATATAAATATATAATAAAGACAAGAATTATCCTTTTAAATTTTGATCTACAAAGGTTTCCTTTAGAATCGTGATATTCAAATGTTTGAATAGAAGAGCAGTCGTAACTCCCCTGAAAATTCAGCATGAAAAGATCCTCTTAAATTGATCCTTTGAATAAAAAATAAACATATTTGAATCAGTAAAAGACTCATTTTTAAATTTGGGCTTTTAATCTGGCTTGAAATAAGCCTGAAAGTCCGCATAAATACTGTTGCTTTAATAAGTCATAATTTAAACATCAGATGTCAAACATAGGGTTAAACTACATAGCATACATTCTCTGAATGTAAGGTTCACAACATAAGTTTGATCTCAAACATTTATCTTAAACTCTCAGACATACAATATATAATCCATACTTTTCAATCAAATGTATAGTTGTTCATAAAAGTATGGTTGATGAACTATACTTTTATCTTTAGCTTTCAATCATATGGTTGTTCACAAAAGTAAGGTCGATGAACCATACTTTTAAGAAACAAACTTATCATTCCATACTTACGTAATGATCTTCTTCCATACTTTGCTGATTTCCCAAACGTAAGCTTCCTTTCAAAAATAGGGTTCCTTCCAAATGTAAGGTTCCTTACAAACGTAGGGTTCCTTTCAAACGTAGGGTTCCTTTCAAACGTAGGGTTCCTTTCAAAGTAGGGTTTCTTTAAAATGTAGGGTTCCATCTTTCATACTTTGCTGATAACATATGGTTGTTCTACCATACTTTTCTAATATCTCATAGAGTAAACACCGCATTTCATTCTTACGCCACACTTCTCAACATAGGGTACAAACAATGTTTCCAGAACATGCTAAAAACGATTTTGAATACTTTATAAATTAATTCTCGCTGTTCAAATACTTAAATATTTATTCCAGAAATAAGAATATAATGAATATTAGATTCCTGAAATACACTTAAAGTAAAATCATTAGAATAAAAAATAAGGGTATTTGTGAGCATCAAAATTATCATAAAGATATAGAGTATTGTTCTCAACAATCTCCCCCTTTTTAATAATAAAATTATGTATTGTTGAAAACCACACTTTCTCAACAATATTGTGAGGCATTATTTTTTCTTGATGATGTAGATGTGATGATGTCTTTGGTTTCCTTTAGCACTTGAGATTTGAGAAAATTAACTTTGGTGATTTTTATATTCTCTTTATTTTCCTTGATCACCAATGATCTATAACATACAATGGGGCTATGGACTTGGTAAACACTAGGTATTTCATTTGCATAGATGTACCTGGATACTAGTACGACATAATTATTATTAAATTTGAGTTTAGTTATAATGACAATGTATTTCCAAATGTTCATCTGTTTCATTCATTCTATTCATATCTAGTTTTCACCTTCCTTTTTAGTTACACATTTATAATGGGGTTTTGAGATGACTAGTAGTTATTTCTTTCATTGGTTATTTTATAGAATCCTAATGGTTATATTTGTACTTATCCCTACCTAGGCCCTATTCCCACACATATTGTATTTATATTGGATATTAACAAATTAGATATTTTCTTGGTGATCATAGAGATAGATTGTTTATAAAAAGTAGATGTTGGATGTCTTGTGGTGAGAGTTGGTGGTGAAAGTTGATGTGACAAACCCTCCACTAGACACCTCAACACTTGGAGGCACATGGTGTCTCTCCTCAAGTGAACATATTATATTGATTTTTTTGTTTCCATTATTCCTATATATTTCACTATGTAGTAAATGATTTGTTTTTATTACCTATTAGGGTGTCCCATGAGGTGTGGAATTATATAACTATTATTCATACATTCATTGATTTATAGATCGTTTATTAAATTATTCTAATTATAGTTACTCAATATATTATATTTATTCTAGTGAATATATGACATGTTATTATAGGATATTACACATTATATGATTATGCCTTCTTTATGTCTTTCGTTAGCCCCTGGCCTATAGAAGGTGGGCTTGGGGTGGCATAATAAACTTACCACCAGCCAAGGTGGGGTCTTAGTGGATTATATTACATCATAAAAGATTAATTAATAACAATTTGATGAATTAAATTTTATGATCCCATTCACTGTTGTTCTATAATAGTTTTCAGGATAATTGATCATCTCAGTTTCCTTGGAAAATTTAACGTGCCTCCAAATATAATAAGTAGTTTTCAATTAACACTCATAAAAACATAAATATACTAAGTGATAATTGTTATGTTTTCTTTGGATTAAATATTTATAATTTTCATTCTTATTATACTATTTTTTAAATCTTTTATACCCTTTTAAAATAGTCTTTAACTCAATATGTGATGAATCTCACTTTTTTGGGATTCCCAAGGGGACATGGGATGCATCTAATTACATGATTTTAAGGTTTGATCAATTCTTCATTTGAGTCTATAAAATAGAAAATTTATTGATGAAAAAATAGTGTTAATTAGGATGATTTTTGTGTTTACATGATCATATATAAAGGATTAACATGTTTTTTAGTCCTCAAGCACTTTAATGAAAAATGTTTAGCATTTATGTCTTTCACCTGTATTTTAATTCACAATTTTTAAATATAATAAATATCACAAAAAATATTTCTATTGAGATAATTGTGGTATTTTTAATACTTTTTAATTAGTGAAGATTAATTAATTTTTCAATTTCCCTTCACATATAATTCAAAATAATTTTAAACTTCAAATAGAATCTTTTTTACTTTGCAGTGTGATTTTTGTAAGACATGTTATGAGCTAAGTATGATGGGGATTGATGTTGAATTATTTTATATAATTACCACATGATGTTTTACAACTAATCTTGTATGTTTTTTGGATCAACAAACATTAATGGATGATTATATGTATTTCAAATTTTTGTATAAAAAAATTATTTATTATGAATATGGTAAAAAACATCAATTTAGTGCTTTAGTGGATATGTTTTTAAAATTGATATTGTATAAAAGTTTAACATATTTTATTTATATTTTCATAACTTTAATATTATATATGAATACATTAATTTTATTTTATATGTTATGGAATTAACTTTTTAATCTAGGAATGTGTTTGTAATTATTTCATGTATATATTTCGACATTAGAATTATCCATTTTTTTCCATTTATCATGGAAAAAACGTGGGTACACAATTTTAATTTAAAAAATTACAAGTTTTCACATCACTTAAAAATGACCACGCACAATCACATCTTCATCACACCATCAAAAAAATTTAGATAGAAAAATACCTTCCCAATGTTCTTCCCAACTTATATTCCCTCATCCTAGAATCTATTTTTCAGTCCAAAATCTATTCTAGCAACTACTTAGGTATGGTCCTAAAGAGGTTGTTTGAGAAGGGGTAAATTTTTTAAATATGAGTATTTGTCTTATTTTTTCAACCAAATTATTAAAATATTATTAATTTAAGATTATATAATGAAAAAATATCTACCACATTTTTAGATTTTATTATCAATATACATATTCTATTCCCTTAAATGGAAAATGATAACGTAGCTTGCTTTTATGGAAAACTACCACCTCATGAACTGATGTGTCATGTTTTCCATAAACACCTAGAAAAATTTGGTATGATGAAGAATATAAAGTATTTATATGTTATTTATAACATAATTATGTCCCTAGATTCATTATATCATATATAAATAATTTTACTTTCTATTTTTGAGGGGATATGATAACATTACTCATGTGTACAATGAACTGCCACTTCACGAATCAATTTGATTCATTTTTCATTAACGCTTCACATAGAAGGTAATATGGATAAATTTATGGAGTATAAGTGATATACATGAAATAATTATTATATTAGTGACATATTTTTCATTCTTAAAATATAATATATCATTCTATTTATTACATTCTCACTCACTGAAAAATGATAACGTCATTCGTGTAGGTGTGGACAACTGCCATTACGAAGCGATATGTCTCTCTTTTTATCACCACGCCACAAGGATGATATATATAATTATATTTAAATAAATAATAGTTTATAAATTATATTATTATCATTATTTAATGATAATATATTACTTACCTCTTTTCCATATTGGTCGTTGGAAAATAGAAACGCTACTCATGCATATGTATGATGTACTATCTCCATAATCGTAACAATCTTAATTTTCCAAAAACCGTATTTCATGGTTGGTCTTAAAAGTATATTTAATGTATAATTATTATAATAATTTTATTATTATTATTCTTGATATGTTGAAATAAGGACAAATTTTATGATAATTAACACACTGAATCCATTTTGAAAAAACGATCCGAACATCCTCAAAACACCCGATGTTGACTTACTAATTAGATATTTAAATATGTACATAAAAATAAAGAAAATAAATTATTTATTTATAAGGTAATAAACCTGTAAAAAATTTAATTAAAAATTTGATGTAATATTGTTATATAGGAGTTAATGGACATACATGGAAATACTGGACTTGAGGTAAGGGTTTTATGGTCTCACTTTTTATTTCCATAATACATATTATATTTTAACTAGATATTGATATTTTTTGTGAATAAACTTCCCATTTTACATGAAATATCATGAATCCTTCATACATAATGGTTTTTTTACATTTCAATTTGAATTATTTTATCCAAGGGTATTTGACTTGAATGTAACCAAGCATAAAATATTTCATAATTCAATTTCATTTATTTGGGTTATATAACTTCTTCAATATATTTAATATTATATGATTAATTGTTTAATAAATTTATATTATATTATGTTTAATTTACACTTGTTTTATGTGGATTGAAATTATATACACATTATTGATTCATTGATTAATTCTCAAATTTAGTGATATGATTTTATGGATTATTTGTCTCAAATTCTTTTTATTTGAGATAAAAATTTATTATATGGACCTATATTATTTTCTGAGGTGTATATACTACCCTTTGACAAGTTATATCATAAAATGTATTATGTTCATAATATTGAAGTTATTATTTAATATTATTCATTCATGGGGATTATGATTGAAGAGATACCAAAGTGGAAAAGGCTTTATGTTATGATCTCCTTTTATTCATGATTATTTATGTTCAAGGTCATTTCAGAACAAATAATGTGATATTATTTTCTTTAAACACACCAACTTTATTACCCTCTTTTTATGATTTTTTTTCTATTTTTTATTTCAATTTTCTAGATTATTTATTGAATAAACATTATGAAAGTCATTTTTATGTGATAATGATCTTATACTTTATTTTAGATCGGGTATATTTCTCATCCATATCAATTTTTTCTAAAAGTGTTTATAATTTTGTTCAAAAATGTTCTTTTTTAGTAATAAATGATTTCATAACTCCATTTTACATGTTCTTTTACATTATTTTAAAAGGTTTTAAAAATGTAATTTCCCAGTATTTTTTAAATGTGTCACTTTTTACTCCCTTTTTCAAAATGTTTTGAAAAGAATGTTTGATTTTAATATTTATGACATGAATTGTTTTTACCATTATCATGTCTTTTATTTTACTTAAGGATTCCTTTATATTATTCCAAGGTTTTTTCAAATTAATAGTATTTTCGCAATTTTTTTTTGAATTTGGTGTTTTTAAAATTTATTTTTGTAACGAAAAGGTTGTTTTCCTCAAAAATATTTTTAATGATAATTTAATAGTATTTATACTAATCAACATCAACAACCATTGTTCTTACTTGTGATTATATGGTGGTATTTTTTTATGACACCATACTCATTCTTTCTCTGGATGGATTATGATTATCTTAAAGAGATCATTATGGAACCTATTTATTTTAAACAAGTCAGTCATGTTTCCAATAGATTGTTATGTAACCTGTTTCTTTTATAAGGGTTAATCATATTTCAAATAGATTTTTATAGAACCTGTTTCTTTTCCATGAGTTAATCATGTTTTAAATAATTTTTCATGGAACCCATTTATTTTCCCTTATTAATGAATTTATGAAATAAATAAATATTGTTTCTTTGAGTTTATGATGATATGAATGATCTAGTACTTTAATCATGACTTGGTTCATGGAATTTTTATGTGATGATGGATGGTTACATTATTAACCAAATGATATTTTCTTATAAAAAAGGATGTTGGGGAACATTATAAACCAAGGATGGATGCTTTCATGTCAAACCATGGATGGGTGGGTCCGCTATACCCTCCAATTTATAAGGTACTATGGAGATGGAAGTAATCCATATCGGTTACTTCATTTATAATTTTGATATGATAATAATGTTACCATGATACCAATTTTTTAATCTATGCATTATGATGGTTAATAATGTTTCCTTTGATTAATATCGATATCACATGCCTCATGATTACTGATTTTGATGAATATAGCCTTTTTTAATGCATTTTTCCATTTATTCATTTTTTATGATTCAAGTATTTATGGTTTTTAATATTAATATATTGTGCACATTCAATTTAATTATTTCATCATACCCATATGCTCTTCTTATAATCATTTATGACATTTTATTGTTAATACTTATGTTTTCCCTTTAAAATCATTTTATCTCAACCTTATTATGTTTCCTTCTATCCATTTTATTATGTGTGGTGTTTAATGAATTATGAAAATAAGGGTTACATATGGATGATATCAATTACCTAATATTAAATATGAAAAGCAGGGTATAGTAGGAAATATTCTCTCTTTAATTCTTGGGTATTGTTTATGTAATAGTTTTTCCTAAGTCTAAAAAACTAAAAAACTAAAAGGTCATTTAGAATGTAAGTTATATAATATTTACTTTTGATATTCAATGTTTTGGATGGATAAAATTGTGTCACCTTCATCAGTAACAAATACTAAAATGTAATGTTTATAATTGCAGAACTAGATCCTGGAGTTCCATTTCATGGCTATTACAATTGGTATCATAGGAATGGTTTAGATATATGGTTACGAATTAATGGAATGGTTTAGCATAAACATTGGTTATTATAGTTTAATTTTAAGGATTAATATTTCATATAATGTTTTATTCATTTTGGGAATTATTGTACCATGTTATAACCATTTTGGTTTTGGTTAATTTCTAAAGATCGTAAAAATATCATATTATCCCTTACATGGTTACATGGTATTTAAATGTTTGTTTTACTGCGTCAGGTAAGAAAAAATAATTTTTAATACTCATTTTTTGGAGAAAAATATGAGATTGTGGTGGAAATTGAAAAAAGGAAATCATTCCACTCATCAGGTAAGCATATTTCCATATGATATAAGTCTTGATAGAAAATAATTCCTCAACTCTAGGAAAAGGATCATGAAGAAAATGTTGTCATATTACCATCATTTTTATGATATAAATGATCTTTTTAATAACTATATGGTTTATGGTTTTATGGTTGTTAACATTATCTTGATCATTAAATTTTATGTTATCAATGATTTTTTCACAATATAAAATTATTTGGGAATTACACTTTTCTTCCATGTATAAATTTCTACTTACCACACATGCTCTTCTATTTGGAAAACTAGAAGGTGTTATTTCTAGATTAAATTTTTACATCCTTTTCTCTCTTATCAAGAGGATATTTTATTAACCCTTTCTATGATGTGGGTTTATAAAAAAGTTTTTTTTTTCAAATTACCAACCATTGATTAATAAGATAAATTAAAAATTGCGATTAAAAAGTTTATTAAATGGGGGAGGATGTATCACCTTGATATTTTAGAAAATAAAATTATGTTTAATAGAATATTCAACACACAATACTAATATAGAAAGGCCCTTATAAAACATAATCTTTATAACCTAGATATTAAATTGGTTAGTATGAATAATATTAAAAAATTAAGGAAATATATATATACATTTAATACTCAGTTTAAATTATTAAAAAAATTCATAAATAATCAATAATGTTTTAGTAATATAATTTTATTCATGAAAAATATTTTTTCCCCACAATGATATTTATTGATTTTAATTAAAATAATTTAATAATTATTTTTTTGAACATTTATAAAATTTATTGGAAAAATGAAAATCATTTTGTAAAATTAATATATCAAAATTTACTTTGAGCAAAAATTTGGGTTTTTTGGAAAGTATTGTTTTTTCGATGAATAATGATAAATATTAATTTTTATAAATATATCATTTATTTCAAAAAATTAATGAATTTAAAAATAAAAATTTGTTTTTAAATTAAATTTTAATTAACATAAGTATTTTTTAGTTTTACTCAATCAACCTAATTTCTTTTTAATCATATTTATTTTGAATTTTAGTATAAGGTTGTCATTGGGTTTAAAAATGATATTTTTATGAAACCAATTTTATAATGCATAAGGCTTATTATCTTAATTAATTAGAATAATACCTATTGAGGAATGTTTTAAATGAAATTTTTATATTATATTTGAATAAATATTTATTCATACTCGTAAATTTATTATTATTATTTAGAAAGTTAATATAAAATCATTTTTTCTTGAAAATTCATTTCTTCAAAACCATCTTTTTCATTGCATATGAGGGGTTTTTTAAATTCATTGAATTTAATTTTTTGAAATGTATTCCATATTTATAGTCATTATAATTTATATTTTTTAATATTTTCAACTTAATTTTTTAACGTAATGAATAGTAAACACAGTAACCATTAATTACCACAATTAAAGTAAAAATGGGTTTTCTGGGGTGTTAAACTAAACCAATAAGGGTGAAAATAAAATATTCACTTGTGGAAAATATATTTTATAGAAATATTTATATCATATAATGTTTAACTATCTATAATGATACATTTTGGACCAATTTTTAAGGTGAGAAAACATGGCTACACCATTTTATTTTCAAAAAATTTCAGGTGTTTCACACACCTTACTTATAAAAGGGAACCCCAAATCCCCTCTTATTAACAAATCAAAATTATTTTTGTTAAAAAATACCTAAAAAATTAATTTAAAATTAAATCACCTAATTATATAAGATTGTTTTTTCAGAAATCCATTATAGGAATACTTTCGGTATGATCCTAAAGAGTTGGATTGGGAAGAGGTAAAATTATGAACTATACATTTTTGTTTTATTTATTCTTCCACCTCCTTAAAATATAATTAATTTATTATTATATAATATAAATTATCTACAATATAATTATAAGTTATTATGTTTAGTTAATTACCAATATCTATATCCTCTTCCCTTAAATGGGAAATGATAACGACACTGGTGTGTACAACACACTACTACCTCGCGAACTGATGTGACATGTTTCCCATCAACATTTCTCATGGTTGGGTATGATGATGTATCTAAAGTACATATATGATATTTATAAAATAATTATTCATATGGAGTAATTAAATCATATATAATTTTTTTACTTTCGATTCCATATGGGATATGCTAACATCGGTCATGTGTACGGTTGACTACCGCCTTGCGATGTGATGTTATTCATTTTCACTAATGATTTACTTAGAAGGTAATAAGGATATATTTAATGTATATGTGGGATATAAATGAAATTATAATGATATGAATTATATATATCATTATTAATAGATATTAAATAATTTAATTTATTTTCTTTTCAGTCACTGAAAAATTATAACGTCATTTATGTACAAGTGGAGTACTGCATTCAGGATGTGACACGAATCAATTTTCACCTCCAAACCACATGGATGATATATAAAAATATATTTAATGGATTAATATTTTATATATTATGTTATTTTTATTATTTAAATATAAAATATTACTTACCACTTTTCCATAATGATCATTAAGAAACAAAAATGTTACTCTTGGATACGTACGACCAACCGTTTCCATCAATGTAACACACTTCATTTCTAAAACCCTTATTTCATGATTGGAATTAAGAGTAAAACTAAAATTTAAATATGATAATTATTTCATGATAATTATTTTTATATGTTGAAATAATTAACTCTTGGATCACGATCAACACACCGAATACGTTTTGAAATAATGAACTGAATATCCTCAAGACACCTGATGTGGACTGAACCAATTAAATATTTAAATATGTAATTATAAAGAAATAAAATAAATTATTTATGTATAAGGTATTAAACATGGAAAAGTATCATAAGAAATAAAATATTTTTTATTTCATATTATTATATAGGTGTTATAGGTCATACAAGGAATGTCTAGTCTCGAGGTAAGGGTTTTATTATTCCACATTTTAATTTTGTGAGACATGATATATTCACTACTTATTTAAATTTTGTGGTGTATATAATGTCACTTTTACATGTTATATAATGAATAATTAACAAATCATGGTATTTTATGTTTCATTTTTTAGTATTTTTCCCAAAGAGATTGGAATTGATTGTTAACAAGTGGTAAAGAATTTCATAACTCTATTTCATTTACTTATGTTATATTACATATTAATTTTATTTTATATTCTATGAATATGTGTGTAATTAATTTTGATCATATTATATTATATTTACCTTTTTTAGGTGGATTTATATTATATAGACACAATTTGTTCAATGATTAATTCTTAAATTCAATGGTAAGATTTTTGTATGGATTATTTGTCTCAAATTATTTTTCATTGAGACATATGTCTATGATATGAACCTATATTCACTTGTGAGGTGTATATAATACACTTTGAAATGTTCTATCATGATACCCCTTATGTTCATTGTATTTAATGTATCAGTTTATGATATTATTTCACGAGGATTATGATTGAAGAGTTACCAATGTGTAAAATGATTAATGTTACAATCTATATTCTCTCGAGATTGTTTATGTTCAAGTTTATTTTAGAGGAAATAATGTGATATTTTTTTCTTGAAACACATCACTTTTATTCTATAATGTTTATGATTGTTTTTCACATTTTTAATTTCTATTTACTACCTTATTGATTGAATAAAAAAAATAAGAAATTCATTTGTAAGTGATACCGATCTTATATTTTATTTTACATTAGATGTCATTCTCTTTAATATCCATATTTTCTAAAATGTTTCCAGAAATGATTTCAAAAACAATATTTTTCAAAATAAATTATTTATTAAATCCATATTTCATGATCTTTTACCTTCGTTTAAAAGGTCTTAACCATAAATTTCATAATATTTTCCAAATGGGTCACTTTTGACTCTATTTTTCAATTTTTTTTTGTAAATAACGTTTCTCATTAATATTTAGGACTTCAATGGACTTTATTTCCACCATGTTATTTATTTTAATTGGTGTTTACTTTATATTTTGACACTATTTTTTTGCAAAAAGTATTGTCAAAATATATTTTGAATTTTTATTTGGTTAGAGATTTTTAGAATGAAATTTTTATTTTCCTCAAAAAAGTTTTCAATGATATTTTAATGGTATTTAAGTTTTTCAACATCCAAAAACCTTGTTGTTACTTATAATTAAATGGGGATATTTTGAAATGATACCATCATCAAAATTTCTATGGTTGGATTATTATTATCTCAAAGAGATTTTTATGAAACCAATTTCTTTTCCACAATTCAATCATGTTTCCAAGATATTTTTATGGAACCCATTTGTTTTCCTTGAGTTAATAATGTTTCAAATATATTTTTATTGAACCCATTTATTTTACATGGTTTAATTTCACTTCAAATATACTTTCATGGAACCCATTTATATTCCACAGATTAATCATGTTATGAATAGAATAATGATTTTTTATATGAGTTCATGATAAAATGAATTCATTATGTACATTATTCCTAGAAATTTTCTTTTAAATTTTTTATAATGATTGGTTATTTCATTATTAACCAAGGATATATGGTTAAATTATAAACCAAATAAGAGTGGTTATGTTATTAACCAAGGGGGGATAGTTCAATGATAAACCAAGGAAAAATGGGTCTATTATAGACCTCTTATTAATTGGGTAATATAGATATGGAAGTTGGATATATTATCAATTCCATTTTTAAAATTTATATAGTGATAATGTTCCCAAGATTCCAACACATTTCATATATACATTTTTTGGGTTTATAATGTTTTTGTTGTTCATGATTGATATCACATGGCTCATTATTATCCATTTTGAAAACTTTTTTCCTTTGTTAAAGCCTTATTCCATGTTTTCATGTATGATGATATTTGTATTTATGGTTATAAATATTTTTATTTTATGCTCATGATCTTTGATTATGTCATCATACCCTTTTTTCCCTTATTATACTCAATGATGACATTTAAATTTTAATACATATTTTTACCCTTACTGAGAATTTGATCTCAACCTTCTTATGTTTCCATTTACCTATGATATCATTTATTATTTTTAATGAATTATTTCTATGAGGGTTTTATATGGATGATTTTTCTGACCTAATATGGGATATAAAAATTTGGGTATATTGGGAAAGATACTCTCTTGAATTATTTTGTATTGTATATGTAATAGTTTTTCCTAATTATATAGAAATCTAAACCAAAAATTTCATTGAGAATGCAGGTGATCCAATATTTTCTTTTGATATCGAAAGTTATATATGGTCAAAATTTGGTAACATTAATTAATATCAAAGCTAGAAATGTTTTTCATTATTTCAAAAATGGATCTGGGAGTGTAGGTTCATGGATGTTAAACCCATGATGCTCTTCCATTAAAAGAATCCATCAAAAAAATCTACATCCTTCTAAAGGAAAAATTAGGGAGTCATAAAAAATACCTGTATGATTTCAAAAAATAATCTATAAAAGACTAATATCAATAATTCAATTGTTATAAATTTAAAACAAATACAGTTTTTAAATCATTTTTAAAAATAAGAACTATTTTCTAATCATCCATTGGTTTTCATAAAATCCATTCACATTAAAAAAAATAAGGAAAATTAAAAGTATATTTTATAATCATGAAATATTTATAAATATAATCCATGGTTAAAAAATAGGATAATTAGGTAATAAAATTAACCAGAGCACAATTTATCATGTGAAATCATGTGAGAAAATAACCATGACACAATCTGTCATGTGATAATCCAATAATAAATGAAAAATAACAACATTTAGGCTCTAAACTATGCGTATTCATGTTTGAAATAAAAATTAAATCCCTAATACAAGACTATAGTGGATCCAACTGGTATAACCCGTAGTTTCATTACACCAAATAAAGTGAAAGACAACCTCTAGTGAAATTTCACACATAATGAGTTACATATCTATTCCTGATGCACCCAAAGTCACCCAATGTGATAATTTTTTCCAAAATAATTTAAAATTACATGATAATAACTTATAAATCATTTTCAAATCAAATTCAATCTTCTTTGGTTTTTGAAAACACATTTTTTAACCAAAACCACCATTCAAGCATTTTATAAATCACATGGGGTTTAGAAACTGTTTTAAATGAAAAACCGTTTAAAAAATGTTTTCATTCCAAAAAATACATTATAATAACAAATAAATTCAATTAAAGGAATAAAAAAAATAATTTACAATAAAAATAATAAATTCATAGAATTAACCCTTCGTATAGATACAACTACATCATTAATGGAGGCAAAATTAATTACCTTCACAAAAGAGATCATAGAAGAGTTGATTGGGTATTTAGATTCCTAGATCCTTAAGAAACACACAAATCCTCTATCAAACCCAATATATCTAGCATTATCACCCCTTGGATTCAATAATATAATAAGAGGATATAAATAGTGAGGAACATTGATGAAAAGGAACAACCAAATCAAGAATGAATCATATATTGATTGGATCCATCAAGAGTGAAGGTAAATAAACAATAATCCCAAAGGAATAAGATTCTATAGAACTAGGGAGGTATTAGGTTGATCCAAAATGATATTAGGGGTGATTAGGCATAAAAAAGGTCAAGGGAAAAGGGTAAAACCCAATTTTTAAAGGCTTAGAGTTTCACACATGGTTAGGAAAAAAATATAGAAAACATGTTCACCAACCATGTGTGGATAAAATCTAAATACACATGGTTTACTAAGATCTACAATACAGTTGGGTAAATCCAAGAAACCCCTTGAGAAAACACCTATACCCCATATATTCTTCCATGGTGTGCCACATGGTTTTGATAAAAATTATCAAAACATGAAAAAAAACAACATTAAAATATAAATTTAGCACACATAGTTACCAAATTGTTAGTTCTCGTCATGTACCAATAACTATCCTAGAATTCCATCTAAAAAAATATCAATTTTCAAACCATGTTCCTATAAAACCCTAGAAATAATTTAAATTCCAAATAAGTTAAATTAAAGTGTATCATAAATCTAGTGCATGTTACAATTCTACCCCCCATGAAACCCCTATGTCCCCATAAAATCCTCAAGATCTTGGACATGGAAAAAGAGAGGGCCACAACAACTTAATTAATTATTCCCGATCCCACACTCCATAGATATCCCTTATGCACTTCCATAATACTAGGACTAAAGGAATTTTTTTTACTATGTAGTACTGTATCCTTATAATCCATAATATAATCTAGCTTCTTAAAAATGGTGGTAAAGTGATGAAAACAACATCCTCCCATTAAATTAAATGGTATCAATTCTTTAGATACCTACTTATATGGAAAACTTGAAACATTTCATGGATTAAAGTCAAATGGGATGATAATTTAAATTGATATTCCACCTTTTTGAGTCACACCATAACCCCAATGGGCTTGACAAACACTGGTTCCAACATGCCTTGCTTACCAAACTGATGATGTACCAAGTGTGGTTAAACTCTAGAAAGAAATTAATCCCAAAACTCATACTATATTGGGTAATGAAGATGGTTTATAAAGGATTTATGATCTATTTTTTCCATGTACAACATATTTATAATCAAGTACACATTTTCCATCATCTCCTTAATGAGACAAGGCCCATCTGAGGACCACTCTCCAAAATTAGACCCCTATAATTTAGATATACACAAATTCCCAAATACACCTTCTTAGGGAACCGTCATTATTGAATCCTAATAACAACTATTATAGGCATATTTTACTAGAGTAAAATTCTTTTTCCAAGATCCACAAAAATCATGCTTAAAATCCCTAAGAGTATACTCAATAACCTAGAAAGTTCTCTCTATCTACACATCCGTTTTTGGATGATATATAGTGCTGAATTTCAATTGGAAACCCATATCCACTTGGAAACATTCCAAAATATGGATGTGGACCTTAGATCCATGTTATAAATAATTGAATATGTAACCCCTTGGATTCTTCTAATCACTCAGACATATAAGTCTTCAAGCTATTCCAATTTCCTCATCTACTTGACTGGTATGAAATGAGTTGCTTCTTTATGTCTATCAATGAATAAACATATAGAATCCCTACCATTATGATTATAGGGAAAACTAATGGGTAATTATTTTGAAATATCATCACACTTTCATATCGGAATGGGTAAATATTTCAACAAACTAGTAGGTATTCAGTGTTTTCATTGATTGTCTAAGAAGTGAGACATCCTGATAAAAAATTTACAAGTACAAGCCTCAATCAGTTATACCTATATAATTTTCTCATGTTTTAAAATATCTTGGTAGCCCTAGGATTTTTGAAAAAAAAAACAAATATGTTTCCATTGTCCATCAAAACATGACTCCAAGAAATTAAAACAACCAACATTCTATGTAAGGATAATTCTCTACTAGGATAACGAGACCACTCACCCAAGGTCTCCACACCATGAATGTGTTTAGTAATTTGTTGGAACTCGGTTCATGTCATCTTCTTGACCCAAAATCACTCATCAAATTGAAGCTTGTCTTTCATCGATGATGAGAACACCTTTCCAAAAAACTATTTCACTACCAGGATCATGTTAGTGAATAAACTAATTATAGAACACTCCTCAAATGATTATTCTATGGATTGGATTGACAATTCTATTCTTAGGTAATTGACGACCACATATCCTTTTCACGAGAGTATGAAACATAAAAAAAAGGTCTAAAGATTCTTAACCCAACATCACTATCTCATGTTCGAATGTCTATAAGAAAAAAATATATTCAAAGAACATATGATCAAAATATACTATAACCTACTACCCATAGGGAAAGTGACACCAAATTTTGAGTGGATTCATAGATATTTCCATCTAATGATCTTGGGTAGAGTAGTAATTATCATGAGGGTGTAATTGGAATAATCCATAGGTCACTACATATTTCCCCTGCATCAATACACATCCCACACCCATACTAGAAGAATTGAAAAAAGTTTCATAACCCAAATCTAGTTATATACGAATAATTTTTTTTGAATTCAACCTCACCATTAGTTACTAAAAATATATCTAACTTTTTTCTTCACACTCAAAATATACACCCTTATGGGTTAAATTTTTCATCAGAGATGTGAGATTGGATAAATACTAAATATATCATCTATGGTAACTATCCAATCCCATGAATTTTTAGTTCTCTTACACATTTTTGGGATAATCCCCAGAAATAAATTCCTATATTTTCTCAGGATCCATTTAGTTTCCCTCCTCAGATATGACATTCCCCATAAATCTCATTTACTTAATCCAAAGATCATATTTTGAAGGATCTCTAGATATATGATTTTCTATGAAGGTTTTAAGAATAATATCTAAATGTTCTATGTGCTTATCCCCTAACTTGGAGTACACCAAAATAACACCAATGAACAGAGTAAAAAAAGATTTCATGGATTAATAAATTATCCAGTTCATCAATTACATAAATACAACAAGAGCATTAGTTACACTTAATTAAATAACCAGAAACACAAAATACCTATTACATCTTCTAAACCCAATCTTAGGTATATCCTATTCTAAGACTCTCAACATAGGTCAATATTTGAAAAACAATAAGACCCTATAAGTATAACAAAGATATATTTAGTCCTAGGTAAGGTATATTTTCTTCTTGACAGTAACTAGTTGTAACTTTAAATAATCTATAAAATTTGTTAGGATCACATTTACCTTCTTATTAAGAGTATAAGAGATTCCCATGGTGATATGCTATGATGAATAAACCCCTTTGCCTCATGGTTAGTAAGATATAATTTTAGTTCCATCTACTCAACTGGTTCCATACAATATAATAATAGGGAATAGAAATGGACGTCATACCAGGGAGTAAGTCAATGGTGAACTCAACCTCTCTCTATTGTAGAAAAAAATCAGTTGGAAATATCTCAGGCTACACACACTACACTATATGAAGAAGACTAGAAAAAAGGGTCAATGTCTTCCAGAAACAAATTTGAAAACTAGTATGAGATTACTCCAACATAAGGAACAACAATCCTAAACATTTAAAATATTGAGTTCCACTCACCATAAAAAATATGAGTGACCCCATATGAAGTTAAAAAATGGACACTATAATTATAAAAGTTTATATGGGCCATAATTAATGTCATCCAATCCACACCTAATATTAAGCCGAATATTTCAAGATCATGAACTAAGAAGTCCCACACTATCTCAAAATCATCGATCATCACCTGACAAAAGGGACACCTGAAAACTTGTTTGAAATTTTTTCTTGAAGGCGTGGAAAGATCCAAAAATAATGATAGAATATATAAATTCAATACTAACACATAAACTAACTTTTATGATATAAAATAATGAGTATCACCATTATCAAACAAATCTATAACCAAGGAAGATGAAATAAACACCATTCCTCTAACAGTAGTTTTCACTGCTTTAGATTCCTTTGGGACATAGTCCACCACATAAAAAAAATTTATTCTCATATCCTCATTATGTTTTCATAGACACATGAAAATGTAATATGGCCTAAGGATAAGACCCATGACCATTTGAAGCATCAGTACAAACTTACAAACCCTTGGTGATAGTGGATCTAAATTTACTTCCCTAGGACATCCTCTCACAAAAATACCTCATGTGGAATATTAGTACACAATAAATACTACTTTTTTAGCATTAAAATATTTAGTCTTGGTATGAACACATCTTCCACATGGGTAGTAGAAAAACTCACTTTATCATGATGAATCCCCTGTGACTAGTCCTAATGAAAACTGATAAACACCGCACTTCCTTTTCTGGCCAGAAGAAAGACCCTGTCTAATAGATTTACCATATAAATATCCATTCAAACCAATCATTACAGCTATTTATACCACTTCAAAATATACTTTTCAAATTAATAGAAAAAGTTTTTTAGTAACATGATAATTGACATTGAATGAATATTAGAACTCAACCTCAACTCAATCCTTTTTACCATTAGGTACTCATTAGTGAATAGCTCGAGTTCTAAATATACAAACTCTGAAAAATAGGTAAAATTATCTAAAATGGTGAGCTTCCTTTACTCCAAGGTTAGAAACTTATGGGTCTTAACTATAGGTAATATATCTATGTAAAAATTTTGGTTTAAGAACTTCTTGAAATATTTCTAGGTAAGATCATTATGCAACATAGCTTCCACAATAGAGTCCCACAATCTCTTTCCCAATCCCTTGAGTATGTTTGTGAAAAAATATACCTTAGAGCCCTCAGGAGTCTTTATGTAATTGAATATCCTCTTAATCCAATGAATCTACATCTTAGATTCATAGTTTCATTTTTCACCATGGAGTATTCGTGGATGCTACATCTTGAATTTATACCCATGATCCACCACATGTATTAGGTTCTTATCACCCTCTTGACTGAGATTTTGAATTGTGTAGACTACAATTTCAAAGAAAGAAGTGTCCAATAGAGGATTTTATTTTAGATATTTTATCACTGAATCATCATCTATATTTGGATGATATCTTATAAGATTCATCATCCAATAATTATAAGACAATAAATAATGAGCTTTTGATAAAATATAAAAATCATCAGACCAACATCCTGAATTCATATAAATTTCTCAAAATAATGACAATTTAAAGAAAAATGAATATTACAAATGAAAAATAAAACTTTAAAAAGTATTAGGTATATTTATATAAAATCACAATCATGTTCATTCTAATTAATATAAACTCCATGTCTCATATTTTGAAAAAAATTAATGATCCCCATGGTAACTCGAGTTCAGGCATGAATGTGAGATGGCCAAGCACCCTCAGACACTTACCACATGAATCCCGATAGTCCTAAACCCTTTATAAAAAATAAATTGCACCAAAATCATAATGTATTATCATATCTCAATCTAGGTATTCCCTATGATACCATTTGGCAAAAATCATACCTGAGTTAACTATAAAAGCAACCCAAAACGGACCATCACAATGTGTTGTGGTGAAACTCGATAACGAAAACAAGTCTCACATATATGAAAAAAATTATGTTTCAACAGAGAAGAAGAAATGAAACATCAAAGAGACATACAATCTGAGAAAAAATGGCTAAAAAAACTTATCAAAATAAGATAAAAAATTATTATTAAGACCAACCATCAAATCTAAACCATCCCACAATGAATGAAAATACAACATGATAAGCCTACATGCAACATGATTATCTTACCATTACCAAAATACTACAATATATATCTATAACTAGACAAATGAAAAATTAGGGCATGATTAGATGGACCTATAGGATTCCACCACAAAATATATACAACATATAACATCAATAATGTAGTTGTTCTAGTTTTAAACAAATACAGTTTTACAACTTATTTTCATCAATCAAAACCATCTGTAAATCATCCTTTGATTTTTATAAAATACTTTTTTATTCACAAGGAAATTAATATGACAACTAAATGTGATAATAATTAAATAATAATCAACATAATCCATGGGTACACCATAATATGATCATATAATCAATTTAACTATTAAAAAATCCATCACGTGAATGATTGCGAGAAAATTACCACGGCAAAATACAACATGTTATGATCCACTCATAAATGAAAAATCACAACATTTGGGATCTATCATATGTTTATACATGCTAGAAATAAAAATAAATCCTCAATAAAATCATACTAAGGATCCAACCAGTATAAAATATTGTATAATTACACACACTAATGTGAAATAATACCACAAGTGGCATTACACACATAATGAGTGAAATTTATATTCATGGTGAACCCAAGGTTACCCAATGTGCTTTTATTTTCAAAAAAAATAAAATTTCATGCTCTCAATTTATAAATCAATTTTAAACAAATAAAATCCAATTCAGTGATTAAAAATCCATTTTTAGACTAAAACTACCATTTAAGAATTTTATCAAGCACTTGGTGTGCAAAAATCGTTATAAAAGAAAACACCATTTAAAAACACAATTTATTTATATAAAAATAATTATAATAAAAAATAAATTCAATTAAATGAATAAATTAATGTAATTTACTTGAAAAATATGACATTCGTTAATTTAACCCTTTGTATAGAGACACCTACCTCAAGAATAAAGGTAGAACAAATCGACTTAAAAAACAAACACTAGGGAGGAGTAGACCGGGTCCTCAAGATCCTAGATCCATATGAAACCCTTAAATCCTCTTTAAAACACCTTATATCTAGCATATAAATCCCTAATGGTTTCCAAAATATGATTGGATAAGTCATATATAAAGGATCAATGATGAAATTGAAAAATTTTGATTAAGAAACTAACATACTTTGATGAGATCAACCAAGAACATAGAGGAATCACCAAGAATACCATGGAAGAGGTATCTAGAGAAATGGTGAATTAATAGGTCAATCCATAATGATATTTTGTGGTGATTGAGAATAAAAACAACCAATATAAAATTGGTGAAAAATATTTTTTACATGATCAAATTAACATGCACGTTTATGTCATCTGGTTAGAAAAACTGTGTGCCAATTTTGCATGGAAACTATATTGTATCACACAACATCCTGGGACCAACCACACAGTTTTATCAAGCCATGAAACCTCATTGAAAAAACACCTAGAAACATCATGGTATTATCTAGTGAGCTATACTGTTTTAATAGTCGATCTATAACCATGAAAATCATACCTATTAAAACACTTCGTTATCCATCATGTTTATCATATAGTTAGTACTAACCATGCTCCAACCTATTACCTAGACTACCTTATCCAAAAATCTACATTTTAGAACCAGGTTCAACTAAAACCTCTTGAATGAATTTAAATACAAATAAACCTTAAATTATATCTTACCATATATCTAGTGGTCATGACACATATATTTGATATTCTGGCCAAATTAAATAATAATCCCCCCAAAGGTTGAACAAAAAACTCACTATAAACCTCTTTGAGATACATTGATATGATAAAAAACACATAAAAAAGATACAATTATTTTAGGAAAATATTTTAAGCTAGATGGCACACCAACAAACCAATATTGTATACACTATTTTATCTCTTGAATATTAGATCTCAGCTTGCAACCATAAAAATCTCTCAATACAGCATGATATAGACCTAATGATTTAGTAAACTCACATTATAAGTGTTACACCACTTATGTCATTTTCACATATGTGTTTTTAAATTGATTATTTTAAACCTTATTTCTCTATGATAATGGGTTTTCTATTTTTTTTTGCATTTTTGGAGTTAGGGATTGAAATGTTTATATTTATAGGTCACCACATAATAGTGTGGGTGTCAAACAATCATTGTGTTGTGGCCATACGTGTGACATCATAGATTCATAGGGCTATAAAAATCACAGAACATATGTATTTTGACTCTCTAATCTATAAATCAATGGGTCACGCTATAGGGGTGCAGGGAAGGTGGTACTATGTGGTATCCTTAATGAATAATTCATGGATGTGATCTATGGGGGAGATGACCCCTCTACCAATTTGGAACCACCTCACTATAACCTATGAGGCTGTATCATAGGAGGTGTGGAGACCTCTTTGCATGAGTTGTAATTATTACCAATATATTTCAATATATTGAAAAATAAGTTGTCATGATTAATGTATTTTTTATCTTGGATGATTCAAATTTGAAGGTATTTAATGATTTTAGATGTTTGGATTCCATCCATGTGGTTTTTTAAAATCCAAAAAATATATATCAATGATGATTGTGATGGTTAGTGAAAGAGTTTGTGATTCTTAATGTGAGGGAGATAAATGCAGTTGGTTGTCTCTAATTTTCATATTGGTTTATATTTTTAATAATTATTATTTAAATAAATAGAATTTTTTTCCAACAACTAATATCATTTAACACCTGGGCCAACCAGGCCTCCCATAGGGGAGACCTAGATAACTAAATTCGGTGGATGAAACCATGAAATATCTATGCATATAAAAAGATCTTGCATATAGGTCAGGAATATCACACTTGGGGTACACATTGGTAGAAATTCATTCTCCGTGGTTAGCCAATCTAGTGTAGGGTGACACAAGATGCTATAAGGAAATCACTAGAACCCATCAAGCTTATTTTTAGGTGTTAAAGAATTGAAAATAATTAATAATAATAATAACATAAATTTAAGGATTTATGCTGGATTAGTGAGGAACAAGTAATATTTTTATACATTTAATTATATTCATATAACATAAGTCATCTGATCTGATCAATATTCGCTATTTATTCAAAACTGTTTTCAACATCATCCTCTACAAACCTAAGACCAATTACTGGAATGATCATATAAACTACATATAAAAAACATTGAATTATTGCATGGTTTCATGGATGATTGTTCTACATTGGGAAAAGATCATGTGAACACATGAGTAAATCTTGAGATTCCATAAGAATATATATTATGCCACAAGAGTTTTCAACCAACTGAAATGATATAACTTAACATGAGATTCACATTGTAGGTGAATTGACTGTGAGTTTCCTGATATGTGAAGATACTATGGGAGAAATACCACATGAATAAATTAGTACCTACTACATGAATAAGTACAGATCATCTACATGAATAAATATAGACCTACCACAGGAAGAAATGTCGATCTATTGTGTGAATAAGCTAGGAAACCATAGAAAATAATGGTAGTTCAAGTGGCCATGAACATACATGGAAGGTTGAGTGACTCAGAGATTTCATGGAATCTTGACTTACTATATGATAAAACACATATAAGATCAATCAGTCAAAGATCTGATAAGACTTTAAGCTTAGTATGAAGGTAGTGGAAATAAATTTTCATTGTATTATATACAACATCATAAACCCACACTTCTGGATTCAGTGATAAAACATGCTGTGTAATTGTTTATAAAAATAAACAGAATAATTACACAACACATTACATAACCGATGAAATTCTGAAGGTATAGGTTTTAGAGAATTAGATACAAATATTAAATTTCATCAAATATTATTAAAATAAAGAAATAGGTATGTATATATTTTTATATATACATAAAATTATGTTTATAAAACATTGAAATCCATATAATTTATAAAACATTAATTTGATAAAATAATTATATTTGAAAAGATCATTGGGATTTCTCAATTGAAAATAATAAATTTTGTTGGGCCAATTATGATACTACACAGACCACAATAAAAACACAAGGCCTATAGTAATAACTCATATGGAACTAATACCCCTTAAGACTTATGAGTTCACTCCCCAAAACATAACATTCATTATACCAGTGCCAATTTTTTAAAACACTTTTGATGGACCTTTTGTTCACAATCCTAACCCAAAACATTTCAAAAATACATATATAAAAATATTTTATTTAATAGAAACTAACTTTTTTTATAACATGTCAAAAAATATTCTTGATAGTTTCAAAAATAAATTTTTGGATAATACCATACACATAAATGGATATACTTATTTAAAATATATAAATAAAATGCATAATAAAATATGTGGACACTTGATTAAAAATGTATGGAATTCCACATATAAGTTAGAAAATTGCCATACATAATTATAGATGGCATACTAGGTGATGTAGATACAATTTCACACATGAAATAATAAATTTTTTAGTATAATCACATAAAATTATAACTATTATCATTTAACACATAAATATAAATCAAAAATTGATATATTCTAAACAAATTTATAACCATTGTACATAGATTTCAAAGCAAAATATCAATCCCTATTTATTAATAAATTGATAAAAATATATGTATATAAATATAAATATAAATATAAATCGTTATACCTTATACATTAAATTATGTTTTGAAAACATAAGAAATCCCTTTGATAAGAGAACCTATTACAATATATAGGCTTTCATACAAAAATTAACACAAAACCATTATCTTATAAATTATAAAAAACAGAATGTTATCTAGATAGATATACATATATAAATAAAAAATATATTTCTATATCCATATAAAAAACCAAAATTGATCAACAATAAAGTCAATACCTAACAATACATAGGCTTAGAAATAAAATTTATAACAAAAACCCTCATCATTTATATTATGAAAATTCACTATCATAAATGTATATATATATACACATATATGCACATATATATATATATATGTAAATATTTGTAAAATGAAGTTAATTTTATTAAAAAAATAATTCCTTACTTGTTTTTGGATGAATCAAGGGACTAATGCTTATCTACATCAAGAAAAAAAGGATGTGTAGGTCTTTTTGGGAGGTGAGATCATGTATTAGGGGTTTATATAATAGGTTTATTTTTATAATAATAATGTCTAAATAAACAAGGATACTACTGGGATTAAAAAATGACCTGAGGGAGGATCAAAGAAAAAAGTTAATTAAAGTAAAACAATAATAAATCAAAAAGATACATATATATATTCATTTATTTATTTATGAAAATTGAAGCTTATGGAGGATGTCAAATTGAGTCATGGTTTGTTTAAAAACCCATTCTTCTTGGTGATATTTAAATCAAAGAATGATGGGTCCATTGATGGAGATGGAATGGATTTTGACGGTGGAAAGAAATGAATGAAAGGGCCTATGATGTAGGATCACTAGTGAAGTTCGAGATTAATGAGGAAGAAATTCTAGGTTCATAGGGAAGATCCTGATTGAAGAGAACCCGATCGAGGGGTGGGGATTTAATTCGTAGGTGTAAAAGGGTGATACCAATCATTATTGGAAGGGACATACATGATTGAGCACAACATGATCAGATGATCCAGATCTGCTGTAAAGACTTGTAAAATTCAAGGAAATTTTTTTCTTAATTTTCCTTGGGATTTTACAAGAACGCAGATTCAGACGGCACCTGATTCCGAGGCCCGGTGTGCCCGGAATTTCTATCCGAAGTTTAGCTCGAGTAAGTTCAGTGAACGAACGAGCATGAATTTCTAACTTTTGAACCAATGCATGGAATCGAATTCTGAGGCCACCGATGGAACCGTAGCGCTGGTAATTGCTTAGGAACACCTGTTCCGGAGTTGCGTTTTCACGAGAGTTGATGATAAAAATTGTGGAAGTTAAAAATAAAAATTTAACAACAATTTTTATTTTTACTCTAAGTGTTTAATCCTTTGGATGGAAGTTGGGTAACTACCCAACCTCCCTTGGGAGGTTATGAGGGTGGTGGGGCCTACAAGAACCCCACACCTTCATATTCTCTAACCTCCTCAACTCCCATTAATTTTGTTAACTTAAGTTTATTATCTTATGGAATTAATGAGGGGAGTTAATGTGGAATTCAAACACTTGAATTTCAAAAGCCTTGATGTGTTAATAAAATAAGTTAAGAACTTATTTTATTGGGTTGGTGTTTAGTTGTTTGAGAGCCTTTGGAGAAAAAGCTAAGGAAGTTTTGAGTTCTTCATTCTCTTTGATGAAGAACGTGAAGAACGAACGATCTCCAACGTGGAGCGCCGAGCCCTCGGAGACCGTCTTCTGCGACACCGACCCACGCCGCAACGTCTTCTTCCACGACATTTTTCTTCCACGACGTCTCCTTTTCGCGACGGTATTCCGCGACGAAATCTCCGTCAATGTCTTCGAATCCTCGCTTTGCGACACCGACGTTCGTCATCTCTTTTATCAAGGTAGGGGTTATTTATTTATTTTTGTTAGTAATTGCCACCTTGTCGTTCTTCGTGAAAATACGACCAAATGATATCGATTAACGATAGGGGGCCGGACCGCACAAACACGGAAGCCCCTCCTCCTTTATCCTTGTTTGATTCTTTATGGTTGGGACGGAATGGCGTGGTGCCGTCGCACCACGCGGGAACGTACGACAAGTAATGCGTGGCACTGTCGCGCCGCGCCGTGAAGTCGAACAAGGACGCGACACCGTCACGCCGCGTTGAAGAGAACCGAATATACCGCGGCCGGAGCAGGGTCTCGCGGAAGGGAGCGGTGCCGTCGCACCGCGCCGGACGAACCAAGCCGCGGCCGGTTCCGGGCCGCGGCGGAGCAGGGTGACAGGCGGCCGGTTCCGGGCCGCCGGTGTCGGTGAAGGAGGAAGGACCGGCCGTCACCGGTCCTTGTTGGTAGAACCGGCTGGCCGGTGCGGGCCGGCCGGACAAATGAAATCCGGGGGAATTAATTCCCCCGGCCGGCCAGCACAAAACGACCCCCATAATTGGGGGGCCGTGGTTACACCAGGGGGGCAGGCGCCCCCCTTTCCAAACGGCTCGGCCGTTGGCCGAGCTGGCCAGCGCGCTGGGCGCGCTGTGCTCAGGCCGGGCCACGCCGGGCCGGGATGAACCGGACCCGGGGCGGGTCGACCTGGTTTGGGCCGACCGGGGGGTCTCGGACCGGGTCGGTCCGGGCCCGAAACCCCTGTTTTCGGACCGTCTTCGGTCTTTTGCCCATAACTTGGGTTACGGACCTCCGATCGATGCACCGTCAGTTGCGATGCGATCCTTGGATCGAGATGGTTGTTTAGGTATATCACACTCATGGTTTAGGTATACTTTGAGTTCGGCCGTGTTGGTTCGTACACGAAACTAACTGGGCCCTCGGAGCGGAAACGCTCATATCTTGAGCTTCGGACGTCCGATTGACGTGTCGTCAACTTTGTTGGATTCCTCTTAGTGAGATAGAACTTTTGGATTACTCTGCCCAAGGTTTGGACGCAGGTGGAGTACGGTCGGGTTGGTTTTTCCCTAAAAACCAACCGGGCCCCTGGAACGAAAAAGCCAATAACTCTCAGACCGGGCGTCCGATTGACGCGCCGTCTGCGACGTTGAGTTCCTGTTGATGATACAGAACTTTAGGATACATAAAATCTGGACTATGTTTCAGTTGATATATCAGCCTCTCGGCTCGTGGAGCGGACCCTCCCGAATGAGCTTGCTATGTGTGGGAACCCAATATCTGGCTGCGACTGCTACTGTGACTACGACAACGACTGTGCAGAGATCCTCAGTGGATTCAACGACGACGACTACATCACTCAGAGATCCTGTGTGGATCAGTGCTACCGATCCTGTGTGGGTCCGATCCTGTGTGGGTCAGCGCTCAGCGGTTCTGTGTGAGCCAGCGCCTACAGATCATGTGTGGGTCCGATCCTGTGTGGGCTATTGCGGGGGTTAGTACCTATCGATCCTTTGTGGGTCCGACGACTTAGATGGATCAGTGATCATCTCTATTATCTTTCGAAGAAGTTTACCTGTGTGATCTGAATCCTGTTTTACTTTCCTGTGTGGATTGTGTTGTGCTATCCTGTGTGGATTTATGTTTTTCTTTCCTGTATGGATTGGGTTGTACTTGGGCTCGGATGTTGGAGCCGAATGAGAATTGATGACTTAGGTATATGTATGGGCATATACCTAAGCAGTGTCAGATGTTTCTTCGTGATTTAACTTTCCTTTGTGGTTTATCCTTTATGGATACGGGGAGACCTTCGGGGGTCTCGGGGTCCCTACTGAGTAGATTATACTCACCCCTGCACGGGCTATGCCCGCACTACGTTGTGTTGGTTGCAGACAATGGACAACGTTGATCGTGGTTGAGGCTTGCAGAGCAGGACGGTACCTGGAGTTGGACCACTAGGCGGGACATACTCGGAGCAGATGACGGGACCCGAGGAGCAGTGGAGCTATCTGTACCCACCCTTTAGGTGGGATTTCCAGTGGACAGCTCGGCATTGCAACTTTACTTTTCAGCTGCTATTTTCCCTTTCCAGTTGTACTTTACTTTCAGTTTGGGTTTGTATACTGGCCCACTTACTTTTCCTCACTTACTCTTGTACCAGCTTTTACTTAGTGTTTACTTCTACTGCTTGTTTACTCTGTGGTGTTTGTTTACTTTACAAAGGCAATACCTTCCCTTTTTACCAGGATTTACGCCTTGGTGCTAGTCGCCAGCCCCTGGCCTATGGAAGGCGGGCTTGGGGTAGTCACGGCACGGGCCCCGAGGACGGGTCGTGACATTTGCTTCTACGTAAAAATGCTCACCCCACATCAAAACCAACTAGTTTCCTGTGACACCATTTAAGGCTAGACACAGGGTGACTAAATCCAATAACACAACACACACAATAGGATCCTTACACATGGGATCCTGCTTGGGCCTTGGCCCAACCCATACATGCGGACTGGTACCCAGTCCACCTATGATCTATTTGAAACATAGCCCACCTATATATGGGATGACCCTGCAGCTACTCGAGTGGGATTTTACTATTCCCACTGGACCTTGAGATCTTAACCTTATAGGATTCTCCCTTTTGTTGTGGGAATGTAGCAAAATTTTTATAATATTTTAAAACACAACCAAAATCATTCATTCATTTTTTATGACATTAAATTGTTTAATTACATAATTTTAAAAATTAATTCTATTATTATTATTTGGAATTAGAAAATTATATTTATCAAATCACGAGGTTATAATATCAATTTATGAATTAAAACATTACATTTCATAAATTTTATTATATTGAAATTTTATAATAAATTCATTTTAAAATTCTAAACATCCAATAGTAAAATTAAAAGAAAACCCAAAGGTTAAAAAAAACAATGATCATTAAAAATTACAATAAGTATTTTGACTACAATGATTACATAAACTGCATATATAACTTTCTAAGGCATTCCAGAACACACACAAAAATCATTAGAGTTTTTTTATTTCTTCAAAAATGGTGGTGCATATTCCTCTTATTATTATCATTTCATCAATATTCTCGCATTTTATTTTCTTATTATGGTAGATATAATGGATTAAGGCTAAACAATTAGTTTTATTATGCTGATGGGAGGAATTCAAGTGGTTCTTCTAGGGACAAAAATGAGTTTTCTAGAGTATTTGAGGTCATTGAGCTGGTAATGATGTGATGTAATTGTGTTTTATTAATAAAAAATCTTCTCATGTGTTCTAATTTTCTTTAATTAGTTTGAATTAATAACATTTATTTGTTTAAA
The DNA here is from genome assembly GCA_963277665.1 of Viscum album. Classification (NCBI taxonomy): domain Eukaryota; kingdom Viridiplantae; phylum Streptophyta; class Magnoliopsida; order Santalales; family Viscaceae; genus Viscum; species Viscum album. The sequence goes on along the minus strand of OY728122.1, from coordinate 1,155,272,966 downwards.
ACAATAATATTAACAACATAAATACATCTTGGGTTCAAGGTGTTACATTCTCCCCATCGTAATAGAATTGTGTACTTGAAATCTGCTTGTACTCCCAACCACTTTCAGTCTTCAACATTGATGTTCCTTTATAAATAACATAAATATTGTTAATTATCAAATTGAATTATAATAAATTAATTTATACATCCACCAGATCCATCCTCATGGGAAGTTCTCCTAAAAATGTGGGTTTCTTCCCGTTAAATTGATACCCAAATTAGTTTTTAGTTGTTAAATTTCTTTTTACCAAACACAACTTGAGAAACCAGAGTCAAACTCATGTATACAATGATAGAATCTTGAGAGGGATTTAGGAAAGGTTAAAATATTTAAGACATCATAATGGACTCGATTTTTAGAAACCAACCGAACCGACTCATTTTCTAAAAATTTAAAATCATAATGTCTCTCACAGAAACTGAAGCTCAATACTTGACACAGATAAGATGCGTGGAGGTCACCCTCTTCTACAGCTTCCTAGAAATTCCTTAAGCACTGAAAGTTTTCAGATAGGGTAAAACATTTTAATATACCACCAAATTATCTTTCTCGATGTGAATAGAATGAATGTTCTGCATGAACCATGAGGAAATAGACAAATCCCAATCCTCAAAATAATCAAAGGATATTTGGAGAATTTGATACTAGGTAAAGATGTTTACATGATAGACGAAGGTTTATGAAGGGATCAAACACACTTGGAAATGATTTTAAAACTATATTTTTGAGTAAATCATTCGGTATAGACAAAATATTAGTTTGTGATATTTTTCATTCCATATGAAAATATTAGATTAAAAAACTTTTTATAAAGATGGTATGCCAAAATTTTTAATTTTTTATAATTTTTTCAAAATTATCTAGATTGTGCCTCTCATACCAGTTGTAACATCCCGAAATCAGACTTCTAGATTTGATGATAAAACATGATGTGTTATTTTATTATAAATAGAAACTGAATAATTACACAACACATTACACAATAAAAGAACTTTTACTGGTCTAGGTTTTGGAGAACTAGATAAAAATATTACATTTGATAATTTTTTTTAAAAAAAATCAATAGGTATTTATATATTCTTATATATAAATAAAATTAGGTTTCTAAAACATTGAAATCAATATAATTTAGGAAACATTAATTTCATAAAATAACAATTTTTGAAAGGATCATTAGGATTTTTACAATGAAAAAAATAATTTTTGGTGGGTCATTTATGATACTTTTAAGATCATAAAAAAACTGTAAGGCCGATAGTAATAACTCATATGAAAAAGTCCCCTTAAGACTTATCAGTTCATTCCCCATAAAATAACATTCATTTTACTCTTACCAATTTTTTTAAAAACATTTAATGGTCCTGCCTTTATAAATCCTAACCCACAACATTTAAAAAATACATACATAAAATTATTTTCTTTAAAAAAATACAAAATTACTTATAACATTCCATAAAAATATTCTTGAGAGTATCTAAAACCAATTTCATGATAATCCCTTGCTAAAACAATTTCTATACAAATTTAAAAGTTATTTATAAAATTCATAATAAAATATGTGCACACTTGATTAAAAATGAATAGATTTCCACTTATAAGTTAGTTAATGGACATACCTAATTATTCATGACATACCATGGGGTGAAGATACAATTTTTCACAAGAAATAATAATTTTTTTAGGATTATCACATAAAACGATAATTATTATTATCTAACACATAAATATAAATCATAAAATGATAGATTAAGAACAAATTTCTAACCATTTTATATAGATTTGTAAACAAAATATTAATCCCACTTTATAAACAAATCGACACACACACACACAAACATATATATATATATATATAAATCATTATACCTTATATAAATAATGATGTTTCAAAAATATAAGAAATCCATTTGATAAACAGTCCTCTTATAATATATAGGATACAAGATAAAAATTAAAACAAAACATTATCTTATAAATTCTAAAAATCATAATGATATATATATATATATAAAGATATATATGTATATATGTATATCATTTTAAACAACATAAATTGATCAATAAAAAACAAAAAAATCTTACAAACCATAGTCATAGAAATAAAATTTAAAATAAAAAACCTCATCTTATATATTTAGAAAATAGATAATCATATATGTATATATATTAGTAAATATTTGAAAAACAAAGATAATTGGATCAATGAAATAAACCATCACTTGTGTTCTAATGAATCGAGGGACTAGAGCTTCTGGACTTCTAAAAGAAGGGAAATGGAGGGCTTTTTAGGAGACGAGATCAGGTCTTTTAGAGTTTATATAATAGGTTTGTATTTTTTTAATAACACATGTTGTAATAAAAAAGGATACAAAAGGGATTCGAAATTAACCCGAGGGAGGATAATTTTTTTTAATTAAATTAAAACATTATGAAATCAAAAAGAAACACAAACACACACACACAAATATATACATATATATTAAAATCGATGATTATGGAGGAATATGGATTGATTAAAGGGTCTATTAAAAAAAATCCATTCTTGTCATTATTGTGGAAATTGAAGCAAAATGGGGCCATAGATAAATATTGAAGGGATTTTGATAGTGTATTGAACTAGAGGAAATGGTGTGGGATGTTGACTCATTTGTAAAGATTGATCTCAATAAGGAAGAAAGTCAGGGTTTTGAGGGATGGCCCAGATTGAAATAAATATGATCATAGTTCTGGGATTTAATCCCATATGAGTAAAATGGAGAGACCAAAGTGATAGACCTAATTGATAATTACACAATTGGACTATCCAGATCCTCTTCCACATAAAAATGTACATCCCACATTGAAACCAATTGTCTTCAGAAAGCACCATATAAGGCTGGACATGGGGTAACTAACTCTGATGGAACAACACAAACAAAGGGATACTTACACACGAGATCCCACTCAGGCCTTGGCCCAAACCATAAATGCAGACTGGTACTCAGTCTATATATGCTCGATTTAAAACTCGACCCACTTGTACATGGGCTAACATTCTAGTTTCTAGAGTGTACTTGTGTTGTGCCAACTGGATCTTGAGGTCTTGGATTTACATGCTTCTCTTGGTTTTAGTGGGCACATAGAATGTTTTTTGTAAAAAATTTGTTAAACACAACCAAAATAAATCATTTATTTTTATAACCTTATTTATATTAATTACATAATTTAAAATTTAATTATTTTGTTCTTATTGGGAATTATAAAATTATCCTCATCAATTATTGAGGTTATAATATCAAATTAATAATTAAAACATTACATGTCATTAATTATATCATTTTAAAATATTATTTTAAATTCATTTTTAATATTTAAACCTCAAACTATAAAATTAAAAAAAACCCAATGGTTTACAAAAACATCAATAAACACTAAATATTACAATGAATATTTTTTCTATAATGGTCACATAAATCGTATAAAAACCTATATAAGGCACTCCAAAACACAACAAAAATAATAAGAGTTCTTTTCTTGCTTCAAAAATGGGTTTTTACATTGCTTTTATTATTAGAATTTTTATTATTCTTCTATTTATTTCTTTTCTTATTATTATAGATCAATGGGATGGAGGCTACAGAATCGGTTTTATTGTGCTGATGGGATGCATTCCAGCGGTGCTGTTAGGGATTACAAATAGTTTTTTTGAGTAGTTGAGGTATTTAATCTTTTAATGAGGTAATGTACTAGTGTTTTATTAATAAAAATTCTTCTCGTGTGTTATAATTTTATTTAATTCATTTTAATTAATAATATTTATTTATATAAAAAATAATATTAACAACATAAATACATCATGGGTTTATGGTGTTACATTCTCCCCATCTTAATGGAATTACACCCTCACAATTCCCTTGTACTAACAACAAACTTAATTCTTCATCATTGATTTTACTACATGATCATCTTAATTATTATTAATTATCAAAAATTAATAATAATTAGTTAATTTATAACTTCACCAGATCCACCAGTATTGGTGGTTCTCTTGAAAAGGTAGGTTTATTCTAGTAAAATTGATCCCCAAATTAGTTTTTAGTTATTCAACTTATTTTTCCCAAACAAAACTTGAGAAATCAGAGTCAAACTTATTTATAAAATGATATGACCCTGAGAAAGAATCATGAAAGGTGAAAATATTAGAGACCTCATAATGGACATGATTTTTATAAACCAACTGAATTATCTCATTTTAAAAAAAAATTAAAATTATAAAGTCTCCCATAAAAACTGAAGTACATGAATTTAAAAAGATAAGTTACATGGAGGTCACCCTATTCTATAGCATTATAGAAATTATTTAAGGAATAAAACATTTTATACAGGTAAAAAATTTGAATAGACCCTCAAAATATTTTTCTTGATGTGCATAGAATGCAAGTTGTGCATGCACCATGAGCACATTGAAAAAGCCTGATCCTCGAAAGGATTAGGGGATATTTGGAGTATTTTATACTAGGTAAAGATTTTTATTGGATAAACAAAGGATTTTGAAGGGATCAAACACTTATGGACATGATTTTAAAATTATATTTTCAAGTAACTTCTATAGGAGAGATGAAATATTAGTTTGTGATATTATGACTTCTATATGAAAATATATGAGAATAGAATTTTTTTTTTAAAATATGGTATGCTAAAAATTTTAATATTTTTTAATTTTTCCAAAATTAACTAGTCTGTTCCATTGATAAAAATTGTAAATTCCCAAGCCCGTAGTTTCTTAATCATTTCAAAACCAAGATGTGTAATTTTTTTAATAAAAATAAACTGAATAATTACAAAACACATTACACAATCAAGGACCTTTTATTAGTCTATGTTTTGGATAATTAGATAAAAATATTACATTTCTTCAAAAAATTTAAAACAATTAAATAGGTATGTATATATATGCATATATACATAATAGTAGGTTTCTAAAACATTGAAAACCATATAATTTAAAAAACATTGATTTCATAAAATAATTATATTTGAAATGATCATTGTGACTTCCCCATTGAAAATATTAATTTTTGTTTTGTCATTTATGATAATGGACAAACCATATTAAAACCATAAGGTCTCTATTCATAAATCATATATACCAAAGTCCCTTTAAGATTTATGGGTTCACAACCCATAACATAACATTTATTATACTATTTCCAATTTTTGAAAACACTTTTATTAGACTCTCCTTTAATAATCCTATCCCAAAATCATTTGTACAAATACAGACACAAAATTATATTATTTAAGAGAAAATAACATTCCTTATAACAAGTCATAAACAAATTCTTGAGAGTTTGAAAATCCACTTTTATGATAATCCCATGATCCAAAATGGATCTACATTTTAAAAGTTAAAAATAAAATGCATAATAAAATATGTTCGCACGTGATTAAAAATTCATGGAATGCTACTTATAAGTTATATAATTCCCATACCAAATTATTCACGACACACTAGGGGGTAAAGATACAATTTATCACATGAAATAATAACTTTTTTAGGATTAGAACATAAAAGGATTATTATTATCATTTAACACATAAATTAAAATCATAAAATTATAGATGAAGAATAAATTTCTATCCTTTATATAATGATTTGGAAACCAAATTTTAATCCCTATTTATGAATAAATTGATATAAATATATGTATATATATATAAATCATTATACCTTTTACATAGAATGATGTTTTGAAAACATAAGAAATCCTTTTTATAAACGAACCTCTTACAATATATAGGCTTAGAGATAAAATTTTAAAAAAACCTATATCTTAAATTTTTTGAAAAAAAGTTATGTAGATACATATATACACACACATATATATAAATATATATATTTATCTATATCTTAGTATAAAACATTAAATGATAAATAATAAAATCAAAAACCTTACAAACCGTAGGCTTAGAAATAAAATTTAAAATAAAAACCCTCATATTATATATTCCAAAAATAGATAATCATATATCTATATATATACATATATATACAAAAATATATGTAATAATTTGTAAAACAAAGATAAGGTGATTAAAAAAATAAACCCTTAATTTTTTTTGGATGAATCGAGGGACTAATTCTTTTGGACTTCAAGAAGAAGGGAAATTGTGGGATTTTTGGGAGGTGATATTTGGAATTTGGGGGTTTATATAATAGGTTTGTATTTTTTTAATAATAAATGTTTCAATAAACACTGATAATGAAGGGATTCAAAATTGACTTGAGGGATGATCGAAAAAAATATTTAATCAAAGTAAAACATTAAGAAATAAATAATATATATATATATATATATATATTAATTAAATTGAATCTTATAGATGAAGCTAGATAGACTCATGGTTCAGTTAAAAAACTATTCTTTTCATTACTATGGAAATGAAAGCATGTTAGGGCCTTAGATGGAGATGTAAGGGAATTTGACGGTGGAATGAAATTGAGGAAAGGGACCTCAACAATGACTCACTTGTGTGGAATGAGCTCAATGAGGAAGACAGTCAAGGTTTAGAGGGATGACCCAGATTGAAGGGAATACGATCAGAGGGATGGGATTTAATCTGAAAGGATTAAAAGGGAGAGACTGATCAGGATTGGAAGTGATGGACAAGGTTGGGAGTGGTGCGATCGGACAGTCCATATCCTATTACGTGCAAAAAATGTGCATCTCGCATAAAAAACAATTGGTTTCAGGCGACCCCATATAAGGATGGATTTGGGGTTCCTAAATCCAATGAAACAACACACACAAAGGGATCCTTACCCACATGATTCCACTCGATCCTTTCCCCATACCATAAACATGGACTAGCACTTGGTCCACCAATTCTCAGTTCTAAAACACGGCCCACATGTTTATAGGCTAACATACCATTTCCTCGAGTGGGATTGTGCGGTCCCCACTGGACCTCAATGGATTAGCCTTATAGGCTACCCTCGACCGTGGTGGGCACTTGAAAAATGATTGTAATATTTTTTAAACACAACCCAAATCATTCATTTATTTGTAATTACCTCATGTAGATTAATTAAATAATTTTAAAGTTAATTCTTTTATTCTTATTTCAAATTATAAAAATAAATTTATCAAATCCTAAGGTTATAATATCATATTAATATTTAATACATTACATGTCATTAATTTAATTATTTTCATATACTATTTTAAATTCATTTTATGTTTTTAAGAATTTAATGGTAAAATTAATAGAAAATCTAATAGCTCAAAAAAACATAATTGGTCACTAAAAAATCCAATGTTTAATTTTTTTACAATGGTCAAATTACCCATATAAATACCTGTCTAAGGAATTCCAAAACTCAACAATAGTCATCTGAGTTATTTTATTACTTTAAAAATGATTTTTTACATTCCTATTATTATTTGAATTACTATTATTCCTATTGTTATTTATTTTCTTATTATGGTAGATCAAAGGGAACAAGACTACACAATTGATTTTATTTTGATAATGGTAAGCATTCTGGTGGTGCTTCTAGTGATTTCAATGAGTTTTCTAGAGTATTTGAGGTCATTAACACTATAATTATGTAATGGACTAGTGTTTTATTAATAAAAAAGTATCTCATGTGTTATCATTTTCTTGAATTCATATGAATTAATAACATTTTTTTTTATATATGGTGGCGTCCTGACCCCGAGGTTTCGGGTTCGAGTCCTCACAAGGAAACGCGCACTATATGCTAACAAACCACTCGTGGGCCCCTCTACCCCTTTGGGAACTGGCCCAAGCCCAAAGGTTGGCCACCTTGGGCCTCGCTGGGGACGTGCGGCGTGCAGGTGGCTAGGCCAGCCCAATACCTCGTTACCCAACAACACGTTTTCCCGCGGGGCACGTGTGAGTTAGTTAAAGGTGGTGGCATCTTAACCCCGAGGTTCCGGGTTCGAGTCCTCATAAGGAAACACGCACTATATGCTAACAAACCACTCGTGGGACCCTTTACCTCGTTGGGAACTGGCCTAAGCCCAAGGGCTAGCCACCTTAGGCCTCACTGGGGATGTGCGGTGCGCAGTTTGGTAGGACAACCCAATACCTCGTTACCCAACAACACATTTTCCCGCGGAGCACGAGTGAGTTGGTTAAAGGCGGTGGCGTCCTGACCCCGAGTTTCCGGGTTCGAGTCCTCATAAGGAAACATGCACTATATGATAACAAACCACTCGTGGGACCCTCTACCCCATTGGGAACTGGCCTAAGCCCAAGGGTTGGACACCTTGGGCCTCGCTGGGGACATGCGACACGCAGGTGGGCAGCCCAGCCCAATACCTCATTACCCAACAACACGTTTTGCCTACGGGGCACAGGTGAGTTGGTTAAATGTGGTGGCGTCCTGAGCTCGAGGTTCCGGATTCGAGTCCTCACAGGTCAATGTGAACTATATGCTAACAAACCACTCATGGGCCCCTCTACCCCGTTGGGAACTGGCCTAAGACCAAGGGTTGGCCATTTTGGGCCTCACTGGGGACGTACGGTGTGCAGGTGGGCAGGATAGCCCAATACCTCATTACCCAACAACACTTTTGTAGTTGGGGTTTGGATTAGTGGTAAGCACCCCTTAATTCTACATGTAAAATGGGGGTTCAAAACCCATTAGGCGCAGGTACTGTAGCATACTGTAGCAGCGGTAGCACTGTAACAACGATGGGAACTATAGTGGTGGCAGGTCACTGTAGCAGCGGCAGAGTACTATAGCAGTGGTGGGTACTATTCAGTACTGTATCAGTGCGGGTACTGTAGTAGTACTATTCACAGAATGGGATTTGGGCCCAAAAAATGGGCCTACAGGCCATGTAATGGGCTAAATTCGCACTAGTCCTTCGGGCTATGTAATGGGTCTCCCCCTACCCAGTTAAAGAGGTATTTTCTTTGCTTTAATAATTAAATATCCTTCGGCCCCAACCTTTAAAAAAATAACATTTTTTTACAAAAAAACAAAAATATTGAAAACATAATTAAATCAAGGGTTCAAGGAGTTACACTATATGAATGGACACATAGTAAATGAGATTTTTATTCTATTAGATGAAATGTGTATACATATTACGTTATATATACATCATGATATAGTTATCATGATCCTTCTATTATGGGTATGTACAATGGAAATTCCATCATGGTGGAGCATTAATAATAGTTACATAGAAAGAACATGTTATTAGGATTTTTTCACTATAATAGGAGAATTCAGTGATCTTTAAGCATTTAAAGGTTTTTTGAAGACAAAAAAACACCATGTATAGATAGAGATGATTTGAGTGATTTCATTGATTCTAAAATAAGTATTTCTTTAATTATAAAATGATTCCCCATCTATAATATTTCAAGAAGGTATAAAATAGAAGAAGGGTTTGTGGGGTTATATTGGGACACATATAATGGTTTCAATAATTTACTAATTTCATAAGTTTTTTCATATTTATATGAAATATTCAATGCATGAATATCCTAATAATAAATTAATGTAGTTTCAATGGTATTTATGTGGAAGAATTCCAAGATGGAAGTTGTCACAGTCACATCACTAAACCATGTATGTATTGATTAATACTTGGTGATTTAAATGTGATGTTGATTTCATGTTATTACAAGTGGTATAAATATAGTTTCAAATGAGAATGAATAGTACATGATATTTCTACATGTCAAGTGTAGCTATATTTAGTTTTATATTAGACGATTTTGTTGATATATTGTATATATATTCAATTGCTTATTGTAATGTCGATGGGGTATATGAAGGTAAAGGTTATTCTGGTAAAGGTTCCTTTACATTTTTTGTAGGATTGTGCTGCTAACAAATATAGGATAACAATGTAAGATAGAGAAGAATTATCAATTTCCTATGATGTTGAAGAGGTATGTTCCCATAGATAAAAATATTGAAGATGCCTACTGAAGGAAGTTATCCTGAATGGAAATCCATCTAAAGTACAAATGTGGACATTGAGTTTCTAGAGGACTTACTTATAGAATATGAGAAATTTTCCATATGGATTCCTTATAATGGTTAGAAATATTTCATAATGAGATAATACAGAAAGATATAAAAGTATCCATATAAAGTCAAATGGTTCTATTCAATTCTAATGGATCCTATCATCATAAATATATTCATAATTGAATAATTTGTACAATTTAATATTAGTTGAAAAAAGAAAAAAAACTATACCATATGGACCATAGAAAATGTTACTAGAAAGACCAGGGATAATGAAACTGGATGAATAATGTAGGAAGCTCATTATTTTTCACGGTATAGAAACTCTAATTTTTAGTTTTATTTTTTAGTTTCACCCTAATGGATGTTGTTAATGAGGTTATGGGGGTTTTATTGCTTGGGTAGATTCTATATACCATAATTTTTTAAGAAACGGGTGGGTTTTACAGTTAGTAAAAACTATGTATCCCAGTCCACATGGTTTTTTAAGACTTGTGGTGGTGGTACAGTGATTTTCCTAGGGACGAATGGCTTTTCCTAAACCTAAAGTCTAGGCCTCACGGATGTTTGAGTTCTGTTGACCTCTTTATAGAGGGGTTTCTGTAGGATGTACATAGTTAGTTAAACTGTGCACCTATCCCAAGCAAGTGGGTGTCCATTCACAGTATCCTTCACATGGTTAGAACTCGGTTTGTCCAACCATGTGGCAAAATAATGAGACATTTTATAAAATGGTAAATTTTTGATATCCCCATCATTTTATTTAATGTTAAGAAACATTTTCTTTTCTCTCCTATGAAAATCTGCTCCATCTCCTATTGGAGTTGTCCTTCCACCTCAAGCTAGGAAGTGAAGTACCTCTTCCATCCAAAATCAAAATCGATTTCTTTCAGTGCTATTGGATGCATACTGGTATGATATCTATTCTTCATTCAATTTTTATTATTTATCTCGATGTCAACTGAGTTATATTAATGTGAGGTAATATGGCCTATTTTTAGAAAAATTTTCTAATTTATTGACTTATTCTCTTATATTTAGAATTATAGGCCTCCAATGGATGAGGAGTCATCTACCAATATTATGTCGGTGGTGTGGGGATATTACATTATAGTATTTTTGTTTATATATTATGTTTGTGGTCACACATCGATTATCCAATGATATTCTAATTAAATTAATTTTCTAGTAATAATTGAGTAGGGTTGTACTATAAGACCCATAAGACCCACTTATGAATCATTGGAAGCTATGGACCTTGAATTCAACCACCCCATTAGTGTGATTCAAAATTGAATTTGACCACCATGGCAGTCCAATGAAATTTATTCACCTATTAAAGTGTGTTATTTTACCCCTTTATTATGGAATGTTAAATGATTTTGTTTATGTGTAAATTGAATTAAAATATAGAGGGAATGAATCACCATGTACCAATTCCATTTGACATCATCCCTTTTATCTTGGCCTTGATATGTTGTTTAAAACCAAAATGCCGAATTAAAATGAATTGTGGGATTCCTGGGATGCTAGGCCTTCTAAAACTAGGATATGATTTGAACCACATTCCAAGGTGAGTTAATTGATAATGTATTTTTGATGTAAAATTTAATAAAATTTGATATTAAATGGTTTTATTTGAATTTGGGCATATGGCTGTTAATATTTCCTTGTTGAAAGTGATAAATGGGTTCCAAATTAGAAAGACATAAACTTAATCAACATGCTTATTGAATTAAATTAATTATAAACTAAGGTTTCATGCGCCATGGGAGACACATGGGTTATCCTTTGAATTACATAGAAGAATTTTTTTAATATGTATTATATTTTCATGTGATATTCTGGGACTCACAATGTGGACTTCCAAGGATGGACGTAGATGGAAGATCATTATATATGATAGGGTGATACTTGGACTTGCCATGTGGAATGCTACGGAAGAACTCTGTAGGAAGATACATACACCCATGTGATACTTTGAATCCCAATATTGATCCAAAACAAAGAACCTCAATGTATGATCATTATATATTCCATGAGTGACACTTGGGATACCTCTATGGACCATCATGGAAAAACTCAAAGGGTAGTGACTTTATGCTACACCTAAAGTGATACCAGAGTTCCTATGATGAATTTTTAGGGAAGGATTGTATGGTGATGGGATTAAGTTATACCTAGATAAATACCTCGGTTCCACTTTAGGACTACCAAGGATGGGCTCATATAAATTTATAATCAAAATAAATTAATTATACAACGTGACTTTCAAGATAATGAACAAGCATGAATTCGGTTAGAGACTTACATTTTATGATCTAATTTTTATACATATCTTTCTTAGATACGATTCATTGTGGGGAACTATACTATAATCTAGGTATTGATACTTTTTTTATAAATTATACAATGACTATCTCAGTACTTAGAGATAATCCATCTTAGTATGAAGCAGATAGTTAAGGAAGAGCATTCCAAGGGAACCCAAACCTATGTGGGGTATTTATTTACCGAATTTAATTTACATGTTTTATTGTCACCTATACACTGTTTATTATATAATAATGGACTGGATGAATTTATAAACCATTGTTGGTAGCCTAGTAATTATATCTAACACCCCATTCAGGCCACCATTAGGTACCCATACAAACTTCATGGATACAGGTTGGGAAAATGGAAGGAGACCTACTATAGATTTTTTATTACCCTTTTAAGATATTGTATAGGGGGAGGACTTCTCCTATGACAAAGATTTTATGAGACATATCCTTGGTTATTTTGTTCATTTTGAATAGAATGTTGTATATTTCAATTCCCTTTATCCCCATATATTTCCCTTTTTTATATTTCATTCCCTGATCATCACTTTTTATATGACATTGATGGATGTGATTACTTCGTTATTTATGTGATGGAAGATTACTTTTTTGCTGTGGGGTTCTAATTTATGCTTCCTCTATTGATTTATATGATTATAACACTATACTATACTCTAATCATGAGGGTATAGTCTCCACAGTTTTCCACCATGGACCCTCTCTACTAGTCGGCAACCTATAGAATAGAAGGAGGAATGCTTGAGGTTATGTGGCCAAACATGTTCAGTTAATTTTTAGGTAACCGAGTCTGGGATGCCAAAAAGTGATATCAGAGGATGTTTCTTTTCTTTATTTTTTATATCCTTACAAATTAAGATGGTATAAATGATAAATACAACGTGTTGACACTTGGTCATGTGCATGTGTTTGGGAGTTTCTAACCCATGTACTATGAAAATTCTAATTACATTATATGGTACATATTTTTTTGGATATCTCATTTTACCGTCATTTTGACTTTACTAATGGGTGATGCATTTTAGGTTTCATGTTCCTTATGATTTTAGATTATTACACTTGTCCAAAAATTGGAAGGAAGTATTTCTTCATGCATCATCACATAAATTTGAGGATTTATGTTCCATGAATATTCCATGCCATGTTACATGTTTATCTTATGACATGTATTTTTTGCAACTTGTTTTGGTGCCTTTAAGTCTATGTCTATAAAATTGTGATAATATTTCTTTCAAGTATTGGGTAAATAATTGGTAAATAATATATGGGTGTATATTGATATTTATAATGTGTGTGTGACTTTAAAAATTGGGAATAGCAACCTACATGATTGGACCTTGAAACATGTATATATATACACAATCATAAATAAAATGGAATTATGAAATGAAATGGTCATCGTTAAATGAGGATTCTAATTGCAACTTAATGTCTATTTTCTCTATAACATTAAATTAAAACTCTTCTAACTGGGACCATTGAATTATAGTAGAGAACATAACCCTGTCTCGAGCATAATAGTGGGAAGTAGTCCATGAATCTCAATGTATTTATGATCCAAAAATTTCCCATAACTAGATTTAGGTGAATGAGGAGACGTGTGACACTTATATATAGAAGATTTTAAATAAATTATTCATATATCTACGAATCTAGTGGTTATTAAATCTCGTATTGTAGCAAGTTTTTTTTCAATTATAATGGAATTCCACCACAACATTTGCATGTTGTGTTCTAAGTGGGTGGTGATGACTATTCCCCAAAGATTATGGACCTTGGGCCACTAGTTAAACCTTTAGTAGTTCCATATGAGGAACCCCCAATTATAAATGATATGGAAATTGATTCCAATTTTGAAATAGTTTCTTATTATTTTTATAAACTTTTTTGGGATCCCTGTGTGTGGACTCAACTATGGAATAGTTTACATATAAGTTTTAGTAGTAAAATATTCCCATAATTTTATTCTATAGCGGTCCAAAGGCAGTAGAGTCATGGAAATAATCTATTCTATCTATTTTCATGAATCTTGAGACACCTACATATAGGAGAGTGAATATTTATATGTATCTTCTTTGGGATTACACTAAAAGATGGTGGGATGTTATCTGAAAGATGTATTTTCTTTGTGTTATGGATTAGAGGATTTCAATATTGAATTCAATGACCATTTATATCTTGGGACATTGATGGAAAATAGATCCAATAAGTTTTTATACTTAGATAAGGGTGATTTATTAGTCATTGACCATTATTACCATTTCATGGAGTTTCGTAACTTTACTCCTATTCTATTTGGTGATGATCTAACCAAATATAGGTGATTTTAGGATGGTATTAGGTATGGAATCCTATCATAGGTGAATGAATATTGGATTAATACCATATCCAGGAGAGTGAACCAAAATATTATCACTAATCATAATCTAGGAGAGGTTGGGGTGAGATCTATGGTGATTTGGAACCTAGATCTATAACTATATAGAACAATAATATAAATCACCATTTGAAGATTCCATATGGTTATATTAGTAGAAATAGTGCATACTTAGTTTACCAGGTGAGGTTTCATCAGTGGAATAGACTGGGATGTACAAAACCCCAGTGTAATAGGGACCCGATCAAAGGATGGTCTACTAGAAAGATGGTTCATCATCTATGATTTTCAGAGATTTTACTCTTGTAGCTACCGAGGGATGGTTTTAATCGACTCCACATTTAGGATTTGGGATATAATATTCTCATAGGGAAGGGAGCCAATGAGACCATACCTGAGTAGTAAGGGATCCTACTTGGAATCCAAGAGACCCAGGTTCAAAACCGGGTGGAGGTGAATTTCTGGGTTACTGTAGTAGTACTGTAGCAGGTACTATTCAGTACTGTAGTAGCTGGAACTATTCACCTGATTTGGGCCTTCAGGCCATCGATTTGGGCCTACAGGTCTCTGGACCTTCGGGTCATCAAAGGCCTTTGGGCCTTAGGGCCTTCAGGTCCACATAGACTATGGAGTAGCCCAGTTCACACAGAGCAGGCCCTAGAAGAGGAACATAAAAAACTATAGCAGTCACCAGAAGCAAAACTAACTGGATTGGAAGAATGAAAGGGTATGGAAGATGCCATCGGGATTAGGCACCGTACAACTTTGTATGGGGAAATGCTAGCTGATCAGCAAAGCAAGGTGGGATCTAGGTGATCAATGATGCAGAAGTTGGGGAGGGGCAGTTCTAGTGGGTTGGGCCTACAGGTCATGTAATGGGAATAGTATGCCTCTAGGCCTTCAGGTCATGTATTGGCCTTCAAGTCATGTCGGGCCTTGTGCCTTAGGCCTATGGGTCATGTAAGGGTTCCCCTTCTACCCTAAAAAGGGGGATTATCCATAATAAAATAAAAAATAAGGCCATAGGGACATTTGAATCATAGGGATGGAAGTTTGAGTGTGACGACATGATCCTACCAGTGTGGTAGTTTTGGCCAAGGTAGCCATACACTAGACTTATAGAATTATCAGACTGGGCCTTCTTCGGGTATCCGGACTATATATCAGGGATGCATAACTGAAAAAATGTACATAGTGAAGTTTATACCTGAGGAGAAATGTGCTAGAATATATATGGTGAAATGTACTATTCTAGTATCCTCTAATTTAGTGTCCTATCTTATTGATAATGGTTCTTCCCATTCTTTTATATATGTTACATTTATGGAGATCTTTGGGATTGATGTTCATTTTTCATGTGGCATGATGAAATTCAATACTACATTGGTAATTTGATCAGAGAGTGTATGCATGTGTAGGGAGTTACCCATAAAGTTTGGTGGGTTTCTCTTCATATAGTTCATATTTTTCATCAAGATGACATGGTTTTACATCATTCTTGAGATGTACTAGTTGGTTCTCTATCATGCCTATGATTATTTATATCTCTGAAGGGTGTACTTTACATCTCCATAATGCATGAATTTTTTTTCAAAATTTTTAATGGGATTTATAGGCAAGATGAACTAGAATCAAGAATCATGGCCTTGGTGGGGGTGACAACCCAGATTTCATGATTTTATCTAGATGATCAGGGAATGAATTAGGTGGATTTCCCTCTAGTGGTAGGTTGTTTTAGGGATGTTTTCTTGGATGAATTTTTTAGAATAACTTCAATGATATATGTATAGGTCTCCATCAAGATAGTTCTTAGAGGAGTACTGATATCCAATCCTCCTTAGAGTATGACTACTACTGAGTTACATGATCACAAGGGGTAGCTATAGGACTTAGAAGATAATGAATTTATATGACCGGTTTCTTTACTACGGGGTTCACTGGTCATGTTATACAAGTAGATAGATGATACCACCTGGATTTTCATGGTTTACCAATGGTTAGTCATTCTTATAGCTAGGAACTAGTATCAATTTCTTCATATAGTAAACATGTTCAATGAACTATAGGGAATAAGTTTTTTCTCTAAGAATTATTTGAGGTCAAGTTATCATCATGTGCATATTATGACATCAGATTTACCAAGTACAACATTTATAGAGAAGATATGTCTTATAGTAGTATTTGGTAATTCTCTTAAGTATCCTAAACACACCATCTATTTTCATGGTAATAATGAATAATGTTTTCTACTCGTATTTGGATTCATTTTTTTGTGGTCTTCATGGATGATATCTATGTGTATTCTCACACTCAATAGGGTTTGTCCAAAAAATTGATATTGTATTGAATACACTGAGAGGGAATAAGGTATATTATGATCGCAAAGTTCCAGTATTGGATGGATAAAGTTCACTTCATATGTCAGATTACCTGAAAGATAGTAGTATCAGTTGACCTAGAGATGGCGAGAGCTGTACTTTCCTAGGAGAATCCTAACAATAAATTTTATATATGGAATTTATTAGGGATTTTTTTGTTATTATAGGATATTCATTCAAGAATTTCATTCCGAGAAACCTCGATTATTGGATTGAATAAGAAGGGTGTGAAATTAATATGGTCAAAATATTATCTTATGGACTTTTAGGGGCTGAAAGGGAGAAAATATATATCACCAATCTTGATTTTACCATAGCTATGAATATTCTATATGGTTTATTGTGATGTGTGAAGCATAGGGTCAGGGGTATTTCTGATATATGATGTGTGTGTAACAACTTGAGTTTTCATGGACCTGTTTTTTTGAAAAATTTAAATTTCATTTATATATTGTAATACATTAAGTCAAATATTCATTCTTCAAGAAACACTAACTTGGTGTATGTTACACACAACACTGACATGGCATACGACGCGTATAACACTGAGTTGGCATATGATACATGCAACACGAAGTTTCAACAAAACATATCATTTCCTTAAATTAATTATTTAAATAATAAAATTATAACCTAGTGGTTAAACATAGTAATTTGAATATTAATTAAAAATTTTAAAATATTTTTTATAATTGTTTTATATAAATAAATCATATTGATAATAAAAGATATGAATTTTTGTAAGGTCCTTCTATGTTTAAAAACATCGTTTTCTCGAATGAAGTGTTTATAATAATGAAAATAATTTTAGAAACATTTAAAAATTGAATTTTATAAAATAAAATTCATTTTTTAATTGATAATATCAAAATTATCTTAAGGTTATTTTTTGGGATTTTTATTAGAAACTTCATTTTTTAATGAATAGTGAAAATACTGCTTTTTTGTTAATTTTTTTTTCTAATTAATTATCAATGATAAATGATATTATAAATGAGTTTAAAGGTAAAATTTTAAAAAAATTACATCTATTAAAACAATGCAATTCATTATAATAAATTTCACTTTGTTACTGAATATAAAATATTAATAAACCATTGAAAGATTTTCTTCTTTAAAACCTCGTTATTTCGTCTCATCTGTGGGTTTAGCACTAATCTTAATTTTTCCACTTTTGTGAAGTAAATTTAAAAAATACTACATTCAACATTGTATTAAGTATAATATTGATAGTAAAATAATATCATTCCATTTTTTGACCAACATAATTAGTAAAAGTGATGAAAATAAATCATAGCGGTTAGGGCCAAATTAAGCATAATTAGGGACTAAACCATAAAATTAAGGGCCCAAATGATGTAGAAACTTTTACAAAACCCATTTTATATCCTTATGTCTTCCATAAAACTCGATTTTTTATCAATTATTTTAGGTATAAAATGTGAACACATAATTTGTTTCTAAAAATTCCATGTGAGTCTTTTTCCCTCCCTATAAAAGGCCACCACCTCTACCCATTCCGAAAAACCTCTCAAAAATTTTAATAATGGAAAATACCTACCAAATACAATTCCAAAATATCATGGATTTTAACTTTAATCCTCCATTTGGGGAAAACCCTTTCAAGGAAGCCTTTTGGCATAAACCAAAAGAAGTTACCCGATTAAGAGGTAACATCTTCTTTCAGGCTTCTTTCCTTTATTTTCCTTCACCACCCCTACACTCTATTTATTCCCTTATTGTTTAAAAAAACCAGTATCAACCATATACATGGATTTTTTTATGTAATATTTCTAACCGAAAATTACACACACCTCCATCTAATGGATCTTGAACATACTATTTCTGTGTATGGAGAACTACTACCTCATGAAATGATGATTGTCTATTTCCCCTTTACCACCAATGATGGTGGCCATTATTATGGACAATTATTTATATATTTAATATATTATATTTATTATGTATTTAATCTTCTTTATTAATTTTACAACACTCTTCTTTTTTTTACCTTTTTTGGGGTGTAAATATGATAATCTCGTTTGAGTAAGTGTGGACTATCGCCCCCTCAAAGTGATGTGATTCATTCAGACACCACATAGAATGTATTAAGGACAGGTTTAATTAACCTATATGTTATATATTATCTAGTCATTATAAATTAATAATGATATATATATAAATACATATATATACATATTTCATTTACATACATTCTTTCAATATGACAATAGAAATGGAAAACAACGTTCATGCGTACGTACCTCTTACCGTCTCCATGAACGGTGTATTCCATTACATTACTCATTATGCTATATATAATTATAATATAATTATATTGGATATAAATGATATTTATATGATTTTATACATTTCGGAATCATTATATAAGTATAAGGATCAATGATATAAAAATTTATGACACGTGTGAAGAACAAAGCGGATATTACACGAAGTGAAACATTAACATAAGATCGTTAACAAGATCGTGATATAAGGTAATAATAAAAGAATATATAGCAATAGATATAAAAATATAATTATTGAAAATATGTATAATAAAATAATATTTATTATACAGGAAGTTTTTATGGGTACAGAGAGAGTCAAGAGACAAGGTGAGGGGATTTTCATCCAACTATTAATTTCTATGAGATTAAAGATTTGTTCACCACTCTTTACTTTTGTGTGGTATATGAACTGAAAATGATTGTATTATATATATCCTATAAATAAATTTATGTCTATTCACATATCCATTATATGAACCTTCTTTCATGGGGTTTAACTTTCAAAAGTTACTGAATCAGTATAACAG
This sequence comes from Viscum album, assembly GCA_963277665.1. NCBI lineage: Eukaryota > Viridiplantae > Streptophyta > Magnoliopsida > Santalales > Viscaceae > Viscum > Viscum album. The sequence goes on along the minus strand of OY728122.1, from coordinate 1,155,253,009 downwards.
TTTTGTCTCAATTTTCCTTTATTGAGACTCTTATTTTCGTATTCACCTAAAATCTTCTTTGAGGTGTATATGATTAAATTTTAAATTTACTAATATGAATATACTTATTTAAATTATATCATAAGCTTTATGTAATTACACTTTCTGACATGGAGAGTATGCTCCCATGTCACCAAGTTATAAGTGTTTATTGAGACAATCTTCTCATTTTTTCAAGATTATTTATGTTTATGATTCCTTTGATGAAATATTATGATCCATCATTAAATAATATTCATGAGTTTCCTTATAATTTTTTTATTCATGATATCATCATTTTTAGTACCATTTTCCTATTCTTTGGTACTTAAGATAACGTTTTTAGTAACATCTGACCACCTCTCTCTTTGGTCATAAATCTATTATATTCAAAAACCATATTTTTAAAAATGTTTTAAAAGATCCGTGTAGATAATTATCAAATAAAAATGGATTTCCAAAATTTCTTATAGTTTTAAAATCATCTTGTATAAGTTTTCAAATAGTTTTCCCTGAAAAATGTTTCCAAAGGGGTTTATGTAATAAAAAGAATTTTTCAAAGAAAAAGGATATTTTACTAAAGAAATTTTTTAGATTATCTTTGTAAATTTTCTCCCATATAAGATAACATCTATTGTTGTTACTCATGAATTTGTGTGGAACTTATTCAATTTTCACATTCATATTATTTCTTTGAATGGATTATGTTTTTATGGAATGATGTTATGAAACTTGTTTCTCTTTCACGGGTTATCGATTTTTAAAACTCGCTTCTTTTCAAGGGTTATATTTATGATGAAATGATTATGAAACTTGTATTTTTCCACATTTTATTATTTGTTTACATGTTCATGATAACCATTTCATTCAATGGGTTAAGATATGACTATTTATGATCTTGTGTAACATGTATGTATGATTTAATTATGTGATGGGTGGGAACTATATCTCCCTAAAATGCATTGGGTAAAGTTTTATATCTCACAAGATAGAATATTATGGAATAAGGAGTGAAATAATTCTACTAAGAAAGTCTTGGTAGTGAACATTGACTACTAAGATGGCCATGTGAGTTAACCATGAAAACTATGATGGTATGAGGAGTGAACTCGTGATACTATGATGAGCATGTAAATGAACCATGAATAATAATATGGTCTCAGAAGTAATGAATTGGATACTATAGAAATAAGTATATGCTTATGTGTTTTCCAAAATTCCATGTCTTATTCATATGTTATGCTTTCATCGCTTATGTTCTTTATTTCATTATTATTCATTTCATATAAAATGGGAATCTTTATGACATTATCTATGTTATGATCGTTGATATGAAAGGTATGATATTATATCTTCATTATCATGTTCTCATACCCTTATTCTCATGATTATTCTTACATGCCTCCCTTATTTACCCTTAATGAGAATTTGAGCTCACCCCTTTTTGTGTTTCTTTCCCCAGGTTATGAAGATATATATTATGTTTGAGGTTTCTAAGAATAGTGCAAGTCAATAAGAACCTAGTGGGAATAATGTACCTCATTTATGTACCCATGTTTATGTATATATGTTTACAAAGATACTAAACTGGTACGATCTTCTTGAATATATTTTTATAATGTTTAAGTATTCTATCAATGTTATGTAATGTTAACGTTTGTAATGATTGGGTCTCTGTAGAGAAATTTATGGCATACGGTATTCATTAGTTTAGGGCACATGAATAGAATTACTAAACCCATGATCTCGATTTAGTAGTAATTTTTCATTGCTTACACTATTGGAGGTATTACGTAATAGGAGATCATTTTATGGTGTTTAAAAACCCAAAAACTCAAGTAAATATTTACATAGTGTGAATTCAATATCAATAAATGAATATGAGTTTAATAATTTCAGTTACTCGACATAAAGTGTATATATACACTAGGAAAAGAGAAATGTATTTTCTAGTTCTCTATGTAAGAAGACTCAGACACTAGAAGTTCATGAGGCCAGGAGAGAGTTGTAGCTTATGCCCCTATTTTCTAAGACGTATTTGGAGGTTCAAGACCTTTGTGGAAACTTTGTACTTGCACAATTATCTATGACCTATTATACTCTTAAGAGATAGAGAGGATGATGCATATATCAGATTCTGAGGAATTTTTCTTATGAGAGTGCATTACAAGTTATGACCTACCTCCTGATTGGGTCATTAATGGGAATGATATCTTGTACATTTATGGATGTTTTTGGGGTCCCAAAGACACTCTAGAAGAGTTTATGAAAGAGTACCATGATTTTATATGGTAAGTTCATCCAAGTCTTACCAAGATGTATCTTGACTTATGCCACCAATACGGGTTGATGGGGATGAAAGGTGAGATATCTAGGTTTGTTAATCAAAATTCCACATGCTAGTCAGTGAATGCAGAAAAACAGTGACCAGTGGGTCATTTAATGTCATCAACTATTCTTGAGTGTAAGTGGGATAAAATAACTATTGATTTCATAAAAATATTTTGTAGATCACCTCAGGGAAGCGACACTTAATGGGTGATCATAGTGAGATTGAATAAGGTCTCTCATTTATTTCCTATTCATGAGACCTTTTCGTTATATGAGATCAGGATGCTATACATTAATGATATCATAAGACTCCATAGGTTTACACATTTTGTTATATCATATCATGACACTAACTACATGTCATAATTATGGAAAGGGTTGTAGAGGGAACTAGGTTCACATGAACTGCTAATTATAGCCTATCACCCATATAAAAAAGGTAAATTTGACTGTATGATATTGGTTTTATAGGAAAATCACCAAGCATGTGTCCTTGATTTTTAATTTTATTGGGAGAAAATTTATCTCTCTCTATGTTATAATACAATAAAAACATTCCAAGAGACCATATAGATAGTTAATTATGAGGCCATATATAGTCGGCCATGACATTAAACAAAATACTAGTTATAGGTAGGAGAGGCAACACTATTGGATCATAGTCATGTTCAAGAGAAATCAAAGAAGGTTTATATTATTAGGAAGGATATTTACACATCTCTCTATAGGAAAAATATTTACACTTATCCTCACTCTCAACCACTATAGTTTTAGGTGGGGAGTCACATTTTCTTACATGTTTCACATAGACTGGGGATTAAACGGATTCAGAAATAAGGGAAGATATTTTTTGTTTATGGTGATAAATTTTAGATTCTAGAGAGAGTTGGTTTGGTATCCTATCATTTGTAGTTTCCTCATAAGAGTTGGGCTATGCATGATCTCTTATAAGTATCTCATCTTCACTGATATCATTCAGATCCATCTCATATTCTTTATCCTAAGGAGGTTGGATTATAGGATGATGCATCATTTGAGGAAAAACCTATCATATTGTTGATTTGGGAACAATTTTTCTTTAAGGGGGGTTAATTTGTCTACTATGGGGTCTATGGATGAAGGGCCATGTATTTGAAAGGAATAGGGATATGGAGGCTAACATATGTTCCTAGTGGTTAGAGTTGTTATCAGATGATAATTTTCCACCCATGTAGGTGAAACTCAAGATGATTTTCTTTAAAGGGGAAGATTATAATAAATCTCCTTTTCCATGAGGAATATAACCTATTATTTTTAATTTAATTATTTTTTTCACTTTAATAGAAGTTCTTAAGGAGGTTAAAGGTGTTAAGGGGGTGTCTGTGGCTTTTTTGGAGCTACAATCCCAAACTTGTGAAAGAAATAGGCATGCCTCATGATTACTAAAAATTTTGTAACCCAGTCTGTACGGTTTGGTTAAATCTTATTGGGTAATCGAGTTATCTTATTACCATCAAGTGCCTTTTTTTATTTTCCAATAAAAAAATTTTGAGGACATGAAGAAACCCCTAACAAGATAACCAAAATAGGGATCACATACCAAAAGTCCAACCACAAACCATCTAGTAGAACCCAAAACCACAAGCCCAAAACAAAATTCAAATCAAAGGTTAAAAAAAAAGTAGAATGATGACCTATGAAACCTCATGTCATGAATTAAACCAAGAGATCTATTATACACCATGAAACCATAAAAACTATCCCTTTCATCATCACATGAAAAGCTGGTGACCATACCCCTCTAGAACACTAGTTTAATGATGAGAAACCAACTTACAAATAAATCATCACCATCAAAACTACATCATGATAGAACACGAAAAAAACCACACAATCAAAGAAGATCCAAAAAACCACAAAGATCAATCCCAGTAGGGACCCAATGGCAGAGATGAAGCCACCCCGAACAACACCTCCTCAAATGTCGATGATCAATCGTAATAAGCATCATAGAACACCAATAAAGACATCCCTAAAATCTGACTGGGAGAAGATTTTTGGGATCCTATTTCTAGATAATAGTAAAATCATCAACAATGATCCACAATCGTCATTATGACCAAAAACCTCAACCATTGAAATTTCCATCAAGAGAAGAAAACTACAAAAACATCATTGTATTTTGGAAGAATCACTGATCAAATACATCTAAATAGACAATTAGAGAAACTAATAACCCTATAATATAAATGATATAAAAAAAATTTGAATGGAATCAAAAGTTAATGAACATAGAGATTTTATTAAGAAAAATAGTGAGGGAACAAAAAAATCCCTACCGCCAACACCATTCCAAACAACCCTAAACACCATCATGCTTGACCAAAGATAGGGTCTTTAATACTAGGTAAGGTAGTAATGGTATAAGATTAGCATTGATGATAAAAAATAAAGGGGAGTGATGGGATTGTTGGATGCATCCATCGAACACAAATAACCAAAGTTCCATCATGTTCAACAAAGTGAAGTTTATTCAAATGGTTTTAGAAACAAGATTAGTAGTGGCATGGGTTGAATTCCATGAAATAGAAACAAACCCCAACATCACCAAATAAAAAATAATAGAAGAATCTATTTAAGGATACAAGAACACACCATGAGAAAAACAAGAGGGTGGATGAGGGAGATGGTGGAGTCCATCAGGGAAGGGCCACATGGTTTTTCCTAATTGTGTAGCCTACGTATCACTTCCATGTAAGTTCTACAGAACACTTTACTATGTTGATTTGAAAAGGATGTGAATGGTTAGTCAAACTGTGCACCTATCCCATGTGTGGGGTGTCCATGGGATTTGGTTGTCTAACTGTTGGTTCATAGTTTGGAAAACCATGCGGCCAAAGCATGGAAAATTTTATAAAAGGATAATTTGAAAAATTTTCTTTCCTTTTCTTTAAAGGGGTAATTATTTTATTTTCTATCTCGTGAAAATTATCCCCCTATATTTTTCGATCACTCCTTCCACTTGATGTTAGGAATTGATGTGTCACCTCCTTAAATACTCTGAATCTCTTTCCCTAAGTCTTGCTGGATGTGTACCAACAAGCTCTCTATTCCACTTTCAAATTTTTCATATATCTTACTATTGACGATGTTATTTTGGTTCTAGATAATATTCCCTATTTTAAGGGTTTTTTTTTCAAATTTCTCTATTTATTCTATTCTAGCATGTATTAGAGGCCAAAAATGGACGAGGCATTGACTACCATGCTAAGGTAGGCGGTCTCATCCTTTTCTATTAATTTCATGGTGTTTATGTATTACATCCATTTGCCGCATGTCGGGATTTCAACATGATTCTTATAAAATGGAATTGTTCTTGTATTCAATGAATATGATAGACCTATATAACCAATGAGACCCATTTATGTATCATTGTAGGTTAAGAACCATGAATTTAAACACCATTAGGGTGTGATTATACATTTAATTAAACCACCATGGGTGGCCAATGAAATTGATTTACCTTTTAAGGTGTTTTATTTTACCCCATGGTTATGGGATTTTAATTAAAGTTTAAATTGATTTTAATAAAAGTGGGAATGGAAAACCATATACCTATACCCTATCCATATTCCCTTATAACATTTTCCTGATTTTTCCTTTAACACCAATCACCAAATTAAGATGATTGGGAGGATTCATGGAATGCTAAGCCTTCAAAGCGCATGATATGATTTGAACCATCATCTGAGGTGAGTTAATTTCTCATATAATTGTAATGGATAATTTAATTAAATGTGAACCAAAATGGTGTAGTTAGACTTAAATCCCATGACCATTCATATTTCCCTGATGGGAGTGAAAAATGGATTCTTACTAAGAATTACATAAATTGAATCATTACACTAATTCAATTAAAAAAATTGTAAATGAATTTATCATGAGCAACAAGTGGAACATGTATTATCCTATGGATTCCATGTATTGAATCACCTGACAGTTGGATTATATACACTTGAGTTCTATCTGGACTCTATATGTGGACTTCTAGGGAAGGACTCCGAGGGAAAATCATTTTATACATCTGAGGGATACATGGAATCCCTATATGGGATAACAATGAATGACTTATAGAGACAATCATTATAAAAACCCGAGTGGTATAGAGACCCCCTATGTGGAATTTTAAGGATGGAATCAATGGTAAGATCATTATATACACCATGATTCACACTTTGGAATGCTTTTTGGACTACTAAGGATGAAACCAGAGGTTGGGGACTTTATAACACACCTAGATAATTTCCAAGGTTCTTATGAGGAATTCCTTGGATGACATTGTAAGGTGATGGAATAATGTTATTACAAGAGAGATATATGTGTTCCACTTTATCAATGTGAATGATAAGTTTTGGTTTGCTTATAATTATACTAAATTAATTATACAATGAGTCTACTAAGATAAATAAAAATCTTAGATTCATTCAGTAACCTACATTTAATTATGGATCTATTATACATATATTTCTCATATATGTTTCAATAAGGATTTCTTGAATATTAGCCCAGTACGTAGAATTTTTCATAAATTTAACCATAACTATCTGATTACACTGATATGTTATGGCTTAGTCCAAAGAAATTAGAAGAGGATGAGTATTCCATTGGAACCTAGACCTTTGTGGGATATTTATTTTCTACATTGAATTTAAATATTTTAATATTAATTACAAAATGTGTATTTTATACTCTTGTACTAGATGGAATTAGACACTATTGGTGGTGGAATATTGTGTAAATCTCACACACTGATTTGGTCACCGTTGGGTACTAAGATTGAATTTCTGGATATAGGTAGGGATAAATGAAATGGACCTTCCTTGGACACTTTATTACATTTCTATGATTGTGTATAAGGAATGATTATTGAGCCTATGTTCAATATACTACTAGATATATACATGGGTATTTTTTTAATTTTTTATATCATGTTGTATATTTCTATTCCTCTAACCCCCATGTATATCCCTTTTTGTATTGAATGAAATGATCATCACTTTATATATGAAACTGATGGATGTGATTCCTTTTTTATTTATATGATTGATGATTTACCTTCCACTATTAGGTTATCCATTATGGTTCTTATATTGATTAATATGACTATACTATAGTGCTACACATGGATCATGAGGGTATATTCTCCCCACAGTTCCACTATGGGACCTCACTACTGGTTAGAAGCCTCTAGAATGTGGGTTTTCATGCTTGAAGTCATATAGCCAATCGAGTTCTATTAATATCGACTGAACCATGTATGGGAAGTTAAAAATATATATAATGATTCCTCATTTAATATTTATTACACACTTATAAAAATGTAGATAATTACATCATGTGAAGAGGATAAAAAACCAAATCAACTTGAAAAACCATGGTTGTTGGGACCGATTAGAGTATGGTAAGAATTCTATGATGTAGATTTTTTACACATTCACAAAAAGTGAGGAATATTGAAAAAGAGAATAAGTACACAGTGACGTATTTTTATGATAGAATAATATTTTTAAAAGTAAAATGTAGAGAGATCAATGTTTGAGCCTTGATATGATGAATTTGTAGTAGTCATTTGAAAAAGATGGTTGAACACAAACTATTAGAGTTGGTGTTCTAGAACCAACTAATTATACATTGATTAAATTCGTATTGAAAGATTTGAATATTCAAAAAAATATTATTTCATATTTATAATTGTACTATATGAATTTAATTTAATAATTTCATAGAGTACTGGTTGCATTTATAAGGTCATATGAGTTTTTCACAATGATTACATCCTTTAAATGACATGATGATATTCTTAAAAATAGTTCTATGGTCATATAACATTCTATGATGAAAAACACATAATGTGACTGTCTGGTGAATGTACTCACAAGATGATGGGGGATTCTTTTCATGAAGTTTTCACTTTTTAATCTCTAAGATGTGATATTATGCGAACAAATCGACCACTAGGAGTAATACATGTTTCAATTTCATCAGATATTCCTATCTGTAAATGTATATGATAGTCCAAAGAATTTTGGACTATTATTAATGTATATTTAAACTTACACACACACATATATTTATATTTATTAAACTATGATGATTTAGTTTATGGAAATTTGGATACATTGGGTTTTTTCTGAGTGATGTTAATTAGTGAATTATTTGAGGAAGGATTTGTCCATCCCCCCTTTAAAGATTTTGTTATCTTAACCCTTTTATTAGAATAGAAAGGTAACATTAAATTCCATAGAAATATTGGAATGATGTATTTATTTCAAGGATTCAAAGAAAGAATTATTGTGCATATAGGTTGATGAAACAAATATGAAACATTCTTTCAGATATTTTTTATAAAGGGATAATATTACATAGAGAGTGTTCATATATGGTTGTGAACATTGAGACATTATTTTATTTCTCTTGGGTGCCTTCACCCATTGCTAGAAAGTAATATTTGACTTTATCCAATAACACATAATTCCAGTGATAATGAATAATAGAGGGTCACACAATAGGTGTTTTTTACCTTGATTAAATTATATTGGAATTTAATTAATGGAATAAATATTATTCTAAAGACCAATGTTTGATATTATTCATTTTTAATTGATCCATAATATTCAAAATTTAATAAATAAATAATTTATTATATTATATTAATATATAGTAAATATTTATTTTTTAGATTTGGAATAAAATAGTTTATTTATTGATGAATATATATTTAATTAAATAATTTTTGGGTATTCAAAAAAGGATGAGGAATTGGATGGACCATGATCATGTATATTGATGATTTTTTTGAAAGTTGGAAAATAATATTTTTCACTGTAAAATTCAGTGCACACAATATAATAATAATAACAATAAAATTATTATTATTAAATGGCATGAGTTTTATTATTGAAAGTATATTATGTAAAGTTTGGTGCACTATTAAAGAATATTATAACCTAAAAACTAGCTCTATAAATAGATGGTTGTGTCTATTGTTTAATTTTTAATCACGATTTTATAATTGTTATGCACAAAAGAACTCTCTCTCCATTTCATAAACTTTCTCCATCTAAATATTGAGAAGTGTTAGAGTTATTACTTTAATATTGAATTAACTATGAGTGATCAACCTAATCAACATAATAAAATTGATTCAATATTCTATAACATGGAGATTAGTTGTTGTCATTTTTAGATCAATGGAGCATGTGTGGATCAATGCTAGAGTGATTCAAAAAATGGATCCTTCTAATGAAATAAAGTTAATCCCTAAAGGGTTTGTTCAGATGATAAAAAAATCATTTATGAAGAATGGTTCTCTTAAAAGGTATTAATTATTTTGATCATAAATTAATTAATTATAAATTTAATGTGAATGATCCTATATTTAGGTTCGAGAAACTTCAAAACATAAATAATTTTTGATTTATCTCTCACCCAAGAAACTTACAATACACACATAAACTTCAAGTAGTATCTATGAAATCATATTTCACATTATTATTTATTTATTTTATTTTTGGTCATTATGAATAATAATAGTTTCATTTTCATTTCAAGAATTAATTATTCTTAAAAAAGATTTAAATTAACAATATTTTGAAATATTAATCATAATTTATAGGGAATTATTTTATTAAATTATTAGAAATAGACAAATAATGATCGGATGTTCCATCAAGAAGTGTTAAGGATTTTGGATGAATAACATGGGATTCCATGGCGTGTAATTGGGGTAAACATTGTGTACCCAATTAAACTACACCTAAATGTTTTGTGGGATACTTGATCTGTTGAATAGTAACTAAACATGATGTATTTATTTCACAAAATGTGTACTCTAATCCAACTGGGAACAGAACATGTTAGATTACATATTTCATAGATGTCATACATGTCGTGTAGTATACATGGTTTTATAGTGAAATTGGTGAAAACTGTGGGCTCAAATATAGTGGTTAAAACCATATGAGACTAAAAACCTAGAAAATTAACTAGTTACATGATGTGAAACCAATATACATGAAATTTCATTCATTAATTAATATGTAAAAAAAATATTTTGAGTTCCTTGGAGTGTTATGAGAACACACAGTATGCGAGATACATAGTTTGTAGCTATATTATACATATCCTTCAGTTCAACATATGAGGAAATTGTCGAGTCCTTTAGTGGGTCTCATGGACACAGGGAAATAAAACCAAAAAATGGGTAGCTTGTTAGTACACATCACGTAATTAATCGAGATACATGAAGAATACTTAGATGTGTTTCTAGGGACATAGAAAGTAGAACACAGAGTGTGTAGCTAGTTGTTATATGATATGTAGTCCAATAGAGTAACACACACTTTCCCCATGCATGTATCTCTTGTATATGGTAACTGAGATATAAGTGTGTAACTCTAAAGTACACACAATGTAGTCTCCCAATAAAATAAAAATATTTAATTTAATTAATTTACTAATCGTATCAATAAATCCTTATTGTATTGATTGAAAAATGTTGGGTTTGAAAATTTAATAATAGTTTTAAATAATTTTTAAATTCTCTAATAATTTATTATAATAATTTGTAATAATTGGTTCAAACAGTTATTTTTCATGAATGAAGTTATGATGGGTATATCTATGAGAATTCATATGGTCATTAAGATAAAAGGAATTAGTTAATAAATCAATTTATTTATCAATAAAAGTGTCTTTTTTTCAAAGGGAATTCCCATGTGTGGCATTTTCGAACCCTCCACACATGGTAACCCCCCTCCCCCACGAAGAGGTCACTGACCTGAGGTAGAGCCCCAATTGGGGAAGGAGCTGTTTCCAGTTGAGATGGCAGAGCGTCTCGAAGGGTGACAACCCGATCGACGATGGTTCTTTAAACAAATCTATCAGCACATTGGGTCGCGCCTCATTTTTCCCACCCAGTTGAGACTGAGCGACCTGGAAAGACGGGTGGATCCCGGGGGAGAGGCTCGCCCCGAAATCAGACTCCCAGGATTCAAATTTATCAATGAAAGTGTATTTATCTTAATAATAATGAATGAATAGGAAAATAATGTTATCTGGTTTTTATTTCATGTATTAGTTACATGTGTATGGAAATTAATGATCTTGACTAAGACCATTATATGATTTGTATTTATTTAATAAAATTTATTGAATAGGTATTTAATTATTAATTTTTAAATTAAAATAATATAATTCATGTCATCCCTCCCTCCATTATTATATAGGAACTTTGTGTCCAAAATTATTTATATAATCCTCCTTACCCAATCAATTGGTTCTCCTAAACTATGTGTGAGTTATAAATACATCTAATTAATGAAGTACTCCAAGGAATGTAGTAGTGGTTAAATATGGAATCAAGACAATGATAACTCATGTGATACACAGGTATATAGTTGGAATACTGTTACTCATTCCAAGAACAATATTTATTCTAAGACTAGTAAAAGGAGTTTCCCCTAGGTTATATATTGACATATGTTATAATCAATAAATCAATCATTAGATATGCTCATGATAAAGAAATGTATTTTGTAATTTATTTTGCGTTGTTAATTATTTATTATAAGGGCTTAAGATTACGATCATAGAAAAATGAATTAACTTTGAATGATTGAATTTAATTAAATGTATTGTACATATTTTTTTTTATAAAAAAATATTAAATTATTTAAATAAAATCCCTTTAATATTAAAAAGAAATGTAATATATAAACCAAGAAATATTTATGCATAATAAATGAAAATACATCAAATTAATATTAAGTTATAATAAGCCTTATAATACTTGATTAATAAAGAAACCCAAGAAGTATGTGTTCGCATGACCATAGTGTGGATAATTTCTTTTATAATGGATTTCTCATGAGTTTTTTTGTGTGAAACAAACCAATTTTTTGAATTTAATAGTCAATTTACAATCAATAAAAATTTGAAGGAAATAATTGAGGAAATCAATGTTAGTATTTCAAATCTTTGGAATCAACTCAATGGGTCAAAGAACTGAAATCTCATAATTTTCATGAAAACCTATGTAAAAACTTTATCATAATTTTCATTACCAAATTATGGATCATAAATAAGGGAAATATGGATCCATTACACTAAAATTTCAAAGAAACAATATATTACATGTTCAATTGTGGGACATTTTGGGAGTTGATAAAATAGTGGGAGATTTATTAAAAAATTAATTATTATTATATCTCACAAAATCTGTAATAAAGAAAATAAATAAAAAATTCTTTTTTAAATTTTACAATAAATGGAAAATTCTTCATTCTCACTATTCATGTGATCAATATTAGAAAAATACCATCTTCTCATTTGATGCAACTTCTAAGAGTTGTTTAGACACCTTCAGGATATGTTTCACAATTAATGAAATCTTACTTGTATGAATCATCAATGATTGATCAACCCACTAAGGAGGTGAGTGATGAATAGTTCATAGTCTATGAAAAAAATCTGAACGAAAGGGTTTATGTTCAATTTTTGATGTTATAATCTATGAAAAGTGAACTAAATAAGTCTCAAGAATGTGTGGATACGTATATCTTACTTGATAATCCCCACAATCTATACCAGGACAGAGGCATAAAAGAATGCTTTCATATCTACAATGATCTATTTAGAAAAACCATAGAGAGGGTACACAAGATGGGCCTCACATAGTCAATGTCATAGGCTACAATAATAGCCATGAGGTTTGAGGTTTTACACTCCTTAATGAACATACACCGATCACATTATTCCATTAATCCCCAAGTGGTTCTGTAGATTTTTTTGTAAATTTTAATATGAACGACATTTAGTAGTATCTCTCATATCTTCTTACTATTATTTTTCATGTTCATAAAGAGAAAAATTATAAAAATACATCCATTATTATTGTGAAAAAACAAAATGGACAAGTGAAGATCTATAATTCCAAATATTCTTCTCAATTAACTTATATGAAGAGAAAGATCAAGGGGTAAGAAATGGGACATGATGTTATCTATTTTTCATGTGGTGAGAAGGGAGAAAGAAAGAAAAAATGTACCCAAAAAAAGAAGAAATGGGAATCTTCAAGAGTGTTTCTTATCATGTGAAATTTACCTTTTTTCAATAAATTTCCAAATAGATACATCATATGTTTCTCAAATATTTATTCAAATACTGAAACTATATTGATTTAGAAATAATGATTGATGGGAGTTAGATTTAGGAGTAGCCAATGGTGCTAAACAATCTACTGTAGCTATTAATGACTACTATCTCACATTTCCCATGTGAAAGATCATTGTTTTGAAGGGTTTTTATTATGTGTTTTACGTTACAGAAAATAAATTATATCTGTTTCCATACATGATAAAGTTGAATTTTTTTCAGGGTCAAAAATAAATATTGCCTCTTCTATAAAGGCAATAATTGTTTTGATAAGGCACATTGAAATAACGAGCATTATTTTTAGGATTACAATAACCTTGTTATAGAAATCTATATTGAAACTTTTTTCAAATGAATCACATTACACCCAACTATTACATTACCAAATAGGCCATGAAAACAAAAATAATTTGAATAAATTAAATAAATATGGATATTTTAATTAATTTAAACTAAAACAAATTGGTGTGTTTTACACATGTTTATAAGGTAATATGACTAATGGCCTGTTTCATGGAAATGGATAAGAGGCCAAAGAACATATTGAATTAGTTCATACTCTTATGTGTGGAAACTTTTTTGTTAATGTAAATTATTGGTACTCATAATTCATAACTTTTATTGATGATTTAAATAAATATGGATATGTTTATGTAATGAGGTTCAAGTTTTATTCATTTGAAAAATTCAAGAAATATAAGAATGAAGTTGAGAACGAACAAGGAAAAAAATATAATAGATATCCGCCTAGACCATAGTGGTGAATATCTCAGTCAAGACATAATTGATTCTTTATCGGATTTTAGGATTATATCCCTACTTACTCTTTATAATATAGTTTAGTATAATGGTATAATTGAAAGGAGGATCCACACCATGTTGGATATGGTGGGATCAATGATGAGTCATGTGAGTCTGCCATTATCCTTTTGGGAATATGAATTACAAACAATAATATACATACTAAAATGAGTGATAACTAAGTATAAATTCTATATTATATACAAATTATGGAATGAAATGAATCCCATGCTATCTTACTGGAATGTGTGGGGATGTGAATCATTTTCCAAGGCCTCTTTAGGTAACAGGATTGCACCCCAAGGCACAAGGTGTATTTCTATAGGATATCCCCTGGAAAAAAGGGATAATACCTATAAAATACTTCCTAAAAAGTTTTTTTAACATATATATATATCACATTTCTTGAGATGTATCATATCTATAATAGAGATTGTGGGAGAAATATATACTTTAATGAAGTCTATGATCTTGATAAACAACAACTGGAAGATGAAAAAAATACCCAAATATTTGTGGAAGAAGTTTCCGCTAAGATAAAAATACTATGTAAGAGTAAAATATAGGTCATATAACTATAAAGGCATGGTTTTCTAGTCACCAAGGATGGTGAATCATTATTAGTTGATAATAATAATCCTATAACCTATAAGGATGTAGTAAGTGGAATATATACTACCACGTGGAAAGAATCCATTATTTCTAAAATGAATTTCATATACCAAAATCAAACATGGATTTTGTTTGATCCTAAAATGGAGGTAAATACTAATGTTTTTAAATGGTTATTTAAAAATAAAATGGACATAGTTGGGAAGGTCAGTACCTACAAGGAATGACTGGTTGAAAATAGTTTTAAATAGCATCATGGAATTGACTAATATAAAACATTTTCACCAATTGTAATCCTAAAATCCACATGAATTATATTTTCCAATTTTTTCTTCCATGATAATGATATTTTTAAAATTGATGTCCAAATAGACTTTTTTAATGGGATCCTTTAGGAAGATGTATATATGAAATAACTAGAAGGATTTATGTCTCCAGATGATTCCAACAAAAAATTAAAAATTTCAATGATCTATTTATGGATTAAATAAATAATTAAATTCATCATAAATTTATTTTTATGTGTCCATTAAGAAATTTGGATTCATAAAGATTGAATATTATCCTTTTGTCTATAAATTTTTTAGTGTAAGTGTATCCATTTTTATAATAGTCTATGTCAATGAAATTTTACTTATTTGAAAGGAAATACTGGTATTATAGTCTATTAATGTCTGTTTGAATAAATATTTCTCCATGAAGGACTTTGGAGAGGTGTGATGCATTATTAAGATCATGATCTATCATGAATGATCCAAGAGCCTAGTCAACCAATGTCAAGGTATATATATTGAAAAGATACTGAAGATGTTAAATATTGATTAATCTAAGAGGGTATTGATTCTAATGTCACATATATTTCATCATTCCAAGAAAATGTTTATGCAGACGCATGAGGAATGAAAAATAATGGAAATGATTCCATATCAATTGGTGATTGGATCCGTCATTTATGATATGATATGTACTAGTGTAGATGTCACCTATGTGTTAAGTGTATTAAGAAGATATCAATCAGACCTAGAAGACCAAAATTTTATGGAAGTAAATAATATCCTTAAGTATCTATGGAATAAAAATTACATGTTCCTTATCTATGGAGGATATGGGGAACCAAAAATTAGACTATATGAGTAATATATTTTAAAAATAAATGAAGATGATATAAAATCAGTTATTGGATGCATATTCACTATAAATAGAGGTGTTGTGGGTTGGAAAAGGTAAAAACATGATATTGCAATAGATTTTATAGTAATATCAGAGCATATCAATGATTTTGAGGAAACTAATATTGAATTTTGGAAACACAAATCTTTAAAGATATTGACATGGTACCTTTAATTAACGATCATATCACACCTTATTGTGATAATACTACAGTGGTGGACCCTTCCAATACAACCAAGTCCACATTATAATAAAAATAACATAATTTTGAAGTATTTTTTTCATAATGGATCTTTCTCATAGAGGAAAGGTTTTGGGTTTTAATTTTTCCATGGAATATACCTTATAGAATCCCTGACTCTATAGAATCATGATTCTCATTTAAGGTATGGCGAAAAAAATTCATAGAGATCTTTCTGTAGTCTATGTTCATATTTTTTAGAGTAAGTCTTATAGAACCACACAATTGCACCTTGATTACTTGTGTATGTGAGGATTTTAATATTAACAAAATATTTTATTACATATTAATAATTTTTCAATATGACATTAATTTAATAATGTTTTAGAGTATCTATCTAATTAATACTATCATAGTAGTTCCCCGTTATGATGAGGAACTTGAAGTTCCATGAATATATTCTAAAATATTGTTCTATGGTCAAATAACATTCTATGAGGGGGAACATGGAATGCGACTATCAGGTGAGGGTACTAATTAGAGGTTGAGTATTCATTGTAATAACCCAAGATTTTATAAGATATATTATTTTCTTTCATATCTTCTATTGAACGATACACCAAGATTATCTTGCGTTATACGCAACACCGTAATAGCTTGCAGTATACGCAACACAATTCTTGGATCATGTTATACACAATTTCAAGTTCATTTGATAGAAGTTATTCTACACAACATTGAGTGTATATATATATATATATTCAATTTATAAATGCAATATGGTTGGATTTTGTTATACGCAACAACAAAGGAGTCTTGCACTACACACAACCCTGACTTGGTTTTCATTACACGCAATCACGACCTTCCTCGATAGCGTGTGTTGTACACAATACTGGGCTTCACTAAACAACGATATATGGTTATAATATTATCACGAACTAGCTGTTATGAATAGAATTAACCACATTTTTAATTTTATAACATTATTATTCATCTTATAAATTTTCTAAAACATTTTATGTGAACAATATAAATTTTTCGGGTAAAATTAGTATTTTTCGAAAAATGCAGTTTTGCCGCCTTTTGATGGAACACCCACTTAAAATATAGTTTTTGAAATGTTTATAAGTTCAATTTTAAAAAATAAAATTATTCATTGGAATAAGGATATAAAATTTTACCTTGGATAAAATTTTCATGTTATTCTGATAACTTTCATATTTTAATTAATAGTAAAAACACGCTATATTTTGATTAAAAACAACTTTTTTAATCGTAATAATTTAGGTTGTTAAATTATAATATTGAATGGTATTAAAGTATAAATAGAATATATTTTTACCATTTAATATAATGTATGTCATTAGCATTGATTTTACCTTGAATTCGTAGGTTAAATCAATTCAATCTTTTGTAATGTTTTAAACAAAAACCCATTTTCTTTCGACAACAAGATTAATTTTAATTTAATTTCTACAACTTATGTGTATTGAATTTTGAGAAATTTATTCCATATTTGGAATCATTGGGTCCAAATTATATTAATAGACTACTTTTTATTGTTGGGCATTATGAATAGTAACTACGGTAAATTTTATTTACCGTAGTTAAAGGTAAATCGGGTAATTAAGGGTAAATATAAGATTAGAAAATTAAACTAACACCTGAAAAAATCCTATTGGATGACTAAACGTCGACCCATATCACCTAAGGGTCGGATTAGAATCATTTAATGGACTTTTTTCCATGAAAATAACTTAATTATTATTAAAACCAAAGAAAGTGACAACATGTCACTCTCTTAAATCTTATAAGTATATTAATTTTAATTTAGTGATAAATTTCATGAAACTTAGAAAATGAATAGTATCCAGAAAGATAATGAAATTATATACATAATATGAATTTATTTATAATTTTTAGGGATTAAATAATTTTCATTAATTGTGACACAATAGTGATGCAGAAATTGTTTATCTAGTGAAAAATCAAGAATATGGTTTTTATTAAACTAATAGTGACCATAAAAGGCACAAAAACTTGACCAAAACTTATTGGTCATGTAAATTTAAACCATAATAATCCAATGGTAGAATATTTGACCATTTTGAGCCTTATAAAAGCGATTATGACACTTATATTATTTTATTTTAAATGATGCCAAAGTTGTCACCTTCATAATTTAATAAATATAACAATTTAATTATTGTGATTTTAAGATGATAAATTCGAGTAAAAGTATTATTGTGAAATTTAATAGATTTATCTTCATCATAAGATTTTATTTTTAATTTTTATGAAACAAATAAGTATATTAAATAATTATACAAAAATGATGTAGTAATTTTTTTATTAAGAGATAAACCAAATAAATGGTTTTAAAAATAATAAAATAAATATTATATGAACTATTTAATGTGCTCCACTAATTTTATAGATACATATGACCTTTTATGAATCTTTTAAATCTTTTATTTAGAACATATCTTTTGTATATATTTTATTTAAATTCAAATAAATTAATAGTGTCAAAATTGACACTATTGTTATTTTATAAAAATAACATATTATAAAATTGTTTAAAAATCACAAAAATATTTAAAAATTATAAATTTAAATTTATATGGTATAAAATGTTATAAATTATACAATTATGGAAAATTCACAACAAATAATTAATTATTTGTTATAATTTAAAATTTAGAATGTTATTACCATAAATAAAATTAAATTGATTAAATAAGGATAAATCATGTTGATAATGTTTAAAATAAATTCCTAACATGTATAAATTTTATTGGTTGATGATATTACAACCCTATCTCATCTAATATTCGATTATGAGTCATTTTTGAGGTTTTTAAGTGGGGTTAGTTTTATTATAAATTAATATTTTTAGGATTTCCAAAGGTGCCCCTCTCCTCCCTTATAAAAGGGAACCTCCTCCCTCTCATCTTTACACCACTTTGAGCCTTCAAGCTCGGCCAAACCCTGGAAAATTCTCTTCTCCACTTACCTAGAAACATCGTAGAGGTTGTGGTCTTCTTCAAAGACCAATTTTAGTGACCTAAGAGGAGGTCTCATAGAGGTGCTTCAAAGAAGAGGAGGTTCAGATACGTACGAAGCATATCAGACCTAAGGATTAAAAGAAAGGTTTTAGGTAAGGAAACAAAAAGTGTAAGATCTTTATGGGAGATGTTGAAGATCTTTCACCACAATTAGAATATTACGTTCCAAGTTTCCAAAGACACTAAACTATTACGGTCCCTGTGTGTCTGGTTTTGTTATGTATTAAGTATTCCACAAAAGTAATGTAATGTCCATGTACATCAAGTTTCGAGTCTCTACAGTTGGTATTAGAGGAAAGTTTTAGTCAACCTTTGGAAACTTGGATGCGATAACTTTAGTGAGATCCTTAGAGATATTTCTAAGGTATGTCTAGAGATGTGCCTAAGGTTATGTATAAGTATAGGTTATAGTCCTAGAATTATGATAACGATCTTAGAATTAAACCTAAGATGTTAGATATTGAAGTTGCTCCCCATTTATTATGATTTTTTCTTCTCACACTATTCTTTTTGGGTTTTAGAAAATGGCTGGAAATAGGGAGATTCACGATAATTGAGGATATGATGGACAATGGAATGATATTCTTCATGAGAAACCAAATGAAAAGGGATTTGGAAGTCCAAATATCATTATTATGGATAATCAGAAATCTCATAATATGATCAATAATCTCAATTATGGTAAGTTTCCCGACTTAGATAATAAGACAAAGATGGAGTTTCATGATGATCATAGAGGAAATAAAGTTCAATTTCCCTCATGTAAATCATGTGGGAAGAGGCATCAGGGAGATTGTTTCAAAGGCACTGGAAGATGCTTTGGGTGTGGAAAAGAAGGACACAAAGCCAGTAAGTGCAAAGGAAAAGGTTCAGTTAACAGCATGAAAAAGGATAATGGTATTGCTACGACATCAACAATGATTATATGTTTTAAATGTGGAATCTATGGGCATTATGCAAACCAATGCCCTAAGGGAAAATATCATGAAGAGAATCAGCATGGTCATATGGGTAGTATTTATGTGGATGATGATGAAGAGACTACAAATGAAATATGAGATGAAAGAAATGATGAAGCTCGGCTAGTGGTTTAATAAGTTAGTGTAATGATTGTATGTTTATCAAGAATAATGTATGGTACTATGGAATAAAGAATCATCTAAGGATTTTTACACTATTGTTTTTCCTAAAGTATTTGAAAGTATATGTTGAATGGTACTGGTAACTATGAAAGGTTATTCAGATGTTTTTTGAAAGAAGATGATATGTGCATAATGAAGGGATAAGGAGAAAATAATATGTTTTATAGTATTCATGAGCTCATGACTGATATAAGGACTAAGTGATATTATGGTTTGAGTATATAAAATTTCTGGGATTTTGGTATGTGGAAAGTGTTAAAATTTAACAACATTAATGTTTTCACTAAGGTTTAATGGGTATTCATTCTTCAAGAGAATACATGATTAAGGTATTAACATGTTTGTAATTTGAACAACAAGATATATCTTATGATATATGTGGGATAAATTCTTGTATTCACATTCTTGGCAGAAAACCTTTCTAGTAATCATTTTCTTTATACTATGAGCTTGGATAGAAGTATTTTAGATTAGCCTAAATATTGGAATGGATTATGTTTTAAATAAGTTAGTATTGTTTAAGGATAGAACTTTTTTTCGATATTATTTATTGGATGTTATAGTAATGTAATTTTAGAAAAAGGACAACCTGCAGGACTGGCGACAACCCATCACGTCGGACACGGCTGTGGGAATCAAACCCACAACCAAAGTGCGACTGGCCTTTATCACATACCACTGGCCAACAGGAAGTCCCTGGTTAGTAGAAACTAGTTTTATTTTATTAAGTGGTATTGTATATGAAGTATAAGTTTATTTTTGGAACCATATACGATTAATATCACCATAAGATGGACTTATAACTTTTTCTATCCTTTTGAAACTGATGGAATGAACCATCATTCTATCACATGATCTGCTAACACTTCACGAATAACAAATTCAACTTCATTTCATTAAGTAATGAAGTGGAAATTGTTCAATTCACGAACAACAGTAAGATTGTACCAAAATCATGTAAGTATTTCTTTTAATTCATCAACTTTAGGGAAATCATCTTGAAAACAAAAAATGTTCCCATAGTGCTGTTATATCCGATTAATCCGATGGTACCTTAGATCATTGCAAATCTATGGCTTTGTGATTGTTGGCTATTTCATAGCCATGTTCTCTACCACTCTCCATCAGAACATGACGGTTAGAATTCTCTTCCATATCCATATTTTTACCTATGTTCTCTTACGTGGAAACCCAGTGATTAATTAATTTGGGTAACCATTACATTTCATACATTAGCTTTTAAAGATAAGTTTTGGTATTCCTTTTTTCGATGTGGGTTTCAATTAAAGAAACTTTCAAGTAAAAAACCATTTATAACCCCGACGAATTTTGAGGGAGAAATTCATTTTAAGGGGGGTAGAATGTAATAACCCGAGATTTTATAAGATATATTATTTTCTTTCATATATTCTATTGAATGATACACCAAGATTATCTTGAGCTATACGCAACACCGTATTAGCTTGCAGTATACACAACACAATTCTTGGATCATGTTATACACAATTTCAAGTTCATTTGATAGAAGTTATTCTACGAAACATTGAGTGTGTATATATATATATTCAATGTATAAATTAAATATGGTTGGATTTTGTTATATGAAACAACAAATGAGTCTTTCACTACACGCAACCCTGACTTGGTTTTCATTACACGCAATCACGACCTTCCTCGATAGCGTGTGTTGTACACAATACTGGGCTTCACTAAACAACGATATATGGTTATAATATTATCACGAACTAGCCATTATGAATATAATTAACCACATTTTGAATTTTATAACATTATTATTCATCTTATAAATTTTTTAAAACATTTTATGTGGACAAAATAAATTTTTCGGGTAAAATAAGTATTTTTCAAAAAATGCAGTTTTCCGCCTTTTGATGGAACACCCACTTAATATCTAGTTTTTTGATATGTTTATAAGTTAAATTTTAAAAAATAAAATTATTCTTTGGAATAAGGATATAAAATTTTACCTTGGATAAAATGTTCATGTTATTCTGATAACTTTCATATTTTAATGAATAGTAAAAACAAGCTATATTTTAATTAAAAACAACTTTTTTCATCGTAATAATTTATGTGGTTAAATTATAATATTGAATGGTCTTAAAGTATAAATAGAATATGTTTTTACCATTTAATATAATGTATGTCATTAACATTGATTTTACCTTGAATTCGTAGGTTAAATCAATTCAATCTTTTGTAATGTTTTCAAAAAAACCCGTTTTCTTTCGACAACGAGATTAAATTTAATTTCATTTCTGAAACTTATGTGTATTGAATTTGGAAAAATGGATTTCATATTTGGAATCAGTGGGTCCAAATTATATTAATATACTATGTTTTATTTTTGGGCATTATGAATAGTAACTACGATAAATTTTATTTACCATAGTTAAAGGTAAATCAGGTAATTAAGGGTAAATATAAGATTATAAAATTACCATAACACTGGACAAAATCCTATTGGATGACTAAAAGTAGACCCATATCACCTAAGGGTCGGATTAATATCATTTAAGGGACTTTTTTCTATGAAAATAACTTAATTATTATTAAAACCAAAGAAAGTGACAACATGTCACTCTATTAAATATTATAAGTATATTAATTTTAATTTAGTGATAAACATCATGAAACTTCAAACATGAATAGTCTCCAGAAAGATAATGAAATTATCTACATCATATGAATTTATTTATAATTTTTAGGGATTAAATAATTATCATTAATTGTGACACAATAGTGATGCAGAAATTGTTTATCTAGTGAAAAATCAAAAATATGGTTTTTATTAATCTAATAGTGACCATAAAAGGCACAAAACCCTGACCAAAACTTATTGGTAATGTAAATATAAAACATAAGCATCCAATGGTAGAATATTTGTCCATTTGGATCCTTATAAAAGCTATTATGACACTTATATTATTTTATTTTAAATGATGCCAAAGTTGTCTCCTTCATAATTTAATAAATATAACAATTTAAATATTGTGATTTTAAGATGATAAATTAGAGTAAAAGTATTATTGTGACATTTAATAGATTTATCTTTATCATAGGAGTTTATTTTTAATTTTTATGAAACAAATAAGTATATTAAATAATTATACAAAAATGATGTAGTAATTATTTTATTAAGAGATAAACCAAATAAATGGTTTTAAAAATAATAAAATAAATATTATATGCACTATTTAATGTGCTCCACTAATTTTCTAGATACATATGACCTTTTATTAATCTATTAAGGCTTTTAGTTTGAACATATATTCTGTATATATTATATTTAAATTCAAATAAATGAATAGTGTCAAAATTGACACTATTGTTATTTTATAAAAATAACATATTGTAAAATTGTTTAAAAATCACAAAAATATTTACAAATTATAAATTTAAATTCATATAGTAGAAGATGTTATAAAGTATCCAATTATGGACAATTCACAACAAATAAGTAATTATTTTTTATAATTTAAAATTTAGAATGTTATTACCACAAATAAAATTAAATTGATTAAACAAGGATAAATCAAGTTGATAATGTTTAAAATAAATTCCTAACATGTCTAAATTTCATTTTTTGATGCAATTACAACCCTAGATCATCTAATATTCGAATATGTGTCATTTTTGGTGGTTTTTAAGTGGGTTTAGATTTATTATAAATTAATATTTTTAAGATCTCCAAAGGTGCCCCTCTCCTCCCTTATAAAAGGGCACCTCCTCCCTCTCATATTTACACCACTTTGAGCCTTCAAGATCGGCCAAACCCTGCCAAATTCTCTTCTCCACTTCCCTAGAAACATCTTAGAGGTCCTGGTCTTCTTCAAAGACCAATTCTAATGCCCTAAGAGGAGGTCTCAAAGAGGCGCTTCAAAGAAGAGGAGGTTCAGATACGTACGAAGCATATCAGACCTAAGGATTAAAAGAAAGGTTTTAGGTAAGGAAAAAAAGTGGGAGATATTTATGGGAGATTTTGAAGATCTTTCACCATGATTAGAATATTACATTCCATGTTTCCAAAGACACTAAACTATTATGGTCCTTGTGTGTCTGTTTTTGTTATGTATTAAGTATTCCGCAAAAGTAATGTAATGTCTATGTACGTCAAGCTTCGAGTCTCTACATTCATCTCATGGAGTAAAAACATGGTAATATCAGAGATGGAAGATTATAATAATTGAACCACAAATAGGAATTCCTTATGTTTTAGTTTCATACGAAATTCATATCCGTTAATATGTGTGATGGTCCTTATACTTTATAATTATTATTATATAATATTTAAACTCCAAAACTTTGATGTATTTTGTAAACAAAGATTAAACAGTTGATGGGGAAGTTGGATAAAATGGGTGAGTCACAAGGGATGTGTTATTAATGAATAAGTCAAATAAGTATTTCTCCCTTATATCATTATGGAAGTTGATATCTGAAACCATTTACTGGAATGAAATAATCAAATTAAATTTCATATCCATGGTGCAATGACATGTTTATTTTAGAGAGTCAAAGAAAGATGTATCAGGAGTATTGGTTGGTGATATGGATATGAATCTGACTTGAAATGATATTGTTATAAAGGGAATATATTACATAGTGAGTGTTTTTATGTAGTTGTCAATGTTGAAACATTAAGTTATTTTTCTTGTGTTCCTTGACCTGTTGCTAGATATTAGTCTTACACTTTCTGAAATCACACATAATCCAATGAGAATGAATCTTAGAGGGTCACACACAATGTGTTTCCATTAATCTCGATTAAATTATATTTTAATTTATATAATGGAATTATTATTATTCTCCATATAGAGGAATAATAGTATTCATGTTTTATTGATCACAAATATTGATAATGAAATAAATGATTTATTTATTTGATTATTTTAATATTTGATAAATATTTATCCATTGGATTGTGAATAAAATATTTATCTTATTTATTTATGAATAAAATATGTAATTAAATACATATTTGGTTCTTCAATAATTTTCAAAGAATTGGAGTAGTCTAAGATCATGTCTGTAAATGAATATTAATTTACAAGATAGTAAATAATATTTATCATTTTGTAAGTTAACACATTCCATGAAATAAGAATATTATTATTATTATGTGGTATGTGGTTTAATAGTGATTACAATATTATTTAAGGACTGGTACTCAGTTAAATATTATTTTAAACTAGACAGTGGTTCTATAAATATGTGGTTATGTCTATTGTGTTTTTTTAATTTGATATAAATGTTCTCTATAACTGAATTATCTCTCCACTCTTCCCCTCAATATTGGAAAGCACTGTAGAGATTTCTTCATGCTTGAAGAAACCAGAGGTGAAAAACATGATCAATGAAAGAAAATTGATTCACTACGCTAGCACCTAGAGAGTAACTGTTGTCGTTTAGTGATCAAAGGAGAACATGTGGATCATCAATAATGAGATTCTACACTTGGATCCACCTAATTAAAAAATGAAAATCCAATATGGGGTTTTTTGAACCATCCAAAAATTATCTATAGAGAAAGATCCTCTGAATGAGTATTCATTTGTTCTATTTATCAATCAATTATGTATTAATTTAAAAGGAAATATCCTCTCTTTTGGTTCTACACAATTATAAATTGAAATAATTTTTGATTTATCATTTACCCAAGGCACATCCACTATGCTCAGAACCATCCCCAATGACTGAATTATACTAAATAATGGTAGATGAATTTTCCAAATTAATAGTTTGTGTGAAGTTCATAGGGACAAATATTATATTACAAGATAAATGAAGCCTAATGTTATGAATTCATGGATTGTATTTCTTTTTGGAGGTTACCGAATTGAGTCCATCAGGTGATGGTCAATTTGACCATGGTTTGTACAATAGTGATTCTTTACCTATGATAAAATTAATGTTCATAGAAATATTTTTATTCATCAATGAATGTATATGTTCAAAGTTTCATAGTTTGTAGTACCTAAAATAGGGAAATATCTAGTATTTACTGATTTTCCCTTTGATATATTTTTATGGAGTTTTATCTAATAAACATTTATGATTTATTATAATAAGGAAATATGAATGTTATCCTAAAATAGAAAGATGTATAAAGACTAAAATAAATATTTAGTTTTATCTGATGGAAAATTTAAAAAGTAATACTGATAAGGGGATTAGAATGTTCATTATTCAAATATGGTGGTTTGTCAGAGGAGACACCAGGTTGTATTTTTCATGTCAGAATAATAGGTCAAAGAACCATTATATGGATGAACATTAGTGAAAGGATCATAATGTTATTACAAAGATGATTCAAAGATTAACAAAACAAGCACTACATGATGATTGGGATAAGGTATGGTGAATCAATGAATAGTTTTCATGTCATTGGATAATAAAAGTAATATGAAAAAAATGTGAGCTCATCGATCAAAGAAATTATATTGAGAGAATAATTATAATAATACATAAGTTCATTAGACAGATTGAATCGGTTGAATTAGTTTGAGTGGTGATTTACGGGATGAAAAAACATCAAATTCATTATATAGGGTAATAGTCCTTGGAAAGAGTTCTCAATGAATTCATTAGGAAAACATATAATGGATTAAGTATTGAGTATATTTATAATATTTTTCATTTCCCTATCATAGTGATGGTGATATGATCTTTAAAATTGTTTTATTGATATTAGATAATGATCTTTCAATAAGTTACTTGATATTGAGGTTATGGATTTTGGAGAAGGATGAAAATAGTGGAATTTAAATTAAGATTAAATAATAATAATAAATAATTGAGATTCGTCCAATGAATCCATAATTAGTGGGAAGTTCAAATGTAAAATTTTATTTGAGTGGGAAAAAAGTTATGTTTCTTTCCTCTTTCCCTTGAGGTTTTATAATATAAATTGGAGTACATACTAAAAATAATAAAACCACATGTAATTCTTGGTAAAGAAAAGTAATAAGGATTAAAAATAAACCTCAAGTTCCAAGCAAGGTTAAATTTGGTCAAATAAGAACTACTATAAAGTGGTACCAATCAGAGCTGTAACAAGAAGTGTTTCAGATTAGAGGCATAAAATAGGGGTTTGTTGGTCATAGGTACAACATGAAGAGGTTTATAAAACTGAGGTACTAATCATAGGGTAATTAACTCAAGTAACTCAAGATAGAGGAATACTATGGAGATTTTGAGGTATAATGTTTAAAGGAACCGTAGATATATTCTTACTGAAGAAATGTTGAGGTGAAAAGGAATGAGTCATATCGGATAAAGGAAGAGGTACACTAGATAATGAAACAATAGATGGAGTAATCATACAGAGCTTTTCCAGGTGTTTTTTCATATTCCACTTATATGTTTTTAAATTATGTTGGATTGAAATATAAGGAATGTTTTTAACTATATGAAGTTAGAACAATATCATATCGAGATATATATGGATATTTTTAGTAGATATATCAATTGTTGGATATAATACAAATACCCCTAAATTGTAATTGATGAAAATATTATTGGTGAATGAATCCAAGGACTGAAGGGAGTCAACAATTCATGGATTAAGGTTCTCATAGTATGGAAAAACCTTACAAAAATACATGTATCCCATTTTCCTTATATCATATTTACAAAATAAGGGTAAAGAAGTGATGATGAATTTATAAGTATCCATATATCGTAATGGATAATATAGGTTTGGTCAAAATAAATTAAGAAAGAGTTTAAGTTGTATATAATTGATAAAACTTGGTAACCACTAATTCAACCCCTATCCATGGTGTCTCCATGATTCACTGATGAATCTCATTTGGTATCAAATGGAATGTTTCATCTTTTTGGTTCTATAAGATTTTTTTCCTAGATCTATTTAATTATTTAAATTAAATTTATATTTCCAGAAGTGGATGAATTTTTTTCTATGGTTAATAAGAAAGCTCATCATAAGCTAAAAAATATATAAATTATCTCAGATAGCAAAAAAATGGATGTTTGAAAAAAAATAGAAAAAATAATAAGAAAGAATCTTAGAAGTACTAGAAGTTATAATATTAAAAGAAATAAAAGGAAGAACAACCCTACATGAAGTTATACTTTCGGGTAAGAAATAATGTGAATCTAAGAATAACAATACTTTAAATTAATATTAATCATGATGTTAGGAATTTGAATCAATTTTAAGTATTTAATATTAATTTTAAGAAATCATATATTACATGAAAAATTTCCCTATCAAAGTTATTATATATATAAAATTATATATATAGAAAATTGGAGTAAATTTCATAGATGAAATTGAAACCTGATGACACTAAGAAAGAATAAGAAAAAAAAAGAATGTAAATATCTTACTAAACTCATTGAAGGAAAGGAAGAAACCATGTTATGTTCTTATTAAAAATAAAACATTGTTGAGGAAATATTGTATAGATGTTTATGTGAGAATTATATTTATATATATGTTCTTAAAGAATGATTCCATGAATTTGGATCTACTATTAATGGAAATAAATCTAATTTAGTTGATAAATCTAGAAGAATTAATGATCGTGAATAATCACTACAATAGGAGAGTAAAATGTGTAAATACAGTTTTTATGAAGAAACACATTTTGGACACCTTCACCAAACCCAACGTCCTTAGGGAATAATCAGATGTTATCTATGAAGAAATGTTTTATTTTTTTAGAAGAATCAATATATAGGAATTAATGGGGAAAAATGTGATTACAAATATTTTTAAATAAAATATCTATAAACTAGCAAGCACTCAGAAGGAAAATATCGAGGCTAAGAATGGTCAACTTTAGATTAATTAAAATCTAGTAAAGGAATTTGAACTATTGCTAAAATAGGAGTTATAGGTTCATGAGGGAAAATTTAAAAGTTATAAGTTGTATGTGAAGATATACTATGTATTCTTGAAGATAAAAATAACAATTTAAATGAAAAATTCATCAAGAAAGTGGTCAGATTTAGAAACATAGAAGATACTCAAGATGAATTATCACATAATAATAAGATAAGACACTCTTCCAAAGTTTCTAGGGAAAGTATTTCTTTAGGTAATAAAATATAAAACATTAGGAAGAATGTAAAATAATGTAAAGCATCATGTTATGACAATATTAATAAAATAGTAACCCTATTTTCTTATCAATATGTTATCACTAACTAATACAATCTTAGTCCAATTTAAAATTCAAGAAAAATATGGTGAAGAATTGTGATAAAACCAAATATTATAAGAACATGGAAATTAGAAAAGGAAATTGAAAAAGTTACTCTAGAGATGTCCCAAAGAAAAATGTTTTTATTAGATAAAAAAATAAAAAATGTCAAGGATTATTGGTCACTATTGGTGTTATGGAAATTTTAGGCACATGGATATAAATTACTCGCATAAAATACCAAGTTATAAAGAAAAATGAATTAAAATTTTAGGGGGGGGAGAAAATATAATGGGATTAGAACCTCAACTATGTTTTATCAGCCATCACTAGGGAATAAATATATGATGACATTGAACAGATTTAGATATATTGAATATTTGTGTTAATGTTGTAAATTGAATGGTTACGGCGAAGAAAAGTAATAGTTTGTTTCTACCAAGCACAACACAAGTACTCATAATGTAAAGAGGACATAAAATAATAAATAAAAATGTAATGAAGATAGATTTTAAATCTACCTTGGGATGAAAAAAGAAAAAAAGATTATTTCACGTAGGATGAATGTTTCAAAATATTTCATACCCATCAAATGATGCAACTTCTACAGAAGAAAATAGCACTTCATGAATTTTTTTAAACAAGCCATGAATGTTCAATATAACAAAAGGAATCTTAATCAACAAATTCAATCAATCCAAGAATACCATAAACGTATCCGAATGTTTGAATACATTTCTAATGAATAAGTTGAGGAACACTAGAATTTACCTTGAAATAGTAATCTTATATAAACTAAGAAGAAACATAGAATATGTTAGTTGGATTTCAAAACTATTAAATACTTAATAAAAATGTTACCATTTTAAGAGAAGTTTATAAAAAATAATGGAAAGGATTTTTAAGGAAAAATCTACGATGTAAGTAAAGTATAGAACAATAACAAAGTTAAATATATTCTAATGGTTTGAATGGTAAAATTACCAGAATTATAGGATGAAATAAGGTGGTTAGAAGAATAAGGAATTAATAAAAGTTATTATTACTCATTATATAATGTTAAAGAGACTCCACCTAAAAATATTTTATGGAAAAATGTTAAAAATAAACTCATACCTCATAATATGTCTACTGATCGGTAAAACAAAGGGGAAATCATGGGGAATATTAGGGTTATAGAAAAGTGAGTTTCATATTTTGAAAATTGTTATGGATCTATGTCTCTATTTTATAAATAAAATAATTATCCACCTTATTCTATCATTTGTTTCAAAAATCATTCAATGTGAAATAGGAATGGATGTGATGATATTCATGGGGATAATTGAAGTTGAATATGGAGTTGATTTTTCTAGAATATTTATAATTCAATTAAGACCATAATTAAAGTAATCCAATGTGTTCCAAATTTGGATACTAAAAAATGGAATATTTAATGACTCTATCATCATTAATGTATTCTTTCTAAACTTCAACTATAATAATAAAAAATAATGCACAAATGTAAAACAAAAGAAAGTATTTTTTATGAAACTTTTTTTATTATCTTGTAAAATGAGGAAAAACATCTCATGTTTTAACCTGAATTTTTTTGATATATTCATTCAGATGGATAAATTAATTTTAGTTGAATAAAAAATAGATAATTTTTTCCCTAAATGATTTTTTGAAAAGTTAGCATCACTTGAAAAAATTTTATGGAAAACCATAATGTCTGAGTTCATCACTATAGATTTATACTTCAAGAATGGTTAAAATAGACATATAGTTGTTTTATTTATTTATTTATTTATTTAAGGAATGATATTCTTACTTTTGACAAGAATTTATGTGTTTATATGTGGCGGGGAAGAATAAAAATTTTAAAAAAATATCCTCTATCACCATAAGATTTCATAAAAGGGGGATTAAAAATCAGATCATTATATAGGAGATAAAAAATATTAGCCCACTTAATGTTATCTGAATAAGAACCCATTAAATAAATTATCAATATGTTGGAGAATAATATCCTTGAATTTAGAAATAATTTGGTTTTGAAAAAAATATAATGTGTTTTGGGGATTGAAATTCCTACAAAATAATGTTGTTGATATATTGTAAATGATTTCAAAAGTTTTTTGTAATGTTATTGATGAAGGTAATGGTAAATATCACATAGTTAAAGGATCAAATGATATATTTATAGTATAGTTATGCTGAAAAATATTAGAGAAAATTTAAATATATATAATAACTATCCATGTCATGGGAAGTTGAATAAGTAAGTATCAGAAGATAAGAATACTGAAGAAGTCTGTTGAAGGAAGTTAGCTCGAAGGGAAAACCATAATATGTTCAAAGAGGAAAATTGATTTACTTGAGACCTTCTCTATTGAAGATAAGAAATTATCAGTATGCATTTATTATAAAGGTTAAGAAACTTTCCTAATGAGTTAAAAAATAAGGATAAGAATATCTACCTATATAGTTATATGATGTTATTCTATTCTAGACTTTAAAAATGTCATGAAGATTATTATGAAACAAGATGAAGTTATATACTTTCTTACAAGGGTAGAGAAACAAAATAGTCATACAAGATAGAATGAGCATAATGTTACTATAAAAACCAAGGAAATTGTTACTAGATAGAGAACAATAAAAATTCCACATTGAAGTGTTTATAGGAACATGTACAAAGGATGAGATGTACTTCCTGTAAGAAGTCCAATGAACCAAATCTACCACAAAATCCTTGGATGTTTTTACCTATAAAGACCCATACTATTCATACATAAATATCACATATTATTATATTAATATTCAATATATAACATCAGGATCCATTCCAGAACTGTAAAGTCATAGTGTCTTTCAAAACATGTATACATAAACCACTGATTCTTAAAATAACAAAATTATATCCATCTTATTTCTTAATAATTATCACCCTTCTTAGACACATCATACATAATTTTTTTTTCATACCCAATGGAAAATATGAAATAATAAATCGTGAGATCATATGCCTAGTAAGGGTAGACAAGAGAGATATCGATTATCATTTAAACATAACATGAGGCCAATTGGTATGATAACATTAAGTTTTAACATTTAAAATCATAAAACAATTCTTACATTATAAACATGAGTTATGGCATAAAACATGGAATTTCATAAGATATGAATCATAATGGGATCAAAGAACATGATCCATGATAACGTAACATTGGCATAATATCATGTCATAAAAGAGTGGAACAATTTTCAGAATAATAATAATCGTAAAAAATTAATTTCAATGATACACAACAATTTATGTATAAAATGATAGTATTTGTGTATCCGACCATTTACTAACACTAGGATTCATATTACCTCCAGTGTACACTCTTTCGGGATTTAGATAACCTCAGGTGTACCCAATTAATTTTGGACATGAGATAACATCCTTTGTACCCTTTGAGATAAAAATAATTTATCATGACCCAATTAATTATAGGGATATATAATTCCAGTTCCAACCCTGACATAATCATAAATGCATTCATATTTATTCCCCATGATCATAAAAACATTCATCATAAATTATCTTGTGGAAATAAAAATGGGTTTTATTGATATTTCATAATAATAACCATAAAAAATATGGGTAAATAATAAATATGGTATTATAGTATCACATCCCCCTTAAATCATAAGAAAATACAAAGTATGTAATCATATATGAAAATTTCATTTGAATGATCAATAGAATATTTCATGAGGAAAATATACATGTAATTTTTAAAAAACATATTTAAATATAAAAATTTACCAAATATTATAGAACAAATATTATTTGAAAAAAAACTCAAAAATTATAAAGTTATATTCAAATAATTTAGTGTTCTTGATGGTGAGAAATTATTTTCATGTTATATATATTAAAATAAATACACCATTCATATTTTCAATAAAAAGTTAAAATTACCTCATTCAGAAAAAAGAGGATTTCTTTTAAAACATTTAAAAAATTCAGAACAGGGGGTAAAAATGCTTAACTAAATAATTTTATTATTGTAAAATAATTCTTGAAAATATTTTTAGAAAATTTGGACATAGAAGATAAAGTATTTTTGACCAAAGAGGTATATAAATTTAATTTTCCCTAAAACTGTTTTTTGGTATCTTGAGTACATAAAGTGAGGAAAATGAAATTAAAAAATTTATTCAAAATAAATAACCATTGGATGAGTAAATTTAAGGAATTTATCATTAAATGATCATATAATTTCTTTTAATGTACATTCAAGCATAAATAATTCCAATTATAATGAGATTGAAACATAAATCTCATACCACATGTTGGACTTTCTTGGATGGATATATTACCTCATGTATAATTAATTTATATTAATTATACATATATAAAAGTGTTATGTACATACATATAATATAATTTATGACCCAATTATAATAATTAAACACCCATTTATTAATAATTTATTTTTAAAATTATCATTTCATGGTGTTAACTGTTTCATTAGTCATGAGAATTTGTGTTTGGTAGATTCAGTCCTTGTACTTTGATCCTTGTTACATCATCTATAGAGATATATTTTATATATTATTATCATATATATATTGATTACATAAATATTTATAATCTTACATAAAATTCATAGATAGAAAAATAAATGACATCATTCATGGAGATAATAGACCGTACGTATGCATGAAGGGTATTTTCACTATTTGACATATGGAATGAAAGGTGGTAAATAATAATTAAAATTTATAGAATTGTTATTATATCATATATATATAATATATATCCACTAAATCCATCCTTATTAGCATACATGTACATAATAAATTAAAAACGAATCACAATATTTTGTGGAGGTGGTAGTCCAAACGTACACAAGAGAAACATTATCATTTTCTAACAGATTGGAAGGTAAGAAGGTAGGTATGATACAATAATTACAGAATCACAATAATGTCATAAATATATTTAATAAAAATTAAAACCATCATAATATTAATACACTAATGTCTTTGATGTAAAATGAATTTTACCACTACGTGGATGTGTTAATCCACAAATACACACGAGCGATAATTTCATTTCCTATTTGACAGAAAATAGAGTACACGGTGTTGGTTTCAAGATAATGATAAAATTACAGTATATTTAGGATACATATGATTTTATTTTATGTTTAATAACATATATTTATAGGTGGTATAAGAATAAATAAATTGAAATCGGTCGAGTAAGATGATTTTATCTTCTTTAAGAGACATCCTTCAGATCCTTTCAGAAGGACCCTTGGAATTGTATTTTAAGAACAACAGAACATCTTAATTGTTTATTGGGTTGTTTAAAATATAATTTTACAGGGTCTAGTACTGATATATAGATCATAGTGATGTAAATAAAATAGTGAATATATTCCCTTTTAAAAAAGAGGGAAAACACACGCTTGAAATTACTACAAAGATTAAAATATAATTATTTAATTCTCAATAAAAATGATTCAAAATCACATGATATTAAATTAAAAATAATCTAAAGTATAAATATCAACATCCAAGGAAATTAATATAGGATTTTTTTTCATTATAAACTTTATCATTTGGGTTAACCCCTTTGTAAACCGATTTTAATATTAACCATGGTGATGTATTTTTTAATGTTAAATGGTTATAATTTTGAATATTATCTTAAAATTAGATCAAAAATTTCCATGGGATGAAGTTTCCATTCATTTATAATCCAAATGTTCGTTCATTAACATTTTTATAATTTTAGAGTATTGAATAAAATATTTTTAACAAAAAATATCGATAATTTTATTTTTGAGGCTACTCATTTAATTTTACTTTAAAGACAACATGATAATAAAGGAATTAGAATATAAAACTATTAAACATTCTCAATATGTTATATTTATCTATAAAATACATGTAACACAACAATTCACAAAAAAATTATTACTTTTAACATTTTAATATTATTTATTTTATTATTATACTAATTGTATAAATAATGTGTTGGTGTTGAATAATTATTTAAGGAAATTTTTACCAATAAAAATTTCAAACAAATTTATATAATACAAAATTATTAATATTTATAATAAACATTTAAAGTTGATATTATCATATTTTATCTTTAAAATAAAAATTTAGTGTTATTAAATTCAAAATATTGATATTTTTTTATTATCCATTTCATAAAATAATATAAAGGATACAATCAATGAAAAATAGAACTTGTGGCCATGAGTTAAATACATTGAGAAAATTAGAAGTACGACACCCAAGAAATATTATAAACTTTTTTTACAAAATTATAAATCCTTAACCCAATGTTTTATCCTTGTTTTATCCTCATCGAGGTGACTAAACTTTACAAAGGATGATATCCATAATGACCAAAAATAAAAAGGGCGTATTTAAAAAATCTTAATATTTTGAATCCAAATATGGGATCCATTTTTTGATATAATTTTCTATAATTTTTACATATTCATTTTAAATTATGTGTGAAAAACATGATGAAAATCATTTTTTAGAAAAATTAAATTTTACGAATAAAATTGGATTTATTATTATAAAAAACCTAGAAAAATTTTATATGAATGATAAAAACGTAATTGAATATATAATATTTAAATTTAATTAAAATCATTCACTAATAGTGATTACATTAATTTTTTAATAAAAAAACACATTGTGTTCATTTAAATCGTTTTTTAGAAAACCCCTCTTTTACTTTCAATTTTTTTATTTTCCTTTATAATAATTTTTTAACCAATGAATTTATTTTATACTTGTGTAAATAGTAATTTTTTTATAATTTATTTAGTCTTATTCATACCTTCAAATCTAGATACTAGACATTAATAGTCCCATTAATTAATAATATTTTAAAAATATATCATAGTTTTTTTAAACTCAATGGTCCATGTGAAGAAAACCATCAAAGAAATAAAATTTATTTATTGAGAAATAAATTATAAAATCATATGGTGTTATATTATTCCCCCTTAAAATTAGTTTTAGCCACGAAATTTCATCCATATGATATAAAAAAACAAACATATCTCTATTTAATCACATCCTCTGGTTTCTAAGAAGCTTTATAAAATTTATGATTCATCCAGTGAAATTTAACCAGGTGAGTTGGAATTTTCCAAAGAACATTATCTCTATAATTGAATATTTATACTATTTATTCTTTAATAGATATAACATGTTCAATTTTTATAACCACATAGATTAGTACTTGTGTTGTATCAAGTATGTATCCTTTTGGATAGATTCATAGAACACATCATAAACATGAGAGAGGTTTGGTCGAAGCACTAAGTGATAAGATACTTCCCCTACTCAATTAAAAATATAAAACTGTTCAATATACCCATGGATCAAATTTACTTTCTTTATAGGACTCATAATATTCTTAAATATATAAATTCACAAAAATATCCTCTAACCAAATTTTAATTCTAGATTTCACCGATGATTGTAAACATATCATTTCTGTCGACTCTAAGATGACTTGACATGCTGATGAATGTCTATGAATTTCTCTACTATTTAGTCATCTATCATAGTTCCCAATATATCTCCCTCTCCCAAATCATCTCAATACGTTTTATTTATATAATTATTTCTATGTAGGTATTTATAATGAGCATTTTTAATTGTTTAGTGAAATAAATTGTTGTAAAAAAAACTATAATAGAGGAAGTTATTGATCCTAGTAACCATTTAAATTTAGAGAAAAATATCTCAATATATCCTTTAGGGTCAGAATTGTTCCCTTAGACTGACCATTTGTTTGAGGATGATAAGTTGTACTAAAACTCAACTCTATATCAAATGCTTCATGGAATTTTTTCTAGAACATTAAGATAAAACATATATCCACATAAAATAAAATATAATGTGGTACACCATGAATCCTTAACAATTATTTTTTTTTATATTTTGAAAATACAACTAATATAGAAATATTATTTGATAAAAATTATGTGTGTTGACTTCATATGGTGGTTGACGACAACCAAATTAACATGATATATTTTAGATGTTTTGGGGAGTCTAATGAAAAAATACATGGTGTTGTCTTCCCATATTCTCTTAGAGCGCATAATGATTGTAAAATCACCTTAAAAAATATCTCACGGCCCAAAACTTTTAACATACCAATCACAGATATACATAATATTGAATATATCTCTTCATAAAGTTCTACCAGAAACACTAATTCATATCACTATACATCTTCGTACTATCATAGTGAATGGAGAAAAATGAACTATAAGAATTTTCCAATAGCCCTATCTTCAAATCTGGAATGTATTAAACATATAACATATTCTTGAACCTTATCATTCGATCAAAATCAATATTCATAAGAATATTTCTGACCTTTTATTTTCAATTCCACATCTTCTTTATTGACCTCTTTAATCCTAAT
The DNA here is from genome assembly GCA_963277665.1 of Viscum album. NCBI lineage: Eukaryota > Viridiplantae > Streptophyta > Magnoliopsida > Santalales > Viscaceae > Viscum > Viscum album. The sequence continues at coordinate 1,155,214,835 of OY728122.1, read as the reverse complement.
AGGGATAGGTGATTAAACACTCATTTGAGTAAGATAATATTTCTCCACATCCTTAGAGATTTCTAGATATATCCTTTTTAAATACCGAAACAATGGTTATTTATTAATCCCTATAATAGATATTATATAATGATCCTTTCAACTCAAAATCATCAACTACCTTGTATTATTTCCTCAGGTGGTAATGTATTGAGTAGTCATAATCATTAATCAAATCCAACCATCTTCATTATAACATATTAATATATTATTAATTAAAATTATACTTTCAAAGTTTATGATCATTATATATATCAAAACATTCTCTATAAATGTAATTCCTTCATATATTTAATGCAAAAATTACTACATCTAACTCTAACTCATGAGTTGGGTAATTTTTCACCTGAACCTTAAATTGGTGTGAGGTATATGCTTTCACCATATCATCTTGAAAGAGTATAAATCCCAATCCATTATTTCTTATATAACCATAGATCACAAACCCTTTTAAATGTTGTGAATATTAATAATTAGTGTAATTATGAATCTTCTCTTTAGTTCCTTAAAATTGTCTTCACATTCTCCTTTTCAAAAGAATGGGGATTATTTACATGTTAATTTTTTAACTATATTAGATAGCCATGAGAAATTCTACACAAAGTGTCAATAAAATCAAGAAAATTGAAGAAAAATACAGATCACTATCAGAGTGGTTGTTTTTGGTACAATGTTAAATAAATTACATATTTGATGGATCTACTAATATAACACAACTTGATATTATATGGCCCAAAAATTACATTTTGATAAAAAATTCAAAAATTTTAAATTTTTCATAAAACTTATCCTTACTTAGGGTATTCAATAAAATATTTAAGGTATCATCATGTTCTTTGTTTATAAATGAATATATATGAATATTGTATATAAATACAATCACAAACTGATCAAGGTAACGTCTAAAGACTGTATTTATTAAATACATGAAGATTGTTGGGTCATTAGTAATACTAAATGAAATCACTAGAATTTCATAGTTTATACAAATTATATGTAATTCCCTAGTGGTTATATCATTATTCTTGACCCTCAATTGACGATATTCATAATGATAGTCAATCTCGGAAAAGTATTATGCTCAGTGAAGTTGATCAAACAAGTCAGTAATAAAGGGTAGATATTAATTTATCATAATATCAATCTTGTTAAGTTATTGATAATTAATTCAGAGTCTTATTGATCCATATATCTTCTTAAAAATATATAATAAGATCACCATGAGTTTAAATTATTAGAGAAATGTATCTCATGTCAAGAATCCCCTTAAGTTACTTCTTTAATTCTGATATCTCAATCATGGAAACTTTATATAGAGTATTTGAAATATATTTAACATGAGATATGAGTAATATTTAAAACTAAACATCATTATTATGTTGAAGAATTATAAAATATTCTATAAATAAATCAAATACTATTAAACAATAAGAATATATTTAATACTCAGTTTTTCTCCAATAATCTGAGATAATACCCTGTTTGAATAGGAATCAAGATACCTAAAATGTATGCTATTTAAATCGAAAGTTCAGATTTTACATCAAATTGATATATGAATAGTGGTTGGTTCAAAATATAAAAGGTGAAATTCCTTCATCAATAATTAATTTGGGATTTATATAAATAAATCCAATCCATTACTAAGATAACATCAAATTCAATTGGAGGGAGAATAATGAGATTTGTAGGAAGTGCATTCCCACAAACATCAACTCAAGAGGAATCATAAAATTTTTAGGTGATCATCATTACATCAGGGGATTCCAATGTTTACTCATTATTTAATCATTATGGTAGTATTTATATACCCTTATAAATTTAATCATATATAAAATAGTGGGTATATCAAAAATCAAATAAGAAATATGTAGCTCTAGAGTGGATATTATGTATACCATTAACACTATATTTATCATACCCCTTATCAAATGTTGTGATCACATGATGTTTCACCATATCTCTTGGATTAATATGATCCAGATTTGAATCATCACTATTGACCTTCATGTTTGATAACTAGTTAGAATAATTCCCAAACTCCTTGATTTTGAAACACTAATGTGCTGATTTTTCATTCTGAGGGTATTTTCATCCATAAATGGATAACTTCTTCCCATAACATTGAAACTTTATTTACTGATAAAATTACTTTACCCACCTAAATAATTTAAATTTACTATTAATAAAATATCTTTTATGTCTCCTTACACACATCGAGCATAATAATGGGCTCATCTTCTTCCAAGTATGGTTTTTATTATTAGTATTTATTTAAAATTACAACATTATTTTTTACCAAAAAATATATATTGATGGGTTACTCCAATATCAATTTCTACCTTGGTAGCTCATCTAATGATTTCTTCATAACTAATTGAGTGCATTATAGATAAAACCCTTCATAGACATGATTTTATGAAACTGAAAAATCAATCAATCATGCTTTCGGGTTCAATGACAATAACACAATAACACATTGTTTATCTTATAAATCATTCCTCATATTAACTAATAGATTCATCATACCTCCTCCTTAGATTAAGTAATTCCTTCAACATTTTCATATAAAGGATATAATAAAAGGACTAGAGGAAAAATTACCTTCTAAACTCATTCTACTCAATGATATCAATTTCATCACATTTCCCCATGTTATTGAAAAGACTAAATCATTGATTTACTTAAACTTCTAAATAATTGATAAACAAAATGAATTTTTCCTGATAAAAACATTGGATAATAGAAAATATATTTTCACGTGTATTGATCCATTATTTAGAATCTAGTAGATTAATAGTTCCACTAAAATAAGGTGGATGTTTCTTCATAAAGGACTTAATAGAACATTATTCCCATATTTTCTTATTTCAAATACCATTATGATTCCTATCTTGGTAATGTGGTGTGATCATACAAATTTTATTTTTCATCCAATATCCCATGATATTTGGTTTATCAAGAGAATAAACATTACATTTTCCATCACATTCATCACTAACATGGTTCATTTAGGTTCCATCAATTAAATAAATCCCAAAATAATAGTGTGAGAAATAATTATCATAGTTAGAAACCACATAATCAAAAATAAATAAAATATTGGATGTCTAAATAATGAAAGATTATTTTTAATCTATTCCACCTTGGGTTTATCGAAGGTCACCCATGATGATTGTCTATTCAAATCATTATTGATGGTTTATATTGAAAATGTGAATTTACCCAAATATATCCTCTAGGAGTTTCAAAACAGGTGTGCAATGGGGAAACAATCCCCATTAATTAGAATAATTTAATATATGTTATTGAAAAACACATTATGGGGTTATTATCTCTCAAATAATTTATTCCAAAACCACTTCCACTTGTACTATATAGAAAGAGATGTTTTGCTAAAAACCCATACTCCTTTATTTACTAGATCTTAGGGAATTATACAATACATAGGATTACCCTACAAGTTATTGATTAATTCTTCTCATCATTGTTTCCAAGGGTAAAAAAACCTAACTCTCATACCTACTACATCAACCCATACATTTAAAACACTAATATCATGTCACATTAGATTGAAATTCCATATATATCATTATGATTTGTTCCATTACCACAAAGGATTAATGCTATTGGAAACTTTCATACATAATTTTTTTTTCATAAAATATATACATCATCTCTCACTTAGATATTCGTAAAAATCACCAATTGTAGACTCATAATACATAAAATTTTTCTTTATACCATATAGAAAATATGAAATCATAAAGGGTGAGCTTAAATTCGCAGCAGAGGTAAACAATGTAGATGTCAATGATCATTAAAAATAACATGAGAACAATGGGTTTGAGAAAATGAGATTAAAATTTTAAAAATCATAGATATAAACTCATATATCATATACATGAGGCATTTTATAAATTTTGGTAGTTCATAAGATATGAATCATTATACGATATATGAAAATAATCCATGAGAACATAACATTATTATAAGATCATGTCATAAAAGTGTGGAAGAAAGAGCGGCGCAATCATAGTCAAAGAAAACATATGTCAAGGATACCCACCATGATGTTCATAAAATGTTAGTACTATGATAAATGTATGTGAACCTACTTTAGAATTAAGATAACCCACAGTGTACCTTCTTTCAGTCATGTGATAACCTCCCATTTACCCTCATTTTGTTAGTCATGGGATAACCACCCATGTAATCTTTGATCTCTTATAATAGTAACTATTTCCTAATCATTTGGAGGGATATATAATTATGTTCCCACCCATCACATCACCATAAATTTATTATCTGTTTTCCAAAATATAAAAAAATCCATCATAACATTAAATTAGGAAAGAAAAAGTTTTGAATGGAATTTCATCATCATAGCCATAAAAAATATAAAAAATAATTAATATGCTATCGTTTGATTATATCTATAGTAAATAATGAGTAACAACTAAGGATTTTTTCATCGAAGAAAATTTACTTTAAAAGATAATGGTGAAAATCACCCTTTCGTTTTGTAATCACATTTTAAAATCTAAAAATTTCATAAATATTAAGGAATTTTTTTTTATAAATAAAATTGGAAAATATTATAAAAAATTAAAAGCATTGACTGATCATAATGGAAGGAAATTAAATTCATTACGTATACATGAAAATAATTATTCTTTTCACATTTTCAGTAAAAATTCATAAGTACCTCTGTAATGGCCCGGACCTCTCTGGTCCATTACTTTGTGAAAATGTGGTGTTGGAGGTGTTCCGGGAGGTCAAGGTGACTTATCCCCAACACTTTGCCAAATTTTCAGTTCTATGAACAGTGTTTCCAGTTTTATGAATAGTATTGGTAGGTGAACAATGTTTCTATCGGTGAGGTTCAGTGAACAGTGTTTCTATCAGTGAGGTTCTATCGGTGGACTTCTAATGGTAGACTTGAAAAGTGTTTCCAGAACAGTAACCTTCTAACGGTGACCTTATAACGGTAGACTTGAACAGTGTTTCCAGAACAGTAACCTTATAATGGTGACCTTATAATGGTAGACTTGAATAGTGTTTCCAGAACGGTAACCTTCTAACAGTGACCTTATAACGGTAGAGTTGAACAGTGTTTCCAGAAAGGTAACCTTCTAACAGTGACCTTATAACGGTAGACTTAAACTGTGTTTCCAGAACGGTAACCTTCTAACGGTGACCTTATAATGGTAGACTGGAACAGTGTTTCCAGAACGGTATCCTTATAACGGTGACCTTATAATGGTAGACTTGAACAGTGTTTCCAGAATGGTAACCTTCTAACGGTGACCTTATGACGGTAGACTTGAACAGTGTTTCCAGAATGGTAACCTTCTAACAGTGACCTTCTAACGGTGGACTTGAACAGTGTTCCCAGAACAGTGAGGTCTAATGGTGAGCTTTTCTTTCCTTTTCCAAATTTTGAGTATGTGAACAGTGTTTCCAGCTTCCTACAGTTTCGCCCCTTTGACGTTTCCTTTGACGTAAAATACATTTAAAGCCTTGTTTTAAGGACTATTAAGGCCGATTCAAATGCCATAAATCCTATATTAATTATTCATAAGGCCAGGATGTATTTACTTGGTCAAACCACGTGGGTTAATGTGATCCGTTTTAATGGAGAATTAATCAGATCTTAAACCATCGCCTCGTTAAATCTTCAAAAAGGAACCAGATATAATTCTCCCTTGTTCTTCCTCCTTATTATCTACTATGAGATGCTAGAACCTTTAAATCCTTCATATAGGAGTTTCAAAATCAATCTTTACTCCTAGGATTGGTTCTGCTCTATTTTGATGCAACCGAGCTGTGTCGGTCAATCTTCCAAATAAGGTATATTTTATCGTTGTTCCTTTGGGGATCATCTTCTCTTGTTTCTCCCTTCCATATTATACCATGTAATTTCCAAGATTCTAATGGGTTTTTCTTGGGGTTGGTTGGTACTTTTATATAGGGGCATCCTCTGGTGGATGCATTTGTCATGAGAGGAGGATTGTGACCCGTTGTGTGGATAAAGGACGTCAATAACTCTTCGAGGTTGGGGATTCATGGCTTCTCTAATTGTATATGTGCAATCATAGAATTAGCATGATTTATCCCTTTGGATCACAATGAAATTGGCATAATTAAATACTTGAACCGGATTAAAAGAATTGGTTGATCGCATGTTGTTGCTTTGTACCGTGATAACGGTTTGCCTCATGTTTTGATAGATAGAGTGATATCTATGTTTTCTTTGATTAGTTGTTCATTCTTGATGGAAATTGATAATGAACGTAAAGCTGGAATTATTGTTAATTAATTGGCTAAAGATAAAGAGGCATGTAAATGAATCTGGTTGTTGTCGTTGTTATAGTTGTTCTAATTTGAGGTTAATCAAACTAGGGAAGTAAGCATGGTTATTTAATTGTGATGGCTTACTGATTAGGTATCCTGTAATTTGAACCTACGAATAAAAAATCTGCTAATTCAATATGGATTAAATAACATATTGTGTGATAATTTCTTAAAGGGGGTCTGAGTTACCCTCTTTATTGTTAAAGGGCCAAGAGCCCATTGAGGTGATGTTTGTTTTCCTGCTTCTTGTGATGTAATGTGAGCCTAGTTGGATGTTGTGATATGTGGAGGCATGGGGACTTGTGGTTGTGGAAGTGGATGATGCCTAGGGTGGTGAGATGCATCTGCTTATGCATGTGGGTGTCGTGGAGGACACCAGGGGTGATGGAATGGGATGGATGTGGTTGCTGGATGCTTGTGGATTCTTTGAATGTTTATCTGATTTGATTTTCCCCACTACTCAAGGCAGCTGGTCTTGCTTACCCTTCTTCCGAAGGAGGCAAAGACGCACAAGGTATTCCACGTGCTTTCCGTGTTTAGCTTCTCGAGGGAGAATGGGTCTATGCACTTTCTATATGCAGAAAAGACTCAACGAGTAGTATATCTACTCACCGTGTTGAGACTCCTTTGTGTTTAGTATCATAGGATTATTTTCTAGAATGCCTGGGAATATGGGAAAGTAATTTTGTAATGAAAGTTTGATTAAATGGTGATAATCCACAGGGATGGAGATACTAGAATTTAAATGTGATGTGAATCTTAAAAGGAGCAGTTGATTTTGAATGTGATACCAATTAAGTTTAATGTGGAATTGTTCATGGTTAATTAATGTTTAAAGAATTCATTAACATACAGTGGAAATGATAAAATGAGAATGGAGTAATCTAATAAAGATCTTCAAATGTTTGTGTGCTTATAGGATACCTAGTCTTAGAAGTAGCATCCTGGATTCTGAGAGATGTTAGCTGCAGTTGTATCTAAGACTAGGTAATACCCATAGTGTGGATGTGAGTTATATATATATTCTGTACTTTTTGTGTTTCTATATGCTACTCCACCTTGTCGGTAAGGGCAACTGACACCCCGGGGATTCTGAGCCCTGGGGGGTGTTTTCCCCAACATTTTGATGGGAGGTTGAATGGATGACTACCCCCTTTGAACCAGCTCTCTTCTCTGGGTAGATATTTGTGCTGGTAGGCACAGTGGTTAGTTTTACCCATATATGTGTATAGAGGGCTGTAATGGCTTGTGGTTATTTCACACACATATATTCTGGATATAGTATCCTATGGACTACTATAGGTGTAATGTGTATAGGTTGTGATGGCTTGAAGATCCCTACTCGGTGTATGGGCTATAATGGCTTGAGGTATAATACCCGATGTATGATACACATTATGCGGGCTATGGTGGCTCCTGGAACTTACCTGGTTACTTTTGGTTGTGAGGATGGTGTGGTGCTTCTCCTAGGTGTCTGCAGGAAAGCCTTTGTGGTGCACAAGGTGCAGATTGTGGAGATTAGCCCAGGTGTCTGCGGGCAAGCCTTTGGAGAGAGATGCACAGGACGTATGTCATTAGGGCAAAGCGGAAAACCAGTGGGGAAGTAGTAGCGGGGTACCCTTGATATTTTTCATTATATTCTATATTCTTGTATGCATTACTTGGTGAGAGTAGCCATGGTGAGGTTGGGAACTTAGTATACTTGTTTAGGTGATGAGTTAGTTTCACTTATTATTCACTGGGCTTTAGCATGCTTTATTTACTTTTTCACGAGAGGCTTGGGGAGGATCCTACTGATTATACTTTTATACTCACCCTATGTATGTATAAACTGTTTTTCAGGTCACTTGGAGCAGGTTGGAGATCAAGCTGGTTACTACTAGCTTGTGGTTAGAGGAGGAGCTGTTTGGGCTTGTGGTCGCTGCCGTTTTACTTTATTTTGGGTACTTTTAGTTTCCCCTTTCAGTTGTAGTACTTTTTCATGACATTTCATATATGTACTTGGGTTTCTTTTATATTTCACTTCTGAGTTGGAGTTGATTGGTGTCTATCTTATCTCTCTCTTCCGCATGTGTTCTCTTAGAGGGTAATGCCTCCCATTTGTGTGTTTACTATACTCTCGGTGCTAGTCGCCAACCCGGGGACTACTGGAGGTGGGACTCGGGGGCCGTTATCTTCCTTCTCACATTACCGGCCCAGGAGGGGTACACTTTGTGGGGAGGCAGTCGTGACAACATCATTAATAAATTGATAAGAACTTTCCTTTTAATACATTGTTTTAAAAAGTAAAATATGTGTAAAAATGAATTTAAAAATTCATATTAGATTAGGAAAAACATTCCTGAAAATATTTTTAGAAAAAATGGTAATTAGAGAAAAATTATTTTCGACTGAATAGATAAATAAAGTCAATTATACCTAAAAACATTATTTTATTCAAGTGAGTACTTGAGGTGAATAAAATGAAAGAAAAAAAGAACAAATTCATGAGAAATAAATATAGGATAATAAATTTAAATTAATTTATCAGAAAAGGATTATATAATTTCTATTAATGTAAATTAAAGGACAACTAATCCTGATAAAAATGAGATTGAAACATAAATCCCTTACCTCTCATTCAAATTATTGTGAAGGTGCTATAAGATCATGTATAATAAATGAATTTGTTTTTTATAATTATATATCATATTCATTTACAATATTATAATATCACATATGACCCACTTGTAACATTTCAACATTCATTTATTAATAATTTCTTATTAAAATAGTAATTTCTTGGTGTTTACTCTTGTTCTTCCTGAGAATTTCGATTTGGTATTTCTATTACATGTACATTGATCATGGTTAAATCAAATAAAGAATGGTATTTATGATATAAATATAATATATATTTATTATTTATATATTTATAATCATTTATAAAAGGTAGAGACATAAAAATGAATTACACTATCTATAGAGACGATAGGACGTACATACACATGAACAATGATTTCACTTTTTGAAAGATGAAACAAAAGGATGGTAAATACTAATTCAAATATTTATAATAATAATTAAATCATATATATCATATATATTCTTTAAACCCATCATTATTACCATCCATGGAAATATGAAATGACAAAGGAATCAAATCACTTCATAGAGGTGGTAGTCCATATGTACCCATGAGTGATACTATCATTTTCCATTGGATTGGAAGGTAATATGGTATATATAACATTATAATAAAAAACCTAATAAATTCATAAATATAATTTATAAATAATAAACTAATCAGAATTCTAATCCATCAAATATAGTAATGAAAAATTATTTTTTTCACATATGTGGAGGTGGTAGCCCACACATACACATGACGGATAATTTCACTTCCAATTTGATGGAAAGGGGTGGACAATTATTTTTTCATGGTGATAATTTTTTTTATTTTTTGAATACTGAATTTATTATTTTTTGAAAAATAACATATATTTATTGGTTGTTGAAGAATAAATATTTTGAAAGAGTTTAGGTTAGATGATTACATGTTCTTTGGGAGACCCCCAATAGATCCTTTCCTAATATTCCCTTGAATGTTATTTTAAGAATATAAGAACCTCTACTTTGAATATATAGAATTTTTGTTGAGAATTTTCCTAGATTTAGTTTAGCTATATGGATCAATGTGTTGTAAAGAATATATACAAGTGGTGTCCTTTTATAAGGGAGGGAATGGGAACAGATAGAGTAACTAAAAAAATTTAAAAATAGTTTAGTTATTATCAATTAAAATGAATCCAAATGGACATATATTTGAAGAAAACGAGTCTATGGTAGAAATATCATCATCCAATTAAATTTATGTAGGGTTAAGTTTCATTTTAGAACTTGACTTTCGGTTTAACCCCTTGGTTAACCTATTCAATATTAACCATGGTAATGATTTTTTTAATATTAAAGGGATATAATTTAAATTAAATTTTAATAATTAACTCCTAACTTTATAATGGATAAAATTTTAGAAAATTTATCATCCATCTTTTCATTTGTATTGATTTTTGTGATTTTTAATAATTAAATAAAATCTGAATTAACAAAAAATATCATTAATGTAATTTAGAAATTATTCATTTAATTTGAAATTAAACACAACATAATAAAAAATGAATTTGAAAATAAACCTTTCACACATTCCTAATATTTTTTAATTATATATAAATTATGTGGAACACAAAAATTCAACGAAATCTAGTTAATTTTAATTTTTTTTAAATCATTTTTTTTCTTTTAATTGACTAAATATGGTTTTATATTGAGTAATAATTTAAGGACTACCTCTAACTTTCCATATACCATCCATCCTCCGGTTGATAGGTAATGTTCTAGGTTGCTACCTCTATTTGGATGCTCGCACCAAGGCTATTTTTCATCGAGTCGCTTTAAGGATTTGTGTTGAAGCTGATCATTCTAAAGGCCCACTAGAATCTATCACCATTGAGATTGAGGGAGAGCTTCAATGGAATCAAATGGTATTTTATGATGACTAGATACCTTTATGTTTTGGTTGCTATCAAATTGGACATGAGTCTTCTAGAAGCCGTCGAAGCCTATTTATCAGTTTCCAGAATATGCCTCCCTTTCCATTGAAAGAAGACGCGATTGCAGTCAGCAAGGACATTGATATTCAACCAGATATGGGAGAGGTTTTTTCTGGATTGTAATGAAAAGTTGATACAAATATACCTTCTTTGGGGTAGAATCAATGGGCAACTGATCATTTAGCTCCCATGTGCCATGATAAAAGGTCAAGTGAGAATCCAAAGGTAGAAGATGTTTTTAATCATTTGAATCAGAACCTGGGTATAAACATCCAATTATAGGATCCAGGTGTTAATGGGGGATAGATCCTTGTACATCCTAGCTGCAATAAACTAGAAATATCATTCAGTACTCTCTCATAGGCAAAGGAAGTAGACACTGGGGATTTAATAAGAGAAGAGTTTGAGTCTTCTGGAATTTCATTACAGGAGGTACCTACTGTAATTTCACTTAAGGTACATGAGAGGCAGGGTGAGGTGAGTGTCTTGGGTCTATCAGACCCAAACACTCTCCATTAAAAACCTTCTTCCCACCCGAAGACTATGAGTATGGAAAAGAAGAGTGGCCTCGAAGCAGGAAAGGCGAAGGCACCCGTCAGGAAGAGTCCCCCAAAAGAAGGCCCAATGGTCGAGTTGGGTAACTGAATTGAAGGTCTAGATGTTCAAGAACCTACAGTGGATCAAGAGGAAGAGGATTCAGGTGATGATAGTTACATCCAATTATCTGTGGATATATTGGATAAAATTCAAGGGAAAGATCTTCACAAACCTGGAAGGATGAAAGGGAAAAAAGTAAATAGAGACTCAGGGAAATGTATTATGGTCAAGGGAAAAATCTAAAGGGACACAAGGATTATTCAAACTTTCCAAAACTAATGGAAACTAGGTCAGATAAGAAGGGTGGAAACATGGAAACCAAGACCTATGGGAATAGGGAAGGTAGAGAACAAAGGGGGAGAACCTGAATAGTTGCAGAAGTGGAAGGGGAGTGATTGAAGCTCATCCTCCATTCCAAAGAAGAAATGATTGAAAAATAGGTCAGGGTAAATGATTCAAAAGAGGAGATAGAAATAATATATAAAATAAGGTTTCAATTTGACACAAATGAGTGGAAAGAGGCATGGTTAGACAAATAAGACCGAATCCTAGCTAGTGGCTTTAACCAATATGAATTAAACTCATAGGAATTCATACAGACAATGGATAGAAAGACTACTCACTATGAAGAGATCATCATCATTTACCCAAACAACCAGGTTAGTACATTGCATTGGGAATTATATAGTCTGTATAATTCTAATAATCTTTTTATTACATTTAATAAATTTGTAATCCCTTTCAGCACAGAGCAGTACCCTTGTTTTGTGGACCTTGATTTCCCATTTTTTAAATAAAGTTCCATAAAAAATTTTGAGTTGATTTGTTGTGTAAGAATTTAAGATAATTATTCAATCAATAAAAACAATAAATAAATTAACATGATGAAAAAGTTACTTAATATTTTAGAAAAAATATTTATAACTGAACATATCCTTTTTTATTATTATTATAAAAATTTATATTTATTGAAGTATAGAGAGTGGAGTTTTTTATTTATCATTTTATTAAAATAATATAATTGTCATAATAAATGAAATTTGGAACAAAGTGGACATATTTTAAATAATAAGATGATAATGGTTTAAAAAAACTGATATAATAGGACAACGATGAGTGTCAGAGTATTTTTAAAGCCTTTATCCAAACTTTTAACCTCATTTTTCCTGTTTTACCCTAACTTAGGTGAACAAAAATGTCCCAAGGTTACTATTCATAATAAAAATAAATAAAGGGTATCTATTTATCAAATTTTAATCTCATGATTAAAAATATGTAATCCATTTTCATGATTGAATTTCTATAATTTTAACAAATTCAATTTGAAATAAGTTCACAAAATTTGAGGAAAACCATTTTTTAGAAAAAAAATATTTTTATGAAAAAAAGTGGGTTTATTGTTATCTAATGCCAAGAAAATATTGTAGATGAATGTTGAAATATTTTATTTAACATATAATATTTAAATTTTAGTATAATCATTAAAAAATAGTGATTAATTTAGTTTATTAAGAAAAAACAATTTTCATGCAAAAAAATAGGTTTTTAGAAATATATATCTTTTCCTTTCGAATGATTTTTATTTTCATTTCTAACTAATTGATAAACAATGAATTCATTTAAAAAATTTATAAAACATATATTTTTTATAATTTAGTTATTTTATTTCCTTCCTACCAATCCTATGGATTGGTGATAACAATCACAATACATAATAATTTTTGAATAGTATATCAGAGTTCATTTAAACTTGATGTTGGGTGTAAGGAAAGATATGAAAGAAATAATTTTTTTTTTAAAAATAAATATATAATAAAATATCATAGTGTTACTTTCAAACCCCATTAAAATTAGTTTCCCCCCAAAATACTATCACACTAATACAAACAAATGAGCATGTATCTATTGTATCACATCCTCTTGATCCCAAGTAGCTTCTTCAAATTTATAATTCCTCTAGAAAACATAAACCTGATTGGTAACCTTATTATATAATAGTATTTGACAAATATACATGATTTCTATGAGATTTTATTTATAAAAAACAGCATTATCCACTAGTATTACCTCTGAATTTTAAACGTGTGATGGATCTAGATTATAATTCCTTAGGAGAAATCCACGCAACACATCATGAACTTGAGAGATGTTCTTTGGAAGTTTCGAGTGATAAACTGTTGTCCATACTCAATTAAGAATATATAATGGGGATAATATAAAAGGTTCTTGAATTTCTTTTATTTATTAATCTCATAACTTTCATCCACAGACAAATTTATAGAAATACCTGGTGACTAACATAAATTTCCATATTTAACAGATAATTATCTCTGTAACTTTTATGTTTACTATGAGAAACCATGATGTTCTATTAAATGTATATGATTTTTTTTACCATTTTATCTTCTAGAATAGGTCACAATATCTTCCTTTCTCCAACTCCATCTGAACATATTAGATTTTAGTACATCATTCTATAGAGGGATTCATAAAGAGACATTTGAATGATTGAGTGAAAGCTATTGTTGTATGAAAACTAAACTAGTGGATGTTTTTTTATCCTGAATGCATTTTAAATCCATAGAAAAGGATCTAAACAGATACTATAGGGTTTTAATGGTTCTCTCAGACTGACTATCTGTCTAAGGATGATAAGTAGTATTGAAACTCAACTCTATATCTAGAGCCTACAAAAGTATTTTTATGAACATTGATATAAACCTAATATCCCAATCAGATACAATAGAATGTGGTAACCCATTCAATATTAACACTTACTGGATTATTATTCTAGAATGATAATCTAGGGATATATATTCTTTGATAATTATGAAAAAATACTTTTTAAAATGATGGACTACAACCCATATATCAGCATTTCCACTAGATATTATGGGGATTCCAATGATAAAATTCACAATGAGGATTTACCATATCCATTTTTTGTGTAGGTAATGGTTATAACATCCTCTTATACATTGATCTATCTTCTATACCTTTATAGCGTACCATTAAAATTGATACATACTCTGTTGTATCTCTCTTCATGTTGTCCAACTAGGAATAATATTTCATATTACTATATATATTTACACTTTTAGGATGAGTAGAGAAAGATTAACTTTTATACGCATACAATATATCATTCATAAAATATGTTATAGATGGAAGATATACATGGTTGTTAAACCTTATCATTCCATCACAATCAAGGTTGAAGTCAAGAAAATTTTAACCTTCTCCTATAGTTTCACATCTTCATTATTCTCTTCTTTAGTCACCACATAGATAGTTAGATGAACACTTGTTTAAGAAATATAATATTTATCACCTCCCATTAATATTTATAGATCCATAATTTGAAAATGAAAAATATTATATCTCTTATAGTCTTTAATATAGATAAGTTAGTATTATTCTATACACTCAAAGCATCATCCTTCTTTCCCTCTTTAACTAGGAGGTAATGTATTAAGGAATCATAATATTTAATCATCTATAACCATGTTCTATAATGAATATTCATATTTTTTAAAGTGAATATAGAATTTAAATATTATAATCAGTATATATATATAACACCTTTTTTATATAAATATTATTAATCTATATCTTTATTTAAAAAATTAATGCAACTAACTAAAAAATTAGAGTTGGGTAATTTTTCTCATTAACCATTAACTCGTGTGATTCATAACACATCACCATATAATTATTTACAAGGTTTCATCCTGACACCCTCTTTTATGTATCACTATAGATCACAAACCCTTCTACAATTTAAGGAAATATAAACACCAGTTCATTAAAAAAACTTTTCTTTAGTTTCTTAGAATTTCGCCACATTCATCTGTCAAAAGGAACCATAATTCTATAAGAGTTAATTTGGGGAGGGGATTATATATACATGAGAAATTATCCACAAAGAGTACATAAAATAAATATATACCATGAAATCTATAGATATCATTCAAAGTGGTTAGTCTAGGAAAACATTAAATAAATTTTCTCTATAATGGATCCACCGATATACCATCACATGATATTACATGCCCCGAAAAAGAAAAAAACAGCCAATATTCATACTTTCTAAAATTTTCATACATATTTTCAATCCGTCGGGTCTTTAGATTAATAGTTAACTGTTATTCAAGATCATCCTTTCTCTTTGAACGTGTAATAAAATCACCCATAAAGACTAAAAAAATTAATCAAGGCAATATCTAATGAATGTTCATTAAATTTATAATGACAAAGGGGGTATTAATAATAAAAAATGGAATAACTATAAATTAAAAGGGTATATACCTTATACAAGATTTATTCTCAGTTATATATAATTTTACCATTAATTTATGATATACATAATGAATTTTAATCGTGGAAAAGTATTATGCACTGAAGAATTGAAGAAACAAGTCATCAATACCAAGTAAATGATAATTTTTATTAAGAGTTACCTTTTAACATTATTTATAATCATTGAATATTTTCATTGATACATATTTCATCTTTACAAAAAGAATAGGGTCACCCCAAGTTGAAGAAATTGGCTGAATGAACCCCTTTTTAAATATTCTCTTGGAGCTACTTCTTTAATTCCTACAACTCAATTAGGTACATTCTATAAGGATTATTTGTAATAGGTGTAAAAAAGTATGATTTATATTGAAAACTAATATTTATGATTCGGTGTAATAATGGGAAATTATTCTTTAAATACATAAACAAACTTGTACACAATAGGGATATAATTTTTATTGAGTTTCTATAAAACCATATGATATAAAACCCTATTTTAATAGGAATCAAACCCATATAATCAATTTTATTTTCGTCAAAATTTAAAATTAATTGTCATAATGATTAAAGATAATATATTAGTTTAGAATATCAAATGTTTCTTCTCTTCCTTAGTAGCTTAGGAAGTGTTTATGTTAATAAATTATATCCATGATTAGGATGACATAAAATTCAACCAGAGGGAGAATAATGAGATTTTTAGGATGACCATTCTCAAAAACATCAACTAGATAAAAATCCTATACATGACATGTGATCATCATACCATTAGGGGTTTTAATAGATAACTCAATATCTATTCATTATATTGGTATTGTGATACCCTTATAAAATTCCTCAAATATAAAAGTGTGGGTTGATATTGGATAAAATAATACATTATTAGTTCTATAGTGGATGGTAAGTGAACCTTTCACTACATCATTATCATACCTCTCATCGACAATAATGATCTCATGAGATTTCCTTTTATATCTAGGGTAAATCTGTTTCAAAATATGATCACCATAATTATCTTTTGGGTCTGACCAGTGGTTAGAATAATTATTGTATTCCTTGAATTTGAAAAACTAGAGTGTGGGTGGTGTATTTTGTGGTTCTTTTCCACCATCATTGGCTAAATTATTCCCATTAATTCAGAATTAGATTTCCTGATGACCTTTTTTTCCATAATTAAATAATTTATGATCCCCCTTATGAAAATTTCCTTCATGTATCCTTCTACACATCGAGAATAACAGAAGGATCATCTTCTCCCCTCAATTATTTTTATTACTTTAATTTATTTTTAATTTCATCAATATTTTATTATCAAAATGATGATATTGACGTATAGATCAAATCTCTATTTCTACCTTGGTAGTACACCAAATAATTTATTCATAGATACCAAAGTCCCCTATAGTGAATTACTTTGAGAGAATTTGTTTTTGGCCACAGAATTATCTATTAGTATAACATTCTAGTTCAATTATAATAGTAGAAGCATACATTACATGTATTGTAAAATTTAATCATATAAACTAATAGGTTCATAATAATTTATCCTTATTTTAAGTGGTTAATTTTTTATTATCCTAAAAATAATACCAGGAAAGTACATGTAAAAAATATATTTTAAACTCATCACCCTCCATGGAGTCAATTTATCCTTTTGTCTTTTGTTCTAAAAGTGTGTCCACAAATATTCTACTTTTCCTTCCAAATGATAGACTTCTAAAATGACCTTTTCATTCAATAGACGCTGGATAATAGAAAATATATTTTCAATTTCACTAATACATTACAAAAAACTATTGTATTAGCTAACCCACTAAAATAAGTGTATGTTTCCTCATGAAGGACTGAATATAACATTATTCTCTCCATTAATCATTTGGAATATTAGTATGATTCATAGTTTTATAAAGTTTTGTAAACATAGAAGTGATATTTTTTTCCATATCCAATAACATGTGGTTTTTTAAGAGGATACTATTTTCATTTTACATGACATTCCATAATAAATCCAATCCTTCTAGTTCTATCCTTTGACTAAAAAAATAGGTTTAGAATAAGAAATAATAGTCATAGTTGGAAACCACATAATACCGAAAATTAATTTATTGAATTTTTAAATCATGAAAAAATCATTTCATTCAATATAACCTTAGGTTTAACTAAGGTAATCTGTTATCATCATCTATTTAAATCATACATTATTTTCATGGGTATAAACTGAGAAAAAAAACCCTATTGTATTCACAAAAGATATATTTTTCTAATGTAATTTTCGCCGCCTTTTAATGTTCCATATATTTGAAAACTAAATTTTGGAAATTTAATAATTTTTATATGAAAAATAATTAATTTAAGAAATCATAATATAAAAATTATCATAGGCTGAACAATTGGTATTTTTTTGATGTTTCATTTTTATATAAATAGTGATAAATTCTAAATTTTAATTTAAACTTGGTTTTTTTCTAAATAACATTAATGGTTAAATTATATTTTTATTTTTTTAAAGTCAAATTAGTTCAATTTTACATATATTAATCTAATTTAAGAAATTTTAATAAATTTTTCATTGAATTTATGCTTAAAAACATAGTGAACCATTGGAAACTTTGACTTTAAAAGCCTGCTTTCTTGTTAGGTTAGCATGATTAACTCTGAATTAATTTTAGCTACTTCTGTTGATTGAATTTGAAAAAAATGGTATAAGTATTGAGAATAATTATAGTATTTATAGTATAATATGTAAAATTATTTTTTTACCATAATTATTGGTGATTTTAATTAAAATTATTTATAGTGATCAAGTTAACAATCAACTTAATTAATAATTAAAAAATGAATATAGGGTGTGTAAATGGCCTAAAAAGTTTCCAAAACCATTTTTTTCTTTATATGTATACCCTAAAAAACATAGTATCTATTTTTTTAAGTTAATGGGATAATATTCTGAGAATGTGAACTTTATAATAAATTATGTAAATAAAATGACCAAAAAGGAATCTTTAATTCCTTTAACAATTACAAATATTTGAGATAGGGAGACAAAAGTAATATTTTCAGCTATAAATATTTTTTTGAAAGGTAAATGATTTTATAGAATAATATAATTTTTTTTATTTTTTATAGATGGTATTATTACATTAAACACTTCTAAAATTCCAATGCATGGATTATTTATTAATAATTATATAAAATAAATGATGCTATGAACAGTAAAATTAAAGTAAATTTTACGCATTATTATTTTAATTTTTTTTAAAGAATATAAAAATAAATATATCTATGAAATTAATTTATTTTAGTTATAATATGTTGTTAATATTTTTAAATTAAAATTAAATAAATAATATCAAGATTGACATTATTATTATTTTACAATAAATGATATTTTATTAAATTACTTAAAATTAAAGAAAATCTATCTTATTACAATTGATTTTTATGTTTCAATAAATATAAAATATATTCCATTATTTAACCAATTGATCTTTTATAATGAACATATTAATCCTTAAATAGTAAAACATTTCCAGCATGATTAGGGTTAATGTAGTGTTTTTATGCATTATATACAATCCTATTGAAGTAATTTCAAAAAAATATAATATTTTTATCTTATAAATTAGATTATATATTTTTTATAATTAGTGGGTTTAAATTTTATAATAAGTATCACTATAATCTAGTCACAATGGATGAACTATATAGGCTAAAAATTTAATTACCTAATTTAAAAACACAAATAAAAATACAAGAAAACATAATGAATAAGGAAAAAATTGCTAAAAATGATTTCATTTTTGTGTGGTTTGAGTTTGGATAAAAAATATCTCCCATTTTAATCCATTATTTTACTATTTTTAAACACATTAGGTAAGGGATATATCCCAATAGTGTTTGTGTTTTGGTATTTAGAAGAATGCCACTCCTCCTCCACTTTAAATGGCATTCACTCTTGCACTTCTCCATACCTATAAAGCCACATTAGACCATAAAATTCTTCTAAAATAAACTCCCAATATCCCTAATATAATCCCAGAATACTCATTAGTTCATATAGAAAACCTATTGATTATTTCTGTATAAACCAAAAGGAATTACCCGAAGAAGAGGTAACATTATTCAATGCACACTTTTGTTTTATTTATTTCTACACCCCTTAAAATATTATTATTCTATGGTTATATAATAACATTAGTTTCCAATATATACTCATATATTATTATTTTAATGGTTTTTCCTTCATTAACACACACTTCTATCAAATGGGTTATGAAGTCATTGTTAATGTCTATGGTGGACAACCACCTCACAAAATAATATCATTCACTTTTTCATTACCATATATTATGGTTTGTAATTATGATGTAAATAATAATTTTATAAAACATATATTACATTTATGATCTATTTAGTATTATATAATTATTATATAAGTTATACCTTCATTCTTTCCATTTTATGGGAATACGATAACACTGTTTGTGTACATATGGAATACCGTCTCCTTAATGTGTTGTGATTATTTCACACTTTAAAAGGAATGTATAAAGGATATTATTAATAAAAATATGTGATATATATGATAAAAATATGTTATTTTAATTATAATATAAGTATATATTATTTACATTTTATTATTTTAATACAAAAATAAAATGGAAGCAATTTTCATGCGTACATATGGAATACCATCTCCTTGAATAGTGTATTTCATTTCTATCTCAAAACTGTATGGATTACTATAAGAACATATAAAATAAATATATGTTATATTTAAATAATGGGTTTCATTATGAATTTTAGTAAATCATGATCTATGTAAAACAAACAAAAAATAACAAGTGGAAACATACTTGAAAAACAAGGAAAATAACAATTGAAATGATGAAATTAAAGATTGATTATTAATGAAAGAGTTATAGTGTATTTTAAAAGGAATATATATGATATTTTAAATATTAATTTGTTTATGTTATGAGTTATTTAAATTCTCCAAACCATTATAAAGGATGTTAAATTGTTCTCCACAAAAAAAAGCATAACGTAATAGAATTTCTAGTCTAACATTTATTTCATTGAGACTCATTCCATATTGACCAATAATTTGTTTATATAGTATGTATACATCCTATTAATGTATTTAATGAATATTAGACATAAATTTATATGGATTTACATATCCATTTTATGATATCTCTATCACAGGGTATGTGGTTTGAAGGTTATAAAAACTATAATGGATATTTTTTGAAAACTTTCTTTCTTTAAGGATTTTTTATGTTATACACCTATCATATTTTATGGGTTTTATATTATTCTCCCTTGAAATTATATAATATTACTATCCTTATTTTCCTGATATTATAATTTCAATTTAGTTTTACTCCTTCATATGATAATGATTCAAATGTTTGATGTGGTATGAGACACTATGAAATGTTTAAAGAATATTTCCCTCTAGATTGTTTGTAATGAAATTTTAATGGTATTTACATTGATCAAAGTCCAAAAAACTTTTTTTAATTATCATACAACGGGGATATTTTTATTTATACCATATGTATTCTTCTACCTTATGTATTATGACTATTTTGACCAAGGGTAGTATTGAAATTCTCTTACTTGAATCTATTTTATATTCATTAACTTCCCTTGGAGTTATTCTTTCTCTAGTGACGATTTGACGTTGTATTCCCCATAAATATCACCAATATTTATCAAGGATATGATTATTATGAAAACTATATTCCATTTTTACCTATGATGTTTACATTGTATTTTATTTGATTAACTGGGGACATATTGACAAATTCATATCCTTTTCTTAGTAAGGATATATGATTTTTATGAATTAAAATTATCATTATATATATGAGGAATGATTTGGATGAGTGTAAAATGGGATGGGGATAGGTTAATTAAGGAACCTATATGCATTGGTAAGTATCAATAAACAAATTAGATATGGTTTTGGCTGAGGCCTTACCCATTATTAGGTTCCTAGAACAAATTCTTGCCCTTATTAGATTCATTCCATGATGCCTTCATAGTATTATATTCTTTTTGTGACACCTTTAAAGTATTAGATTCTTGGAATTAAACCTTTAATATATTATATTATTTCTTAAATACTCAATGATATGTTTTAGGTATCTATTTTTATGAATTACATCATTATGAATTTAGTTATTATTATTCCATGTGATTATCGAATAGTAAGAATATATATGGTTATGCTTTATGATGATGTGTTTATTTTATATGGAATTATTTTATTGTCCATTATCCATACCATTTTATGCTCATGTTAATTATTAAATTTCATGTTTATTTAGTTATTTACCATTACAAATTTATTATTCTCATTTATTTATTATTTTTTCTCCTATACTTAACCATTACTGATAATTTTAACTCAACCATATTTTCTATAAATTCCCTAGGATTCCATGAAATGTAATAAGAAAGATATGAAATGATATGTTATATGGAATAAAGTAATTTTTAAAAAACATTATGTTCTAATTTGTGTATTCATATATAATTCAAGACGCATGTAGGTATCTATTTTACCAAGATTACTAAATTAATCGGTCCTTATGGATTTAATTCCTTGTAAAAAATTCCCATATTATGGTAGAAGGCATCGACTCCGGGATTCTGAGGTCGGTGCCCTATATGTGGTATCAAAGAAATTTAGTAGAAACATTAGAAATTATATTTTTGAAAACATATATTAGGGAACATAACACTATGATATACTTGAATATTTTCATTAAATAACATATGTATTAATTAAATCATGATTTATGGATACCATCATATGAATATGAGATTATGGTTAATCCAAATTTTTATGTCATAAACACCTCTTATTAGGTTTTTTGTAATTTTTGTCTACAAAGATTTATGATATTATAGAAATATTTTATGGACATACAACATATTAGATTAATACATGTTTAGTGGAAATTTTATTGGAGTAATAATTAATTTATGTTTAGTAGACATGAGCCTAAATTTATTGATAAACATTAGGGTTTATATATGAATAATATTTTTAGATATTGTAAATAAAATATTGGTTTTAATTTAAGCCCTAGTAAAAAGTCATTTAATGATTTAATACATTTCAAGAATGTCCAACATACTTATTTTTAAACATTATAGTAATTATATTAATGTAGTTCAAAAAAATGTCAACCAACATGTAGGTTGGCAACCCATCGCATCCAGTGTGGTAGTGGTTCATGAAACCATGACCAAAGAATGATAAGGGTTTCACGCCTACCACTAGCCTATTAGATATCTTGGTTAGTGTGTAATTATTTTTAGTTAAGAAACATAAACACGAAAATATTAATTTTGAACCTATAGTTCTACTTTGGAGGTTTAAAGATTAATGTATTAACCGTATTAGTTTTAGAAATATTTATAGATAAAATAAAATACCTTTCACATTTATATGGATCTTTCGATTCATTAAAAGTAAATTTTTATGCATCAGGCATTAAGAAAAATTCATTATAGTATTTTTATATATGATTTATTTGAAATTGATAGAATCACATCCAAATGATGCATTAGTTATTATGAATTAGAAACATATCAATTAAATGTATTTACTTATATTCATAGACATTAAAATTATTACTCAATATAAATAAAATGATATAAAAAAAATATTTGATCCTAGTATCATAATTTTGGTTGAACTAATGGCCTTTTAAACAATCACAGATTTATGGATTTGAGGCTCTAAACATGAAACTAATATTTCAATTATTTTCGATCAATGATCTCAAACACAACCTATAATTAATTTAATTTTTCTTCCATGTTGATATTTTCACTTACCACTATTGTTTTGAAACGTAGATACCAAGTTATATGTTATTCCATTTGGCCTTTGTACTTCTATTTCTATCTTATCAAGAAGATGTTTTATTAAGCATAAAATTATGTGGGATTTATAAAAAAGTAATTTTAAAATATAAAACAGTATATTACCAAGATGATGTTCTAAATGTGATCACACAATGTATTTGTAGTGGGGAGAATATAACACCTCAAAAATCTAAAATAAGGATATTTTATTTGATAGTGTGTATGAGATAGAACAACAATAATAGAAAGAATTATAAGATAATAATACTTTAAGATATATTAAATATTTTAAAAAATTTCAATGAATTTTTTTTAAATTTATCTGGTAGATTTGATAGGTTGAATATAAGAATAAATACAATTTTATACATAAAGGGTATATTTTTTCTAAAGGTAGATTTGACATCATTTAATGTCACACATATTTTAAATCAAATTTTGTTACTTTTAAAAATTCTTATGAAAAAATAAAAAAATTCTTAAATTGGAATGTCAAAATTATCTTAGGTTGAAATTTTGTTATTTTTCTATGAAGATTCATTTTTTGATGAATGGTGAAAAATATAAAAATTTAATTGAAAAATTATTTTTCATTAAAATAAATCATATAGTAAAATTATATTTTTAAATAGGTTTTAAAGTAAATATAGTTAACTTTAACATCAATTAGTTCAATTTAGGTTATTTTATTCATTTTTATATTGGGGATATAAAAACATAATAAACTTTTGGGCATTTTCTCTCTATAACCTGCTTTCCTGTCATGCCTGCAAGATTAAATTTGAATTAATTTTAGCCAATTAATGGAATTTAATTTGAAAGAATGAGTATACATGAATGTAATAAGAATAATATTTATATTATAATAAGGTTAACTTAATCTTTTACAATAATTCTTTGTGAATGGAGCTAAGATTAATTACATTGATTAATGTACGAATGAACTTACCAAATGATTAAACCTAGAAAATAATAAGTGTAAAAAACCAAAAAAATTTCTAAACCCCATTTAGGGGAATATTTATAAAATAACCACATTTAGATATATTTTTATGAGTTATTGGGAAGCTATTCAAATAATGTGACTTACATATTAAGTCAATTAAGGAAAAAGACAAAAAATTAACTTCTATTACTTTAACACTTATAAAACTTTGAGATAGGAACAAAAGATAATATTTTTATCTATAAATAATATTTTTAATTCTAAATTAGTTCTTTTTTTTTCATGATAATTTATTATAATTTTAATATATTATATATAAAAATTACATTCTTATCAAATTCCAATACATTGATTATTTAATTAACAATTAAATAAATAATGATGTTAAGAACATTAAAGGTAATCTAAATTTAATGAATTATTTTGTTCCATTAACTTTTGAGATAAATATATCAATTTAAACAGATTTTAACTTAATATATTTCATTTCCAATATTTATTATATATTTTTAAATTAATATTAAATAAATAATTTCAAAATTGTCATTAATGTTATTTTATAATAATTGATATTTTTTAAAATGATTCAAGTTTATTTAAAATAAAATATTCTTACCAATGATTTATATGTGTTAATAAATATGAAATATAGTCCATTAATTTAATAATATTTATTTTATAATTACCATATTGACCTCTAAATTGAAAAAACATAGTTAGCACGGTTCTGGTTATAACATTATTTTTGCACGTTATGTATGTTTATATTGAATTTGTATCCAACACATGTTAGATTTTTATATTAAAAGATAGTTGTCAAATTTTAGAATTATTTTCTTTTAAATTTTATAACATTTATCACTTTAATTTAGTCTTAATGGATTAATTAAATATTTTAGAAAACTAGTTATCTGTATGAAAAACTAAAATGAAAAAAATAAGGAAACTTAAATAAGAAGAATAAAAAGGGTAAAAATGATTTTATTTTTTTATGGTGTAAGTATTTATAGAACATAATTCCAATTTAAATGATTATTAGTCAATTTATGTAGCACATTAGTAAATGGAGACCTACCAATAGTGTTTAACTTTGGTAATTAACAAGAATTCAACTCATCCTCTACTATAAAAAGGAATTCACTCTTCCCAATCCTCAAACCTCTCAAGACACATTTTCTCAATTGAAAACATACAAAATAAACACTATATGATGATAATGTTATATTATTCCTAAATTGTTTAATAAACAAAACTAGGTATATCTTTTGGTATAGAAAAATGAGTCACTAGAAGAAGCAGTAACATTATTAAATGAGTAGTTTGGTTTTATTTATTTCTCCACACCTTTAATTATTATGATTACATGATTATATATTATTAATTTATATGAAATATAATTATATTTTTTTATGATTAAGGTTTTAACTAAACCTATCCACACTTCCTTAAAATTTGAAATTAAATCATCATTCGTGCGTACAGCAGATTACACCTTGGGAAATGGTATCTTTCATTTTTTCTATTACCGTTACTTATGGTTGGAAATTATGATTAAAATATTGTTTTTATATGATATATATGGTATTTATGGTGTAATTATATATTTTTTAATTATTATATATGACATAACTTCAAGATATCTATTTTGTGGGAACATGATAACATCATTTGTGGACGTCTGGACTACAACCCCCTCAGTGTGATGTGATTCCTTCACGCCTTAAACAGAATGTATAAAGGTCATTTTTATTGAAGATATTTAATATATGTGATAAAAATATTATAATGGTATTATAATAAAAATATATACTATTTACTTTTAATTTTGTTAATACGACAAGAAAGTGGAAACAATGTTCCTGAGTACATACGACCTACAATCTCCATAAATAGTGTATTCCATTTCTATCTCCCAATTTTATAGATTAATAAAAATAAATATATAATGAATATATATGATATTTAAATCATGGTTTTTATTATATATGGATTAAATCATTATTTAATTAAAAGGAACAAAAAATAACAAGTCAATATATACTAAAAAAACAAGTCCATTAACCAAAGAAATGGTGATAATAACAAATGATTATTAATTAAAAGGTTATAATATGTTATTAAATGACAATATATGATATTGAGAATAACAATATGGTTCTCTTATAGGTTAATATTATTCTCTAAATAATCATATAGTATTTTAAAGAGCATTCAACTAAAAGAAATTGTAAGTTAAGTGGATTTCCAGTGTCACATTTATTTATCTAAGACTTATTCCATATTCATAACATATTTCATTATATGATTTATGTACATACCATGAATTTATTTTATGATTAATATACATAAATTTTTAGTGATTTAAATATCCATTTTATGATATCTATTTCATGAGGGTTTCAGTTTCAATGTTAACGATATGGTAATGGATTTTTGTCACAATTTTCATTATTTGAGATGTTTGTTCTGTTATACATATATATTATTTTATGAGGTGTATGTAATTCTATTTTGACATGAAATATAATGAATATCCTTATTATCATGATAATCTAAATTTCATTTTGTTTTATTACATCATGGGTTTAACGATTCAATTGCTTCAAATTCATATGGGACATATTGGAATGTTTAAAAATTATTTTCCTCAATAATGATTTTAATGATCATTTAGTTGTACTTATATTGATCAATGTAAATAGCCCTTATTGTTAATTATCATATAGTAGGGATATTTATATTGACCCCATGCTTATTCATCATTTGTATTTGTATTAACATCCCAGGGAGTTATTCACATTCCAGTGACCATTGAACATTATTTTCCCCATAAATATCTATTATACTTATCATGTATATGATTATTTCCTAAACCATATACAATTTTTACATTCAGTGTTTACTTTTAATTTTATTTTATTAACATGGGATTTATTGATAAATTATTATCCCTTACTCAATATAGGTATCTTATTATTTATGAATTAAATCGATAATTTGATATATGAGGAATTAGTTAGACTGGTATGACATAGGTTAGGGATTAGTTAATGAAAACCCCTCAATGAATCGATATGTTTCATGAAACAAACTAGATATGGTTTCATCCAAGTACACTACAATTTATTAGATTCCTGGACCGAATCCTTGATAATATTAGATTATTGGCATGAATCCTTTACATTATTAGATTCTTAAAATGAATCGTTGATAGTATTAGATTCTTGGCATGAAGCCTTAATAGTATTATATTCATGGAATAAACCCTCAATTATAATTATCATATATACCTAGTTTTTATCTACATAATTAGGAATTCATTTATTAATATTCCTTGTATTTTTTGATTAGTTAGAATATCCATTGTTACGTTTCATGCTCATGTGAATATTTATAAGAAATTATTTGACCATTTATTATTAATGACATATTATTCTGACGTTGTTTATTAAATTAAATGTTTTTTTAGTTATTTACCCTGAAATATTAATTATTCTCATTGATTAATTATTTATTTTTCTATACTTAATAACTGATTAGAATTTTAGAACATCCTTATTTTCATTCCATCACCAAATATTACATTAAGTTTACTAGGAATACATGCATGGATATTCAAGAGGAAATAAATTAATTTAAAAATAAATTATGATGTAATTTTTGTACTCATTTTTAATTCAATAATCATGCATGTATCGATATTAGCAAGGCTACTTAACTGATTGGCCCTTATATATTTGATTCTATGTAATCCCAATAATATAATGGTAACATGAACCCGCTCTAGTCTTCTAGGGTTGGTGTGCTAAAAATATATAGGAATGGGATGATTTTGAGAATATATTCCTTGATAAATATTTTTTATCAAGAAGATTGATAAATTAATGAAAAAAAATTATAGGAATTGAGATAGAGGTAGGAATATTTAGTGGCCACATATGAAGAAAAATTAACCTGATTGGGAAGGTACAAAACAAATTTTATCTGTGATATTGATAGTTTGACTAATTGGTTTTACATTGGATAGAATCCAAGGTACTGAAGGGAATTTTATTCTGATGAGTTAAAATGTTATGATAAACTTGTGAGATGTTCTTTGAATAAGAAAATGGAGTTTCTTAAGGATCAGGATTATTTCAACATCCGGTACAATTTTTTTATAGCTGGAAGGTAAAGGGAAGATTAGATCAATGAAATATGATGGTATGAAAATTATGTTTTCATGTTTTGAGAGTTATGGTAAAAAACACATTGGGGAATGACTTATGAAGTCTAGAAATTGATTTTTATGTGGTATGAAGTGGAATATGGCTCATAATTTCAATAGAACAAAAATCATGGTAGTGGTAAGAATAATTCTGATAAAAAGACAATAACTTTTTTAAATGTAATGAGATGGTTCATTAGGAATGTGAATATCCAAATAAGAACACAAATGATGGGAATCAACAATAGTGTATGTAGAAAGTTGTGGTGAATCCTTTTCAATATATTAGGTATATTTTCCACTAGCTAATGATGTGGTATCAGGTACATTTTTTCTAATTCATATTATGCTAATATCTTGTTTGATTCAAGTTTTACACATTATTTTATTTTTATTTTTTTGGTAAATTAGAAATTCCACAAAATGAAATGAATGCATAAATTATGATAAAAACACATAGTGAGAGCATTAAGGGAAAAAATTATTCAAATATTGATATCATATACTATGGAATGAAATTACTAAAAAACCATATTTTCATTCTTATATGAAGAGTGTGATGTTATTCTTTTTTAGTATTGGAATTCCATTTACCTTGATAAGTAAATATATAAATAAAATTAATTTATTTTCCAGAATAATTTCAATTTATATATAATAATGAACCCATACCATTTATTAAATATAAAAAATCAATGAAATTTCTAAAAAATGGTAAAATTTAATCATTCACATATCAATGAGAACAAGAAAACTACATGGATTTATTATTTTTTGGGTATTAGAGATTACATATATGTTTTTTCGTAAAGATTTTTCATCTGTTACACCCTTTTAAGAAGTAAAATTTTATAATAAATTAGTTCACAATTCTATGAAAATTTCAAGACCCCCTTAATGAATGGATCATATAGATCTTTTGTATTTTACAAATTAGTTGCAGTAGTATCCTAATAATAGTTTCATTCATCCTATCACATGACCATGGGGTTATCCTTTGTTATTTGTTAGAAATAAGTATATTTCCATGTGGATTTTAATAGATTTTACAATATTAGATAACATTACTATTAAGAATAAGTATATATTTCCTCATATCTGTGATTTTTTTTTATTTTCTCTTAGGTTACCAGTATTTTTCAAAGGTTGAAATGTGTTCTGGGTACTATCAACTTAAGGTGAAGGGGGATGAAAACATTTTAGACATGATACATGCATTATGAGTTTTGGTTATTCCCTTTGGGTTAACAAAATTTCTAAAATATTTTTAGATATTATGAATAGAGTCCTCCATGAATATTTGGATATGTTTTAGTGGTTTTAATTAGTGATATCTTTATTTATTGAAAATATTATGAGGATTTTGAAAAATATCTAAAGATTATTCCATAATGAGACATCCCTGAAATACACTTCTGGATATGGTGCTAAATATGAATAATTTTTATTACCACATACGATCTAAAAAAAATGACCTCATTAAAAGTTTGAGGTTATTTGGAAATAGGTATATTTACATCAAAATACATGGTATAAAAAACATCTCTTCAACTGGGATCTGAAGAAAATTTAAATACATTATACGTACCTCATTCATTGAAATTCTTGTCTAAAAGGATATACATAAGAAAATGTTGAGATATAAATCCAAATAAGGGATAAATAATAAAAACTAACAGTATATTAACATCATGGGTAAAACATGAGGCATGATATAAGAACATGAACATAAATAAAATTGGCATAAAATTATTATAATTATCAGATATGTAACATGATCATCAGTATAAGACACATAACATGACCATAAGCATGAGAGATATAACATGAGCATCAGTACATGGGGCCTAACATGATAATATGTATAGGATTCATAACATGTACATTAGTATTTAATACATAACATGACCATAAATACATGAGGCATCACATGGAAATGTGGAAACAATATAATTTTGAGACATTCATAAAAATTTCACTAGGGTTTGTCAATAAGGCGTCATAAAGAATTACCATGACATAATACCAAGGTATCCTTAACATATTATCTCTAGTGATTAATTATTTACCCAATGCATTGAAGCACTATTAGGGTGTAACGTTCACATGTCTTAATAATTTGATCCACATAAGGTAAAAAACAAAAAATCCATCTATAATCATGGAATGATAAACCTGTTTTAAATTGAATGTGTATCTAAAGAAATATTTTAACCTTCTAGGTAAATACCAATCAATTGAAATAATTATGTCTAAGTTATTTAACCATATAGATAAATGGAATATGGTTTACTCAATAATTTCCCCCCTCAATCAATGTATGGGTATATAGGTTAATAACATTTTATATGAAGAATAATTAAAGGGTTTTCATATTTAAATGAATGATTATGCATAGATGTTGACCAGGAAAGACAAAGGAAGTGATGGAACATTCTATTATGAGATCGTATTTCCACTGTAATAAATGTACATATGAACATGACATTAGAATAAAGATAAATTACTATATAAATATTGGTAGTGAAATAGACCATGAACTTTTGATAGAAATTCTTTGTGAAATAAATACATCTAATAAAATAATGCATATATCATAGTGAATATCCAACCATTTAGTTTGTAAACTATATGATGTTCACAAAAAAAATGGTAGTGAACAAATTAAAGAAATAATAATAATAATATGGGAAGAGAACATTAATTTATTAGGGATATAAATTAACTATCAATTTAAATCCACACATTCTATTCATTTTTATGTATAAGATATTCCAAGTGAATTATCTAAAGAAATTCTACCAAGACTATCACACCAAGTTCCTAGTAAGGGACCCTTCACCATGAAAATGAATGAGTAATTGGATATACCTAACCAGCCCTTATTGTTTTTTAATCACTTTATTAATTTGACCTAAAATAACATGCACTTGTAGTATCGAGGCATGGATGTCGATGTAATAACCCCCCCAACA
This sequence comes from Viscum album, assembly GCA_963277665.1. Classification (NCBI taxonomy): domain Eukaryota; kingdom Viridiplantae; phylum Streptophyta; class Magnoliopsida; order Santalales; family Viscaceae; genus Viscum; species Viscum album. The sequence goes on along the minus strand of OY728122.1, from coordinate 1,155,182,933 downwards.
CACTATTCATTACAAAATTTTGGATGGTTTTATAGATACAAGAAACAATTTTAATCACTATCAAATATACCTATTTTTAATGAGTGGTAATGTTCATATATCATTGATAAAATAGTAAGGAAATTAAAAAAATGAGGTATAATAATATTTTAAATTGAACCAAGAAGAAATTTAATCTTTCTTGAAAAGGTAGTCATAAAAGAGGGGAGATAGACCAATATTTAATAAGTGTAATGACTTTAAAAAATCAATAATAAGGGTTAAATGAAATATATAATTAATTAAAAATTAGATTCACATAAATTAGGGTATTTAAAATCACATGATAACATTATAAATTGAGAAAATTTGACTTATAAAAAAGAATAACTTGAATTGAAATAAGTGGATGAAATGACCCCTTAGGAGGGGAGGATGCTTCTTAAATATTTAGAGGGGGTAAATAGAAACACAGAAACAACATGGAGAGACTATTGAGTTAGGTATAGAGAGATAAATGGTTATAATGAATTTAGTGTAGAATGTGAAGAAAAATGGGGGTATTTATACTTTAGGAGGGATTGTTTTAAAAGTTAATATATAGGTTATTTAATAATATAATCCAACCACTTGTGGCTGGAACCAATTTAAAACAATTTTATATATTATTAATTAGTGTGAGAGGGTCTTTGAATATTAAATGTCTCCATAAAGTGAATATTTAATTCCATCCAACCTAATTAATTCATAGAATCAAAAAATAATTATTATCTCAAAAATAATAGTTTTGGTTCCCACATGTAAATTATATATTTATAAAATAAAATTGATAATATTAAATTAATTTTTATACTTATTAAATAATATATTTAATAAATAAAATTTTTGATATGTTTTTAGTCATTCTGGCATAACAATGATATCATATTGTAAAAGTGTTTTATAAAGTGACATTTTTTATTTTTTTAGAAAAAATCATCTTTGTCATAAAATTCCCCAAAAATAACCCTATTCTAATTTTGATGTGTTTAGTCCTAAAATAATATTATTTATCCAAATAGTTCTCTAAATATGAAAATTTCAATGTTTATTTAAATTTCATATTTTATTTAAATTTATCAATTTCATAAAAAAATATTCATTTTCACTATTATAAAAAAAACTCACCACTTTGTTAAAATATATTATCCTTTAAAATGGGTTCTCTAGAATTATTTGATGAAAATAATTTTTTTCAAAAATTTATATTGTTTTCCAAAAATTAATTTTTTATATAATATGATTATAGTTTCCAAAAAATAATACAATTTGATTATATCCTTAAATAATACATTCACTATTCTTAGTTGAAGTTCTCCATGAAGTATAAAGTTATTAGGAAATTTAAAAGTATTTCTACGTGATCAAAAGAGAACATTTTTTTTACAAAATAAGAGTTCTATTAACAACAAAAATGATTTTTTTGAGGTGTTACATTCTTCCCCCATTTGAGTAGATTTATCCTCAAAATTTTACTCACTGAATAACACTTAATAAATCGAATTGTTCCCATAAATGTTATCTATAAAAATAAAACATTATGACCACCTAGAATATATTAATCCAATGTGGTCATATTGTATATATGCAATCGATTTTTCGTGAGAAAATTATTTTCTATCTAAGTCTCTATGCCCAAAAATCCTTAATCCTAATTCCAAAAAATAAACAAACTCTTCTTTGATAAAAAAACTGTCAAACTGCACTTCCAGATCTCATGTGATAAATGAATAATTTTTATTACATAAAATAAATTACAACAAACCCCAAATATCAACATTTCAGTGCCTTTCAGAACTAGGTACATTTATATATTAAAACATTATATAAAACATAATTAATCAATATAGATTCTCCACATATGTATATCCCTTATACATATCTCGTTTATTCAAATTTATAAGGAAAAGGAGAAACATACAAAAATAGTGAGTTATAAATCCTAGTAAGGGATAAAAAATAAAATGGGGCATAAATGAAAATCATGGGTAAAAAAGAGGCATGATTTAAGAACATTAAATTGAATAATTGTATAATAAATTTATCATAACTATATGATACATTATATAAACATCATTATAGGATACATAACACAATCATAAGTAAAGGAGACATAAAATTATCACAATCATATATGGAATAACATGATCATAATTATATGGGGGATAACATGGTAATAATTATTAGAGTAATAAACTTATTATAATCATAAGATACATAACATGATTAAAATTAAATGACGCATTACATGAAAATATGGCTTCAACATAATCATGATACATTCATAAGAATGTCACTAAGGATTCATAATACATTAATATTACAAATTTCCAAGGAACCGTGAACAAATCGTACCTATAGATTAATTAATTACCCAATGAATTATATCATTATCATTGTGCACTCGTCATACTTCTTAATTATTCTGAGCCACATAAGGAACACATACATAAATCCAAAAATAATACTATAATGATAATCTTATTGGAAATTTAGTGGTTGTATAATGAATTTTGGAATGTTTCTTGGAAATCACCTATAAATCTACAAAATTTTGTCATTGTAATTTAAAATATATAGATAAAGGGTATATAATTTAGCAAATAATTTACCTAGTCTATTGATATATATGAATCATGGTGAATGAACTTCAATCAGAATAATCATTCAAGGGAATCCACATGAAAAAGAATGATTACACATGGTTGATGATAAGGAAGGAAAATGGTTGTGATGTATCATTTTATAAAGAGATCATACGTCCACTATAAAACATGTATATAATAAAAAAGGCATGTAGAATAAAGTTAAAATAAATGAGAAAGATAGAGAGTGAAATATAACACTAAATTTTTTTATAAATTGGATTGGAAAGAAACCCTAACAATGGATTAATGAGGATATCATTGTGAATATCCAACAATTATCTTTGGAAGATATAGGATTATCAAAATGAAATGAGTATAAAAAAATAGAATAAATGTCAAAAATAAGCGGTGAAGGGTATATCCACATAATTGAGAAATCAATTGAATATAAATTTCAATCCACATATTATAATCCTTTAGTATGTCACATAAAGGGAATGTGAACTATCCAAATAAAATCACATGGGAGTGTAAATACATATTTTTAGTATTACCTAGTAACCATGAAAAAAATTATGGATAGGATATAACCAAAAAAATATTTTTGAGGTTTTAATCACCTGATACATCTTATCCAATACCACATTATCTTTTAGTATGCAGAGAGGGATGTAATTTATATGAAACCGACACCAAAATTTCTTTAAAAAATTTGGAATTGTTTTATAAATATGGTAAACCAGAAAATTTTAAATGGATTATGAAAATTTTTAAGTGGTAGGGAATGGTGACATATCAATGATATAAAAGTAAACAATTTTTATTAATAATATTTTAAATTATAATATGAATGAAAATAAAATTATTTTTCAAGGGTATATGTAAAATAGGGGTGAGTAACTCTTATTTTGGCATAGTAACAACTTATGAAAAAGAAATAATGAGAGGTAAATGAATTATAAAATTAAAAATATATCTCATTCATAGTAATACATGTATTTAAAAACACTTTTAAACATAATAAATTTATAATCAAAGGCTTATCAAAATTATGAACATCAATTGAATGAGGTGGAGTAAAGTATACCATTCCATGGGAGGATGCAACTTAATCCCAAATAGGGACTATTTAAAACCATGGAACCACCAAAGAGATACTCTTGAAAAGGTAATTTGGAGATAAATCCACCTCAATTTAATTTTTGTGGAATTTTAATGAGGACAATGGGTATTTATACTTGATTTGTAGGGGTTTTACGAGATAAAATATAGGTTATTTTTTATATAATCCAACCAATTATTTGTGAAATAGAGTAAAAAAAATTAATGATTACTATTGAGTGGTAGATAATGGATGGATGTTCAATGCATCCCTAATTCAAATATTTCCTCCCATTGGACCCAATAAATTCATACAAACCCAAAAATATTTATTATCCCAAAAATAAAATTTTTTGGTCCCTAATGGAAAGTATAAATTCATAAAGTAAAATAAATAAATATAAATTAATTTTTATACTTATTAAATTATATATTTATCAAATAAATTGTCTTATTAATTTTTATTCATACTGGTATAATAATTATTTCCAAAAATAAAAGTTCTTTTTAAAGAACAATGTATCATATTTTCTCCAAAAAAATAAACTCTATCATATAATTACTAAAAAAATCACCATAATATACTTATATGTGAAGTTTCAAGAAAAGGAATTTTATATTATCACAAAAATTATATAGATATTATTATTTAAAATATTATATAAAAAACCTTATTAATTGAAATTTATAAATTCCAAGGACTCATAATCATTTTACCATTATAAAAAACTACTTTGGGCATATTCGACATTTATTAACATTTAAAAAGTGTTTTGTAATATTAATTCATGAAAATAGATTTTATCTAAAAACTATAAATTTATCATGAATGTTTTTAACAGAATATGTTTATAGTATCAAAAAAATAACATAATATTGATTATATCATTAAGTAATATCATTGTTATTCCTAGTTTTAGTTGTTCATTATGTACTAAGTAATTATTAAATCTAAAAGTATTTATATATACCTGTAACAAACCATTAATTTTTAAAAATGAGTTCAATTAAAAACATTATATATTTTCATGGGTTTTCATATATATACCCTGAAATAAAGGGATTTATACTTAAAATTCAGAAAATTTTGGTTTTGGTTACAATAAACTTAATTCATTAAACACGTCATAGATAAAGATGACACAATAGTTGATCCCAATAAAACTATTCTTACTTATAAATATATAGGACCTAAAAATTTAACATAGATTCATTTTCTTCTTGGTTTAGAAGGCTATTACCAGTGGTTTGATGAAAACATTGCGTGGTTATAATTTATACTTATTAAGTTAACTAGAAATTAGTTAAATTCATCTGGAAAAAAGAATGTGAATACTGCTTTCATGAACTAAAAATGATGGGTGAACACTCCGATTTTTTCCCAGACCAATAGAATTAGTGATTTTTTTATATATTGTAATTATTTATTAAAATTATATGGTTTTTATCTTGATAAAAATTATCAAATAAATACTTATGCTTCACAAAAACTAAAATCTCATGAGGTAAATTAACATTTACATGATCTATGATTATCTTAGGTGTGTTTTTATTTAAAAATTTAGAGATATAATTAACATAGACAGACTTGTGAAGTATATACTAATAATAAAATTTTAAAGTATATATTTTCTTAGAAAGAGTTGAAGAGGAGACAAAGGATATGGATGGAATTGATAATGGATTATAATTTCACAATTAATTAACATCTGTAAAATTTAAATTTAAATTATATGGTTCTTTGAGTTAAAATAATAATGATTCATTAACCATGTAACTTTTAGAACATTACCCTTTGGTCAATGATTTGTGGAATATTTTTTGTGATGTTGTGGATGTCAGAACATCATCTACTTTGTTTCTAGTGTTAGTGAAATTTACTCTATTAGAAATAATTAATAATGGCCACAATAAAGACAATGAAGTATATGAAAATTAATTATTGTTTAATGGTAAATTTCTTAAATTTAACATTGATAAATTTTGGGTTTTGATATTTATAAAGGGATTATGCATGCATTGTGTTTTTTAGTTTAAGAAATAATTGTTGAGAAAATCTCATAGTTCCCCATTTTTTATTCATCCAAGTAGTACTATGGTGTATAAAGACCTTTACTAGTAATACTAGTGGGATGGAATGAAAATTTATATTGTTGAATTTACATTAAATTTTTTGAATTTTTAATAGGTTAAAGTGAAACTAAAATTAAAAAATTGATTATTTAACGTTTTTTAATTCCAAAGTGGAAAAAGAAAATATACCACTTGATTTCTTGGTGGGATTACCATAAAATAACCGATTTAATAATGTGATTGGTGTTATTGTTAATCGATTAACTAAATCAATTCATTTAATTCCCATTTTTGATACTATATATTTATATTAACATTATTGGATACATCTTCAAGAGATATTCGGGTTAAATGTAGTTCTACTACCTGTTGTATTAGACCATGATCCTAGGTTCACTTCATTTTTTTGGAATGGAAATCAGAATTCATTGGGTACTGAATTAAATTTCAGTATAGCTTTTCAACCTCATTTTTATTGACAATATGAGCTAAAAAATTAGAACTTGAAATACATTTTTCATGATTGTTCAATAGATTTCTAGAAAATATTGGTTCCAGATATTTATTTAGTTTTTTTTCTTTATAATAACACTTATCATTATAGTATACAGACAAATCCTCTTGAATAATTATATATATAGTGATGTTACATAATAGTTTTTTGGGATGAAGTGGGTGAAGTATGGTTGATAGGAGGATAATAGGTAGAGGAAATGGTTGAGAAGGTGATGATAATTCATAATCAAATAATGGAATTTAAGAGTAGTTAGAACAATTATGTAGATAATTAGGGGAAATATATCTCTTTTTAGGTTGGAAATATTATTGTTCTTAAAGTATCTCTATGAAAAAATGTGTTGCGTTTTTGAAGAAAGGGAAAAATAAGTCATCAGTTTCTTGGAATATATGAAATCCTAGAGAATTTTGGATAAGTTGCTTAAAAAGTGGATTTATATCCATGACTATCCTTGGTACACAATGTTTTTCAAGTGTTATTGTTACTAAAGTATGTTTAATTATTAAACTCATGTATTTATCCATGAGGTATTTAAATTTAAAGAGAAAATTTCTTATGAGGAACAACCTATTTAGATTCATGACCATAGAGAGAAGGTATTGAAGACCATGTTAATTCATGTGGTTATGGTTTTGTGAAAAAATCATATAGTTGAATAGAAAAACTGTAGAATGAAAATGAAACTGGGGAAATGTATCCCCACTTGTTTATTTTGTAAATAAGATTACATGGATGAATTTTGAAAATGATGAGAAGAATGAAAAAACAAGTTAAATTTAGAATGAATAATTTTCTCATATTATAACTAGTCATTAGTATCATTTTGTTGTGTTATATTCTTTATAATAATATTCAGAAATTTTTTTATTAAAAGAAAAAAAATCATTATTTCTAACCAAATTGGATTTATATGAATTGTGTGGTTTAATTTTAATTCATGATTTCCTAATTATCTAATTTTAATTCGAAAAAATGAACATCATTTTTTAATTTATCATTTTATAATTATATCAGTTTTAATTTTTTTTACAAATATTTTTTAATATTAATATTGGAAAATAATATTTTTAATTGAGAACAGTATTTTTTGAAAGTATTTATACTCTAAAATTATATTTTTTATTAGTTTTAAAATATAATTGTTTCCAATTTATTTTTAATGATAAAATTATTATATTTAAAATGAGATTTATATTTTGATTTTGTATAAAATAATTTTATATTTAAAAATATCATTTTCATGTAAATCTATTTTCATTTATTATTTACAGTTAAATTTTAAATTGAATTCTTCCACTTCAATGTATAGAGTTTTGAAAAATGGATTAGTTATTTAGAATTACTGGTTCCAAATTTTATAAAATTGTACTTTTTTATTTTCTCTATTTGAATAGTAACCTCAATAATTTATTTCCATAGTAAAAGGTAAATTTGGTAATTAAAGTTTGGAATAAAATGTTTTGGTCTATGAAGTGACCATAACACTTTAATTAATTTTATTGGATGAGTTCATTTCATCCATATTGATCTGATATTTGGTTATATGGTCTTTTGTATCAATTTTGATGTGATTATAAGAATTATAATATTTTATTCAATGAAAAGTATAAAATTTCACACTATTGGTTTTAGTAACTATAATATTTTGAAAGTATCTAATAATTGAGGCTAAATTGTTTAATAAAAAAATTATTTTCATCATAGATTTTTCATTTTTTTAGTGAATACATAATTAGTTTAAATATGTTCACATCAATGATTCAAAAATACTTAAATTACTCAAAAAATAAAATAAAAAGTATAGAAATTTAAAAGAAATATAACATGAATGAATATATGTAATCCAACAATATTATTCAAAACTAGAAAATTTTATGGATATTTTAATTGATTATATTCAAATTATTTGTTTTTAATTATGTTATAAAAGCATAAAAGAATATGAATTATTACAAAATTTACATTGTTGATATTTTTTGATAATAAAAATTTATTATTTGATATGAAATTTCAAAAAATATTATATTTTATAGAATTAATGGGATATGATTAATGAAATTAAACATTTAACATTTATTGTTCATTTGTCAGTTTATTCTATGATTATTATCCCTTAAAGTGTTGAAAATTTATGGTTCTGATAAATTTAAAAATGGTTAATGAAGGGTTAAAAACAAAATATATGGGTAAAACATAGTCAAAACCTATATACTTTTTATTTAATTAGATTATTTCATTATATCCTCATCCAATTTTCAGAATAAATCATTTTTATCAATTTTTAATAGAAATATAATTTACAATAATTTAATATTTTGAGATATTCTAAGAGTTCCCTTCAACTCTATTACAAAAGTGTATCTCTTATTTAATTTAATTCACCCATAAAAACCCCATTTGGTTCCACCAATATCTGCCAAAGTTCATGTTTAACATACGCCCTGATGTAATAGATTTCTTCATTACGGATGAATACCATGCTTAATGTTAGTAGGTTTTATTATATAAATTGAAAAATCAATAACCACCTTATCTTACACAATGGGAAACAAAACTATTATTCATGTGTAAGGAGAACTACTACCACACGAACCGATGTAATTATCTTTCCATAATTTTACCTCATGGCTGGTTATAAATGATATGATTAATGTATATATATGATATTAATGACATGTTTTTCTATCTATTAAGATAATATATCATTTCCATTCTTTACTTCCCATTCACTGAAAAATGATAACATTGTTTGTCTATACATTTTTATTAGCACATCCATGAAGTGATGCGATTCATTTGTCATCAATGAATCACATCAATGATATATAAAATTGTAATTAAAGAAATAATATTATTTTTATGATTTGAGATTATTTTGGGAATAAAAAATGATACATACCTTCTTTCCATAATGATCATCAAAAAATGAAAACATTAATCTTGTGTACATATGACATACAATATCCATTATTTTAACATAGTTAATTTATCATTATAATATTTCATGATTTCTGTAAAAATTATTAGTCATGTATGAAAATGATAATTATTTCTCCATCATTATTCTGGAGATGATTTAATAATGACCAATGTGACCATATTGAAGGTAATAAATCCATTATTCACTTATGAAATGAATATTGAAAAAACAACCAATTCAAATTTAAATAATTAAATAATTAAATATAACATCGTAAAAGATAAAATACAAGTAATAATAAGCATAAAAAATGTTCCTAATGATGTAAATAATTATACTATGTTTATTATTCAAGATGATAAAGAACGTATGTGATGAGTTGGAATCCAGGTAAGGGGATTACTGTTTAAAAATCATCTTTTAACATTTAACTTAATAAATATCCTTTTATTTCATAGCTTAACTTTTAAAGTTTTATTATATATGTATTTATATGGATATAATTGAATAATAAAGGACAATTTATGTTTCTTTTGACATTCTACTAACAGTTTTCAAAATGAATATTATATAGAATGATTTAACATTCTTTACAAAAAGATAAAAGGAATGTTAAATTTTAACATATACGATAATAAATACCATTCCCAATGCCATTAATATATTTTAAATTTTAGATTACCATTCAAGATTTCATTTTTTTCATAAATAAAAACCATATTCCATTATGTGATAGTTATTTAAAAAGGGGAGTTTAAAATGGAATAAAAATATCAATATGTAGAATTTCTTACACATGGGTATAATGAATGTTTTTAAGATTTAAGATTTTATGAATTGTGTTATTGTTCTTGCACAATGTTTATGATGATAGATGGTTTTATAATAAACCAAGGGAGGGTGAGATCTTTATTTCTATCTCATTTATTGGGTAATGGGATATAATAAATATATTATATTTTTTCTAAGAGATCAATGTAATATATTTTGATGGTTATAATAAGTATAACCATGATGGTTTTTAAAAATATAACTACGATGGTTACTCCATGAAAAACCATAATGGTTATTTCATGTATAAACATTAATGATATAAAGATTATTCCACAATTTACATAGATGATTAATTATTGGTTGGTATGGGTTTTTATGATTTCACAAGGTAGAAAAACTACACGCTAATTCATAAAGTTGAAAGGTATAACTTTATCAAATAGTTATTATGAGTATTTCATAATTTAAAAGAAAAATTTATGAGTTTTATTTTTTCCTTGTTGATTTATTAATAAATTTTTTATGAAATGATTTGGGAATAGAAAGTGATTTTTTAGGTAAGAAATTGTTTCTTGAGACCATGGTCTATTTTGAAAAAGAATTTTTTTTATAATTATTAATCGAGTAACAATTTCTTTATTTTTCCAGTATGGTAAAAGTGGTTTTTGTGAGGGGCTATTTATATCAGGACAATCCTTGTCACATATAGTCTATACTATAGGAGTATTTTGGATGAAAATAGTTTCCTATAAAAAATAATCTACAAGATATAATTTTTGGTGACTAAATCCATTCTCGCAACAAATACCTTTGGTGCGCATACGCGCCAAACCTTAGGAAATGTTATTTGTGTTAGGCATTTAATATAGTCGCAAATAACTTTTTTCATTATGGTTATATACAATGTGAATTTATAAACTATAATAAAATATGTTCCAAAATAGGAGTATTTTCGATGAGACTCGTCTCAAATAACTTTTTTATTGCTAACACACTTATTTATGGTGGGTACTATTTGTGATAAGCATCACATCGAAAATTGTCTCGTTGCAAATAATATAACCTATATATATATATATGCCTATCAAATTTTCCCCATTCATTCCTCATACGAAATTGTCTATACTCCTCTTCTCTCCCCTTATCCACTTCATATATTCATTTAAAGAGTTAAATCTTTACTAGGAGGAAAATTTTCAGTTTTGAATCTGATAAAAGCATCAATTATGAGGTATTTATTTAATGTTTTTATTTTTTAATTAATTTGATATTTTAAATATAAATATTTTGATTTAATTATATGAAATTTTATTTAAAAACAAATATTTAGTTTTAAATATCAGTAATTAGCTGTTATTAATAGTAATTACTTTTAGTTGATTAATAAACATTACTAATTAACAAAACCAAAAAATAATTTATAATTCTTAGTAACATGTAATAAAAATTTATAGTAATTTATAATAATTAAAATTAATCAGTAATTAGAACTATTTAACAATAATTTTAAATAATTTTTGGTAAATATTAATAATTTTAAAAAAATTAGTAAAAATTAGGGGTAATGAGTTTAATGTAGCAATAATCAACATAATTAGTAATTGTTTTTGAAATTAATAGTAATTCATATCAATTAGAGGTCATTAATATAAAATTTCAGTAATTAGTAGAAAATAGAACTAATAAGTAAAAATTAGCATAAATGAGTAGTAATAAAAACAATTAGGAAAAATGAGTGATAATTATTAAAAATTAGTGAAAATTCATCAAAATTTTAAGAAAATAGAAAAATGAGCAACAATTATTAAAGGTTAGTGTAAATGGGGGTTAATTAAAAAAAAATAGAACTAATGGGAGTTAAATAGATATTATTAGAGGAAAAGAGTGATAATTAGTAATGATTTACTAGTTGTGAGTCTTAATTAAAAAAATTACTGATAATGAGCGGTAATTAGTAAAAATTACCATTAAATAGTGGAAATTATAATTCATTGCCATTAATGAGCGATAATTTTTAAAAATTATCCATAATAAATGGGAATTACTAAAAACTTATAGAAAAGACCAAGAATTGTAAAAAATAGCTCAAATGAGCATCAATTAATTAAAAATAATATAAATGATTATTAATTAGTTTTAATTTGACGAAATTAATAGTATATATTGAAAATTTCAAGAAATGACCATTAATTATTCAATAGTATAGGTAATGAGTGAAAATTATTAAAAATTAGAATAAATTACTAGTAATTTTTAAAACTTACTTGAAATGGGTTGGAATTTTTAAAAATTACTAGTAATTAGGGATAATTAGTATAACTTACTTGTAAATAGTGGTAATTAGTAAAAAAATCCATTAACTAGAAATAATTAGTAAAATTTACAAGTAATGAGTGATAATTAGAAAACATTACCATTAATTAGTGGTAATTAGTAATAAAAACTAGTGAAGAGTGGGTTGAATTAAAATTTAGTGGTAATGAGTAAAAATTATAAAAAATTAGTAGAAATGGGAGATAATTATTTAAAATTTTAATAAATGGTAGTTAATTACATATATTTATCTGAAATGAGGAGAAATTAGTAAAAATACTGGTAATGAGTGGTAACTTTTAAAATTTATCCGCAATGAGTAGGAATTTTAAAAAAATTGCCAGAATTGATGGTAATTTGTAAAAAATAATGGGAATGAGTGATAATTTTTAAAAATTTCTAGTAATTAAGCGTAATTAGTAAAAATTCCCTACATTGACTGATAATTTCAAAAAAAATTATTAATTAGTTATAATGATTAAAATTTACCAATAATGAGCAGTAATTATAAAAAATTAGCATTAAAGAGATGGAATTATTTAAAATTAGTTGAAATTATCATTAATTAGATAATTTCATAGAAATTAGTTTTAATTATATGTAATTATCATAAATGAGAATTAATTTAAAAAAATATTTGAATGTAGTGATAATGAGTAAAGCATATTGGTAATGAGTCATAATTATTAAAAATTAGGGTTAATGAGTGGTAATCATTATAAATTATCCATAATGAGTGACAATTTTTAAAAATAAGTTAAAAGGGATAATTAATTAGTAATTATTAGTGAATGTGGGTGTTAGTTAGGTAAAATTAGCTGAAATGGGAATTAGTTTGTAAAAAATTAGATATGAGTGGTAATTAATTAAAAATATAGTTAATGATCTATAATTATTATTAAATATTGGTAATGGTATTTAATTATTCTAAAGTACTAATAATGAGTGAGAATTATTATAAAGTTCCATTAATGAGTGATAATTTTTAAGATTTATTGATAATGAGAATTAATTAGTAGAAAATAAAGGCAGTGAGCTGTAATTAGTAAAAATTAGTTGAAATGAGAGATAATTTGTAAATAATAATATAAAATGAATGGTAATTAGTAAAACAAATAATGGAAATGGGTAGTAATTAGTAAAAAATATAGGAAATCATTAATATTTTGTAAATGAAAACATAATTACCAACAATTAATAATTTTTTTTAAAAAATATGAATGAATTGTAATAAAAGGTCGACTAAGGGCCCTGTGGGAACCATGAAGTAGAGGGTATACAAGGGAAAAATAGATAAATAATCTTGGTATATAACTTATTTCTCTTTTTTGGTCACCTTCATCCCCTCCACTCCATGGTTCCATCACGCCTCTAGTTCGGTTTTCTGTTTCCCTTAATAATAATTTATTGTAATTAATAAATTTGATAATATTTTTATGTAATTTTAAATTTTATTAAATTATAATTTTTTTTCGATAATATCTTCTTTATATTATATTAATTATAATAAATAGTTTTATTTTCCATTTTTTAGATAAATATGGATCAAGGAAGTAGAAAAAAGACATTATTACAATATCACAATTAGATAAATCATCATAGGAATCCAAACTATTCTTCTAAAAATCCTATATAAATAGAGGGTGTATATGTATTTTTATCATTTGCATCCTTTAAATTAGAACTTTTTATAAAGTAAAATAGAGTTTCTATGTATGAAATGTGATCTAATGAGATTTGAAACATTGGAAGAATTGGTGGTCTTATATTTTATTTTGGTTTTCATAAGGAGTATTCTTTTTTGTATCAACATATTGAAAAATGTTACGAGGATGAAACTAATAATTTGGTTCCATATCCATAATGGTTTGAAATTTAATATAAGATATTTTGGGTTCATATTTTCAATAAATAGAAACACATAACAATATTTATTTAACTCCAAATTTAGAACCATCTCTATTTTATGAGTTTCTGATTTCTGTGGAGATTCCTTATATCCTATTTAAAAGACAATAAAAATTTATGTGGTTACAAAATATATGGTTATTAAATCATAAAATGGAATGCAAAATAAATGTATATATTAGTTAATCTATTTTGTTAAATCACTATTACCTCAAGTGAAGGTGTTTCCTAAAAATTTCTATAAGATAAAGTGTCTTTTTTTAATTTGGGACTTGTTTATTAGAGGATTCTTAAAAATTCAAAATATTTAAATTTATATTATGCTAAAACTTTTATGTTAGTTAGTTATCCTACATGTGGAAAATATAGGTTTTAGGAGTCTTATCAAGGGATATATTGATTGGATTCCATTAAAAATTTTAGGTAATCCCCACTTACAACCAGATTATAGTGTTTATTTAGGTCTCAAAATAGTGTCATTGATTTCATGGAGCAAATCCAATGCTTCAACAGATAAAATATTAAATCAATATTTTGATAATGATTCATGGAATTATTTTGACCATGGACATACTTTTTTCATTAGAATCTCATAAGAAGTGATTGGGTTTTTATACAGGTGGTTTTTATCCATTTGGTTTTCATGGTAGTAAATATTATTGTTGGCTCATTTTTATAAATATGTACAACTGACCTCCATGGATGTTAATGAATAAAACATATATCATTTTAGAATTATTAATTCCTTGAAATCTAATAAACAATATCAATTTTTATTTGAATCCATTGAATGAAGAGTTAAATTTATATGCAGTAATGGTGTTAGTACATATGATGTTGCGTCGAAATAGAATTTCCTAATGATATTTGTGTTATTGTGGACAATTACTGACATTCTAGTATATGGAATTTAATCTGGATGGAGTACACATGATCTAAAATCATGTATATACATTTTGAGTGAAGAAAATAATTTATTCTCATTAGTGGGAGAAAACCATTTTTCAATTGTCATCACACATTTTTTCTTACTGATCATCCTTTCCAAAGGAATAATTTTTTTTCCAAAAAGATGAAATTGGAAGAGATGGACCTTCTCTAGTGATCACAAGTTTTTATTTTTAATCAATTTTATATTCCTTACCTATCATTACCTTTGTATTAACTATAAAAAAAAAATATATGGCCTTGGGATACATCTTAATTTGATTAAATGTAGTATATTTTGGGATCTCCAATATTGGTATTATTTTTTGGTCCATATCTTATAGGATTTCCTAAATATTAAGAATACAAATTTTTATAATATATTTTATATAGTTTGGGAAACACTTGGTAAGTATAAAGATAATTCAACGATATGATCTGATCATTCCTAAAATTTTTAACTCATTAGACTTCCATTGTTTGAAAATGATAGATCATAGAATTTAATGAAGCCAAAAGTGTCTTATAGACATTCCAAAGAAAACAGTTCATTATTTTGTCAATGTGTTTTATATTTTAGGCCATTATATGGTTATGTTTCCAACTTGTCTATATGTGTCATAAATAGTCATTTTAATAGATTAGAAAATCATGATTTTCATGTCATATTGGAATGAATTCTACCAATAAGATTTAGGTGTTTTTGAATTCCATGATTTCTTATGCACAAAAATAAAGTTAATATTTTTTCTGATACATATGTTCCACAAAAATAGACTATGATTCACATACATTACTATAAGAAGATTTTGTTTTAATTTTATGTAAACAAGAAAAAAACATTTCCTCTATATTTTGTTGATTTAATGGAATATTTGATATTACATTTCCCATATGAAGTAGAATGTTTAGGGATGATACAGTTCTAATGGATGTAACCAAATGAGTGATGCATTTATAAAATTATCATAGAGGTGGATAAAAAATAATTAGTTGTAGGGTCAATTGCAGATGCTTATTTATTGGGGAAATTTCATTTTTACATCCCCCGTTATTTCCAACCTGAATATATATCAACACATAAACTAGTGAGTCATAATGAGAAAAATGTTGACAATGAGTTTAAAATTTAATTACTAGTTTTCAATTATCCTGAACTTGGATTTTGCGGATTCCATGAATTATAAATTTTAGATGATGAACATCCTAGGGATCATACATTTATTATGATCAACAATGATGAAAAGGAACTATTTTTACAGTGGGCTCTACTATCACCGACACTTTAATATTTTAGAAAGTAAATTAATATTATTTTATATCTAGTTTATATGATGAGCCTATCAAGAAATAGTTTCCACAAATTAATCAATATGATAATGAGAAACATAAGCATCATAGTTTTTCTCCATTAGTTTCAATTAATTATAAATTATATTTTTATTGTTGAACTTAAGAATCAATATTATATTTTTTATATTTTTGTTGTTTTTCTATTTTTATGTATCACAATATGATGATCAAATTGATAATATACTGTGTGTATTGTGTAACCCACCATAAAAAATAGTTACATCTTATAATACTTATGTGGTGAATGGTTTTCGATCTCATACACATGCATATAGTGGATAAAAAACAATAAACAATAGTTTTTTATTATGAGTATCTCATTATTGAGAAAATAAAGATTATATTTATGAAATAATGGATGAAATAATTGAACTGTGTTATTTGAGATAGAATTATCTAGATATTTTTAAATTCTATTTGTTTGATACAGATATAGGATTGTTTATTCATAAATGTCATAGAATCAGCAACACTAAATATAAATTCCCTATTGTAGAAAATGAACCATTTTTTTGGATCATCGAGAACAGAATATTTATAACTCATATTATTGTGCCGCTTTAATAGATTTAGTTTTTTTTAAGTTCACTAAAAAAATGAAATCTCTTAAAAATTAGTTTATACAAATTTATTTTGGTTCAATTGAATTGAATTGAAATTGAAATTTTTCAAAGACATCTTGAAATACATCTTCTCAAGGAAGTGAAATTATCATAAATTATGAAACCACACAATTATGGTTCAATAGTGATGATGACGTTTATGACGTAACAATTGAAATTGAATTAGAAAGTGGTGATAAAGATGAAAATCATATGGAATATGATTTTATTGAAGATTAAGATGATGATATTAAAATTGTATTATATAAATATGATGATGAAGATTAACAATGACACAATTTGATGTTGGTAATAGTCAAAATAAATACAAATATTATACTCATCATCAATTAATTAGTGATTTTTTTTCTGTTCCAGATGTCTAACTAGGCTTATGATGAGATACCTCGTACCCACATAGATGATATACATTCGTGTGAGGAGCTTGATGGTATATCATATGAACCTCCAATTGTAGGTGGTTCTCCCACTCATAGGGATCATAGCCAGGCATGATTGATGATTCCCGACCATCTTCCTAAAACACATCAATATCTTGATTTTGATCCATACCTAAATAGGTATGTTTCGTTGTGTAATTTAGTTGATTTTCATTATATTTATTTATCAGTAATTTATTTTCATACTAATTATATTATTATTTGTTATTTTTTCCTATACTTTTTATAATATTGTTGTTGGTTAGGGGATTATTATTCTATAGAATTATTTTCTGATGAATGGGTGATGTGGGATCATATTTCGATTGATGTACGATATCACATATTTGATTATTGGATGGTGTGTAAATATATAATATATATTTTGAAATTTATTTAATTATTAACTTTCTATTATTAATTATTTTTATCGTATATGGTACCCTATTGATGATATCATGAGAAATTATATCAGGGAGGCCTAAGAGGCTTGTTTACATGAGAATTGTTTTTAGTTTTTGCAGAATATATGGAAGAGAGATATGAAGATTGTTGGAGGCATTATTTTTTTATCAATATTACTACATCCATAATCTTGTTTATGTATCCTATCATTTTTCGAATAGATGGGTGATAATTTGTTAGAGGAGATAATCATTTGGTATGATGAACCAGGGGACACATGAGTTCACACATAAGATGGTAGATGTAATTTTAGTTCACATTAACAAAAATTATTGCATAATTGTTTTTAATAATTTATATTACTATTAATGTATACTATTAATTTTATTATTCATATAGTAAATTAAGAAGTTCTATTTTTTTTAAGAATATGAGAGGGGGTTAAGCCCCTAAATTGGTCACAAATCATGAAATCATCTTTTAAAAAATTGGGTATGAGGTAACCCATAATAAAATAGAAGGCATATTCTGGTCATTACCATTTTTGAGTTTTAAAATTATCAGAACATAATATTTAACCTATTTTAATTTCATATTTCATTTGATGTAGTCATATGAGTCCCAAAATATCACATACAAGATGATATTCTA
The DNA here is from genome assembly GCA_963277665.1 of Viscum album. Classification (NCBI taxonomy): domain Eukaryota; kingdom Viridiplantae; phylum Streptophyta; class Magnoliopsida; order Santalales; family Viscaceae; genus Viscum; species Viscum album. The sequence goes on along the minus strand of OY728122.1, from coordinate 1,155,164,343 downwards.
GCCAAGGACGAGGGTTTGGAAACTAGAGCACTAGTATTTAATGATGAATCATGGATGCGTGCAACTCATTATGCCTTCGAGAAAGGCCAAGTTATTAGTATCAGTTCATGATTTTTGCCAAGATGTTTTTATGGTACTTATGCATTGTTTCCATCTTGATTGAGGGGAGCTCATAGATATTTTTCATCATCAGTTTAAGAGTATAAAGAGAAGTTAAAGGCTTAGGATGAGTTAATAGAGACCCTACATAGAGAGAAGGAAGAGTTTTTTCAAAAGTATGAAAATGGAAAGGAGTAGAAATTCTGATTTTTTGAGTAGTAGATGCATCATATGATGTTTTACATAGGATTCTTGGTAAAGTATATAAGGATGGAGTTCCTTCCACCACCTCGTCCTCAAATGACCCTCTCCAATAGTTATATATAAATTTTGTCTCATTCATATGATAAACATTTGAATAAAAAAATATTATTATAATTCATTGAATTTAGATATTTAAAGTTTTAAATTTTTCAATTTATTTGTATTGTTTTGAATTTGTATTATATATATATAATTGTGTTAAATTTGGGAATTTTTTATATTTTATTTTTTTATATCATTATATTGTTTTTTAATTTTATAAATTTGTGAATATATTTGTCAATATATTTGTGAATATTTTTTTAACATTTTTTAATTATTTTTTGAGGAGATTAACCCCTCATTCAAATAATTATTTGATGCAGCTCATAAATCCTATCACAAATGATATCTTATAAATAATTGATTTTTTTTGTGATTATTGGTTCCCCCATTAAAAACATTACATCGACCCATCAGAAAAAATAGTACTTGTGATGTGACTTTCAGCTACATGTCTTTAATGACTATATCTAGTTATAAATGACTATTAGTGATGGAATACCATTGAAAAGGACCCATGAGAAATATTCAATTTTCTAGTTGTGTTTTTATATCCCTTAAAAAACATTGGGTTCTCACCCCAAATTTTAAAAAAAAATTCAATGGGATTAAGGATGGATAAGAGAAAAGAAAAAATCATATTTAAATTTATAATGATTTTTCATGAAAAGAAACCATGTTATAAATTAAAATTTTTATATTGTGAAAAAATGGATAATGATTATATGTTAACTCTTTGTAATATATGGGATTATTTGATAAGATTTAATACCTACATATCTAAAACAATGTAACTAAATGGCCATTTAGAAAATAAAATGATATATAGTCAAAATACATTAGTTTATGTAATTTTTACGACTAGTACCATATTCTTGTAATCTTTTTTATCCCCTATAGAATACTAATATCATGGGATGACAGGTATAGAGGGACCCCAATAGGATTCCTTGGTAAGTAAAAAAAATTCTGAAGAGCATGTTCCATGAGGATATGATGGTCCTAAAAGAGGGCCCCCCTTAAATTCTTGATCAATTATCCTCACTATGTATGATATAGTCTTCTACCATTACTAATGGTAAAAAATTACCCACTTATACACACCTCCAATTAATTAAGATATTATTGGTTTATGGTTTATAATTCCAATTAAAAAATTATTAATGTGGATTCTAGAACCCTCTATGTAACATATTTGTGCATTGTACACATTTTTAGAGAAATATGGCGACATATCATTTTTGTACCCTTTCATTTTTAGGTATGAATCCCCTGTGAAGATCCAAATATCCTACACTAGTCATTCCTATTGATAATCAAATTTTTTCAAATACCAAATACCATAAAACATTATCCCTCATATATTCCTTTTCACATGACATTAAACTGCATAATGTTTTTTCCTCCTATTAAGTATTAAAACTATTTTGAACATGTCATATAATGGGACCCAGTACCTACATGTTATATAGATATTTATAAGGATATATTTCCCCTATCCATATGTTTTTGATATTTTTGAATGTTTCATCCCCATACCAGAATAGAATATAGAAATTTCCTTCCCCTATATATGAGTTAAATCTTCATAGAGGACCCCTTAGTCTGTTATGATGTATAATTCCACTCTTAAAATATTTTAAAATTACCCACCCTGAAAATGAGGTAGATCAATGTAATAATTATAAATAACAATTTCCTTTAGTTTGGTTCCTATCATCATGTGAGATGTAGTGAAGACTAGGATCACATATCAGAGACCCAATAATGGGTTTTAATTAGTAACAGACCTGGGTTTTCATTAAATGAACTAAAACAAGAGGAAACCTGGGTCATTATCATATACCATAAACTATGGGACAACTATGTACCAATCACATGACATTAACATGTAAAAAAATATCTTGGTTGAATGCTGTTAAACTACAAAATTTATGGTCCATCCTACAAGATCATAATATATTTAGAGTGGCCCAACACATGGGGACGATGACCTCAGTGAGATCGATATCTATGAACAATATTTTACATCTTCCCGTATATAATCATTATCACTATAGGGAACTTATTTTCAAAGAACAACATGTGGCTTTATTCCTATATCATGAAATATATAGTGACCCCCGTATATTTCATTTAATAAATATTCATGAATTCTCATCATTCCCAAGTAGTACCTTAGATGGGATGCAGACCAACATAGAATTATTTGGAATTTAGATAGAATAAGAATGAGAAAACTAATGGTCTCTATTCATTTCATATGATCTAGATATGTATACAGATTTATCCCTACATGAACAATAAGTGACTTGAATAATGATATCACAAGATACATAGTGATACAAATATCTTAAATATAGATCCAAACTATAATGTACAAAAATTACCTCTCCTTTGGTTTGGGTCAGATCTGTGCAGGGAGTTTTCTTCTAAAAAACAAGTTTGGTTTGACACATACATTAACAAGATACATAGTGATTCCATAATACCCTAATACCAGTCCCAAAAACAACCCAAATAGAAAATATATTTCCTCATGCCCAATTTATGATTTACATTTTTTGGGGGACCATTTATTTAATAACTATATGTGTTTAGATTACTGACCTTTTAGGATATGTAGCAACACCCTGGTCTGATAACCCTAGGACCAACAAAAACATTTAAATAAAAAATTCACATTCCATACACATGATCTAAATTTAGACATGGATCTTATCCAAATATGAACTATGTGTGTCTTGAATCATAACTCATCATGATACATAATAAAACAAAAGTATATTTTCATTCAACCTGTTGCTGGTTTTCCAATATCGCAACCGACCACGGTGCTTGGTACCAAATCATATCTAGTCATCTTTAATTGGTCACACGGCCATTAATATTCTCACACCCGGGAAATCCTCCCCCAATATTAAAAACCTTTTCTAAGAAAATATTTTCAAAGGATATTGATCGTCTACCAAGGAAACAGTTGTTAATCTACTTCTTGGGGGATGTACCAAACTAATAAACTATATTTATGTGAGGTAAATTTTCTTAAAAAACTAATTACATGCTTTATTCCCACCACTTTGGAATACAATGTGAAATATGATTTCTTTTCATGTAGCCCAAAATGATTCCTATGATTAAAAAAATAACATGCCCTATTTTTTGCATGATTATGATCTGTATAGAATATTTGGATAAGAGTTCTCTAATTCAGGAAAATATACAAAAAAATAAAATTCCATTTACCGTGAATATGTTTCATTTCCATGATGGGGACCCTTAAATTTTCCATAATTATGAATTAATTTATTCATTTCTATACATTATAAATTTATATTCCCATTTTATCCATTCTAGTCCCAACCACAATTCCTAAAAATGATAATACCCCAATTGTTTTCCCCTATATATATTCTATGAGAGTATGGATAGTAGCCATGCATGTCGTCATCATAGGAATAAAGCACAATGATTCCTTCTTCATCATGATTTATTTTCCTCTATCACCTCATTAAATGGATATTCCACAAGATGAAACCCCTTTTATTTTCATCTTCACATAATCTTGATATGTACCATGGATATTTTCATAATAAACTATGTATGTAATGATTCCTATCCATACATGATATGTAGTGACACATAGATCACTCATCATAGTTCCTAGTGGAAAATTTAAGAAATGGACCTTCCTACCACATTTTTTAAATATTTTCTATGACACTTCACTTCCCAAAAGTTTCTATACTGAGGTAAGAATTAATTTTCCATTTCTAGGTGCAATCTAGTCTATGTAGTGGATTAGCCAAAAATATTGCACAAGACTTGATAAAAATTCCCATATCCCTATTTAGGAGTCTGATATATGTATAAAAACAATATAAACTATGTATGGATTGATTCATATTTATATAAAATATATATAGTAATGCTTGGATTTTCCACCCAAGGCCCAAACACAATTTCCAAAAAGGGAAAATTTTCCCTCCCCATATGTGAATGATATAGATCCATAAAGGGGGTTTATTTGAAACAGATATATATGCCCATATTCATTCCCTCGTGGGAGATATAGAGAAAATTAGGGGAATCCCTTCCATGTAAATTAAATATTCCTCTAGCTTACCATGTTCCTTGATTGATCCATCTACCATTCACAATGGTATGTGTACATTCTCATCACCAATATAAATTTATTTTTCTATTGTGAACCCTTAACCATCATTATATTTGTTATTCCACATTCACTTATTATTTCTCACACTGAGATTGGATCACATGATCATAGAAGATTTTACAAACCACTTTAACCTGGATGGGTCTATTGTGACCCATGGTGGTTAGAATTGATAGTCTATATTGTATGAACCTTTAATTTCTCAACAATAGTAAAAATAGATTAAACTTTTTTCTATAACACCCCAAGCTTCCATGATACATTTCTCTTTGAATAATGCAATATATTTCATTGTACGCAACTTCGAGTTCCAGCACACCACGACATATAAAACTAGCCATTGTGAATAGTAATACCCACTTTTTGAAATTTTATAAATTTTATTTTTCAAAATGGAATTAATTTTTGGATTTGTAATATCAAAATTATCTTAGAGTGAATTTTTGATATATTTCTGAAAACATTAAATTTTTTATAAATAGTGGAAAACACGACATTATTATTTAAAATTGAATATTTTTTTAAATAATTATTTGTTTTATTTAAATTTATTTTAATTAAAAATAGATACATAATACCTATATATTTTTAATGTAATTAATTAGATACATTTGATAATAATATTAGAGATACAAAATTTTATAGAATTTTTTAACGTCTTTTACCAAACTTTTAGGCACGTTTGAAAATTTGCATAAAAAATAATTTTACCGCTTCTATGAATTTAATTTAAAAAATTCACGAGACATGTTGGAAATCAGTAAGTATAATGTGTTTCATATGGATGAAAATAATTTTTTAGGAATAGTAACTTTTGAATTTTATTTACCATTGGTAAAAGTAAATAGGGAAATTAAAGGTTAAAATGATATTATAATTACCCTAACACATGTCCCAAATATATTGGATAAGTTTATTTCGACCAAAATCAACCTTATGAATAAAATAAGATTCTTTTGGTCCACTTGGATTATATTAATACATTTATTATTATTTTATTTAAAGAAGAGTTAAAAGTGTTAAATTCAATGTTTAATAACTAAACCATTTTTAATATAGTGTAATACATAAGATAAATTGGACTATAAATATTAATTAGAAAAATAAAAAATTTTCCTACATAATTATATTTTATTTATAATTTTTATTCATTAAATAATTAATTTTATTTATGATACAATGATGATGTAGTAATTACATTACTATTGAATATTTAAATAATTGATATTATAAATATTAATATAACTTTAAATTGAGACTTTTTATGTCTTAAAAGAAATTTTTAGGTTAATATGAAATGTTAGGGTTGATTAAATAATTTTTTTTCAAAGTGATAAATTTATTATGACTTTCATAAAAATCAAATACTAAATAGTGTCAAAATTGACAAAAATGAGTTTTTTAAAAAAAATACTATATTATTAATTGATATAAAATTCATAAAAATTTAAGGTTAATCCAAAGGACTTAGGTAAAGTTATATATATAATTAATAAACCAATATGGGTTTTTTCCTTTTTATAGTAACTTTATTAACCATTTATTATAATAATACAAGAATACATGGTAAAAGTTAAACAATTTAACTAAGAGTTAAATCTAAATGATAAGGTTAATATTGTGAACTAAACCTATATAAAACCTATTGGTTGAAAGGTTTTCAAACCATCACCACCTCATCATCAAAATAAATCTTTTTGGATCCATTATAAACAGAATATGATTGTATAATGAAATAATATTTCAAGCATTTCCTAAAGTGACCCTCACCTCTCTTATAAAAGGGTACTTGCCCTTATCTCAAAATCACACCACCAAAGCCATTTATATCGGCCAAAACCTGCTCAAATATCCTCCCAACTACCCTAAATTCGACCTAGAGTCCTTACATTGATCTGGAAGCCAACCTATGGATCCCTTTTGATCAAATCAAAAGGAAATACCCGAAGAAGATTTAATAATTTCCCCACCTCTTTCAAAGTTCTTTTCTTCTTCCACTTACCCTTTATTTGTTGTTTCTATACCAAAATTGTAACTCCAGTACCTTATACATACTGTGATGTTATCATAAATATGGTACAACCATATTAATTATTCTTTCCATCCTATTAATGACAAGTCACCAAACGTGGGTACGCATGACTTACCGTCTCCACATCGTGGTGTAGTTTGTTATTCAAGCACTTCATTATTTGGATGGGTATAATAATGAGTATAAATGATGTAAATAATTAATATAAAATTTTAATGATTCTTTATATATGATATAAAATCAAATTACATATTATTTCACCATTAATTGAATAATATTGTCGCTCGTGCGTACCTACGGATTACCGTCTTCACGAACGCGATGAAATTCATTCCCCATCATAACCATTCAAGAATAATTTTCATTTTTTTATTAAAAATAATTTTTAAAAACATAATATAATTCTTGATATGAATAAAACAAATCCTATCCATAAAAAAATGGCTTACATAACCAACCATATATAGGAAAACGAATCAGTTAACACCCAAAACAATGATACTACTGAAATATTATTAACAATAAAATATTAAAAGATCATATATGATATAATATTTATGTATGTGGTTATTTTATAATTTAATAACAATGATTTAACTATTATTCAAGAGGTTAACATACCCTCTATCAAGGAAAAATACAATGTAAGGGTTAATTCTACAATATCTTCATTATTCGGTGTTGTTTATATGTGAGTATATACTCCGACCTCTTCATCATCCACATCCATGTTTTTTAAAAATGTATTTCAAAACATTTTTGATATTTCCTAGACTATGTGTTAAATTCATTTATACCCTTGTTTGAATTTTTAGATAATGTTTATAAAGGAACCTTTTCGTCATTTTCCAAAAAAGGTTCTTTACGACCTTTTTTGACAAAATTAAGGAAATAATGTTTTTTAACTTATACGGTGACTGTGGATATTTTCCGTTGTTAAAAAATCTTCGAAGCTTTCCTTACAATATTATATGAATATTTTGAAAATAAATGTTTTCCCTTATAATTATGTGACTTTTAAAAGATTTAAAAATAGAAATAGATATTTCTCTCAAATAGTATTGATTTTATCTATCTCAACATCCTTTGATGGATTTTACACTTTTTTAAAGTTGATTCATTATGATTCAATCATCCATATTGTATTGAAGGTTTTTTGATATGTTTGACTATGGATTTTTTATTTTTATACCATTCAGGTTTTATGGTTAAAGTATTAACATTTCATATGCTAGTTTTAATATGAATGTTTATGTTATGTTTCAAAATTTTCATATGAGGAATGAATTGGATTTAGTAAGTGACAGGTGGAGCCCACTATATCTCCTCGATGAATCAATGGGTCTCGTGAGACAAACTAGGGTATTGGCAAAAGAACATGAAAAGATTTTATTTGTAGTCTTGGTACGAGGCCATGACTATGTGGTTATGATGTATGGAATTATGCATTCCATAATTATGAAATTAGATATCGATATTACATGTGATATTTAGACTAGTATAATATCCATATGAATCAGTAAATGGAATTACATGACTTATCTTTGACATATTATACTAAAGTTTATGTTTAAATGGCTTGTGTTTTAGTCTTATGCACTGCCATAAATGTTTATGCTTATTTATGAATGTTTTCATTATATTATTATCCTTACTGAGCACTTGAGCTCACCCATTTCTATATTTTATTTTTCCCAAGATGCAAAGAAGTATATTATGATTTCCCTACAGGGATAGTCTAAGGGAGATGAATGTGTTCAAAGGAGACAAAGTGTTATTGTTTTTCATTTCATAATGTAATGTAAAACTTATGTATGTATCTAACAATTCCAAATCTACTAAAGTTATCGGTCTTTCGGGATTCGATATCTTTTGATCATTACAATGTTATGTAATAATGCACCAACTCTATGTAACCAGGGTCGAAGTGTTACAGTTGGTATCAAATAAAGTTTAGTAAAAACCTTGGAAGTTATATTTAGAAAAACTCTGATTAGAGAACATTACACTAAGATAGAATTTAAGGATTTGTATAGAATAACTTACTATAATTTTGTTAATGTAGAGATTTTGTGTATTTTCCAAGAAATAAATCCCTATCTAGATACAAGTTGGTAGAGGTGGATCTGGCATAGATGTACCTAGGAGTGAAAACTCTGAAATGGAGTTTCGGGCTTGAACTGGGGTATTCGGGTACATGACAATGGGCCTTGCTGCACTATTGGTTACGACACACTCGGGAAATATACTTAGGATAATTCACATTTTCTTTTCAAACCATTATGAAGGATTTGTGAGTAAATATTTCCCTAATGAAAACATTTTTGTGATTATGGATTATATTCATAAACTGTTCAATTTAAGTTAGGTATTTAACTAGTTTGGAATTATGTATTGTGATTCATAAACTAATCTAGTGTATGCCATTATTTAGAAATGACACCTAGTGGAAGGAATGGAAGCTGTATCAATGCAAGTAATCCGTGTAGGGATCTCCCTCCTACTCAAGATAATTATATTATAGATGGTGATGCAAACAGTGATGAAAAAATTATAACCATACCGGGACAACTCACTCTGGTTATGAATAATAACATTACTCATATGGATCACCCCGATCCACAATGCAGATGATCAATGTTATACTGCTTCATGAGGAAACAACCACCAACATTCAATGGGACTACAAATCCATTTTAAGTTGATCGATGTATAAGTTCCTTAGATAAAATATTTCATTCTTTGGGGAGTAGAGAAATGGAAAAGGTTGTCGTGTCAGTTTATCACCTCATGGGAGATGCATATCGACGGTGGTAATTAATTCAAAACATAAATGAGGATGAATAAGTATCAAATATGGAATGGATGGAGTTTAAAGAGATTTTCTTAGAAAAATACTTTCTCCATGACCATCAATCAGATATGGAAAGAATGTTTCTGATTCTGAGGAAAAAGGAGGATGATAATGTCGTAAAGTATGAGGATACCTTTACATGGTTAGCAAGGCGTGAAACAGATTATATACGTAACCCACAAAGTAAGATTGATCGATTCTTTGATGGGTTAAAACCATTTGTCCATCAATCATTAGTCTCACAATCTTTCTCATCGTATGAAGATATTGTCTTGTGTGCTATCAAGACATAAAAGTAATTCTCTATGTCTTACGACTTTAAAGAAAAAAAAGAGAAGAAGAGATTTGTTGAACACTATGGAAATGGAAATAATGGGAAGAAGGGAAAAGTTGAATTTCCATCCTATAGTAAATGTGGGAATAAAAACCCAGGTACTTTCCTGAAGGGAATGAGAGTCTATTATAAGTACGGTGAAAAATGGCCACCAAGAACTTGATTGAAATAGAAAGAAAGAGGTTGTCACTGTTGAATGCTAAAATTATTTAGAAATGGGGCATTATATAAATGAAAGTACTAAGTGCCAAGGAAAAATACCTCAGAAAAGGCCAAGGGAGAATGGCCAAGTTTATGTGATCACTACTGCTGAGTTTGAAGCTCCGAAAGATGTAGTGGTATGAAATTTAATGGTTTCATCAAATTTAGCCCATGATTTATTTGATTCTCGATCATCTCATTGTTTAATATCTTCCCAGTTTTCTAAGAAAATTAGGTATTTCCAATTTGATTTAATAAAGAAGTTATCAGTAAAAACTTCTAAGGGAAGTATCATTGCAACAATGTTTTGTGATTTAGTTCCCATTAGGGTATATAAACATGTTTTTATCTACTGATATCATTTTCATACCCAAGATTAAATTTTATAAAATCCTCAGTATGGATTTCCTTTTATAACATGATGCTAAAATTTATTTTAAGAATAAAGAGGCTACAATTTTTGATGATGATAATAAGTTCCTTATCTATAGAGTAGAAACAACACCATCTGATTCTTACCTAGATTCAACCCCAATAGATCTACTAAATTCAATTATTGGGGAGGAAGAGAATGAAATAATTGTGGGTGAAGAAAGGAATGTTCAAATAGAGTATGTACCTTTTGTGCAAGATTATTTTGATGTGTTTCCAAATGATTTTCCTATACATCCTCTAGAACGAGAAATTGAGTTTTCCATTGATTTAATTCCCAGTTCAAGGCCCATATCAATGACCCCTTATAGAATTGATATTTTGGAATTAGTGGAACTAAAGTAATAACTTGATTAACTGAGTAATAAAGGATTTATTCTCCCTAGTATTTCTCAATGGGGAGCCATTGTTATTTTTTTTAAGAAGAAATATGGATCTATGATGTTGTGCATTGACTATAAAGAGATCAATGCTATAACAATAAAGAACAAGTATCCCCTACCACGCGTTAATGATTTATTTGATCATCTTCCTGGAGATCAATATTTTTCAAAGACTGACCTTCAATTTGAATATCATCAGTTGTGTGTGAAGAATGAATACATTCCAAAAATAGCATTTTGAACCTGGTATGGGCATTATAAGTTTATAGTAATGCCTTTTGGACTGAAAAATGCACCCTATGTCTTCATGGATATAATGAATAGAGTTTTCAAGGAATATCTGGATGAAATTGGAGTGGTATTTATTGATGATATTTTGGTATAATCCAAAAGATATTAAGATCATAAAAATTACTTGATAACTATTCTAAAGACACTTAGAAGAATTGATTTATATGAGAAGTTTAGAAATTGTTAATTTTAGCTTCAAAAGATTTCTTTTCTTGGCCATATTGTCTCTAAGGATGGAATCTATATTGATCCTCCAAAGACAAGAGCAATACAAGAATGGAAAACACCAACAATTATAACTGAAGTATGCAGTTTTATTGGTTTATCAGGTTATTATCGGTGTTTTGTCCATAATTTTTCCCTATTAACTAACCCATTAACTAATCTCACACTTAAAGGGGTTAAATTTGTTTGGAAAAAAGAGTGCGAAGAATGTTTTGAATAACTAAATAGAATAATATTCAATGATTCTATCTTGAATCAACCATCGGGGAATGATGGGTTTGTTATTTATAGTGGTTTTTCAAAGAAAGGACTTGGTTGTGTCCTTATGCAGAATGATAGGGTTATTTCCTATGCATCACGATAGCTAAAAATTCATGAAAAAAACTATCATAATCATGATCTTGAGTTATAAGCTACAATATTTTCTTTTAATATATGGGGGCACTATATCTATGGTGAAAAATGTGAGATATATACCATTCACAAGAGTTTGAAGTATATTTTCTCACAGGAAGAACTCAACATGAAGTAGAGACGATGGATTGAACTACTCAAAGATTATGATTGCACTATACACTACCACTCGAGGAAGCAAAATAAGGTGGTAGATGCTTTGAGTAGAAAGGATAATGGAGTACTGAACACGATGAGAGTTGAAAGGGATCCTATGTTCATGGATCTAGAAAATATGGATATGGGAATAATCAAGGAAGGTGAAACATCAATACTTTTTCAAATGGTTTCCAAACCATCTTTAATGTAAATGATATAAAGTTCTCAGACTAATTATGAGAAGTTTCAGAATAAATTTAAAGATATGAATGATGGTAGATTTATTGAATTTGTATATGAAGAAGAAATTTTGAAACTTGGGGAGAGACTTTGTGTTCCTGACATACCTGATCTTAAAAGGGAATTTTTAGATGATGCTCATAGATCTAATTTCTCTATAAACTCTGGTAGCACTAAGATGTATAGAGATTTGAAGGAACATTTTGGGTGGGACAACATGAAGAGGGAGATTATAGATTATGTGTCATGATGTATAGTTTGTCAATGGGTTAAGGTTGGAAGACAACATCCTGGAGGAGTCATGCAACCTCTTCCCATACCTAAGTGGAAATGGGATAATAATATGATGGACTTTGTCATGGTACTACCAGAGAATCCTATAAGGAATGATGAAATATGGGTCATTGTTGATCATCTTTCCAAGTCATCACATTTTCTTACTATAATAGAAGATTTACCACGTGAACATTTAGTAAGACTATATATTAATTAAGTTATAAGACTTCATGGAGTACCATTATAGATTTTTTTTCAGATCTTGATCCCCATTTTACATCAAGATTATAGAAAATTCATCAAAAGGCCCTGGATACTGAACTCTGTTTGAGAACTTCCTAACACCCTCAAACTGATGGACAATCAGAAGGGATAATTCAAACCTTAAAAGACATGTTGAGATCTTGCTTACTTGACTTTTAAGGCATGTGGGATCAATATTTACCTCTGGTATAATTTTCCTATAATAATACCTTCCATTCAAGTATATTGATGGCACCATATGAACCATTATATGGAAAGAGATATCACACACCAAATTTTTGGGATGATGTTGGTGAAAAAAAAACTCAAAGGCCTATAACTTGTTGAGGAAATAATGGAAAAAGTTATGATTATCCAAACCCACATCAAAGAAGCTCAAAGTAGGAAAAAGAGCTATAAAGATAACCGAAGGAAGGATTTGGAATTTCATATAGGATATCATGTTTTCATAAAGGTATCTCCATGGAAAGGTGTTACGATTTTGTAAGAGGGGTAAATTGTGTCCCAGGTATATCATACCTTTAGAAATTTTATAATGAATTGGAGTTGTAACTTACCGTTTGGAAATACCACCAAGTCTCACCAAAGCTCATGATGTGTTCCACATATCACTATTGAGAAAATACATGCCTGACCCAATGAATGTACTCATATATGAAGAAATAGAACTAGAACCCGATCAGTCTTATTATGAAGAGCCTGTCATGATTCATGATACCAGAGAACAAGTGTTGAGAAACTGGACAACTCATCTCGTAAAAGTTATATGGAGAAACTATAAGACGGAAGAGGAAACGTGGGAACCCCAAGAACTTATGATGAAGAACCACCTAAATCGTTTTAGGCAGTAGTGTTCTAGAAATTTCGAGGAAGAAATTATTTTAAGGAGGGAAGAATGTAACACCCCAAGCTTCTATGGTGTGTTTCTCTTTGAATAATGCAATAGTTTGCGTTGTACGCAACTTCGAGTTCTAGCACACCAGGACTAATAAAACTAGTCATTATGAATAGTAATACCCACTTTTTAAAATTTTATAAATTTTATTTTTCAAATTAGACTTCATTTTTTGGATTCAGAATATCAAAATTCTCTTAGGGTGAATTTTTAGTATTTTTCTGAAAACAGTCAATTTTTGATGAATAGTGAAAAACACTGCGTTATTATTTAAAACCAAATATTTATTTAAATAATTAGTCATTTTATTTAAGCTTATTTTAGATCAAAATAGATACATGATACCTATATATGTTCAATGTAATTCATTGGAGTCATTTTATAATAAGATTAGATATATAAACTTTAATTGAATTTTTTAACGCCTTTTACCCTCCTTCTAGGCACATTAGCAAATTTGTATAAAACATTATTTTACCACTTTTTGTGAATTTAATTTCAAAAACCTAAGAGACATGGTTTACATCAGTAAGTAAAATTTAGTTCAATAGGATGAAAATAATTTTGGGTGAATAGTAACTTTTGAATGTTATTTACCACGGTTAAAAGTAAATATGGTAATTAAAGGTAAAAATGATATTATAATTACACAAATATATGTCCTAAATCTATTGGATAAGTGTATTTCGACCAAAACCATCCTTAGGAATAAAATATGACACTTTTGGTTCCCTAGGATTAGATTAAGACATTTATTATTATGTTATTTAAAGAAGAGTTAAAAGTGTTAAATTCAAAGTTTAATAACTAAACCATTTTTAATATAGGGTTATAAATAAGATAAATTAGACTATAAATATTCAATAGAAATATAAAAATATTTCCTACATAATCGTATTTTATTTATAAATTTGAGACATTAAATAATTAATATTATTTATGACACAATGATGATGCAGTAATTACCTTATTATTTGAAAGATTAAAATAATTGATAATATAAATATTAATATAATTTTAAATTTATACTATTTTTTTATTACACGAATTTTCTAGGTTAATATGAAATGTTTGGGTTGATTAAATAAATTTGGTTTGAAGTGATAAAGTTTTTATGACTTTCACAAAAACCAAATACTAAATATTTTCAAAATTGACATAAATGAGTTTTTAAAACAAATACTATATTATTAATTGATATAAAATTCCTAAAAATATAAGGTTTGGAAAAAGGATATATATAATTTTAGATATATCAATAATGAACCACTTGGAGTTTTATTGGATTTTTATAGTAAGTTTATTAACCATTTATTATAATAATATAAGAATACATGGCAAAAGTTAAACTATTTAACTAAGAGTTAAATCTAAAAGATAAGGTTAATATGGTGACTTAAACCTGTCTAAAACCTATTGGATGAAAGGTTTTAGACCAATCCCCACATTTTAATCAAAATAAATCCTTTTTTATCCATTATAAACTAAATATGACTGTATAATAAAATAATATTTCAAACTTTTCCTAAAGTGACCCTCACCTCTCTTATAAAGGGGTACTTCCCCTTATCTCAAAATAACACCTCCCAAGCCATTTGGAATGGACATTCCCTGCTCAAATATCCTCTAAAATACCCTCAATTATACAAATATTCCTTACTTTCATCATAAAGCCAACCTAAGGATCCCTTTTGATCAAATCAAAAGGAAACACCAAAAGAAGAGGTAATAATTTCACCACTTATTTCAAAGTTCTTTTCTTCTTACATTTTCTATTTCATTATTGTTTCCATAAAAAAACAATAAATCATGTACCTTATACATATTTTGATGCTATTATAAATATGGTACAACCATATTAATTACTCTATCCATCCTATGAATGAAAAGTCACCCTACATGTGTACGTACGTCTTATCGTCTCCATGTCGTGGTGTAGTTTATTATTCCAACACTACATTATTTTTATGGGTATAATAATGAGTATAACTGATGTAAATAATAAATATAACATGTTAATTATTATTTATATATGATATAACATACAATTACTTATGATTTCACGATCAATGTAATAATATTGTTGCTCATGCGTACATACGAATTACCGTCTCTATGAACGTGATGAAATTCATTCCCCATAATAACCATTCATGAATAATTTTCATTTTATGATTAAAAATAATATTTAAGAACTTAATATAACTCTGTATATGAATCAAATGCATCATATACATAACAAATATGGCCTACATAATCAACCATATAAAGGAAAATGAATCAGTTAACACCCAAAACATTGATACTACTGACAAATTATTAACAATGAAATATTATAAGATCATATATGAGATCATATTTATGTATGTGGTTATTTTATAATTTAATAAAAATTATTTAACTATTATAGAAGAGGTTAACAAACACTCGATCAAGGAAAATTACAAGTTAAGGGTTAATTCTAAAATCTCTTCATTATCTGAGGTTGTTTATACGTGAGTATCTACCAGGACCTCTTTATCATCCTCTTCTGTGTTTCTTAAAAATGTATTTCAAAGAATTTTTACTATTTCCTAGAATATGGGTTAAAGTCATTTATACCGTTGTTTTACTTTTTATAGAATGTTTATAAAGTAATCTTTCTGTCATTTTCCAAACAAGGTCCTTGACAACCATTTCAAAAAAATTAAGGAAGGAATGTTTTTTTAACATATACGACGAGTGCAACTATTTTCCGCCATTATAAAATCTTCGAAGATTATTTTAAAATATTATAACAATATTTTCAAAATAAATCTTTTCTTTTATAATTATGTGATTTTTAATCATTTCAAAATTGAAAGAGATTTTTCTCTCAAATAATTTTGATTTTATCTATGTCAACATCCTTTGATGGATTTTACACTTGTTAAAAGTTGATTCATTATGATACAATCTCCCATATTGTATTGAATTTTTTGTGATATTTTCAACTATTGATGTGTTATTTGTATACCATTAATGGTTTATAGTTAATGTATTAACATTTATTATGCTAGTTTTAATATAAATGTTTATGTTATGTTTTAACCTTTTCATATGAGGAATGGGTTGGACATAGTAAGTGATAGTTGGAGACCACTATAACTCCTCAATGCATCAGTTGGTCTCATGAGACAATCTACTATCTTGGAACAAGGCCTTGAAAAAATCTTATTTGAAGTCTTGTCATGAGGCCTTGTCTATGTGGTTATGATGCCCGACATTATGCATTCCATCATTATGGAATTGGCTATTGATATTACATGTGATTATTCAAATAGTAGAATATCCATGTGAATAAGTAAATCTAATTATTTGATTTATCATTTCTATATTATTCTGAATTTTAAGTTTAAAAGGCTTGTTTTTTATTCTTATACATTGCCTTAAATGATTATGCTTATTTATGAAAGTTTCCGCTATATTGTTATCCTAACTGAGCACCTGAGCTCACCCCTTCTGTGTTTTATTTTTCCCAAGATGAAATGAAGTATATTACGACTGCCCTGTAGGGATAGTCTAAGAGAGATGAATATGTTCAAAGGATACACAATTTTGTTGTTTTTCATTTCATAATGTAATGTAAAACTTATGTATGTATCTATCACTTATAAGGCTACTAAACTAATCGGTATTTCGGGATTTGATCCCTTGTGATCATGCCAATGTTATGAAATAATGCACCAACTCTGGGTTACCAGGGTCGGGGTGTTACATTTTCCCTATGTAAGAGAAAAATATATTTTTGGATTACTTGAACTATATTTATATATTCACAAAGGGGGTCCCATCATATGGAAATCTACCCATAATCATATACAATGGAAATAAATACCATCCAAATATGAATTCCCCCCAAAAAAATTAAAGATTTACCAAAAGGAAAAAATACATAATTTTCATGGTGGTACTTAATGTCTTGGTCACACATTGTTATACTATATAGACTTCATCCTACCTCTATGAATAATAACCATATAACACATATTTCCTTATTGTATGATGTTACAGTGAATGAAATGTGTGTTCCATTTATTATGTAAAACTAAAAATACCATCATCTGTCATCTCTCCTTATAAAAGGTCCACACGAGCTAGAAAATGGTCAAATAATTTTTGGGGGGATTCTACTATCATTCTGAGTACCATAATCCCTAAATCAGACTACATGTCTTGAGTGTATCATATTTCCACAACCCCCTCATGATCTGTGGAAAGTAGAAAAGTCCACTCTAGTTGGAAATATTAGATTAAGATCTGTATAAGATCCTTGGACCTATCAACCAGAGGTATCTTGGCCTAGTCATAAGGGGACTCTATTACTTATGGTCCTTAATGGAATTGTAGTGGAACTTTTCACCTCATTGGGATTTGTGATCATCCTTGATTTGACTATACCATAATATCACTCATGATCTGGGAACCTTGAGCCTTTATTTACCCCCCTTAAACCCCTATTCAAAATGGTATTAGTGAATTCATGACCTTGGGACTCCGAAATATGTTATTTTTTGACACTCCCATAACCACGAGTCTACATATCCTGAGCTTAAAATACACCAATGTTTTTCACTATTGTGAAAATTTAAATTCTATCCTTTTATGGTAAAACACATAATAACTTACAATGCTAGTGAAAGGGACACATAATATGTTATCCTCAAAAATAGAAAAGTGTAGTCTTAGAAATATTTAAATTCTCCACTTTCAATGTTATTCGTCTCTAGAGTTTTTAAAATTTTGAGATCATAAATAATAATATTATATATCATGGGACCTATCTTATAAGTAAATAAAAATTTGATATAGGCTTTTTGGAGCCATATGGTGTAGGTAAAACATTGATAATAATTTATCACAACTCCTCACTATAATAATGTGTTTAAAATGAGATAACAAAACTTTTAGTTTTATCAGACCCTATTTGAATACTATATTTTCTATAAACCAACTACATTTCTCTAAAGTCAGAATTCACACCCACTAGTTCCTTATGTCAATACGCTTCTCTAGGAACCCCATAACCATCACTTATATCTATTGGTTCTCCATATAATCTTATTGGTAACATGAAATTAATAATATGATGTGTCCCAACTAGGATTCACCGCTGAATAACCAATTCCTTGTATCTTTTTCTTAATGGGTGTTTTTTGTGTGGAAGAGATTCCCCCCTTAAACCCATGTAGTGTTTCACTATCATTGTGAAATACGTGTTTCCTCCATTATTATTGGTTGATATATAACCACCAATCTCCAATCCATGTTGACTCAGATATTTCATGATCATGATATAAAAGTCCCATAACTAAACTATATATGTGGATACGATTACCATGATATTAAATCACCATGTATTGTACCCATTCTTTAAGAAGTATTGTGGTACTCCATTCATTAAACACTTGATTTCTAGAACAAGTGACCCTAAAATATATTATATATGGGATCAATATTCCCAACCATAATCTAAAATACCCCCTTTTTCTTGGGTAGTCTACAAACTACACCCATGTTTCCATGACCCACCTTTGATAGTATTTTCTCAATACCAACCATCACTATCCATGTGTGTGAATCATTAAATATATTCCATATCCTTTTGAATTGAATGGGGCCCAACTTATTGAACATGAATGTATGAATATATAGGGTCTTATAGAAGGTCCCTTGACCTATAAAACATATAATTATTTTCATTTCTAGAAAGGAAATCTAATTCCTATGATCACTATTAACATCGTAGAGGAACTTGGCACCACAGTGTGTATTCTGATCATATGCGGTGTGTTTTCCCAATCTCATCATATTTGCTTCAAAATAATTGGGACATTATTTATAAAAACCATATTAAAATAATTCATGTGGATTATACTTCTCATAAATTACATCACTATCTACTGAGGACCCTTTAACCGTTGGAGTAGGGTGTTAGAACCCTTCATGAATACCCATCATTCATAACTCAAGAAACTATGCCGAGTTCCAGAACTTTTGTTGAATACCCATCATTCATAATCTAAGTAAGGATACCTGGTTCTAGAACCCTTCATGAAAATTCATCATTTATAAAATTATTTAAGGATATATGGTTCATTAAACCTTCATAATAGTCATCCTTCGCAACCAGGGAAAGTATATAGGATTCCAGACCCCTTCATGAAAATTTAACCTTCATTATCCCAAATTAATGGACATTGAGGAATTATTCACATTTTTATTGAATCCAACAATCTTGAACATGGTATTTTATTCACAAAATAATTTCCAACCTATAAAAACATAAAAAATTGAAAAATAAGGTCTAATATGTGTGACCATATTCTACAATAAACAAAAGGCCCAAGTTTAATGACCTTAAATATTAGCGCTACATGGTCAAATATTATAAACTCTAAACATAAACTCTATTATTAGAGTTTAAAAGTCCTTAAATAACCAATTAAAATAGACAAAATAGTCTCAAGGTTGAAAACCAGCAAAGGGAACCGTAGAAAAAATTTGAGTCCCTACTCAATGGACAGACATTTTACATGATCTATGCATCATTGAGCAGTCAGTTATGTAAAAGGCATAAAATATGTTAGGATAAAATCCCATTAAAGGAAACCCAATAAATATTTGAGTCCATTCAATCTATGAATCAACTTCAATGTATAAGGAAACATTTATGGGTAAAAATAAGAGATATAAGGATTGTAGAGACCATTATCTTTCCCTTTAAAAAATTGACCTATACTCTATCGGTCGACTAACCAAAAAATATATTAGTTCTAATATATATTCCTCATGACCCATATAATGTTCCTTTCCATATGACTTGAAATTACATGATACGTGGTTTATCTATCATGGACAAAAAATGATTACTGCAACCTAATCCGTGAGTCCTAAAATGTTGAATGACATACAGATCAACGAGACATCCAAAATGAAACATGTGTTCCTATACACAATTATTTCATAAGGTGATGACATCCCCTATAAAATGTATGAGATATATCTATGTAACATCTCTCATATTTAAATTTTTTATGCATAAGACGATGTACCTAATGTATTATATTGAACAACATAGGATTATTTTCTCAAAACTATAAATAGATATATTCCCATTCATTGGGGATTTATAGTGATGTCTGGTTACTTTAACCTATATCTAGTCGGAAATTCCATTCTATCCCAGTCCTTTCCCTCTTGGAATTTTTAATTTTTTACAATTAATTATATCAATGACTTGAGGTAAGATTATTGTTATAGGAAACCTAATTCCTCTAGAATATAATATATTCTTCTAATTAATAGGATAACTATGTCAACATACAATTTTCATCAATTCCTAGTTTCAATGGACATCAGATACTTAATTTGATGGAAATGTGACCTATGATTACCTTAGAGTAAAAATAAATATGTTATGAATGAAGCACACCCTATGGTAGGAGGGAATTTTTCTTGCATGCGTAAATTTATACCATGCATTTTTTCATCAGGGAATTCAAAAGACGAAAGACCTTAAAAATATTAATATATTTATTTTATGTTTCATGGGATTTTTCTTTTTTTTTTATTTTTAATTTACATAGTTATTTTTGAATTATTAGGATGGGCCTTATTTGATATTTTTTTGCAATGAAATCTACCCAAGGATGGGCATCTTAACTATATATGGGATCTTGTCTCTACTACTTTTGGTTCGGCCCATTCATTGGAAAACCAGAGGATAGAGGAGGGCCAACATAGGGAATACAAGAAGTAGGTGAGAATTTATACCACTGGGGTGTAAATAGGTGTGTGAATAGTTGGGTGATGATAACACATGTGGATGCACGAGGTATTGTAAAAGGGAAGGGCATGGCCGGTGAGGGGTGTGTGTGAAAATATTATGGGTTTCAAACACATGTTATGGCTTGATAGGCTAGAGATGTGGAATGAGTTATATAGTGGAAATTAACTGAAGGAAGATTCTATATGCATTGAGAGTATGAAATGTGGTATTGTTCTCATGTTAAAAAGAGACATCTATGACTATATTCATTAAATTATGTGAGCCTATACCAATCAGTAATGTGAAACCTTCACATTTAACCTCCAATAACCCTTATATGAGTTTTACTTGTTTCATGATTGATCCTTACATGGCAGTTGAACCTTATGATAGTTCAATGAACAATTTCACGAGTAAGAATATGACCACTAAAATCCACTCAAATGTAGTATTTGATCAAACATGTTCATCATATCTTACCTCATGATGATTTATCTCCATGCATGAGATAAATTTATATCTTACATATCTTGATAAATATTTGAGAGTTTGAGATAATAATGATAGACCCATGGTCATAAATACAATAAATAACTTCCATGCAATAGATGAGGCAACCGAAATCAGGAAATAAAGATAGATATTTTATTCATATGAATCCATCACATGAAAAATAACACAAGTTCATTATGGTAAAGATCCCATCATGACTATCATTTGTCCCATGAATCATTTTATAATTGTCAAGTGCTTACACATAAATATGTTTCATGATCATGTGTTGATGATCAAGTGAAACAAAAAACTTGATCATGTTATATATGCTCTTTTCATGAATTAATCATGTAAAACATTGAATAAATGTTATAACATAAGCATACTATCTTGGATGGACTTTATTGCATGAATAATTTTGCATTTTTTAAGCATTTTCCCACAAAGGTGTTTATTGATCATGAAAATTCTATCTTGTGAAGCCAATCATATGAAGAAAAGAATGTAAAAAATTCCCATTACATGAGTTGAATAACTCTAATTGTATAAGTGTCTCAAATATACAATACCCACTGTGTAAATCTAGTACATATGGAATACAAATTATGAAAATTTGTGGTGTATTTGGTCCCCTATCCCTTTATAAACACCTACCTCCTCCTTGAAACTAGTTTTGAGAATATATAAAAGTTGGTCAGGTAGGTTAGTTATTTCCTTTATAATAATTGTACATTGAATCATACACCATCTGAGACTCCGTTATGTGACCCCCTCTATGTGATTGTTGGAAGATTTAAATATCAGGTGTCTCCATTATAGAAACTTAGCCTCATGAAACCTTCATGTGACCCATAAATTCATCCCCACCATAAAGTTGTGCACATGAAATATATTTCATTCACCTTTGAAAATTCCCCCTAATGGGAATCCATGAAGTTATACCCTAGGTCATGTGATATCCTTATGTGACTTTGATCACCTTTACTCAAACATATTCCTTTCATAAATGGACCTCCTAGGATTCTTCTAGACCATACATAAAAAAGTATTCATGAAAAAGTACTGGAAACACTTTTTCGTGAAATAACATGGTTATATGACAACCTTACATGAATTTTTCCTAGTATCCTAGCCATGATCGACTGTACATGTCTGGCCTTTCATTTGAATCCTTAGATATCCATTCCTGACATGATGACAACCTTGGTCACACAAAAAAATCAAGAATGTATGTTTATGTGACTTGAGTAATGTGAAACTATACTTGAACCCTTTCCCATGTGTAACCCTAGTTAACTACACTATGTCATTCAATCACTTTTGTGATCGGGACCCTCTGGAGTGTTGATTAAATTAGGGTTTCCTTATGAATTTTCCATTCCTTCATACTTGGGGGAGATTATTGAGTCATTAAGGTTTCCTTATGACTTTACCATTCCTTATTGTTTTGAAAATCACAAACACCTTATCTCATGGAAAATATCTTTTTCTCCATGTTTTTTACCTCTATAAAGAAAAATTTCCTTCCCCAAGAAAACTTATCCTTACCTTGTTTTCATTGTTCATATCATAATTTTTCTAAGTGTAAAATTCGGTTTATAACAAAAACCTCAGAAACCTATAATTACCTAGATATGAAGCATTCTGTTTAGGATTTGAATTCTGAATATGAATTCTGGTTACGAACTCTTCTGAGTTCTGAATATGAATTCTGAATACGAATTCTGGTTACGAACTCTTCTGAGTTCTGACTCTGAATTCTGAATATGAATTCTAGTTACGAACTCTTCTGAGTTCTGACTCCGAATTCTGAATACAAATTCTGATTACAAACTCTTATGAGTTTTGACTCTGAATTCTGAATATGAATTCTGGTTACGAACTCTTCCGGGTTCTGACTCTGAGTTCTCTGAATTCAAACTCTGAAATCTCATGAGTTCTGACTCCGAATTCTCATGAACTCTGACTCTGAACTTTTTAAGTTCAGGTTCCAAATTCTTGTGAATCCAGATTCCTAATTTCATTGAAATTCAGACTCCGAAATTCTGTAGAGTTCAGATTCCAAATTCCTAGAAAACAGAATCCGAATATCCTTGTATTATAGACTCTGAATTAATGTTTGGTTAGACTCTGAACTTTTATTTTCATACATTCCAAATATTGGATTTTAGTTATGTAACTATATCTTTTCTTAAACTTGTTTTTGTTATAAAATGATGTCGTGCATTCAGTTACTAACTAACCATTGTTTGAGTGACACATGTATAGGTCCCTCTAAAATTCACGGAAAAATATGACTGTTGGAGGAGGGAGATGACCGTTGAAGCCATGACTATAAATAGGAGATCATTTTAAAGAGCTCACAAAAAGTTGATCAATCTAGATATTACATGCTGCTGACGTGATTTTTAGAGAGAGATGCTTTATTACTTTGTGTGTACTAAACTTCTTGTTCAGATTTTCTTTGTGCGACTCTGATTGTTGTTGTGTACAGTCGAGGGCTTCTGGGGATAGGAAGACAAAGGTGACGACTACCTTGAAGTTGAGGGCTTCCGTGCTGAGGAAGACAGAGGTGCTGACTAACTGAAATTTGAGGGCTTGTGGGGATAACAAGATAGACTCCGATCTTCATATCGAGGGCTTACCCTGGTGTGGGTAAGACAGACTTTCTTGAAAGTATAAATCAAGGGACCTTTATCCAAGGTTGTTGGATACCCTTCTCTTTGCGTTGAAAGATATAATACTTGATACTTGTTTTGTTACATGTTTTCCGCTACATTTATATTGTTGAGGAAAGTATAACTATCTTATACTTCCTTATACTTGTACTTTGATTTTGTTAGATTCTATACGCTTTAAGGTAGAATCATCATCTTTGTAAACTTTCATTATGTTTCATTTTCCGGAACCATCTTTCCGGATTCACATTCTCGGAATCATATTTCTGAAATCAAGCAAGTGTGTAGAACTAGAGGTTTTGTGAATTACCTTGTTTAACCTTGTTAAACATAACCATATTTAAAAGTTCCAAAGGAATTTTTAAAAGTATACAATTCACCCCCCCTATTGTATATTGAGAATCATTAGATACTCCATACAATATCTCTATTATTTTGATCCTACATTTGGTATTATAGAGTATATCATACTCACATACCATCTCAAAAATTGGAATCAAAGGATTGGTTCAATCTGAATTAATCTCACGATTAGATTCAGAAGAGATTTCATCTCATTCTTTTCCAGAATCAGTTTTTCGGACTCATAAAGTTTGGATTCATTTTTTCTTATAGATACTCTTGTTCTATATTTTTCATTGATTATGAATATTTTCCTTGTTTACAATCTTTCTCTATTAACAAGTTTGTGAAGAAAGATTTTTCTATAAGATGGTAGGAATCAATGTTGGTTCCATAGACAGTCTAAATCCAACCAGACCACCTATTTTTGATGGAAATGATTATGAATACTGGAGAGATCGCATGAAGACATTCATTATCAATACTAGAGTTGATAATTTTGTTATGCTTACTGGAGGATACAAAATCCCTGACAAGAAAGTTAGTACCTTCACCAATCAGGAAAAGCGTGAATATCAACTGGATTATAAGGTACACAATACTTTTCTTTGATCCATTAATAGAAATATATATAGCCAAATTTCATCTTGTGAAGCATCAAATTATATATGGAAGAAACTTGAATTTACACACTTTGGAACTTCCAAAGTAATTGAAACAAGAAGTTCCATGCTCAAAGATGAATATCATGGTTTTTTCTTTCCTTATAGAGAACCCATATGTAAGGTGCAATAAAGATTCATAACTATTGTGAATAGTTTAAAATCAATGGGTAAGAAAAGATTATATGATGAAGCTCTTGTTGATAAGATCATATACATCATGCCCAATGAGTGGGAATCCAAGAGGACTACTATTGATGAAAACAGAAAGGTTACTCAGATTTCTCTTGATGAATTGTATGGAACCTTCTTCAACATGAGACTAGAATGAAGAGAGATGATGATAATGTAAAGAAGAATAATGGGAATGGAAGTATTTCTTTTACTACAACTTCAAATCATATGAAATCTAAGACTCCTAAGAGAGTTACCAGATCTAAGTCTAAGAAATTTGTTATCCAATCCGAATATAGTGGAAGTGAATCTTCGGAGAATGAATTAGAAAATCTTGCTCGAAGGATGAACAAGATAGCTGTACATAGGAACTTTCAATCCAGATACATGAATAAATAATGGAAAGATAAGAAAGATTCAGAAGTTACCTGTTATGAATGCAAGAGAACTGGACATATAAGACCTGATTTTCCTATGCTTAAGAGAAAAGAAATAAAGGAAAGGAATTCTGAGAGAAAAAAAAGTACTACAAGGCTAAAGCTAAGAATGTCTTGAAAGCTAGGGGTGTCCATGGGTCAGGTTGGTTCGGGTTGAGGGCTATTTTGGACCCAACCCAAGCAAAATAGGTTGGGTATGGTTGGTTCGGGTCAGATATGTTTTTGGATTCAGACCCGACCCGACCCAACCCATCTCAAATCGGGTTGGGTCGGGTTGGGTTGATCTGGTTAAGGAAAAAAATTGTTTGGTATTTTTTATGATCCCAACCCACAGGTTGACCGAGTTATGATAAAAAAAATTGTTCAGTTCTTTTTTTGGATATCACCCGTTGGTTGATCAGGTTACGTATTCCTCTACTTCATCTTCTTGACCACACTAGGGAATTCCCACATCCTCTGCCCTGTAATAAATAGACCCAAAAAAACATCAGTCTATGACTCGATGGTGTGATTTGATTAGCTTTCCTGCAAGTATTTATCAAGGTTTGAGGAGGTTCCAGGTGAGGCCAGGAGGGTGATGAGAATGGGGTACTGCCTGACACTGATAGATTTGGCACCACACACAGTCGCGGTGGATATGGAGGTGGTGTTAGAGGTAGGGGGTACATGCAGGTGTGACGCGGTGAATACACTAGACTGGTGAGGGCGAGGGAGATGTTCAATGATCATTTTCTTAGTCGATCTTCCACCAACGGATCTTTGAATCATTGAAACTATTCTATCTTACTTTTTTTGATCTTTAGTTTTCGTAGCAAAATTGAATGAAATCCAGCTATCTTCATGTTTTTGTTTGTTGATCGGGCATTGTTTTTCCGCCAATTTCACATGTCTCGATTCCTTGGAATTTATTTTATGTTTTTCTTAGAAATGTCATGGAAGATTCAATCATATATGAGATTAATAGAGTATTCATGTAATGGTGGGCAATGGAATGGACTCAATGGATAGTGTAGGAAAGGAGAAAGACAACGACGTGGGGTGAGGGTGAGGGGGCTTTGGGTTGAGAGGCATGGGGAGATGGTGAAGTCTGAAGATGCGACTCACAGTAGTCGGGTTAGTTGGGTCGGGTTGGGTCAATTTTTACCCAACCCGTGACCCGACCCAATACGACCACGATATAACCCAACCCGACCCAACCCGTGGTATAAATTTTTTAACTCGACCCCACCCGATCGGGTCGAGTCGGGTTGGTCAGGTTGGGTCAGGTTTGGACACCCTTATTGAAAGCTAATGACACCTAGAGTGTTAGTGGTGGAGACTCTTCAGATGAATCATCAGATTATGAATCTTCTGGACAGAAGAATCTTGGTCTAATAGCCAGACTACCTATTGATAATCAGTGTTTGATGGATAAGGTACATAATGTTGAATTAATGACTAATGTTTCTCTAAATGCAGACTATAGTAATGATAAATATTATAACTATTCTGATGAAGAATCTTCTTCTGATGAAGATAATACTTTACCAACCTATGAAGAAGTTTATAGGTTTTCCAAACTTCTTGAGATTGATAATTCAAAAATCATGAAAAATATTGATAAGGAAAATTCTAGGAATTCTATTCTTACTAGAGAAATATCATATATTTCTAAATATATTGATAAAAAAAATGTTGATTTTGAAATTTTTTCAAAAAATCTTGAGGAAGTAAATTCTAAGAAGAATAAACTTTCAAAAGATATAGAAAATTTAGTTTCTAAGAAAAATGTTTTCGAGCCTAACTCTAGTTCAAAATCAAATGTTTTAGAAGACAAGAACTTTGTTATCAAACTGAAATCTAAAATATTTTCCTTGAGGAAGTGTTTTTCAAACTTTACCTTAGGTAAGGAAAATTTTGAGAAAATGTATTCTCAAATCCGACCTCTAAGGAATTGTTCTAGTTTTGGTTATACTGGTTCTAAAATGGTTTTTAGTAAAACTTATTTTGTTCCTCAAAGTGATCCATTCTAGACTAAGTGTCAGTGTGGTTGGCATTGGAATTTTTTTTCCTTAAACAAAACTCAGCCATTGGGATTTCATAAAGCCTATTTTTTCTAAAAATATGTGGGTGCCTAAAATTTTGCTTTCTGAGATTTCCGGATCCAAGAAAGTCTGGATTCCGAAAACCTAACTTTTTCTTATTTTCAAGAAAATAGAGAAGGTACCAATAGTAATACTTGGTACATGGATAGTGGATGTTCCCAGCATATTATTGGTAACAAAAACTATTTTGAAAAGATTATCAAGACGAAAGGAGGGAATGTAAATTTCATAGATAATGCTCAGAGAGAAATTATTGGTATAGGTAACATCGTTCTTCTTGGAGAAACTTTGATTTCAAATGTTTTATTTGTTAAGGGTCTTAAGAACAACCTCATTAGCATAATCCAATTATGTGATGAAGGTTACCTTGTGAATTTTTGGAATGACAAGTGCTTAGTACACAATTCCAAGGAAGAGTTTATTCTTTCTTCCCATAGGCAAGAGAATGTTTACACACTAAACGTAGATGACCTTAGGAGCCATGATCTACCTTGACTTTGTGAAATTAAAGACAATTATTGGTTATGGAATAGAAGGTTAGGTCACTGTAACCTTAGGAACTTATGTAAACTCTCTAATAAAAAAATAGTTAAGGATATACTGGAGCTTAGATTTTATTATTTAAAAGTTTGTGACCCTTTTCAATATGGCAAGCAACATAAATCAAGTTTTAAATCATTCAGTGAAGTCTCAACTACTGAAGCATTACAGTTAGTTTATATGGATCTCTTTGGTCCTACACAAACTGGAAGCATTGGGGGAAAGTATTATGTATTTGTCTTGGTTGATGATTACACTAGATTTATGTGGGTCTATTTTCTAGCAAAGAAGTCTGAAGCTTTTTCTTATTTCAAAAGTTTTAGAGACCAAGTTAAAAATGATAAAAACCTTCCTTTAAAAACTATTCATAGTGATCATGGTGGAGAATTTCAAAATTCTGATTTTGAAACTTTTTTTAGTAAAAAAGGCATTACTGACAACTTCTCAGCACCTAGAACCCCTCAACAGAATGGTGTTATTGAAAGAAGAAATAGAATTCTTCAAGAGATAACAAGAACCATGTTGAGTGAGCATTCTGTAGCCAAACATTTTTGGGATGAAGTTGTAAACACTGCTTGTTATACTATAAATTGAGTTTTGATTAGACATTTTCTTAATACAACTCTTTATGAGTTATGTAATGGTAGAAAACCTAGACTTTCCTACTTCAAGGTTTTTGGTTGCAAGGTATTCATTCTGAATACTAAATATAATCTAAATAAATTTGAACCAAAATCTGATGAAGGAATTTTCTTAGGCTACTCCACAACTTCTAAGTCTTATAGAATTTTCAATAAAAACACTTGTATTATTGAAGAGACAGTACATGTGATTTTTTTTGAAACTAATCCTTTTGTTTTTAAACAACCCCAACCTAAATATACGGATGTGTTTTCAAAAACTAATTATCAACCTTTGTTAGAAGATCCTTATGATAAGTAAAATATCCAGTAAGATACTTCTGAAACATTTAACCTAGAATATTTCCTACCCTATGTTGATGATCAGGTTTTACAAAACCCAAATCAGTCATTTCTAAAGAATCATCCCAGTAAAAACATCATTGGTGATGTAAATCAACCAGTAAGAACTAGAAGTTCCTTAAGAAATAAATTGGAACATCTAGCATTCCTTTACCAATTAGAACCCAAAATAACTGATGAAGCTTTAGGCGATGATGATTGGATTAAAGTCATGCAAGATGAACTAAATGAATTCGAAAGGAATATAGTCTAGACCTTGGTTGAAAGACCTAAGGAAACTTTTATTATAGAAGTAAAATGGGTCTTCAGAAATAAGTGTGATGAAAATGGAATCATAGTTATAAATAAAGCTAGATTGGTTACTAAAGTCTATAATAAACAAGAAGGAATAGACTATGATGAAACCTATGCTCCAGTAGCTAGACTTGAATCTATTCTTATTCTACTTTCCTTTGCAGCATTATTCAATTTCAAACTTTTTTAAATGGATGTGAAATGTGCTTTCCTTAATGGTTATGTTCAAGAGGAAGTTTTTGTTGAATGACCTCCTAGTTTTGAAGATAAAAAACATCCTGATCATGTTTTTAGACTTACCAAAGCTTTTTATGGACTTAAATAAGCCCCTCGAGCCTGGTATGATAGACTCACAGGATTTTTGCTTCAAAATAATTATGTTAAGGGAAATGCAGATCCAACCCTTTTTATAAAGAAAGATAAGAAAAATGTTTTGATTGTTCAAATTCATGTTGATGACACTATATTTGGTTCAACTCAGCAATCTTTAACTGATTCCTTTGTGTATCTGATGAAATATGAGTTTAAAATGAGTATGATGGGTGAGTTAAAATTTTTCCTTGGTTTTCAAATTTCTCAAAAACTAGAATAAATATATATATCCCAACATAATTATATTAAAGATCTTCTTAAAAAGTATGGATATGACAATACTAAGAGTATAAGTACTTCAATTGGTACCTCAAACACACTTGATCTTGATGAATATAAGAAACTAGTAGATCAAACATCGTTTAGAGGTATGATAGGAAGTTTACTCTACTTGACAGCTAGTCATCCAGAATTAATATTTTCAGTATGCTTATGTGCAAGATATGAATCCAATCCTAAGGAATCTCATTTAAAGGTAGTGAAAATAATTTTTTGCTACTTAAAGGGAACCATGGATTTAAGAATCTTTTATACTTCTGGAAATGATTTTTTTAAAAAGGTTTTCAGATGCTAACTTTGGTGGATGTAGAATGGATAGAAAGAGTACATACAGAACTTGTCATTTCTTAGAAGATTCATTAGTTTCTTGGTCATTCAAGAAGCAACACTCAGTAGCACTTTACAATGATGAAGCTGAATATGTAGCAGGTGGAAGTTGTTGTGCCCAGGTGTTGTGGATGCAACACACACTCACTGACTATGGTATGAGTTTTACCAAAACACAAATTTTGTGTGATAATACAAGTGTCATCACCCTTAGTAAAAACCATGCACATCACTCTTGTGGAAAGAACATAGATATTAGGAATCAATTTCTTAGGGATCACACACAAAAAGGAGATATCATTCTTTAATTTATCGGAACACAAGATCAACTTGTTGATATTTTCACCAAATCTTTACCCTCTGATAGATTTGATTACATTAAACTGAAGTTAGGAATGATAACCATAAGGTAATCTTCCTTGTTAACTATATGTTGACTTGATCTCCTAACAGTAATAAACTCATTTTCATAGGGGGAGTACATATGTTCATAAGTTTTTTATATTTTTCATAGTGATATTTTTCATATTTTTTGTAATGAAGTTTTTTAAATTTTTCATAATAAAGTTTTTCATAGTTTTCTTAATGAAGTTTTTCATAGTTTCTGTAATGAAGTTTTTCATGATTTTCATAATGAATTTTTTCATGATTTTCATAATGACGTTTTTCATGATTTTTCGTAATGAAGTTTTTCAAATTTTTCATAATAAAGTTTTTCATAGTTTTCATAATGAAGTTTTTCATAGTTTTCGTAATGAAGTTTTTCATGATTTTCATAATGAAGTTTTTCATGAATTTCGTAATGATGTTTTTCATGATTTTTCATAATGAAGTTTTTCATATTTATCTTAATGAAGTTTTTCATGTTTTTCATAATGAAGTTTTTCATATTTTTCGTAATGAAGTTTTTTTCATGTTTTTCATAATGAAGGTTTTTCATGATTTTTCATAATGAAGTTTTTCATGATTTTTCGTAATGAATTTTTTCATGATTTTTCATAATGAAGTTTTTCATGATTTTTTGTAATGAAGTTTTTCATATATATTTTTTTCCATAATGAAGTTTTTTATGTTTCTTGAATATCCATAATGGAGTTTTCCAAAATATCCGTAATGGATTTTTTCAAAATTTCAGTAATGGAGTTTTTCAAAATTTTCATAATGAAGATTTTCTAAGTTCTTTTTCGTAGTCATGTTTTTTTGAGTCTAAAATCCTTCAAAAATAATTTTCCTCAATATGAATAATTTTCCTTGCAATCCAAAGGGTATGATTCTTTCTTGAGTTTTCATAATAACATTTTTCTTACTCGTAGTTTCTTTTGTTTCTTTTAAAATTTCTTGGATACTAGTTTCCTTAAATCTGAATGTTTTCTTTTAAAACCTCAAAATATCATATCCTTCCAAATTTTTCCTTGTGGATATCATTTCAACTATCAGATCTGATTAGAGGAATTCTCAGCCATTTGATTAATATGGGAAGATGGATCGTCACTTCAACACCTATAAAAGGGGACCCCCGATGGTTGTCCCACATCAGTTTTCAAGATTTTTCATGTCGAAGATCTTCCCCACTTCAAAGTCCCGTTCTAGATTTTCAATGGTTTCTCCATTCTGAATGTCTGGTGAAGTTCCTTCTCAAGATATGTCTTCTTTCAAGCCGATTGCGGAGTGGCAAGCATACATAGAGAGGTTGGTGCATCCGAATTTATTAAATAAGTATGATTCCATTATCTAAAAAAAATCAAGATGAATGGATGGGAATGTGTCTACATATCAAATCCTGGAGCTCAAGATCTGGTGTATCTAGATCTACTCATTGAGTTTTATAAGTCATCTTGTTTCTTTAAGGAAGAAGGGAGAGATAAGTTTTCTTTCAAGAGTTATGTAAAAACCTATTCCCTTTAATACACCAAGGTTACTAGCTTGGTGTGGCTATCTTATGAAGGGGAAGCCAAGTTCTGTTCCCACAAGCTACTAGATGTTCAAGGAATTTTTGTAAAGATGAAGGCTATGGAGTGTCTTGTACTTATAGATGTCAAGACTGCAAATATTGCTCATTTCTCTACAAATAATTAGATCCTTGAGTTATGGGTTCAGGGTTTTATCATACCGAGAAAGGGTGACAAGGATACACTGAAGAAACGTGATATGTATATCTTGGATTTTTTGGTAAATATAAGGAAGATCAATCTGATGAATCATATTCTCATTATGATAGAGAATATCAAGAATGGGAATTTGAGAGCACAGATAATCATGTATCCTGCCCTACTCTCCAAGTTGATTGTTTGATGTCTTGAGTCCTTCAATATTCCTTGCAGTTCCAAGACGAGGAATTTCAAAGTCATGTTAGTAAGTGATGATACTTTGAAAAGAATGAATGTTGGATTTTATAAAGATTTCATAGAGTTTTTTGATTTAACAGTGGAAGAAGAAGAAGCTCTTCTGAAGAATGCAGAAGAGGCTGAACCATCAAAGAAGGCTAGAAAAAAGATGAAACTGAAGGAAGTGGAAGAAACAGAGAAAACCCCTAAGGCCAAAGAAACTCAATCCGCTCCTCCAAATCCCAAGAAGCAGAAAGCCTATCCAGATGTGGTATTATCCAAATGGAGAGAAGATAAAAAGAATTATAAGGAAGGAGAGCCACAATTTGGCTTGGATCCTACAGAGCCCAAATCATTGAAAGAGAAGGGAACCGATGAGCTTGAGAAGCAAGACAAAGAGAAGAAGCTTAAGAAGAAAATTTTTGAGCCCAAAATTGTCCAATATCTTTTGAGGGACACTGAAATAGCATCTGAGAACATTCCTGTACCAAAATATTTCTTGGTTGAACCCTTACCCGAGACTTCGGGGAATAAGTACATGACTCTGGAAAAAACCAAAGATAAGGATGTTGAAAATGAATCTGGGGAAGAAGTACAAGAAGCTGAAAGCAGTGATGATACTGTTGATCTGATAAAGAAATTTTATGACTTTCAAGAGAAGGATAGTGCATCCAAAAAATTATCAATCTGGACTTCTCAAGTCGGATCTTCGAAACTTTCTACTCTTGGATTTTTTGAGAAGACTGAAGAGGAAGTAAACAAGTTATCTAAGGAAGAGATTCATAATCATGATTTCATTCATCCTGAAGATATTGAGGCAGGAGATGAGAAAGAAAAAATTGATGAAGATAGAATTGTTCAGTTGTCTGAAAGTGATCATGAGTCTCCGGATGAGGAAGTTATTCTAAAAACTAACAAGGGTAAACAGGTTTTTGTTGACACACCAACCAAAGTTTTTATAAGGAAGAATGAAGCTAATGGATCTTCTAAGAGGAAGCTTGTCGATCTAGAAAAAGAACCTTCACCAAGAAAAGTCTCGGATTCAGAATCATCTTCATTGGGACATGATTTCATAGTTCAATCCTTAAAGAAGCTTGTTGGGACAATTCTGATTTTTCCAAGCATAGATTCGATATGTCAGATTATTCAACATACTTTGAATAAAAAATTGGATTCAGTGTCTATGGTGATGTAAAAGTGTGTCAAGCTGGAAACAGAATTAAAATCTTTCCTTATCAACTATGATGCTCACAAAGGATCCTTTAAGAAAATGGTTAGCTATTCGAAGACTATAGTTGAAGATTTGAGAGAGATTGATGAGTTTCAAGATGATGTAAAGGAAGCCTTTGATACTGAAGATAAAAAAATCAAGGATCTCACAAATAGATTTTAGTAAAAGCTAAATCTTGGGCAGAATACTCAGATTCAGGAGGTCAAAGATCTGAATTGGAAGTTGTACTCTGTTGCTCAAAGCTGGAAAAGGGAAATGAATCTCCAGATCGAGATTGAAGAGAAGCTAGTGAAGCAAGATCACTTGTTGAAGGCTCAGGAAGAGGCTCTGAAGTCTCAGGATGAGAGGATCAAAGCCTTAGAGAAGCAATTATAGGAAGATCACAAGGAGCTAAAGAATCTGAAAAACATAGTAAAGAAGTTGATACCCAAGGAGAAGGAAGGAAAATAGATCAATCCAATATTTTATTGTATTTGTTTCCTCCTTGTACAAATTTTTCCTATCCTAATGAAATTGTGGTTGCTCTTTTTTGTTTGGATGTTTGTACTAATATTTCTGGTACTATATTTTTTTCCATTCCCTCAAACTCTTTTGAAAAATCACAATGGGGGAGAAGGAAAAATAATTCTAAGAAAAGAATAAATATCCCTAAGGGGGAGTTTATCTAAGGGGAAGTTTTCATTATAGAGATTTCCATACTCAAGATAATGAAAAATCTCATTCTAGAAATCTTGAATATGATCCTTAGTGTTCCAAAGCCTAAGGGGGAGTTATATGCATTCATCTTTTCCAATGTAAAAAGGGAGATAAGTTTTATTTGTAAAGTCTAGAAAAATATTTTCTAAGTCCTTTTATTATTTTTCATAAGGATGTTTGTGTTTTCCAAAAAGGGGGAGATTGTTGAGTCAATAAGTTTTTCCTTATGACTTTTCCATTCCTTCATACTTGGGGGAGATTGTTGAGTCATTAAAGTTTCCTTATGACTTTACCATTCCTTCTTGTTTTGAAAATCACAAACACCCTCTCTCAAGGAAAATCCTTTTTTCTCCATTTTTTTTACTTCTATAATGAAAAATTTTCTTCCCCAAGGAAATTTATCCTTACCATGTTTTCATTGTTCATATAATAATTTTTCTAAGTGTAAAATTTGGTTTATAACCAAAACCTCGGAATCCTATAATTACCTAGATATGAAACATTCTGTTTTAGGATCCGAATTCTGAATACGAATTCTGGTTACGAACACTTCTGAGTTCTGACTCTGAATTCTGAATACGAATTCTAGTTATGAACTCTTCTGAGTTCTGACTCCGAATTCCGAATACAAATTCTGATTATGAACTCTTCTGAGTTCTGACTCCGAATTCTGAATACGAATTCTGGTTAGGAGCTCTTCCGAGTTATGACTCTGAGTTCTCTGAATTTAGACTCTGAACTCTCATGAGTTCTGACTTTGAATTCTCATGAACTTTGACTTCAAACTTTGTAAGTTCAGGTTCCTAATTCTTGTGAATCCAGATTCCGAATTCCCTTAAAATTCAGATTATGAAATTCTGTAGAGTTCAGATTTCGAATTCCTAGAAAATAGAATCCAAATATCCTTGTATTATAGACTCCGAATTAAATTTTGGTTAGACTCCAAACTTTTATTTTCTTACATTCTGAATATTGGATTTTAGTTATGTAACCATATTTTTTCGTACACTTGTTTTTTTATAAAACGATGTTGTGTATTCAGTTATTAACTAACCATTGTTTAAGTGACACTTGTTCAGGTCCCTCCAAAATTCAAGGAAAAATATCACCATTGGAGGAGGGAGCTGACCGTTGAAGTCATTCCTATAAATAGGAGTTCATTTTAAGGAGATCACACCAAGTTGATCAATCTAGATATTACATGCTACTGAAGTGATTTCTAGAGAGAGAGGCTTTAAAGCTTTGTGAATACTGAACTTCTTGTTCATATTTTCTTTGTGCGACTTCTATTGTTGCTGTGTACAATTGAGGGCTTATGGGGATAGGAAGGCAGAGGTGCCGACTACCTTGAAGTTGAGGGATTCCTTGCTGAGGAAGACAGAGGTGCCGACTACCTGAATGTTGAGGGATTGTAGGGATAGAAAGACAGATTCCGATCTTCCTATCGAGGACTTACCCTAGTGTGGGTAAGACATACTTTCTTGAAATTATAAATCAAGGGACCTTTATCCAATGCTTTTGGATACCCTTCTCTTTGGGTTAAATTATTTACTACTTGTTACTTGTTTTTTACAAGTTTTCCGCTGCATTTGTATTGTTGAGGAAAGTATAACTATCTTATACTTCCTTATACTTGCACTTTGATTTTGTTAGATTCTATACGCTTTAAGGTAGAATCTTCATCTTTTTAAACTTTCAATAAGTTTCATTTTTTAGAACCATATTTCCGGATTCACATTCCCGGAATCATATTTTCGGAATCAAGCAAGTGTGTATAACTAGTGGTTTTGTGAATTACCTTGTTTAACCTTGTCAAACATAACCATCTTTAAATGTTCCAAAAGAATTTCTAAAATTATACAATTCACCCCCTATTGTATATTGATCATAATTAGATACTCCATATATTATCCCCGTTATTTCAATCCTACATTTGGTTTTATAGAGTATATCATACTCACATACCATCTCAAGACTGAGGTCCTACGATTGCATGACCCTAAAATGTTCACATAACAAAACAGTCCCTATATCATAAAACTATATTTAATAGACCATTACTTGTCCTATCTACTTGTTTTTTCCTAGGGTATAAAATTAATAAGTGACAAGTGAATCCACCTTGGTTTATTTCCCTATATATGATATTTATTATAGATTATGGGACCAAATTCTCATATGATTCTACAATCCTTCTTTATCTATCAATGATCATGAAATGGGTTCATACAAGTGAATCATATTTAGTCTATTCCCCAGTTGTTCCCTAATTATTCTTTATAGGATAATCTTCCTTTGGGTTTATCATGCATCATGAATCCAACCATATATTATCATTATAGGTTAATCCAAAGTGGGAATCCTCCATAGTGGGAGTCACTCAAATATTCCATCATTTCTAACCTCCAAGGAAATTATCCTCATGAGTATTAATTATTTTTACACATCCATCATCAGGTAAGGAATATATGGACTTTTAAGAGATTGATTCCTATAAAAAAGATGATATGTAGGGTTCCTTCTTAAGGCCAGATTTCCATGATAAAAATATTTTCATAGACTACTTCCACACATCCATTCTTTCTATTAAGTTGTTAATCCTTCCATATAAACATCACAATATAACTCCTATTGTGAAATATATGACCCTTACTCCTGAATAAATATCATTCATAGGACATTTAATCACATTTATTTATGTTAATCATCATCTTGTATCCCTATCGATATTCATCATTATATCTATTGAGATATTATTGATCATGAGTTCTCTCTATTCTATCACACTGATCTTGATTCACTTTGTCTTAGATATATATAGTGATCATGTTAATAACAAGGAATATATCCAATCATGGCCATCCACCATTGTGTAAGTCACTATATTTCCTAAACCCTGAAGAAATTATCACTTTCACTATAGTAATTATTTTCCAATCCATCTATGGGTCAGGACCATATGGACTATATTGAATAAAATTCATTATATAAATAGGATACATGGGATTATATTCTAAGGAATGAGTAATATATCCAAAATAATTTTATCATTACATATATGATGCTAAATTACATATAAATTACATGATGTATTTGTGAAACCACTGAAAAATTCCCCATATAGAATTTTTAATCCATTTTATCAATGTTTGTTTTCATTATATTCCCTTTGAGAAACATTAGTGTGTAAGTCCCACTCATATATTAGGGTGGCCTATGTGAGTCTGCCCTGCTCAAATATCAAGGAAGACTCGGTGTGTAAAAACCATAACAAGATACTTCCTATATGATAATACTTTTTAAGTGTAAGAACTAAACAATTTTTTCCAACTCAATCATTAAATTTTTCAGGTATTCCACTATGTCGGGTTTCTCATAATAATTAAAAATATATGGGACTAGATACCACTAATTATTGTGCCATCAAAATGATGAAAATTCATTAATTGGGCCTCCTTTTAGATATAAGTTTTATTAAATGTTCTCTTCCTTCAAAGGGTTGTACTCCCAATAAAGAAGTACCATAAATCCTTACATTCATAAGCCCTGCTGAAAACCTTGGTAAACGGACCTTTTACGACACAGGAAATCCTCTGAACATCATTGACTCAGATTATGGTCTTTATAAGATATGTAGGATTTCTCTCTAAGGCACAAAACACCTATCCAATTTTAAAATACATTCATATAAGTCCTTACAATGTGAGGATAAACCATGAGATATGTTATTATATGAACAATGTGGTTTTGACCATTTTCCTCTAAGGATTCAATGGAAGCCTCTTCTTAGTTGAATCCAAGTTAAAAAAAACCCAACCACCTCATTGGATGATGATATAGTTCAAGGGAGACCAATAATATTTATATATCAAATAATCATAAATTAATAAGAAAATAATAGAGGACTTGTGATGCACATAGTTTTCTCATCAACACATGGTTTTGATCAAGTCATTAGTGAAAGGGTAAGAATTAAATTATTGCTTCATTGTTATGAATCAAAACATTTCAAAGATGATTAATAGAGTCCTAGAGTATAAAATAATCCCCCCCCAATTTGGTGATGAGCCTGGAATCCTTTACTCTCAACCAATGTGAGTTCCTAAATTTCACTGGTTATAAACCCCAATAATTGTATGCATTTAATAAATAATACCATAGCTTGTTATATATGTGGAATATGTTATATATATCAATAGATAGTCCTTTCTGATGTGGGGGAAATGGCCCCACACTCGCCTGGTCCCCTCCCCTCGTCCCTTCTCTAGGGTTTCTCCCTTGGTTTCTTCACGGCGGTGGATCCTCATGGCGTTCCCTGTCATTGATCTTATTTTCTCCTGCAGGTTCATCATTTCGTTTTTCTTTGTTTCATACTTGGTTTTATGGATTTTCTTCCACACAGTTCCTCTCCCGGGGGAGTCTTCGTCATTCGTCTTAGGGTTTTTCCAATGTGTTTCTCCCTTCTTTCACCTTCTCTGGTGATTTGAAAATCGTTCCCTCATCTCCTTACCTCTGGCTCTCTCATGTTTCCCTCTCCCTTGTTCGGTCTTTGTCTCTTCCCTCATGCAACTCGAGTTTCTTTCTTCCTCCTCCTCTACTAGTTCATCTTTTACCATCGTACTAAGACCCCATCGTGGTCTAATACGATGGTGACATAAATTATTTTGGATGGTGACGATGGATTTCTGGTATGAATCTTTGGCTGCTCGGGTGTTGATTTGGCGTTTTCTATTTTCTTAGGATCTATTCGATTTATAGCCCTGTGATTTTTCTCTATTGTTCCCCCTCAATAGTGATGTGGTTTTCGATGGTCTAGTTTTAGAGGCGGTTTGTTCTTTCACCCTCATCAACGATGATGGTTTGCATTTGGAATGTTCTGATGGTTGGTGTTTATGGTTTCAGTGATTTTGTTTCTGTTACGGTTATGAATGGACGATGACGAGAAAGTGTTGATGTTTTTCGATGGGTCGATGATCTTTTAAGGTCTTCGGTAGTTCCATATCCCTTCTCTTCATATTCCCTCTCTGTTCTCTGCTCTGGATCCAGATTCCACCATTATCTCCGAGGTGGAGCTGCGTGGTGGTATTCAAGGGCCTTTTAGATGTGAGTCTGAATGGGAGGTTTCGAGAGGTGGATGGTGACGATGAATCGACCGTCGATGGAGTGGTTGTGTTCGGCTCCGACGAGATTTTGATGGTGGCTGGCGTTGACAACTGATGCCAGTGACGTGATGATGGCAGTTAGGTGTTCGAGGGTTGGTTTCTTGAGCAGCACAGGGCACGTGGTCTGTAATCCATTTTGAAAGCTTCTTTGAATTTGAATTTGAATTTTTAAAATCTTTAGGCACGGTTCTTAAATGTAGCAGTTGTGCCCTTTTTGTTCTTAAATGCAGCAGTTGTGGGCTGTTATGTTAGGGTTCACACTCACCCCTCAAAATTGTTATTAGAAAATACAAAAATATGGATTGTGTGTGTGGGTGATTGTTAAAATATACTTGGACTCTCACAATCATACACCGAGCCACATATTTAGACCAAAATAATTATAGAGATCTTGAAAAGTGACTATTAATTATGAATCTAACACTTAGATTCTTAAGGATGATATAATATAACTATATTATCTCATATAATTCCATTTACATTTATGTGTTATTATAGTGATTTAGATAATAAACTCATTCCTTCAACAAAATCAATATGTTCAAACCACGTTAATGTATAACTTCTTACACAACAAAATATTGTGTTAGTAACCCAAAAATAGAATCTAATTAAATATATACATACCCAAATGAATCCCATGCTTAAGGTACTAGAAACCCTTTCATGAAAACACATAAAGTAATATGAAATTATGAATCCACACCTGAGTGTATTTGGATCCCCAAATAATCAACAATCAATTTTCAAGATAAGGTATTGGCATTTTTTTGGAAAAATAGTGTTCTGGTCAAAGACCAAAACACGAAATTTATTATTAAAAAAAGGGGGTTAAACAAGTTTAAAAGAAGGTATTTTTTTACATCCCGCAAATAAATAGGAAGAAGCTGAGGGGGGAGATCATCTCTCCAGGTAGTGTCCTTATCAACGCCCATGTTGGCAAGGGAATCCGCAACTCTGTTTGCTTCCCGGTAAGCGTGCGTGGCAATGAAGTTGAGGGCAGAGAGAGAGAGGGTAGAAATTAAATCTAGTAGGAAGTGAGTTTCCAAGCCAGGTGGATGGTGCCCTTCCAGATATCCTGGACAGTAGTGGAGGAGTCGCTTTCAATCCATATGTTGTTCTAGTTGTGCATCTTGGAAAACGAGATCGCATGAATGACACTGAGTATCTCAGCTTCTAAGGAGGTAGCCATGCCACATGATCCATAGAAGCAACTGAGAACTTGATCCAGATGATTCCTAAAGATGGCTCTGCAACCCGCTGGGCCCGGGTTGCCTTTATAAGCGCCATCTACGTTGATTTTGATCCAACCTGTAGGGGGGGGGGGTTTCCAAAAAACATCAAGCAAAAATTTAGGGCGAGGATAGTTACCTATAATCCCAAGATGTCGTAGGATCACCAAATCTCTGACTGAGTTGTTACATTGATCTTTCTGTATCGATGCCACCTCTCAGGTAGCGATAAGAATTCTAATTTTTCCTACATTAAGATTGAATGAACTGTTGCGAAAGGTATATTCATTCATGCCATACCAGATCACATGAAGAAGCACTGCAATTGCGGCCACAAAGAGATTCTTGATTTTTTGAGAGTCGGATTTCTCCAGAAATTTTTGAATCTGAGAGATTAGAGAACTACAAAACAACCAGTTGCATTCAAATATGTCAAAAATATAATGACAAAGAGCAGTAGCTATATCACAAGAAAGTAAAAGATGGGTAAGATCTTCATGATGTTGGTTACACATACAAAATTTAGAGAAAAGGTTGATTCCAAAAGTTTGTAAACAAGAGTCAGTTGGAATTCTATTATGAGCAATACGCCAAAAAAAGTAAATCTTGAAGGTTTGATCTAGGCTTTATTGAAGTTGTTAAGCCAACTAAAGTTATTCATATCATTGGTGTATAAATGTTTTTAAAAGCTTTTCGAGTCAAGAATCCCATTATGGGAAGGTTCCCAAATCAGGTAATCCTCATTAACAGAGAAGTGGTAATTCTCGACAATAGTTTTAATCTCTTCAGGAAGGGGAGTGTGTTGCATGTTCATGATGTATTTAATGGTGTCATTAATGTTCATAGGGAGATGTGAGGGAAAAATTAAGGAAATCAAGGGCTTTACAGTCCAGTTATCAAGCCAAAAAATCAAATTTGAGTCTCTCTTGTCCATCCATCTAGAATTGGACATAATGGAGTTAAAAGTACATTTTATGGATGGCCATATGGAAGACGTGAGATAAGTATGTGTGTTTCTTCGGAGTTTTCCAAGTAAACGAGCTCAGAGGAAGTCCGTGGAAGGCAATTTATAACAAATGAGATTCCACGTGAGCTTCTCCTAGAGGGCCTGGTTAATGTTTGTGAGGTTTTTTATTCCAATACCACCCTTTTCAATAGGTTTACAGCATGTGGATCAAGGTATGGTAACTAATTTCCTTTAAATAGTGCTTCCCGTCCAGATAATGTTTTTGATGGAAACATTGATGTGCTTTAAGAGACTAGCTGACCATTTATAGATCATCATTGAGTAGAACAGTTTAGAAACAATTGTGGATTTAACGAGGCATATTCTCCCTGCCATTGAGATATTTTTTCCTTTCTAAGAGGAAAGGTGTCGAATAGTTTGATCAACAATGGTAGAGAAGTAAATATCTTTGGGTCTACCCCAAAAAAGGGGAACCCCAAGATAGTTGAAAGGTAGAAATCCCTCCTTAATACCAAGCATATTTGTAATGATACTTTTCCGACCAGGGGGATAATTTTTTACAAATAAAATAAAAGATTTCATCCAGTTGATATGTTCACCAGAGACTTCATCATAGTGAGATATGATGGTTTTATGGTTGCATAGATTTCTTCTCTCTCCTTTTAGGAAAAGGATTATGTCATCAGTATATAGAAAATGGGAGGGGAAACTTACGCTTCTG
The DNA here is from genome assembly GCA_963277665.1 of Viscum album. Taxonomy (NCBI): domain Eukaryota; kingdom Viridiplantae; phylum Streptophyta; class Magnoliopsida; order Santalales; family Viscaceae; genus Viscum; species Viscum album. The sequence goes on along the minus strand of OY728122.1, from coordinate 1,155,120,993 downwards.
GAAATGGGAATAGTCTTACTATTACCATTTCCAATGGCTTGGGAGGGGAGTCTACTATGGTAATCTTCAGCGATAGAGAAAATGATAGCCGATAGGGGGTCTCCTTTCCTGACCCCTTTAGAATAGTTGAAGTAACCTCTAGGCGTACCATTTAGCAGAATAGAGATAAGAGCGGAATTAAAAAGAGTGGTAATTCTGTTGATAAATATCTCATTGAAACCAAAATTTCTAAGCACTTTAAAAATAAAGTTCCAGTCATTGTTATCAAAGGCTTTCTTAATATCGAGTTTAATGGCCACATTCCCACCTCTGGTTTTCCCGTTCAACAGGTTAGTGGATTCAGAGACTAAACAAATACAATCTTGTATAGATCTGCCTTTAATGAAACCAAATTGATTACATGAAACAATTTTATTGCTGATGTCGGCGATACGGTTGGCAATAAATTTGGTGAGAATTTTAAACAGCGACTTAATAAGGGCGATGGGTCTGAAATGATTGATTTTGTCAGCATTTTTAGATTTAGGAATGAGTATAAGGAATTGATAGTTTAGACCATATGGAAGAATGCCTTTAGAAAAGAAAGTTTTAACCATTCGGCAGACATCATCTGGAATGTTGTTTCAAAGTTGTTGGTAGAACCCATTATTAAAGCCATTTGGACCTGGGGAACTATTTGTGTTAAGACTAAAAATAGTGTCTTTGATCTCATGATCTAGTGGGACATTATTAAGTAGGAGATTATCCTCATCTGTGACCAATTGAGGATTAATTTCAGGCCGAATATCTTTATCAATATTAGGGACATTAAAGATATTTTGAAAGTGAGTGATGACATGATTGGCAATGCTTTCATCAGTATCAAATTTTTGTTCTCCATCCCTAATATAGGAGAGAGGTTTACAAGTTTTTTAACTCTTTGAAGAGCATTGTAGAACTTTGTGTTTCTATCCCCATCATTTAACCATTTAGTTTTAAATATTTTCTTCTTAAGGTTATCTTTAAAGTTAAGGAGAGTAATTATTTTGGAAGAAATATTAATTTCATGTTGGGGGTTTTGGTAAAAATTGTATGAGGTGTAATAAAATCTAGAAGTATATTATCTACATAAATTTAAATAAAACAAAAAAATTAATAATGTAACAATTATATTCATAAATTCTTAATCAATGAAAACTAATTAAATGAGATATTCAAGTAATTAAACATGAGATACAATTTTATGAATAATTCATAATTAAATATTATCATAATCAATTTATTATATAGGAAAACATTTTTGGAATTTTGTACTTTTGAATATAAACATTTTACATTCATTTTATAATGTAAACAATTTCATATAATGACATATGAAGAATTTAATTTTAATATATGACTTTAAAAGAATTATAAACATTTCATAATGTAATTAAAATTATTTCTACAATTTATATAATCCAAAAATCTCACATTTAACTTTATTTAAATTTATATCAAATAAATAATATAAATCCATTTGTATGGGGAGTAAATAATTTCTCAAATAATTCTTTGATTTGAACAATTAAAATTAAATAATTATGAACAATTCATAATTTAATATATACACCTTTATATTTCATCATTATTTTGTAAACTATAAACATTTTATAAGTTACCATTATGATTTTTATATAAACACTATATATCTATGTCATAAGGTAGGGTATAAAATTTAGAGAGAATTATATTTCAATATTAACATTTAATAATACGGGAAATTTAGTAAATGTTTCAAAAAAATAAAATAATTATTTGTAAATAAATAATTTAATGACACTGTTATAAATAAATAAATATGCCAGCAAATACGTTATATAAGAAGAATCTGAACCTCATGACCTTGGGTAAGATTAAATAACACCTACATAAAAATAAACCACCTCAACCCATGTATGATAAATCCTTCATATCTTTATTCTACATAGGATTAACCCCATAAGATATTAACCCATGTAAAAATACACTTGTGTTATGTTGGATTAAATAAAAAACACTCAATCTTGGGTAGTTTTAATCGGGTGTGCAATGTGATAATAAGACATCTTGATTAGGAATTAAATTACTTTATAAATTTTTGTGTTAAGTTATAATGTAATTTAAAGGCATCACACATGACTTGTGTTATAGCTTATCAAAAGGTCTAGGTAGCATACACATATTTTGTTACTTCTTAGCATAACATCTTGGAAATTATAAAATATTCATTAAATTCATCGAGAACATGTGTGTGGATAAATCCAATAGAAATTTATTATATAAGTTATATCAAAATATTACCACAATTCATTATTTTATGTAAAAATATTCAAAACATCATTTTTATAATATTTTTTTGATTCAAAGAAAATGGTGTGAATCTGATACCACAGTTGGAGTTTAATAAATAAATTAAAACTTAATCAAGTTGTTGAAACAAAATAGATAACTCAAACCCAAATATCTCCATGGGTGAATTTTAAATCATGTATAAAATATTAAATGAATAAATAAACCAAATCATTTTCCTTTTATATTATAATTTTTATAATATAAATTTCAAATAAATGAAACCCAAGGATCGTACATCATAGTGTCTTTGGAAGACTAGGTTCATTATACATCAAAAATAATATAAATAATATTATTCAATATTTTACTCACCATAATGAGATCCTAAATAACTTCTATCTTCTAAAATAGTATAGGATAACAAGGGCATTACATAAAATAAAGGGGTGATTTCTAAATCATAGTGATATAATAAACATGATAATGAAGCATTACCTGTGTGTCAAAATACATTGCATTATATCATAAAATAGAAGGATCATGAATAATCCCATGTGATCATTAACAAAAATAACATGTTATTATAAGATCATGAAAAAAGTAATGTGGAATTAATATATAACATGGAATAAGAATTAGTAATGTATAACTACTAAGAAAATAACACATGATAGATATAGTCCCATCATGGATCAAGTTCACTGCCTAATCCATTACATTCTATATCATTATAAAAAATAATTACGAAATTCATTGGATAACTATATCAGTGGACTCATCAAAACATAGAAATGATTATGTGTTTGATAAATTAAATCAATTATAAGGCATAAAAATAAGAATTACTAGTGGAAATAAACTTGTTTCAAAACAATTTCATCATGCATAACTAGATGGAATAACATATGGGTTTCAATGAAATAAGGTATTTATGAATTATTGTATTTTTATAATAATATTTAATGAGAAATAATGATCATGTCAAGTGGTGAGATGAAAAATAGTATATAAATCCCTTTTGAAACGTGCCACTAAAATGGGGCTTTTCGAAAAAGGGGAACATGTATTAAAATAGGGTGGGGTGATAATAACTTCCACAAATCATTTAAGGGAGTGAAATAGTTTTCCTTGATAAAATTATAGATTTTAGGAAAAATAGGTTTTTAAAATATTTTAAATGGTTATACTTTTAATGGGGTAAAAGAAAGAATTTTACTTTATTATAGTTTTCTTATGAGGGGAGATTGAGAATGGAACCTTTTGAAACATATATATCCCCATCATTGAAGTGTTAATTATTATAGTTATATATTTTTTGGACATATTTAATTAATATAAAATATGTAAATAATAATATTATGGTGATAAATAGAGGTGAGATAGAGAAAACGCAACCCCAATGAAAATACGGTGGGTTTGAGAGATCCCTTACCTTATTTTCAATAATCATATTTCACTTGCACTTAATTTTAGGAATAATAAAATTAAATTATCTAATTAACAAATTCAGAACCTTTTTCATAAATATTTTATTTATTATAATTTTATTGTGATCATTTATAACCATTTCAATGAGATATATTGTTTAATTTTGTTTTTTAAGAGTGTTCATTTCATGGTTCCAAAGATGTATCGATTGTTGATAATTGTTGAAGATCATGTGAAATTGTAATATAAATAAAAAATAAAATTTAAATGATATTAAGGTAGTTACATAAATTTATATTTTCCCATATACCAATATTTTTTCCGACATTGGGATAATTCACTTGGTAAATTCCTTAACATCATGTGGTTAGTTCATTTAGGTCGTTTTACCGACCTTCATAAAATAGAATCATTTAATTTTATTAATGTATTATTTGAAAAATTAACGAAAATTAAATAATTTATAACTAACATGTTAAACTAATATTTAACAATTATATTATTTTCATAAACATCCTTCAAGGATCTGGTGAAAAACAAAGAGTACTATTCATAAAGGTGGTAAACCGGCCATGTTATAAAAAACATTTTCATTATAGAATAAATTGACTGAATTTGAAGTGGATGGGTGGTAGATATATCATAATAACAATAATAATCTTGAATATATATAATAAATGAGTTATTATTCTATTTAGTTTGGAATTTTTTTTGGAGGATGGGGAGGATGAAAAATTGAAATAACCAGTGGAGGGATTACTATCTCCTTTGGATGTATACTCCTAAGATTCCAATTATGGGACCTTGGAAGGGTATTTATGTTATACCAACAGTACTATGGCTTGGGGTAGTATTTTTTGGGGAAATATTTGGCATGCTCCAAGGATGATATGTTTTGAGGAGAAGGAGTTTTGAGTGGTTGTATTTGTAAGTGGAGGAGAGACGTGTTTCTCAATATTATATTCACTTGTCTATTATTGTGGATCATAAATAACTAACATTATTGATTCATGTTACCAATACAGTAAACGATGCATATGAGTTTGAAATTATGGGTCTGTACATTAACCATGGTAAAACAATTCTTGTATTTTGCTTATAATTTTAAATATCATATTTTGTGGTATATCACCATTCACCAAAAATTAAACTAATTTATAAAAATATAAAATGAGAAATACTCTTTTTATTTTTTTATTCTATAAATTAATTCCATTTTTTTAGAATAATTTTCTACATGATTTTTATTTAATTTTTAATTAAAAACTTCATTTATTTGGAAAATATCAATTGAATTATTAGGATCAATTTTCTGCCCCATTGAAAAAATTACTTAAGGATTCATAAAATTATCATATCATTAATATAAATTTTATTATTAATTAATAAATATATATTATGAAAAAAAATATTTTAAATAAGTATATCTACATTAAATGTGTAATTAAAAATATTTTCTCAAGAAAATAAAAACACTTAATTTATTATTTTGAAATCATTTATTAACTTGTACCACGTTTTAAATATATCATATTTCCATTTTATAGGATACCTAAATGATATTTTCACTTCCATAAGTGGTTATTCTATTCGTGTGGCCATTTTACTATTACAAATGTATTTATTAATATTCCCACGGTCAGATTACTATTCTAATAGTCAAATTTGCAGTGGGCATATGGGATCCCTATATTATATAAATAAACCATATTTAATTCATTCATCATTCAATTAAAAATTATCTTAATGATATATATATATATATATATATATGATTTTTCAAAATGAATATTACATTATTAATATTCTCAATCATTTCTATAGTGGTGTTGGTGAGTTTGATTATTCTTGGGGATCAAGCATGACCAAATTTCCACATTATTGTTATCTTATTTTAAATATTTTTTCCACTGTAATAATTTCAATTTAAAAGACCATTTTTATTCTCTTAATGTAATTTTTTAATTATTATATGAAAATTTTTGTTAGTTCTATCTTATTTTTCATGTGCATTAGAATGGGTGACACATATAAAAAATTGTAAGGGAAATTCCATTGATTGAAATCTGGGTCATAATATTCTCCCACCCCTAACTAAATTTCTCTATCAATTATTCTTTTGTACAGACAAATTCAAAAATAGGTAGGCTTAATTTTACTATATATTCCACTATATCCCATTCTACCTCCTTTTCCTAATTTTTTCCTCACAATTAATTTACTAGGTGAGTTATCTGATTGTTTTGAAAATTATCTTCCCAATATACTATCTTTACTCGCTACACCTCATAAGAGATATAATTTTCCTATTGTACCACTATAGAATTCCATACATTTGAGGGTTCTAGTTTCTAATTTTGAATGATAAAATCTTCTCATACATAGATAATACATCTTAATAGAATAATATTAATTACATAACATCATGATCCATGATAAAATCATTGAAGTCTAGTTCCTTTGGAAACATGAGAACATAAAAAACTGGTTCATAGGTGAACGACATATTCTCCCACTAAATTATTCATATCTAGAATCCTCCATATAATTATAAAAAAAACCTTTTTACATAACATGTAGAAGAAATAAATAATAATATGTGAGATCAGATGCTCGGTAAGGGTAATCAAGGGATATATCAATGATCACATAAGTTTAACATGATTATAAGTGTATGAGAACACAACAATAACATTTGAAAATGATACCCTTCATATGATAGATCATAAAATTGATTCATGGAATAAATTATAGCAAATATTAATTCATGAAAAATAATTTAAATCATGAACATGAACAATGGGATCATAACTTTGACATAAGACGTATATTTTCAGAATACACATTAAAATAGTAAATCATTTACTTAGTAATCAAGTATAATTTACAAGGAAATAATAATTGAATGGCTTCAATCCTGAAACCATTTTAGTTGTCAATGTTCGCCCCCTGACTATCATAATGGAATGTAAACCTTCCCTTAACATTATAGGAGTCATGGATCACTCCAATGACTTTTATAGAGAGAAAATTATCTACTGAACTAGATTTACTTATGATTAAAGTATTTTTTTTATCTCATGAGATCTTATTCATTACTGAATTCATCGAACAAAGATTTAGGTCAAACCCGTCACAAAATTAAAATGTAACATACATCTTCCAAAGGTTAATAAATAATTTATCATATAAATAGCCATGAAAATAAATGGGTTTCAAAAACATATCATCATATCATAACATGTGTAAAAGGAACACATTTTTAATCATTTGGTCTTTTCATCATAGCATAACCTATGGAAAAAGAGGCAGGATACCTAAATATCTTATCATAGTCTAACACGAGGAACAAAAACGGGATACATAAAAATTGTAATGCCTCAATTCTGGGTGCCTCCAAAAGGTCCTCCGTACCCGGTTTTTCACATCGACTCAAGCACATTTCTCTAAACGCCAAAGGTTTCCGACTAGTAGTGAGCGCCTTAGGTGTGATAGTGGGGAAACTATGCCCTCATTGGTAGATTAACGCATCAGAATAACAATAATATAAAATAGAAGAATCAGTAATACCATACAATAAGTAAACCGAGGAAGAATGAGAGTAAATAAAAATCTGGAGCCCATATATAAATGATGCATGTCACATATGTCTATAAAAGTATCCAGTCAAGTCCCAATTCTAGAAAAATTGTACTGAACCAATGTACAAAGAAAACAAGTAACTCCAGCAGTATGACAAGACTCAACTTGGTCCCATGCTATCCAGATCCATAGCACTCATTTACCTAAAGTAGAAGGGCGCTTTCCCTTATCTATACCTACAACAATATTATCTATTTGGGCCAAAAAGCATGACCCATACAGGGTGTGAGAAGAATCCCTGCAGGCAACCACCCAATGATCTGTGCCTAACTGTCAGGGAATATATATAACAGGAAAAATGAAAAATGAATTAATAAACAATAAAGTATTAAAAAGTAAATAGTCCTAAAGTTGAAAACTACATTTATTTACATTTATAAACAAATAAACCAAACATTCACAATAAACCCTCTGGGAATGTTCTCATAGATAACCACTCTAGTTTTACAAAGTCAAAGACTCTCTGAGGAAGCACTCACTGCCAGTTCCCTCAATGGTATTTTAACGATAACTATAGACTTTCTGACTAAGTACTCAATGTCCATTCCCCTTGTGGTCTCGTAACGGTATACTATAGACACTAATTGGGATAAATCAATGTCCATCCCCCCTATGGTCTCACAATGTGAAAAGTATAACAGACAATCTGAGGAAGCCCTCAATGTCAATTCCCCCTATGGTCTAACAACACCAGGTTCTCACAGCCCTATGTAATACAATCGTGCAAAAAAAATATCCATTATCCAAAGTAATTTCATCTAATAAAAGGATAATAAGCTACAATGCATATCATAAGCACATCATATAATATGAACTTCATCCAAACAATACTAGGCATTGAAACAAAACAGCTTAACAACTAGTTCTAGACCTAATGGCCAATATCAAACAACCATGGGAAAATAAATTCATAAACAAGGTAATAAACCTAAAACTTAATCAAAACCATTTCTCAAGAAAAAAACCATATAAGACATCAAACATGGTTAAATTTACAAAATACACAATACCCAAAAACAGGGTATTCAATGCTTTTCTCCCATATAATCAAAAGACAACTATGGGAAGGAAGAAACCGCCTACCTTGACATTGTATGATTGATATAGTTAAACCTCATAATTTGAATCTACATAGAACATTGTAGATCTACAAAAATTTCAAAAAAGATCAACCTTGAATAACTCACAAAAGGAGAGAAATAAAGAGGAGACGCTCTAGAAGTAGGAAGGACTCACCAAGGGTATTCCAATCCATCCGACAATTTTTTATTTGTAGAAAGGAAGAATGATCGATGGATCAGAGAAGAATTGTTTCTCTTGGTCAATATTGGATGAGATAGGGTTAGAAGAAGACAATTCTGAGGATTAGACACGACCCCAGTCCGATTAAACAAATAAAAAAAGTACACGGCGTGTTCATTTAATGTACACACTATGAACATGACTCAACTGACCCCTCCTTTAGGAGGTCTCCAGATCACCCCACACAGCCATGTACTCGGCCACTACATGACCAGTATATGGCTACCCGCAGAAACTAGGTACATAGTGTGTACTGCTAAGTACACGACGTGTACTCCTTAAATTTCCAAAAACTCGCTTTTTTTTCAAAAACACCTAAAATCAAGATCCATACCTGTAATGAATATCTAGGTTCCTACAAAATTACCCCCTTAAAGAAATTTGTCTCCAAATTTCCCTAACAATGATGTGCAGAAGAAGAATCCTCAAATAGCTCTGTCCATTACGATCATACATCAACCTCTCTCTCTCAAGTCTCGTCCTATATTCACCCGTGCTGCCATATCACCCATACCAGAGGGACATAACGGGCATAGAGAAGCTTTGTGATTCAATCAATAATCCTAATAGGATGATCCTAGAAAGATTCATTCACCTCGAACTCAACCTCCTTGGGTTAAAAAACATGAGATGTGTTTAAGAAGTAACATCGTAACTGAGAAACATGGAAGACGTCGTGCATAGCCTGGTAACTCTGAGGTAACTAAAATCGATAAGAAACCAGATAGACTCTCTCTAAAACCTCAAATGGCCCAACATATCTTGGTGAAAGATTTCCCTATCTCCTAATCCTTCTATGTCCCATCCTCGGCGTGACACATAGGAAAACCTGTTCTTTGTCCTTGAACTCTAGAGGTCGTCTCCATCTATCAGCATAAGACTTATGTCATGACTGTGCAGTAGACATCCTCTTTTGAATCAAATCCACCTGTTTTGTGGTCTCCTCGACAAGACAAGGTCCCAATTTAGCCGCCTCTCCTACCTCCACCCATCATAGGGAATATCATCATGGCCAACCGTACAAAGCCTCATAAGGTTCCTTCTGAATAGTTTCCTGAAAACTATTATTATTGGAAAACTCCACTAGAGGTATGTGCTTCTCCCATGATCCTCAAAAATCTAGGATACATGGTCAAAGAATGTCCTCCAGCACTAGAATTGTGTGCTCGAACTGACCATCTAACTGGGGATGGTAAGCTGTACTCAGAAGTATCTGTGTACCCAAAGCCCTCAATAGTCCCTGCCAGACCCGAAAAGTAAAACAGACATCTCTGTCTGAAACGATGGAGTGTGTAACCCCATGTAAATGTAAAATCTCTCAGATGTAAAACCTTCCAAGCTCATCAACATTGAAGTTACCCTTAATCAGTAAAAAGTACAAAACTTTCGTGAGTCTTTCGATGACAACCCAAACTGCATCATTTCCTCAAGGGGATCTCACTAACCCTATCACAAAATCCCCCGTGACATCATTCCACTACCACTCGGGAATATGTAACTACTGTAAAATCCCCACTATTCACTGATGATCTGCCTTTACCTGCTGACAGGTGGAACATCTCATAACAAAACCAGTAACATTTCTCTTCATACCTGGAAACCAATACTGACGATGTAGATATCGACACTTCTTGGTAACACTAGGATAAACTTCCCAAACTCAGTAATGAAAATATCACAACACCTCCTTGCGTATATCTGATGAAACTCATATACACCCATGAAAAAGAAAGACCTCATCCTTGCCTATGGTCCATCCAGGTGTAGGGTCCTATCCTGACACACTCTCCCATAGGATAAGGCATTCGGGGTCCAATAGTATCCTAATTTTCAACCGATCTAGCAGAGTAGAGGTAAAACCTATAAAAGAAGGAAACTTCTTCCCCAGTCTATCATGCTCATCCAATGAATCTCAGAGAACAGAGCCATAAGCTTCCACTCACTACTGGCCTCCTAAACTGCCTGTATCTGAGTCCTCATGTTCAATGCGTCAGCCACTGTGTTGCCTTTCCTAGGCATGTAGGAAAGATCAAAGTAATAGGACTGAAGGTACTCAACCCAACTTCGATGTCTCAAATTCAGATCACGCTCAGTAAAGATATACTTGAGACTTTTTGGGTCATTGTACACCATAAAATACTCTCCCATAAGTTAATTCCTCCAACAACAAAAGGTATGAACAACTACAACAAACAAAAAAAATCATGCGTCGGGTAATTACTCTCATGTGGCCTCAACTACTGAGACTCGTACGCAACAACACCTTCCACCTTCATAACCACTGCTCCTAGACCGATACCTAATGCATCATAGTAAATTGTATAACTCTTTCCTAACTCTAGAAAAACTATTATCAGTGCTAAAGTCAACCTATCTTTCATCTCCTGAAAGGCTAAATCATAAGAATATTTCCACAAGTACTTCACACCCTTCTTATCCAGGCCCATCAATGGCACCGCAAAGTGTGAAAAGTCCTGCATAACATGTCTGTAGTAACTAACCAGTCCTAGAAAACTCCATAATTCAAATACTTTCATTGTCTGCTTCCAGGAAACTACTTCTCTCACTTTATATGGGTCAACGGATACTTCTGTCTCTGAGATAACATAACCCATGAAGTGAATATGTTCCATCCAAAAGTGTAATTTTGAGAGCTTAACATATAACTAATGCCCTCTCAGTGTAGTCAAAAAATATTAAAATGGGTTGCATGGTCATGTCGAGTGTGCGAGTACACCAAGATGTCGTCCAAAAAAACCACCACAAATGAGTTCAAGTATGGATGGAACAGTAGGTTCATCAGTGCCATAAAAACATAAGGTGTGTTTGTGAGACCGAACAACATAACCAGATACTCATATAGATATTACCTACTTCGAAAGGCCGTAAGAGGTATATATGATGGTCTAAAACGCAATTAATGATAAACGGATCTCAAGTCAATCTTCAAGAGCACCCGAGATCTTCAAAGATGATCAAAGAGATCATCAATCCTCGACAAGGGATATCATTTCTTGACCATCAACTAGTTCAACTTCTGACAATCCACACAAAGTATGAGGTTACCATCCCCCTTCATTGCAAATAGAACAGTCGAACCCCAAGAATAAGTACTAGGCCAGATGAAACCATTTGCCTGTAACTTCACTAACTGCTTCTTGAGCTCCTGTAACTCTAGTGTAGCTAAACTATAAGGAAGAATGGACAATGGTTCCACTCCTGGAATAAGATAAATTGAGAAATCTACCTCTATCTTTTGAGGTAAACCTAAAAATTCATTAATAAAGAAATCCCTAAAATGATCCACCACTGGGAGAAAGTTCATTTGTGAAGTCCCATGGTCATCCAGATACAAACTAGCAATCTGAGTTGTAACTCCTCCCAACCCATGATGCTCGGGACCAACCCTGCTCGACTGGAAATCCCATTCTCCCTTAGGTAGAAACAATACACCCTCTAGTGATGTGAAACTCACTCTACGATGATAGAAATCAACAACAATCTCGAAGGGAACTAACCAGTCAATTCTGAGAATGATTTCATAGCCCATCATCTCTAATATATAAAGGTATCATAAGAAGTGACACCCACCAACCTCAAGAGGGAACTCTTTTCACTGATGTACACTAGTTTTTCTACTTCCCAATAGTGTATCCAATGTAAATATATTAGTAGAGGTAAAGATATAGAGCCCAATACTCTCCAAAATAGGCACAAATATGAAAATATAGGAATCTTCTGTATCGAAAAGAGCAGAAGCTAAAACTAAGGCAACCAAAATCGTACCTATAACCGTAGAGGGTCCAAGATCCTGCTCCTACTAGGTTTGCTCTAACGCAAAAGCCATAACTACTCCGTGGCCCTGTGAAGCTGTCTAATCTCCCAAAATTGACCCACCCTATGGCTATCAAAAACCCTATGTCTGACCAATGCATCCATGACCACCACTTAGACATGAACGGCCTAAATAAATACATCCCACAGTTTGATGTGTGACTGGTGCTCCTGCTCCGGTAGGTGGAGTCGAAACAGAACCCCTATCACCAGCTGCTGGTGAGAAAAACTGATAGAAACAATGAAGATGACCCATCTTTCCACAATATCGGCACTCAACTAGGTCTCACAGTCAATGTGGCCTCGTATTCCTGCTCTTCCAACAATGGTTGCATACCACCTAGCTACCTGATGGAGTATCCTGTCAGCTTGGATCTCTGTGCATAGACTCCCTAAAAAGCTTCCTGCTGCCAGTCGAAAGTGTACCAACTCTAGATGTTGAACCATCATGGCCCATAGCTCCAGAATACCTCAGGTTGAGCTATGTGATCAGTACATGGTTTACTATTGAAGGAATGGAATTCAATCTGAAGGTGTTGAACTAAGATCAAATTTCATGCCTGAGACCATCCTCAAACTACCTTGTCAGAAATAACTCATCACCCCCTATAATGGGTGTGAATCACTGCATTTATGGGAATCAAGAATAATAATCCATGACTAAGAGTTTACCCTTCTCCAAAATCATAAACTCTCAGGCTCGGTCATCCCTCAACGTCTCCGGGTAGATATAGTCATAGAAGGTACACTGGAAATCATCACAAACCCTAACTCGTTGGCCTCCCAACTTTGATATCACATCCCTCCATCTCTTAGTAGAATCCGGAAGCATGTTCATAGTGAGCTTCTCCCTCCTCCCTGGAGGAATCTTTAGATAATCGAAGATTGATAGAATGAATTCTAACCATGACTTTGTAGCATGAGGACCTCCATCCCCTAAAAATGTGGGAGGATGCTGCAGCTGAATAACTCACGTCAACTCTGCCAAAGACAGGGCAAGATGAAGTGTTCCCTAGATGGTGTACATAAAACTCATGAATCATTCATAGAATTGTGCATTGGAACCTGTATCTGGAACAACGACTGGTTCAAATATGGCAACGATTGGAGGATCAGTTGGTAGTCCCTGATCTACCATTTTTTTGTATGATCGTTGCCCTATATCTGGTGTACAACCGAAAGGCATTTCGGTGGAATGAATCTGCAAGGTGAATAGAATAACTTAGTCTAAGAATATTAAGGACTAAATGATATAAGTGAAAGAAAAGAGAAGGAGAAGAAAATAATAATGTTTTACAAAACAGGGGTACATGATGTGTATACCCTCCACACGATGTGTTCCCTTGGGTTTCAACATGGGTTTGTACCTATGCTAACCCTTTTCATGTAACACCCATAAAAATGGAATGTTCTCCTTGAGACACGGTGTGTACTTGAATCATTTTCCCCTTCCCGAGTTCCTCTACATGGATAAACACACGGTTCTTTCTTGGGTGACACTACATAGCATGTTCACCCTAGACACGACGTGTACCTCTTAAATTATTACCACCCATGTCATTAGTCACACAGTCAATGAAACGACCGACTCTACACGACATGCAAGAACAGAACAAGATGTGTAAAATCTATGTTTCAACCACCAGTGTTGTTAGTCACATGACTGGATACAGGGCTCTTACAACACGACATATACTCCATGTACACAACATGTGTTGCCCAACATTTCCCAACCACGTGTATTTTCTCACACAGTCAGTCACATGGATAATAACTACACGACATGTACATATAGTGCATGACATGTACTTAAGAAAAAAAATTATTCCTGAATAGAAGGACACATGGCGTTTATTTATCATGACACACCGTGAATTTCAGGTTTTTCCATACAGTAAGGCTCAAAAACTTCTCTAGAACCCCATAAAAACACTAAAAATAGCATTAAAGTTCCAAATTCCGATCCATGGGGGCCCATACTCCCCTCTAATCATAGTCTAGAATCATATTCATGTCATATCATAAGGTATAATAGTGCAATCAATAACATGATCCACCAAATGCAGATCCATGAGGGCTCATAACACCTTGGGAACCAAAGTTTGGAATCTATCCCAATTAAACATTAGATATTTCAATACTCTATCAAAATAGAAGGCATTCAATCAAATAATCAATCATAATAGCATGAATATATAGCACAACATATTTCAAAACAACATTTAATTAGTAATTCACCCTAAATGGAATGATAAGAATGTATGACATGTGATCTCTATCAAGTTCCTATATGATGCATGAGATGGCATACCCTCATCTCATTGGGTTGCAATAGAAGTTGAACCTCATGATACAAATCATAACAAAAAAAAACATGTGTATCACCCAATTGAGAAATCAAATCAACTATAACAATTGAAAAACCATAAAATTACAATAATTGAGGAAAATTGGATTTTCCCTATACATGGGTAAGCTAATTCCAGGAAAAACTTATTAACAACTACCTATTCCTTCTTATCCATGTCTATAAGCTCCAAACAGTAAGACAAAGTAGAAAAAAACCTCCTCTAAAACCAATTTGTAACGTTCCGATTCTAGGTGTCACCCAAAGGTTCCCCCTACCTAGTTCCTCACATAGCCTCAAGTGCATTTCCCCAAACGTTAAAGGATTCTGACTAGAAGTGAGGGCCTTTGGTGTGATAATGGGGAAACCATGCCCTCATTGGAAGAGTAACACAGTGGAATAACGATAATATACAAAAAGGAATCATCAATACCATACAATAAGTAAACAACAGAATACTAAAAGTAAATAAACAACTGAATTACATATATAAATTATTCATGTCACATATATCTTGGAAAGCAGCCAAACAAGTCACAATGCTGGGAAAACGATACTAAAAAAAGTACAAAGAAAATAGGTAACTCCAGTAGCATCAGAAGCCTCATCTTGGTCCCATGCTCTCCAGATCCACATCACTCAAGTACCATAAGTAGAAGGGTGCTTGACCTTTTATATACCTGAAATAATATAATCAATTTGGCCCCAAAATCATGACCTAAACAGGGTGTGAGGCAAATCCCAGTAGGCAACCAAACAATGATATGTTCCTAACTACTAGTGAATTTATATAGTAGTAAAAATGAAAAATAAAGTAATAAACAAGGAAGTACTCAAAAGTAAACAGTCCTACAGTTTCAAAATAAATTCATTTACATTTGTAAACAAATCAACCAAACATACAAAAGTAACCCTTTGGGAAATTTCCCACAGCCTAACCCCTCTGGTTTCACAGAGAAAAAGACTCTCTGAGGAAGCACTCACTATAAATTTCCCCTATGGTATTTTAAAGACAACTATAGACTCTCTGAGGAAGCACTCAACATCCATTACCCCTGTGGTCTCATTACTATATACTATAGACACTCTGAGGGAGAACTGAACATCCATCCCCCCTACTGTCTCACAACGTGAAAAGTATGACATACACTCTGGGGATGACCTTAGCGTCAATTCCCCCTAGGGTATAACTACACCAGGTTCCCACAACCCTGTGTAATACAATTTTTCACAAACGATATCTAGAATCCCAAGTAATCTCATATACTAAAAGGCTAATAAAATAAAATGAAAATCACAATAATGTCATATAATATCAACTTCATCCTAAAAACACTAGGAATGGAAACAAAATATCTTAATAGGTAGTTCTAGACCCAATGGACAATATCAAACAAACCTGGGAAAACACACCCATAAACAAGGTAATAAACCTAAAACATAATCAAAACCCTTTACCATGAAAAAAAACCCTAGAAGACATCAAATAGGGTAAAATTTACAAAATATGCAATACTCTAAACTAGGGTATTCCACAATTTTCACACATATAATCAAAATACAACTACAAAAAGGCACAAACCACCTACCTCGACGTTGTACCATTGATATAATTGAACGCCATCCTTTTAATCGAACTAGAATTTCATAGATCTAAAAGACAGTAAAAAAATATCAACCTAGAATAACTCACAAAAGGAGAGAAATAAAGAGGAGAGGATCTAGAATAAGGAATGACTCACTGAGGGGATTCCAACGCAACCAGAGGTGTTTGATTTAGAGAACTGACAAAGAATTGATGGCTTAGAGAAGAATCATTGCTCTAGGTATCTCTTGGATGAGACAAGGTTTGAAGAAGAAAATTATAGGGATTAGACGCAACCCTGGTTCAATTAAACAAATAAAAAATAAAATTATATGGAATACTCATTTAATGTACACGTCGTGTACATGCCTCAACTGGCCACCGCATTAGGTGGTCTCCAGGTCACCCCTCACGGCCATGTACTCAGCCATTACATGACCAGTATACAACTACCCACGGAAACCATGTAGAAGGTGTCTACTCTTAAGTACATGGCGTGTACTACTTAAATTTCTAAAAAATCCCTTTTTTCTCAAATACACCTGAAATCAAGATCCATACCTGTAATGAAGATTCGAGATCTTACAAAAATATTATCAACATACACATATACTATTTTGAGAAAGAATAAAAATGGTATCCCATGATAATGACCCTAGTAAAGCATAATTTACATTAATGGATGCCATGTTAGATGGAAAATTATTTTGATAGATTGCAATGAAAATTTATTTAAAAAATTTTACTTTCCACTATGAATTTTGTTTGACAATTTTTTTTCAAAAATCAGTTTCTTTTAAAATAACATTATATATTTATAAATGAACCATTAAATCACTAAATTATTAGGTTGGAATTTTTCCATACATTTTGAGAAAATTATTACCATAATAACTTGATGAAGGAGAAAAGGGTGTTGTTTTAAAAACATCAATGAATATTAATTTTTAATAACTTTCTAAAAATTAAAACATGGGTAAAACTATATTTAAAAAATTATTCTGAAAATGTTTAAATAATATGGAAACATTTTAATAGACCATGGATATGTGAGAAAATGTGTTTCTAACCGAAGAGATAAATAATATAATTTCTCAAGCCCGCACTTATGGATTCAGTTCTTAAAAACTAGGTCAACCTCTACCCAGACTTAAAAAGAGGTCTTTGCTGTAATAATAAATTGAGGCTTCGGCCCCAAACTTTTAAAAAAAATCAGTTCTTAAAAACATGATTTGTATTTTTTTTATAAAATATAACTAAAAAATAAAAATTTCATTATAAAAGTGAGGAAGTTTTCACAGTCTATGTTTCGGAGGATTAAAAAACACCTTAAATTTACCAGAGTTAAACAAAAATTAAAGAGACTCATGCTGTTCTTCTGTGTAGAAACTCCAAAAGCATTGATGACCCACATAGAGAATCTATTATTCCTATGAAAATCATTTTAAAAAAAGGGTGAGCATTCAAATTCCCAATAAGGGGTTTTTGAAATCCTTGAAATACTAATTTTTTTTGACAAAGGAAGATGATATATTAATCACAAAGGTCAGCAGTTACAAAGTCATGCAACCAAGAAGTAAATTGATCAAGCCAGAGATGATTCGCGCCAGACGTGCTGAAAGAAGCCAGGTGATGGGCTGCTTCATTTCCATCCCTTTTAGTGAAGGAGAAGGAGCAGGTTGTGAAGCTTTGACTGAGAGACTGGATGTTCCTGATAACAGGGAAAAAAGAATAGAGGCCGCCATCAGTAAGCCCGATAGCATTGATGATGGTGAGGCAATCAGATTCAATGTGAATAGATTCCCATCCACAATCTTTTGCGAACATCAACCCAACAAGGACAACGAAGGCTTCAACAACAATGGGCTCCCAGACAGCGTGGTTTGATTCATGTTTGGCAGCAATAATTTGACCATGAAAATCCCGTACCACAATTCCAATTTCGACAAATCCATCCATGGAGAGAGATGCATCAATGTTGATCTTGAGGATCCCTTATGGGGGGTGCCATCTTGACGCAGCTGTGTGAGTGCCAGAGATCCCATGACGATCAAAGTCCCGATTCCACCCCTCAATCCAGGATGTAGCCCATTCAATCCAGAACATAGGGGCTTTGCTGTGTGGTTAAAGATGAAGTAATTGCGTCGTGCCCAGAAAATCCATACCACGATTCATAATGAAGCAACTTTGTCAGTAGTGAAAGAAGACGACCACAACATCAGCAGTGTCAGAAGGTCCGGAACCGTATCCAGCATAAGCTTCAAATCAGAGCCCCAAAATGTCCAGATCTCTTCCACCCCCGAGCACTGGGTGATCGCATGCAGAGGATATTTAGGCACACCCAAGAATATGGGACATTGGTTTTCATTCGTGACATGTTGGAAGGTGAGGAAGTCCATGGTGGGAAGAATAACTGTGTGAACATGCCACCAGAAAAAACAGATTTTAGGGGGGACCTTAAGATTCTAAAGGGTTTTCCAGAGCTCTCCCCTTTCCTCGATTTGAGTATCGAGAGCAATAATGTACCCTGACTTCACTGTATAATATCCAGAGAAATCATTGCTCCAAAAGGGATAGTATGGCCCCGCATCCCTCACACAGGGGATGCTGAGTATGATCCTTTTGTCCCTTTTGTTGAACCATGAGTTGATTTTATTCAAACACCACCCAGAACCATGATCATCGAATAGGAAGAAAACAGTGGTGTTCTCATTACCAGGTAAGGCATAGGAGGTATCTTTCAAGCCATCTTTATCAATCAGCTAGGGATCAGTCCAAATATTAATTTTTGTACCATCCCCAACCCTCCAGACCAGCCCTTTATTGAGTAAATTTCGTGATCCCCAAAGGCTTCTCCATAGAATGCTGGGGTGGGGTCCAAGAGAGGAGTTCTGGAAATCCGAGTGGGGAAAGTATTTTTCATGAAGGATCCGCACAAACAAAGAAGATGGATGAATCATGAGGCTCCAGCCATTTTTATCCAAAACAATATCCTTAAAGAGTCGGATGTCCCGAAATCCCAATCTGCCACCTGTTTTGGAGGTTCAAAGTGACTTCCAAGCAATCCAGTGAATTTTCTTTCTGCCATTATTATGATCCCACGAGAAGTTAGCGATGCGGGTGTGGATATGGTCAACAAGCATTCTAGGAAGCTTGAACAGGGACATAATATAGCTAGGGATGGACTAAAGAGCAACTTTGATGAGTGTTTCCTTACCCGCTTTAGAGATTCTTTTCGGAGTCCAACCTTGAATTTTTTTATCGATTCTATCCACCATAGATGAGAAGATTTATTTTTTTGAGTGACCAGAAATAGTGGGAAGCCCAAGGTATTTGTTGTGTTTTTCAACCATTTGAATGCCTGCAGTAAGACAAAGCTCGTCTCTCTTGGTCGGTGGGATGCCAGAACGGAAAGAGATTTCCGACTTGTCTAGATTGATCGGTTGTACAGATGCCCTATCATAAAGGAAAATCACCTGGAAAATAGAGAGGCATTAATTATGAGTATCTTTGGAGAAAAGAAGGCAGTCGTCGGCAATGAAGAGGTGCGAGGAAGGTGGGATGGCCTGAAAAAACTTTCCCCACTTATCCCTTTTGAGGAAGTGGCCAAGGAAATGAGGTTAGAGAAGACATCAGCCACCAGTATGAAGATAAAGGGGGAATGGGGATCTCCCTTGTGGAGGCCACGGGTGGGTGAGAAGCCTTGGGTGAGTCCACCGTTAATGTTAATCTGAAAAGAGATGGACGAAACCCATTGCATGATCATATCTATCCATTTGGGGAAGAAACCCATTTTTTTCATGACGACCTAGAGAAAGTGTCATTCCACTTGATCATAGGCCTCAGTCATATCCAGTTTCCATGTCATAATACCTCTTTTTGCAACAGATCGCGTTTTCATAGAATGAAACACTTCATGGGCCACGATGGCATTATCCGTGATAAGCCTCCCTGCTACGAAAGCACTTTGATCTTTAGAGATAATAGCAGGTAACCACGTGTGCAGATGATTAACCAGGATCTTTGAGAAAATCTTATAGTAGATGTTATAGAGACTGATAGGCCTGAAGTCTAAGGCCTCAAGGGGTTTCTTGATCTTTTGGATGACGGTGAGAATTGTCTCATTAATAGAGAAGAGGTTAACTTCCCCAGCCCAAATTCCTTTCATTAGCATCCATATGTTAGGGCCGAGAATGTGCCATTATTTCTTAATGAAGAGAGAATGGAAGCCATCAGGACCTGGGACTTTTGTGGAGTGGATTTGTTTGAGAGCCTGAAGAATCTCGTCGTCCGTGATGTCTTTTGTGAGCTGGCAGTTCATCTCATCGGTAATCACATGTTTGATGCAGGACTCGACCTCCGACGATAAGATGGAATCTCCTGTAGTGTAGAGTTTTTTGGAAATAACATGAAATAATATCGTGGATACCTTCAATGTTGGACATTGTTCCCCCATCCGGGTGGGTGAGAACTGAAATGTTGTTTTTGCAGCGCCTGGAAGAAGCCTTCTGGTGAATGTATCGGGTGTTTGCATCCCCTTATTTGATGTGGATTTCTCGTGCGCGCATAGCCCAAAATCTTTCTTTAATGTGAAGAGTTGAATCCAGTTCACTTTGCAGAGTAGCAATTTTGGAAAGAATATCAACCGTTAGGGGTTGGGAAAGAAGGCCAATGAGTTGTCGTTCAAGGGAGTTACACAGTTTGTCAGGTTGGAGAAATTTTTTATTGCTCAATGATCTCAGATTCGCAGCCACCTGCTTGATATTAATATTGATGTCTTCACTTACACCTTGCCAACACGATTGAATAATTTCTTCACACTCATGGTCTTTGGCTCAGTAGCTTTTAAACCAGAAAGGTTTCCCACATCTTGAATTGTGGCCACTATGAGAGAAGTCGATAATGATAGGGAAATGGTCCAAACAGTTCGGCGCCAAGTGGGAGATATTAAACGTCTTGAAGATATTAGTCCATTCCGTCGATCCTAGAAATCTGTCCAGACGCTCAGCAATGCATGTGATTCCCGTGTTCCCCCAAAACTAGGTGAAGGGGCAGCCTGCATGGCCCAGATCAGTCAAGTATGCCCTAGAAATTTCATCACAAAAGCCTGACATCGAGGCAAAGGGACTACGTGCTCCTCCGTGTTTTTCATGCTAGAACTGAATCTCGTGGAAATCAATTCCAATGAGGATAAGGCCAGTAATACCTTGTCGTAAAGAACAAAGAAGTTCCAGGGATTTCCATTTATCGTTTTGTGATGGCCATCCGTAGAAACCCACAAAAGTACAGGGTAGAGAGAGGTTATCATGGATGGATGCAGCCACATGATGTGCCGAGTACGAGAGGATTCTGACGTCGATATTGTCCTTCCAAAGAAGGCCCAGTCCCCCTGAGTGGCCTTGGCGGGGAACCGGGAGGCATCCCTGAAACCCACATTTGAGAGCGATGCAATTGTTGTCATTATTATCCAATATGGTCTCAAACAAAAAAACTATATCGGGGCGACTTTGTGCATAATGGCACTGAAGCATCCGAACCATTCGTGGGTTGCCAATCCCCCACCAGTTCCAACATAGTATTTTCATTGCCCTAGGTGGGGTTGGGACATACCCTCCTCTGCCTCTGAAACTTCATAGAATTGTCTATCACATGCCGCTTTCCACCTTTTTGGGAGGCATTCAATCACTTTACAATCCTCTAGATGTATTTTATGTTTCCCGGGCTTTTAATTAGTAGTATCACCACTCCTATCTCCATGATTTTCCCTTTTCCATGTCCGTTGAGTAAAGATACTTTATGACTTTATCCCAATTGTATTGGCTTAATCCATGAGGTTGATCCCTAGATCAACGAACACTAGCCCAGGAGCAGAATCTGTTGATTTGATGCAAAGTTTCTTGGGTTCAGAAGCTAGGTCAGGTGGTTCCTTACCTTTTTTCCTTAGTCCAAATGGTGGTGAGACGTTGTCTTTCATAAGTGCGGGGATCAGGCTTGAGGAAATGGTCGGATCCGAACGCTAACTTGCATGCTTGTCCCCAGTTCTGGCCCCGTCCATTGCGTTGTACAAAGACCCTCCTTCCACCCGCTGGTCGTCATGATTGTCCCCCGAAAAATCTGGTGGTCCTAGCATGATGAGAGTATTGAGTTTTGGTTCAGTTTTCTTGGAGAAGGCCTTCACTAATCGGTCACGATCCTTTTGTTTTTCCACCTCAGAAATATTCACAAATACTGCTGTTTTTGCGCGTAGCCAAGGTCCGTATTGCAAGATGATGGTTCCTTTTTCATTCTCCTTCCTCAAATCAAAAAATTTCTCAAGGTGTCTAGTACACCCATAGAAAAAACAAAAGATTCGTAGTTTTTCAAATTCAAAAGAAATCCGGGTATTTGAGCCTTCAATTGATAAGAACAGACCCCTCATAAGTGGTTGTGTCACATCGACTAAGGATCTAATCCTCAGTACGGGTCCCCAGTGGATTGGATTAGATTGATCCCATTCCAGAAGTTTTCCAATGCTTTCTCCAATTTCTCACATAACACGTTCCGTTCTAGCATGAAACGAGATTCCTTTAATTTGTATCCAAAAAGGTGAGGAAGTCAGTTCAATTTTCTGAAAGTCATCCCCGCCTGTAACGTCCTCCATGAGAATGATTTGATTATCGAAGGACCATGGTCTGCCTTTGGGGACCTTTTCTTTATCTTTGTTATTGAAAAATTTGGAAACAAGAATGCCCTCTCCCACTTCACGTATGGCAACGCCATCCTCCAATCTCCATAAATTTTGCAGAGTATTTTTTATGCCCCCTGATTTAATGAGAATTTGGATAAAAATTTCAATACCACAAGGAGCGTCATGCGATGTGACAGAAAGGTGTCTTAGTTTTTTCGGGTGGTAATCAACGCTTTATCTTTATCAGTCAGTGAAAGGTTCTTGCACCGATTGACCAATTAGGATTCCATGACAACAAAGAACACTGTATCAACGTTATCTCCTGAGCACACCCTTCACAAACCCACCACTCTCGCGTTCAAAACTCCACAATGCAAACAAAACTTTCCTCCTTCACAGACCAGCAACACCTAGCTAATCCTTTGCGTGGAAGTCCTCCACAAAGCCACACCTAGCAGACCAGCTCTCCGCACCGGCCCTTCTACGCGGATCAGCCCCTGCACAGTCCAAAACTCCGACAACCTGCCCCTACGCGGCCACACCTATGCCCGAAAGACCCTGCGCATGTTCAAATCTTTGCGAACTGCAGCTGCGAGCTCAAGACACCTGCACGACCAGCCCCTGTGCGCTGCCACCTGCACACCTAGCACCCTACACGAACAATCCAGCACTACCAGCACAATGCGCGACCAGCCCTACACGACCAACCCTGCGCGACCACCCCTGCATGATCAACCCTACGTGACCAGCACCCTGCGCGGCCAGGTTACCATCTCTCGCACAGAGCCCACAAATCGTGGGTTGAAAGCCGCAGGCCGATGGGGGAGGCCATGAACGGAACCCCCAAAACGTGGATCTGGAAACTTGAGCCATCGATTGGAAGCTTCAGGCCGTTGGGGGAGGCCATGATGGAACCCACAAAATGTGGATCTGAAAACTTAAGTCATCGATCGGAAGCTTCTAGCCGTCAGTCAGAAAGTGTGAGTAGGGTCACCACCTCGGAAACTGTAGGCTGTCTGTCGGAGGTCGCAGGTCGTTGGGGGGAGGTCGCGAACAGATCCCGCAAAACGTGGATCTAAAAATTGATCCGTCAATCATAAGTCGTTAGCCGTCGGTCGGAAACCGCAAGCAGGGTCACTGATTCGGAAAATGAAGGCTGTCAATCGTAGTTCACAGGCTGTTTGGGAGTGGCCGCTATCGGAGCTGACAGATTGTGGATCTGAAAACTTAATTCAAAGATCGTTACTTTCGATGAGATCCAGGATCCAAGATCCAAATGGGAGAACAGACTCTCTCATAAATGAAATAAAAAGTCCTACGCCAGGGTTGCGTAGGGGAGAAGGATGGGCACGTCGATGGTAGTTCAGGAGAACATGAGGCCGCGAATGATCAGTTTGGGAAAGACGAGGATGCTGATGAGCATAATGGAAAAGACAAGGTCACCGCTGATCGGAGCAAAGACCTAGGATAACCTAGGAAACAAAACACTAGGAGGACCTAAGAGAAACCTCTCACAAGCGGGAGAGTCAAGCCTGGATAGTTCAATGATGATCCTTGAGATACTACTTAGAAAGCCATTCCAAGAAAATAACTTTGAGCACCTCTTTCTAAAATTATTTTAATAGTAAAAAAAATCAAAATACCTTTTGAAAACATAACTGAAATTATTTATGAATTAAAATACTATATCACTTTCTAAATTACTTACTTTCACAAAGTGATTTAAATATAATCCAGTGATATATAGATAAAATAACATAGGCCTTTGAAAACAAAAACGTTATGGAAACTTGAAACATTGAAGACTATCTTGGTCTTACCAATTTACCGGGGTATGGGTTCCCTCCCCAATTACCTACCATATTTACAATGTTCATGTTCTGAGTTTTATGAAAACATTTTAAAGCTTTATATATATATATATACATACATTTTCAAATGGTGTTCCTAATTAAAAAAAATTGAAATCACTTTTAATACATTCATAACTTTATATATATACACTTACATAGGAACTCATCTACTAGACTTGAAATAATCAAATCTCACATTGAATTGAATTTTCATGATATGAGAGAAATTTAAATCCATATTTTCCAATAATGAAGCACTATTTAATATCATTTATAAAAAAGATTAATTTATTCATAAAACATACATATTTATTAAAAATACATACTAGTTCATTCTTGACTTGTCACGAACTAAGATAATGGCCATATATTAGGTGATAGATGACATACATGTACTTTGCATAGAAGAATAAGAGGTTCATTTTTAAAACATAATGTAAACCCCAAACATAAAATGATTTAAATTTTTTTATTACATTAAAACATGAATTTTACTAGAAATTATCCTTTCAAATTTATTGGGTGAATTTTTTTACACCATTGTTCAAAAGTATATATTTTTTATGAACACAATAAATTGGTGTCCTAATATTGTAGAAAAATGTAAATTGAAAAAATAAATAAAATAATTCTATTAAATTAATATGTACTATGACGAAATTAAATTTATACATTCATATTATGAAACATGAATCTTGGAAAATATTATGCAAAAGCACTTGAAAAAACTTATTTTGAATATATACTTATTAAAAAACAATTAGTATAATTCTAGTGAATTTTAAATTTTAAATTAAAATACTTATTATGAATATAAATTCCAAACATAATATAATCATGAAATATTTTATAGAAACATAAATCAATTACTTTAATTTAGAAAATAATTAATCTCATACTAATTTTAGAATTGATAATCATAACATTGAAAATAGATTAAAAGTATATCCCTTAATTCATTGCCTCATGTTGCTGTTTGATGAAACATGAAACACTTCATCCCTCATGTGAAATTTATTATCACAAGGTCTACTTCCCTCTATCCCACACAATAAAGACACCCCAGGCTGCTACCTCCTGAAATGAATAATGAACCACTACTTATATAGAAATTTTAAATTTATTTGTTAAACATAAACATAAATAAATATATTTATCATGCTTATAATAGGCCATATAGGACCATTGAATAATCTGATTGAGAGATCTCCATCTCAAAAGTAATTGTTTTCCAGTGATTCTTGTCAGCAAAGTAGGATTTAGAGATATAATTATTTTATGAAGTTTTTCCGGTTTGTATATTTTAATTTGGAGTAGATATTTACAATATATAATGGATGAAGAAAAATACAAATTTACACGTAGATTTAGTTTTCAAATTGACAATACTTCTCAACGATGCGTCAAACACAACCACAAAATAATCAATCCAAAATTTAAATTTGAGAACCCTATCAAAAAATGTACTTCAATTAAGTTACGCATTTTGTAAGGTTAAATGTACCAATATGGGCCACATACATCGATGATAGAATCAGGAAGATAAAATTGACAACTTGGGCATGGTGAATCATATTTTTAAAGGATTCAGACAATCTAGAAATATAATGAGTCAGAAAGTAACAAATCAGAGAAGAACACCTCACTCGAACCATTGATCTGACTTCAAACCCTCAAAGCAACCCAAAAATGATAAGAAATGCTTGATTCAGAATTCTACTTGAAGATCTAGGGTTCGAAACCCTTGATCCATGTTTATCCTCTCAAAGTAAATCCTCATATTCAATTTTACCTCTTTCATGATCGGCTTGAACGAATCGAAGCCCATGACATCAATTAACTTCGATCTCGACTTCTCCTACCACGCTTAACTTCTCGTATTCGACCATTGAACACAGTCAACCATCATCGAATACTCAGGGTGGTCTCTCCTACGATAAAACTCTCTTGAAACCCTCAACAACTCACCCTAAACACGATTTTCTCCCATGTTAACATTTCAATTTTTTTATTCAATTGGTATCATCATTATATAGATACATATATATATAATCCATTTTATTTTCAAATATTATATAAATATAATGTATTAATAATTCATTTATATATATACATATATTCATATTATATAATATATGATGATTTAATTTATTCATTTTCTATAAACATGTATTGTTTTATAACCCAAAAATTTAAAATTTATATAATAAAAATAGTTTTCATATAAAGACCCGTACTTTACATACATGGTTATTAATTCAGAATTGAAACATACTTATTACAACATATAACAAAACCATGATAGGACCGTATAAGTATAGTGTCTTTAGAAACTAGGAAACATAAACAACTGGTTCATAAATCATCTACATTGTCTCCCGTTTATTTCATCATATCTAGAGACCCTTTTGGAATATCCTACTTAATACCCTTCTTCCTGACCTGGGGAAAATAAAACATACAAAAGGGTGAGCTAAAATGCTCAATAAGGGTAAAAATAGAAATATCAATCATATCATATTCGTAAGAACATAACATTTTGAAAATCTTAACCTGCAAAAGAGACCACAATATCATAACATGCGATAAATTATAGTAGTGAAATGTAATCCCAATAATCATAACTTAAAACATGAAACTTTGTGGGAGATATAAATATTTACCCAATGAATTTGAGGGAGATATAAATCTTTACCCAATTTATATCTGATGGAATATAAATCATTACCCAGTGAATTGGAGGGAGATATAGGTCTCACCCATCTCATAATGAAACCATTCTTATGTGTGCCACAAAATCATAAATCATAGCATAACCCATGTAATAAAAATGGGATTCTTAAACATCATTCAATCATAACATAATCCATATAAGATAAATGACATCATAAAATTAATTTCATAATGACATAATCAAATCAATTTTAAAATAAGGATAGAAACTGAACCCTATATTATCTTAGATGGAAAATAATTTTGATAAAACACTTGAACTCAATTCTTGAGGAAAATAACCATTCTACTTCAAAAATATTTTTCCTTTATTAACATGTCATAAAATTTTAAACTAAAAGAAGTTGATTAAAAATAAACTTGAAAAATTTCAAAAGAATATTCATGGAAATAATGTTCTATGAAATCATAAAAATCTATTCATTCCGTATAAGTTAAAAAAACATTCTTCTCGTACTTTGGCCGAAAAAGTCAAAAAGTACCTCGTACTAAAAACGACAAAAGATTCCTTTCATACCTTTTACTAAAAACTCACCAATGGGTAAAATTAGATTTAAACAATTGTAGGAGGATAGAAATAATATTACATATTTAGGAAACATGGATGTGGATGATAAATATTTACCAGTAAATTCTAAAGTATAAACAATCTCGGATAAAAATGAGAATGCGAGATTTTCCCTTACCTTAGGTCCGATTTGATTCATACGTATCCGAAACTACTGTATAATGATTTAAATAATGTCATTTACTTATTAAAGAATCATATTCATTGTTATGATATCATATATGGTCATATTATTATCTTCTTATTAGTAATATTTCATTACTACTTTTTATTTGGGTGTTCATTGCTTTATGTTCTTATGCATGTTTTGTCGAATAAATTCTTATTATTCTTTTCAGGTTATAGATAACTCATTTCCAGAATGGTATTAGTGTAATATATATCATATGTATTCATTCAATTCATTTATATAATCATTATTCAATGAATATCATGTAGAACGAGTCGCATCACATCGTGGAGACGGTAGACCGTAAGTACGCACGAGCGATGATATCGTTCCCAAGATCGTGGAATTGTATTGAAGTGTATGTATAATATTTAAGATTCAATATCAATTTACAATAATAATATATTGTTATTATTTACAACATTATACCCATCCAAGTAAGGCGGTGGTGGAAAACAAATTACACCACGACAAGGAGACGGTATTCCGTATGTACGCATGCGCGATGATTTCGTTTTCCGTAGGATGGATAGAAGGTGACACAGGGTTGTTTCATATTTATAATAATATATCATTATATGAGTGATACTAATGTTATTACTTCTTAATGAAACAACTAAAGAAGATGAAGTAGAAGAAGAAATAAATTTGAAAGAATCAGTAACAGATATTACCTCTTCTTCGACACGCCTCTTTGAAACCTTCTATTAGGGCACTAAAAATTGGTCTTTGAAGAAGACCAGGACCTCTAGTACGTTTCTAGGGAAGTTTAAAATGGAAATGGACAGGGTTTGGCCTAGATTTAAGGCTCAAAATTGTGTGAGGAGGAGAGGGAGAAGGTGCCCTTTTATAAGGGAGGAGAGGGGCACCTTAGAAAAAACATAAAATATTATTTTATAATAAAGTCATATTCGGTTTATAATAGATCCAAATTGATTTATTTAAAAGCTAAAGTGGGTAGGGGTCGAAATTATCTCAACCAATAGGTTTTATACAAGTTTAGGTTACTATTTTAACCTTATTAGTTTAATTTAACTCTAAGTTAAATATTTAAACTTTTACCGTGTCTTCTTTTTTTCTTACACTATATGGTTAATAAATGTACTATAACAAGCCAACAGAACCCCAAGTGATTAATTATTAATATATATAACATTATCTAAGTCATTTGGACGAACCTTAGATTTTTAGGAATAAAATAACAATTAATAATATAATATCTGTTTTAAAAACTATTTTATGTCTATTTTTACACTATTTTGTAATTGATTTTTGTGAAAATCATAAAAGCTTGATTAGTTAGAATTTTTTTTATTAAATCAATACTAACATGTCATATTAACCAATAAAATTAGTGTAATTTATATAAAGTCTCAAATTACATTTATCTAGGTATTTATAACATCAATTATGTTAATATTTCATTAATAAGGTAATTACTGCATCATCATTGTGTCATAATTAAATTAAATTATTTAATGTCTAAAAATTATAAATAAAATACCATTATGTAGGAAATATTTTTAGCTTTCTAACTTATTTTTATAGTTGGATTTATCTTATCTATAACCCTATATTAAAAATGTTTTAGTTATTAAACATTGATTTTAACTCTTTTAACTCTTCTTTAAATAAAATAATAATAAGTGTCCTAATCTAATCCAAGTGGACCTAAATGGTCATATTTTATTCCTATGGTTGTTTTTGGTCGAATTAAACTTATCCAATAGAATTAGGACATGTGTTAGGGTAATAATAATATCATTTTTACCCTTAATTGCCCTATTTACTTTTAACCGTGGTAAATAAAAGTAAAAAGTTACTATTAAAAAAAATTATTTTTATCTTATTGAATCACATTTTACTCCTTGATATTAACTGTGTCTCTCGGATTTTCGAAATTCCACTCACAGAAGTGGTAAAATTATGTTTTATGTAAATTTGCAAATTCTCCTAAGAGGTGGGTGAAAGACGGTGAAAAGTTCAATAAATTTTTTATATATCTAAAATTATTATAAAATGACTCAAATGAATTACATTGAACTTATATAGGTATTATATATCAATTTTGATCTAAAATAAATTTAAATAAAATAAATAATTATTTAAATAAAAAGTCGGTTTTTAAATAGTAACCCAGTGGTTTCAGTATTCATCAAAAATTGAAAGTTTTCAGAAAAATACCAAAACTTCACCCTAGGCTAATTTTGATATTCCAAATCCAAAAATGAAGTCCATTTTGAATGTTAAAATTTATAAAATTTCAAAAAGTGGGTATTACTATTCATAACGGCTAGTTTATATAATATTTTAATAGAATATCATTGTTTAGTGAAACTCGTTATTGCGTACAACACAAGCTATCGTGGAAGGTCGTGATTGCGTGTAAAGCAAGCCAAGCTAGTGTTGTGTGTAATGAAAGATTCCTTTGATGTTGCGTGTAACATAAGGCATAAAAAATATATACTTCTCATAAAATATCAGGGTGTTACATTCTACCCCCCTTAAAAATGAATTTCGCCCTCAAAATTCGTCACTTCGTAACAAACAGATGAGGATACCTCTCTCTCATCATATCCTAAAGCTCCCATGTAGCATCTTTTAATTGGTGGTTCCTCCATAAAACGTTCACCAAGAAAGTGGTCTTGTTCCGTAGAACTTTTTCGCTACGATCCAGAATCTCTATCGGCTGTTCTTCATAAGAAAGATCTTGCTCCAGCGGTACAATTTCTGAGCTCAGTTCATGTGAAGGATCATGTATGTACTTTCTCAGGAGAGATACATGGAACAAATCATGAACTTGAGAGAGATTCGGTGGAAGTGCCAATCGGTAATCTACCTTCCCAACACGATCCAGTATTTCAAAAGGACTGATATACCTAGGGCTCAGCTTTCCCTTCTTTCCAAATCTCATTACTGTCTTCCAAGGAGATATTCATAAGAACACTTTATCACCCACTTCAAACTCTAGGTCTTTTCTTCGGTTGTCGGCATAACTTTTTTGTCGACTCTGAGCTGCTCTTATGTGTTGTTGAATAGATCTGACCATTTCTGCCATCTCATCAACAAGATCAGGTCCAAATAGGTTTCTTTCCCCAACTTCATCCCAACAAGTTGGAGTCCTTCATTTCTTTCCATAGAGAGATTCATAAGGATCCATCTGAATACTGGAGTGAACGCTATTATTATAAGAAAATTCCACCAAAGGTAGGTGTTGATCCCAACCACCTTTTAAATCTATAGATCAAGCTCTTAATATATCTTCTAGAGTTTGAATTGTCCTCTCAGACTGACCATCTTCCTGAGGTTGATAAGCAGTGTTGAAACTCAACTCTGTATATAGAGTATGCTGAAGACTTCACCAGAACATCGAGGTAAACCTCAGATCCCGATCAGATAAAATGGAAAGTGGTACTCTATGAAATCTTACAACTTACTTTACATATATCCTAGAATGATGATCCAGAGAGAAATTTTCTCTAACAGAAATGAAGTGTGCCGACTTTGTAAGACGATCAACTTTGACCCAGATAGCATTATTTCCTTTGGATGTTTTAGGAAGTGCGGTGACAAAGTCCATAGTGATGTTTTCCCATTTCCATTCGGGTATGGATAATGGTTGTAACATCCCCTTAGACTTCTGTCTCTCAGCTTTAACTTGCTAAAAAACCAAGCATCGAGAGACATATTCAGCAACATCTCTTTTCATGCCATCCCACCAGAAGTACTCTTTCATGTCCCTATACATTTTCATGATTCCAGGATGAATATAGAATGATGAACTATGAGCCTCATCCAGCAGCTCCTTCTTTAATTTTGGGATAGGAGAAACACAAACCCAATTCCTGAACTTTATTATCTCATCATAATCAAGGTTGAATTCAGGAACATTTCTCACCTTCTTTTATAACTCTACATCTTCTTTTTGTGCCTCTCTAATCTTCAAATGTATAGATGGTTGAACATTCATTTGAGAAAGATAATATTTTTCCTCTTCCATTATAATTTCAAGATCCGTCCTTTGTAAATCCATAAATATTGGATCTTTTGTGATCCTCATCATGGATAAGCTAGCATGGTCTTGTCGGCTTAATACATCTTCCACCTTGTTTTCTTTCACAGGGTGATAATGAATTGAGAAGTCGTAGTCCTTAATCAACTCCAACCATATTATTTCGCGCATATTCAGCTCATTTTTTGTGAAAATATACTTTAAACTTTTATGATCAGTATAAATATCACACCTTTCAACATAAAGATAATGTCTCTATATTTTTAATGCAAAGATTACCGAGGCTTACTCCAAATCATGAGTTGGGTAATTTTTCTCAGGGATTTTCAACTATCGTGAGGCATACGCTATCACCATATCATTTTACATGAGAACACACCCCCGTCCCTTCTTGAATGCATAACTATAGATCACAAACCTTTCTCTACTAAACGACAGTGTGAGCACAGGTGCACTAGATAACCTTTATTTTAACTCTTTGAAATTCTCTTCACACTCCTCTGTCCACACAAACTTAACTCCTTTTCGAGTCAGCCTGGTGAGTGGATTAGATAACCTTGATAACTATTTCACAAAACGTTGATAATATCCAGCCAGACCAAGAAAACTTCGGATCCCAGTTACTGTCATTGGTCTCGAACATCTTTCAATAACCTCTGTTTTTGCTGGATCCACAGATATCCCCTATTTTGAGATTATGTGACCCAAAAATGAAACTTTTTGAAGCCAAAATTCACACTTGGTAAATTTGGCATAAATATTCTCCTTTCTTAGGGTCTTTATTACAATTCTCAAGTGATCTTCATGTTCTTCCTTGCTCTTTGAATAGACAAGAATATCATCTATAAAGACTACCACAAACTGATCAAGATAGTCTCTAAAGACTCTATTCATTAGATCCATGAAGATAAAAGGGGAATTAGTAAGACCAAATGACATCACTATAAATTTATACTGTCCATACCTTGTACGAAAAGTCATCTTTGGTATATCCTCCTTTTTGACCCTTAATTGATGATACCCTGAACGAAGATCACTCTTGGAAAAGTATTGAGCTCCGCGTAGTTGGTAAAATAAGTCATCAATGCGTGGGAGAGGATATTTGTTCTTGATAGTGATATTGTTAAGTTCTAGGTAATCAATGCAGAGTCTCATTGATCCATATTTCTTCTTAAAACAAAACAGGTGATACCCAAGGTGATGCACTTGGGCGTATGAATCCTTTATCAAGATCTCTTGGAATTTCTTCTTGAATTCCTACAACTCAATTGGGTCCATTCTATATGGTGTCTTTGATATGGCATAGCACCCAGTATGAGTTCTATTGAAAACTCAACTTCACGATTTAGTGGAAGACCTGGAAATTCCTCCGAAAAGACATCATAAAACATCTGTACAATGAGAATATTCTTAATCATGAGTGTCTCTCCGACCATTTGAGATAAATAACCTTCATTTATTAGAATCAAGACCCATAATATGGTAGAAATTTCCACTGGAATGTTATATTCATCCTTGCAATGATAGTTGATAGTAGATTGATCAGGAACATTAAATGTGATTTCCCTTCTTTAGAAATTGATATGAGCTCCATATAAAGAAAGTCAATCCATGCCAAGAATCACATCAAATTCCACTATAGGAAGGATCCCAAGATTTGCAGGAAGCACTTTCCCACAAACTTCAATCGGAGAAGAATTGTAAACTTTTGATGCGACTATTGTGCCATTAGGGGTTATCACAACTAACTCAATATCTAACTGCTGAGGTAATATGGCGATACCCTTAGAAAATTCTTCAGAAATAAAAGAGTGGATGGATCCAGAATCAAATAAAACATTTTCTACTTTAGAGTGGATGATAAGTGCACCTTTCACCACTTTGTGATCATACTCCACATCGCCGATAGAAATTGCATGTGAATTTCCTTTGTCTTTGGCCTAAAGAGTTTGTTGACATAGATCATCCTCAGCAACCCTTGGATTAGGGCATTGATTGGCATAATGCCCCATTTCCTTGCACTTGAAACATTGAAGTGTTGGAGGTTTATTCTGTGTATCCCTTTCTTTGTTCTCATCATTATACATCTTCTTCCCATTATTTTGACATTCAACTACCCGATGACCTTCTTTTCCACATTTAAAACATTTACTTGTCCCTTTAAGAAAATTCCCTCCAAGTTTTTTTCCACACTTTGAGCATAAGGGAAAACTCATCTTCTTTTCAGTGTGGTCTTTAGATTTTCCCTTGAATTCCATTTTCCTCTTCTTATCAAACCCATATGATTTATGGTTTACTCCAATCTCTATTTCAACCTTGAAAGAACATTGAACAATGTCCTCATTGCTATTGAAGTCCCTTATGGGTAACACCCTTCGACGACTTGGTTTTAAGACACTAAAGAATCGATCGATTTTACTCTCAGGTAGGATAATAATCCTGGAAGCGTACCTTGCCAGTCTTATAAAATTTGCTTCATAGGTACCAACCGGTTCACCATCCTTTTGCTTCAGTTCAAGAAACTCTTTCTCCATCTTTGTTCAAAGAATAGGAGGGAAGTACTTATTAAAAAATATGTTCCTGAACTCGTCACATTCCATAGACTCAATTTTATCCCTTTTCCTCGTATTCTTAATAAGATTCCACCATTGATCAGCTTTAACTTCCAAATCATATACTGCTAAGATGACTTTATGTCACACCCCGACCTGGGGATTATTATATTTTAATTTATTTTAGGTCTTTCTTTGAGTTTTAGTTTGAACCGATTCTAATTTGAAAGGGGTTTGGTGATCTTATATGGGTGTGCGCCCGTACGCGCGACCATGTGTAGCGCCCAATCACAATTGGACGATGTTTTATTATTAAATGTGTTATTATTTGGGTGCATGACCTTGCCCGTCACTGTGGTCGGTTTCCGTTCTTAATGAGAGACTGTTCTATTTTATAAAATTTATTTTTACATGGGCGTGCAACCAGGCGTGTGACCGTGCACACGACTGGGCGCGCGACTGCGCACGTGACCATGCACAGTGTTTAAATTCAATTAAGAATGATGTTATTATTTTAGTTGGTTTTATTTTTTTGGTTTTATCATTTGTATTATTAATATTTAAGTTAATATTTTTATTTGGTTATTACTAATGAATTATTTCCCAAAGATAAAAGAATATTTTCTTTGTAGTGTTTTAATAATAATAATAATACTAGTATTAATATTAAAATTATCATTATTATTATTTCTGCAAATTCTTTACATAGGATTTTAATATTAAAATTTTTGTTACAATTATAAGTCATTAACTTACAAATTAGATTACATTTATTTTTATGATTAGGTTAATTTGTATTATTCTTTGAAGTTTTATTTCTTTTTTTATATATAACTTATGTATTTTTTTTATTTTTTATTTCTTTTTCTCTCTTTTTTCTCTTCTCTTTTTTTTTTATCTCCCTCTCTCATTTCCTTCCCCTCTCTCCCGCCATGTGGAAACCTTCCCTCCCCCCTTATATTTTGCAGCGCGCCTCCCCCATTCTTAACCTAGGTCTTCGCCCTCCCCTCCTCTCTTCCGGCAGGACAACCCCCGACCCCCCTCCGCTTCTCTTCCAGCCACGCACACCCCTCCTTCTCTCGTCTGACGTCACCCCGGCACTCACCCATCATGGCTGCTCCCTCACTGGACCACCACTCTCAATCCCCTCTGGCGACGCGCACCTGGACCGACACCCTCCTCTCTACCCGCTGCCTCGCGCCACATTGCAGCGCGCCCAGTACCGAATCAGCAGCCCCCTGCTGCCTCGCACCATCTGGACCCACACCTCCCTTCTTCCGACTGAATTTTTCAGGCGTGCCACAACCCCGACATCCCCCCTTTAGCTTGAACCAGCATTCCACGCCCTCGCTATAGGTGCGTTCCCCTTCAGTTGGATTTTTCTTATATTTTGAAGGTTGATAGGTTAGGGTATTGGTTTTCGGGGTAAGGGTTTTTCCCGTTTATGATTTGTGCACCCTCTAAATTAATTTCGTTAGTTGTTTTAGGGTTTATGGTTGTTGTTGCATTGTGCAGTTTGAGTTTTGGTGTATGTTTGGTTTGGAAATTGGTTTTCAATATGTGTTTGGGTCTTTTGTTGCATTAAGCCTTGTTATGCCTTTTTAGGATGTTTTACAAATTGTGTAAGTGGCTTATATTAGTTTTATAAATGATGCGAATTATGTTTTTCCATTGTTATGACGTGTGGATGGTTTTACAGTGGTGCTTTGATATGAAATTGGGTGAGTTTTTGGTGTAAATTTTATAGTGCTATTTTTCAAGTGTTTCATAAATGGTTTTATTGATTTATTCAATTGTGTGTGTGGTGTGAAAGTGGTATTCAAAAAGGTTAATTCTGTTTTTGATTTTTAAAGTGGCTTTTCCTACATGAAATTGAGTGTGTCTTTGGGGAGAGGCCTGGTTTTTCATCTTGGGAATGTTTTATTATGTTTTGATTGATTTATTAAATTATCTTGTAGTGTGTTGGTCATCGCATGGTGAGTTCGTGTCGTTGACAACAAACACCTACATATTTAGACATGGGTAGGCATGTATATATACATATCCTCCTTGCACATGTTCCCTCATGGGGCAGGGAATATGTGCCTGGATGAAAGGATATATATATATATATATGAAAATGTATATGTGTGTAGGAGAAGCGGTCTCGAGCTACCATCGTCAAAAGCTGCGTGTCTTGAGGTAGGTCCCCTATGCCTAAACTTTTAATTTGAAATTCATAATTGCTTGATTGTTTTAAAAATATGTTTTACACCATGATATATACACATGCTATGTAGTGTGATTGCAGTAGCTAGAAACTATCATGCCTTGTATTGGAAAATTGAAATGTATTTCAAAGCCGGTGGTCTTAAGTGATTTTTCTTGAAAAATTGATTTCTTAAGTGGTTTTGAATTGGTAAGGTGTATTTCCAAAGGTGTTTGGCCTTTTGGCCGGTTGATTTTAAAAAGTGTTCCCTTTATGTAAGTAAGTCGGTTTGGCATCTTAAGAATGTTTTATGAAATAGAAAAACCTCTATTGAGGCCCAGTTGGCACTTTAAGATTTGGTTTGCAAAAATAGAAAACCCCTTTTGAGTCATTCCCCTGAATTTGAAAACAAAATGTGATGCAAGTGTTAATGAGCGGTTTGTGATATGTTCCTAGTGTAAAGGATTGTGCATGATTGTGTGATGTAAATAGGGGGGATGCACTTAAGCAGGGAGAGCGGTGGTGAGAGGTTGAATGAGTTTTAGATAAAGAAAGTGTAATGTTCTTGTTTGATTTCATGATAAAGAAAACTCACCACCATTTGAAATAGAGCATAATGGGAAACCTGAGTATCTAGGTGGGTGACTAGGACTAGTACGCTAGATGACACGGCAGGGGTTCTTCCCGGTTTTCTAGCAGGATAGACGCAACAACACTAACTAAACATATGAATTTCCGAGGGTTGTGGTCTTCTAAGACACTTTTTTCTGAGGGTTGTGGCCTTCTAAGCCACGTTTCACCGAGGTACGAGGTCTCTAGGTTCCAACATATTCAAGCTACCTATAAGGATTACCCATGGTTCTCATTTGTGACATGCTGCTAGCGATGTAACTCTCTTTACAAATGTTTCATACTTGATGTCTTGTTTGTGAAAACCATATTTTAATCCAAACTGGTTTCTTTTCATTTTGAAATGTTAATGAATGCTTGAAACCTATTTTGAAATTTTAGTGGGAGTAAAATTCTTTACCTGAAAATGCAAACTCGTTACTTGAATTTGAAAAGGAGAAACATTATTTTATTATCTCTTATTTTCAAACTAGCATTATTGGATTTCTTTTTAAAGGTAAGGTCATAGTGCATAGTTATTCATGGGCTTTCCTACTGAGCATCTCAGTGCTCACACCTTCTTTACTTTTCAGTTTCAGGTTTTAGACTTGGATCGCTCTTCGAGCGAGCGTGGTTATAAGTTTGACGGTGACCCCTGGGGTTACTCGGAGGTATGTCTAGTTTCCTATCTTTATTTTATTTTCTACTGTTAGTGTTTACTTGTTTTGTTCTGTTTATTTCTGTTTATCTGTCTTTTATTTTCTGGGAGAAATCGTTCCCAACTAAATGATTTGGTGCTCGACACTAGTTGCCATCCCGTGGGGATCGGGGACGCCCTTCGGGCCTTGTCGCGGACCAGGTCGAGCGCCGGGTCGGATGGTGACCCGACTTAGTTCGTGAAAAAATGGTATCAGAGGAGGTTTTTGTTCTTGTTATTTGGGGTGTCAGGTAGATCGGAGATAGGACTGTCGGTACTCGAGTGGTAGGTACGAGAAGAGCGTCGCAAACTCTTATGTGTTCCGGTACTCGAGTAATCAGGGGTAGTCCCAGATTTAAGTTTTGGTTTCGCTCTGTGTGGATGGGGATGACAATAGGGGTAAACCGGTACTGCGCGTGGTCTCACATGGAGTAGCGACCCATGTGATGCCCGATAGGACGATTCGACACTCCTAGTGGGTGGTGCATGCCTAGGGCTTGGTCTGCTAAACCATGTAGCCAGGTTAGACACGACCACTAGTCCTTCTCCCAGATGATTTAATGTTTGTGATGTCTTGATTCAATTTTGGGACTGACGCAAAATTTTTTTCCTTTAAAAAGTGAAGCGGACTTTGCTGCTGCTCTTTTTTGCAGTTGACATGATATTTGGGGTGCGTTTCTCTTGGACCTTGTTTTTGGAATTTGGCGTTGATTTGTCAACGTTGAATTTCTAAAGGGATGTTTTGGGTCATCTGAAATTGAAGTGGGTTGTTTTAGGAATTGAAAGAATTCTTGAAATTTTCCTTGAATTTTTGAAATGGGTTTGAATAGAAAAAGGTATTTTCTAATATTGATAATGTTTTTTTTTGAAAACGGAGTAGCCTTGTTTCTTTCCAGTGGTATTCCTATGGGTGCTCGCATGTGAATATGAACTTTATTAATGGATAGTTGGTGGATCGTGTGGACGGGTGCCTGAGTGGCACGAAAATGCATACTTGCGAGGAACCATGGAATATCATTGGTGGTTGATTGATCTCTAAGGTTGCTTCTTGTTTCCTAGAAAGTGGTCCTTTTTCTTAAATGGGTATTCATGCTCAAATGGTTTTGAAAAAAAATGACATTGCTTTTAGAGTAAAGATATATTTTTAAAATAGGTTTTGGGATTATTGTGCAGGGCTTGGTCTTTCAAGTGAGTGTTTTCTTTGAAAATGAATTGACGTTTTAAATTGGAATTGTTGGATTGGTGTTCTGGAGTGTTGATGTTTGTTTTGTAATGTGTTTGGGTTTATGGAAGGCTGTTTTGTGTTCTTGTTTGGGATATGCCCCTAGAAATGTTCCATGGGTTCCAGCAGGTCTCTATCATTTCTTGGCCCGACTCAGACTCTCAGTGGAGTGGCAAAGATAGGTTTTTCTCGGTGGTGTTGACTGCTCATAGACGTCGATGTCAGTTGGATGTTGTTGAGTTCTTTGGGGAAGTTGGAAGTGTCTCTGGTTTTGGAGGAACTCTGATGTCGTGTATGTGTAAGTTGTCTCGAGTATGTTTGGAGGAGCGAGACTAAACCGGAAAACGGTGATGGTTCCGTTTTTGTTGCGAATAGCGACGCCGTGAGCAACCCTCAAGACTAGTCTCTTTCCGCGGTTGTACCTAATTGAAGGTGAAGGAAAGTGGTGGATCTCGTAGGTGCCTGAACAGTCAACAGAGGGTGAAGGAGGTATGTTGACCTTTCTGATGAGCTTGTTTCTTGTTCCCCCGAGGTTGTGTGTAACGATCGGTTTAAAGCTCGTAATAGTTGTTGGTCTCGTCCATATTGTGGTAAGTGCGGGTTCCTCATCCGATGAAGAGTGTGAACCAAAGGGACTTGTTCTAGGAGTGCCCCTCTCATCAGTTTGTGTCGTGTGTTTGACAGACCTCTCAATCTCCTACCTCTAGTGTGGTCAGTCGGACACCCTAAGTCGTTCGCTGCACTTCTTAGTTGGTATATTGAAGAAGTGTCCGCTTGGGGGACGAGGAGAAGTATGTGGGATACTTTTACAGTAGAGGAAGATCCAGTCAGAGGTGGTCAGCTTGTGACTGCGATGATGTAGATGCTTCAGACATCAGGGCCCCAACTATAGGTTTCGTGGTGAAGAATGGGCGCAGTCAAAACTCATCGGACGTGGGACGGGCTTGGTCCGACTTAAGTCCGCAATGTCGGGATGGGGAAAAATTAAATTTACATTTTACAGTACCCTTTCTGAATGCATCATTCTTGTTGTGAGGGGCAGGGAGCCCTTGTCTACATGTCGTGGTCTTATTTTATGGGAGTTCCTCTTGGGCCTTAAATAGGTTCAGAAAATCTGTATTCCTTTAAAGCTAGTACATGTGCTCCGTGAACCTTCTTGAGGTCAGAGATGCTCATGTCTTGTGGAATTGTTGTGTGCCTGTCTGATTCGCCTCCTTGTTAGGTGTTTCTGCTATCAAAGATATCTCATGTGGTAGAGTGTTGTCACCAGTAAAAATAATCAGTTCAGGTCGGCCCGTGTGGTGGGTTCGCGATGAAGGGTTCAGTCAATGTTGCTTAAAGTAAACTGGGAATGCCCGCGCGGGTTTCATGGTGTTTGGATATTTTAAAATGGTTGGGAGACCCTGTGCAGGTCTCGCCAATGTCCTCTCTTGTTTTGTTTAAACATAGGGGACTTTGAGGGTCAAGCCAGGGTTAGAGTTGTCTGGGTTTGGGAGTCGTTTTGTTTTGGAGAACCAATGTTTGACAAGAACCCTATTATAGTGGGGAGACCACCATAGGACGTACTTGTGGAAGACTCTGTCTTAAAAGTGCACTTGGCGGGGTGACATCTTACTTCCGCTCCGACCGACCTCGACCATGCTAATTGGTTAGCTCAGATAATGGGTCGCTGGATGAGTGTTCTTGGAGATCTCGAGCGGTCGGGGTGATCCCTAAGTCAGTAGTCGGAGTGTTCAATATTGCAGTTCTACTTCAAGGTGAATTCATTGTTGGTATTTTGCTTGGTGATTTTGGTTTTGAGAAATTAGAGTTTCAGGCCATGGGATTTTGAATGCCCGGTCATCGGGTGATTGAGGTTTTATTTTAGGGGTCTTCGTTGTCCTGTTTGGAACCCAAGGTTGACCTGGTCTTTTGGGACTTTCTGGGGGCAGAAAGTGTCATGGTGGGGAGAATTGTCACACCCCGACCTGACGCTTATTATATTTTAATTTATTTTAGGTCTTTCTTTGAGTTTCAGTTTGAATCAATTCTAATTTGAAAGGGGTTTGGTGATCTTATACGGGTGTGCGCCCGTACGTGCGACCGTGTGTAATGGCCAATCACAATTGGACGATGTTTGATTATTAAATGTGTTATTATTTGGGTGCGTGACCTTGACCGCGACTGTGGTTGGTTCCCGTTCATAATAAGAGACTGTTCTATTTTATAAAATTTATTTTTACATGGGCGTGCAACCAGGCGTGTGACCGTGCACGTGAACAGGCGCGCGACCGCACACGTGACCATGCACAGTGTTTAACTTCAATTAATAGTGATGTTATTATTTTGGTTGGTTTTATTTTTTTGGTTTTATCATTAGTATTATTAATATTTAAGTTAATATTTTTATTTGGTTATTACTAATGAATTGTGTCCCAAAGATAAAAGAATATTTTCTTTGTAGTGTTTTAATAATAATAATAATACTAGTATTAATATTAAAATTATCATTATTATTATTTCCACAAATTCTTTACATAGGATTTTTATATTAAAATTTTTGTTACAATTATAAGTCATTAACTTACAAATTGGATTACATTTATTTTTATGATTAGGTTAATTTATATTTTTTTTTTAAGTTTCATTACTTTTTTTATATATAACTTATGTATTTTTTAATTCTTTTTTATTTATTTCTCCCTCTTTTTTTCTCTTCTCTTTTTTTATCTCGCTCTCTCATTTCCTTCCCCTCTTTCCCGCCACGTGGAAACCTCCCTTCCCCCCTTCTGTTTTGCAGCGTGCCTCCCCCCTTCTTAACCTAGGTCTCCGCCCTCCCCTCCTCTCTTCCGACAGGACAACCCCCCGACCCCCCTCCGCTTCACTTCCAGCCACGCGTGCCCCTCCTTCTCTCGTCCAACGTCACCCCGACACTCACCCGTCGCAGCTCCTCCCTCGCTAGACCACCACTCTCAGTCCCCTCTAGCGACGCACACCCGGACCGATGCCCTCCTCTCTACCCGCCGCCTCGCGCCACCTTGCAGCACGCCCAGTACCAAATCAACAGTGCCCTGCTGCCTCACACCATCCGGACCCACACCTCCCTTCTTCCGAATGAATTTTTCAGGCGCACCGCAACCCCGACATCCCCCCTTTAGCTTGAACCAGCATTCCGCGCCCTCGCCATAGGTGCATTCCCCTTAAGTTGGATGTTTCTTTTATTTTGAAGGTCGATAGGTTATGGTATTGGTTTCCGGGGTAAGGGTTTTTCCCGTTTATGATTTTCTCACCCTCTAAATTAATTTATTTAGTTGTTTTAAGGTTCCTGGTTGTTTTTGCGTTGTTCAGTTTGAATTTTGGTGTATGTTTGGTTTGGAAATTGGTTTTCAATATGTGTTTGGGTGTTTTGTTTCTTTAAGCCTTGTTATTCCTTTTAAGATGTTTTAAAAATTCTGTAAGTGGATTATTTAAGTTGTATAAATGATGAGAATTATGTTTTTCCATTGTTTTGACGTGTGGATGGTTTTAAATTTGTGCTTTGATATGAAATTGGGTGAGTTTTTGGTGTAAATTTTATAGTTCTATTTTTCAAGTGTTTCATAAATGGTTTTATTGATTTATTCAATTGCGTGTGTGGTGCGAAAGTGGTCTTCAAGAAGGTTAAGTCTGTGTTTGATTTTTAAAGTGGATTTTCCTACGTGAAATTGAGTGTGCCTTTGGGGAGAGTCCTGGTTTTGCATCTTGGGAATGTTTTATTATGTTTTGATTGATTTATTAAATTATCTTGTAGTGCGTTGGTCATCGCATGGTGAGTTCGTGTGGTTGACAACAAACGCCTACATATATATACATGGGTAGGCATGTATATATACATATCCTCCTTGCACATGTTCCCTCATGGCGCAGGGAATATGTTCCTGGATCAAAGGATATATATATATATATGAAAATGTATATGTGTGTAGGAGAAGCGGTCTCGGGCTACCATCGTCCAAAGCTGCGTGTCTTGAGGTAGGTCCCCTATGCCTAAACTTTTAATTTGAAATTCATAATTTCTTGATTGTTTTAAAACTATGTTTTACACCATGCTATATACACATGCTATGTAGTCTGATTGCAGTTGCTAGAAACTATTATGCCTTGTATTGGAAAATTGAAATGTATTTCAAAGCCGTTGGTCTTAAGTGAATTTTCTTGAAAAATTGATTTCTTAAGTGGTTTTGAATTGGTAAGGTGTATTTCCAAAGGTGTTTTGCCTTTTGGCCAGTTGATTGAAAAAGTGTTCCCTTTATGTAAGTAAGCCGGTTTGGCATCTTAAGAATGTTTTATGAAATATAAAAACCTCTATTGAGGCCCGTTTGGCACTTTAAGATTTGGTTTGCAAAAATAGAAAACCCCTTTTGAGTCATTCCCCTTAATTTAAAAACAAAATGTGATGCAAGTGTTAATGATCAGTTTGTGATATGTGCCTAGTGTAAAGGCTTGTGCATGATTGTGTGATTTAAAGAGGGGGGATGCACTTAAGAAGGGAGAGTGGTGGTGAGAGGTTGAATGAGTTTTAGATAAAGAAATTGTAATGTTCTTGTTTGATTTCTTGATAAAGAAAACTCACCACCATTTGAAATAGAGCACA
Source organism: Viscum album (assembly GCA_963277665.1). Lineage (NCBI taxonomy): Eukaryota > Viridiplantae > Streptophyta > Magnoliopsida > Santalales > Viscaceae > Viscum > Viscum album. The sequence continues at coordinate 1,155,076,681 of OY728122.1, read as the reverse complement.
ATGAGAAACCTGGGTATCTTGGTGGGTGACCATGACTAGTATGCTAGATGACACGACAGGGGTTCGTCCCGATTTGTCTAGAAGGATAGACACAACAACACTAACTAAACATATGAATTTCCTAGGGTTGTGGTCTTCTAAGCCACGTTTTTCTGAGGGTCGTGTCCTTCTAAGCCACATTTCAACGAGGTACGAGGTCTCTAGGTTCCCACTTATACTAGCTACCTATAGGGATTACCCATGGTGCTCATTTGTGACATGCTTCTAGTGATGTAACTTTCTTTACAGATGTTTCATACTTGATGTCATGTTTGTGAAAACCATATTTTAATCCAAACTGGTTTCTTTTCATTTTGAAATGTTAATGCATTCTTGAAACTTATTTTGAAAATTTAGTGGGAGTAAAATGCTTTACCTGAAAATGAAAACTCGTTACTTGAATTTGAAAAGAAGAAACATTATTTTATTATATCTTATTTTCAAACTAGCATTATTGGATTTCATTTTAAAGGTAAGGGCATAGGGCATAGTTATTCATGGGCTTTCCAACTGAGCATCTCAGTTCTCACGCCTTCTTTACTTTTCAGTTTCAGGTTTTAGACTTGGATTGATCTTCGAGCGAGCGTGGTTATAATTTTGACGGTGACCCATGGGGTTATTTGGAGATATGTCTAGTTGCCTATCTTTATTTTATTTCCTGCTGTTAGTGTTTACTTGTTTTATTCTATTTATTTCTGTTTATCTATCTTTTATTTTCTGGGAGAAATCATTCCCAACTGCATGATTTGGTGATCGGCACTAGTTGCCAGCCCGTGGGGATCGGGGACGCCCTTCGGGCCTTGTCGCGGACCAGGTCGAGCGCCGGGTCGGATGACGACCCGACTTGGTTCGTGACACTTTATCATGTTCAGAAAAATGTAGAACTGAAAATATCTTTTCAATGGTACTGATCCATTGTTCAGCCACTAATGGATCAAAAGACCCGCTGAATGAAGGTGGATGCTCCCTCGTGAAAGATTCAACAGAATGTTGCTCCTTCCTTTTCTCGTTTGGAAGTCCAGCATGATTCATATCTTGAGAAAGTTGTGTGAGCATGGCTACAATATTTTTCATTCCAGCTCCCATAATGTTTGGTTTCTCAGGGGGACAATCATTGAATTTCCCGTCACATTCAACATTAACACAGTTCATTCGGGTTCCATCCATTGACTAAAACCAAGAAACATAGTGCGAGAAACACTAATCATAATAGAAAACCAAATATTCAAGAATAAAATTTCACATTTTAGGTCTTTTCAAAGGTTGTTCATGGCCATTTCTAAAACCCTAATACTGTATTCTAAGTTTAGACTTATCCTTAGAGTTCTTACTAAGGCTTTCACATCCTAGTTTCCAAAGGTTGACTATACCTTTCCTCTGATACCAAATATTAAGACCTGTACTTTACATACATGGTTATTACTTTAGAATTGAAACATACTTATTACAACATATAACAAAACCATGATAGGACCGTATAGGTATAGTGTCTTTAGAAACTGGGAAACATAAACAACTGGTTCATAAATCATCTACATTGTCTCTAGTTAATTTCATCATATCTAGAGTCCCTTTTGGCATATCCTAAATAATACCCTTCTTCCTGACCTGGGGAAAATAAAGCATACCAAAGGGTGAGATCAAATGCTTAGTAAGGGTAAAAAAAAGAAATATCAATCATATCATATTCATAAGAACATAACATTTTGAAAATCTTAACCTGCAAAAGAGATCATAATATCATAACATGGGATAAATTATAGTAGTGAAATGTAATCCCAATAATCATATCTTAAAACATGAAACTTTGTGTCATACACACATAATCATAGAAAATCATTTCATATTAGTCAAGGCTCATTGCCAGGACCATCATAGCAGACAAAGTCCATTACTGAACCGAGTTCACTCCTCGTTCCAGTCCTGTATCACTGAACCAGATTAACTTTCCCATCCAACCATGTCTATATCATGAGATATAAATCTTTACCCAATGCATTGGAGGGAGATATAGGTCCCACCCATCTCATAAGGAAACCATTATTATTTGTGCCACAAAATCATATATCATAGCATAACCCATGTAATAAAAATGGGATTCTTAAACATCATGGCATCATAACATAATCCATATATGATAAAGGGCATCATAAAATTAATTCCATCATAACATAATCAAATCAACGTAAAAATAAGGATAGAAATAGAACCCTATATTATCTTAGATGGAAAATAATTTTGATAAAACACTTGAACTCTATTCTTGAGGGAAATATACTTTTTACTCCAAAAACATTTTTACTTTCTTGACATGTCATAAAATTTTAAACTAAAAGAAGTTGATTAAAAATAAACTTGAAAACCTATAAAGGAAGCTTCATTATAGCATCCCGCCTTTTTATCACATAAACTTTCTTTACATTATACAAAACTGAGGATCTTTAAGGTTTAGTGTCTTGGAAACCAGGAGCTTAAAACATGAAAACATAAAACATTCTTCTTCAACACTTGGAAGGATTCTCCTTATGTTCATCCTAGGTTCATTACTGCATCTCATATCCTGGGGACATACATCAAAAGAAAGGGTGAGCAGAAGGCCCAGTAAGGGAAACAAGGGAAACATTAAACATGTGAACTTGAGATACATCAATAAAGTCACGAAAAAGAACTTTAAGGCATGAGAACGAAATCATGAGGCATATCATAATAAAAATAACGTATTTCATAACTTGAAGATGTGGCTACAACATTTAATAAAGAAAATCATTTCAGTTTCACCAAGGTCCATCCCCAAGGTGTCAATAAAAATTACCAAGGTTATTCACCAAGGTATCAGTCTAAAAGGTCATCTCTAGAGATTAAGTATTTACCCAATGCATTGGAGTACTATCAAGGCGCACCCTAAAATTTATCTATATCATCATGTGAGCCACATATATCATCATAAATCATTTCATAAACAACCCATATATCAGAAAAGAAATGGTTTTCATTTCATAATCATAATGTTTTAAAAACTGCTTTAAAGACATGATCTTTGTGTCACTTTAAAACCCACAGAAAATGAAGGTGGGTCTCATATATGTAAATACCATAATTTAAAATAGAAAAACTTGGTATATATGTGAATACCCCCTATATAAGAGAGAGCTTTGAGTATTCACTTAATAAAATAAAATAACTTTAGAAAAAGAGAGAGACATTTTGAGACGGAAATTCTGCAGCATAAAGGATATATTATGAGATTTTAGAAAACATTGAAAAGAGAGGGGACATGGGTCTCCCACTCATAAATGATCCATAAAATAGTAGGGGAACCGAATATAAAGGATTTAAGAACATGGTAATGAAATTTTAAAGACATACCATATGAAATGAAGAACATGAAAGGAAGACAAAAATAAGATTTCTCTTATGAAAATTTGGCAGCCTAATGGTGTCACTTAAACTTCAATAAAAATGATTTGAAGAGATCAAATAGGGTATCTAATCATATGAACATAAAATTTCAGTATTATATATATAGATATCGTACCCCAATATAATAAAAATGAACTTTAAAGACTTGACTTGAAAGTAGAACTTTGAAAAATGAGAAAGGTGAAAGAATCCCTTAAAAATTCGCCAGCCTAACGACGCCACTTAAACTTCAACAAAAATGAATTGAAAAAATCAAATAGGGTCTCTAATCATATGAAAATAATAGACCAGTATGATAGATTTAGATATAATACCCCAACATAATAAAAATTAACATGAAATACTTGACATGAAAATAGATCTTGAAAATGAGAAGGGTGAAAGAATCCCTTAAAAATTCGGCAGCTTAACAGCACCACTTAAACTTCAACAAAAATGAATTGATGAGATGAAATATGGTCTCTCATTATATGAACATAAAATATCATTATGATAGATTTAGAGATAATACCCCAACATAATAAAATGTAACATGAAAGACTTGACATGAAAATAGATCTTGAAAACGAGAAGGGTGAACGAATCCCTTAAAAATTCAACAGCCTAACGACGCCACTTAAACTTCAACAAAAATGAATTTATGAGATCAAATAGGGTATCTAATCATATGAACATAAAATATAATTATGATAGATTTAGATATCATACCCCAACATAATAAAAAGGAACATGAAAGACTTGACATGAAAATAGATCTTGAAAATGAGAAGGGTGAAAGAATCCCTTAAAAATTCAGCAGCCTAACAGCGCCACTTTAACATTCCTAAAATGAAATGATGAGAGAAAGAGGGGGTATCTCATCATATGAACATGAAAAGGGCAGTAAGATGAATATAAAATAACATCCTTCAACATAAGAGCATGGATCATAAAAGAAATGACATAAAAGAGATTACTTGAAAAGAAAGACAGAGGTCGGATCCCTTACCTTAAAACGTAACTCTTAAAACTCAAAGGTTGGGACCATGAGGGCTTGGGGGCAACTTGGGAGGACTCTTGGGGAGGTAATGAGACCAGATATTTGTTGGGGGAGATTTGGGAGTCGAATGTATGAGAGGATGGCTTGGTATTTATAGGGAAAGTGAGGGGATAAGACATTAATGGCCAAAAGACACCTCATTGGTGGTTTTGGCAAAACCATGGGCTTGCCCATGGTATTTGCCCATGGTATTGGCCACAAGGGTCCCCCATACAATAATCCATCACCTTTGGTCATCAAACCATTAAAATATATCATGAAATCATCATGACACAATTATGATGACATTAACCATACCGAAACCCTAAAACTGTATTTTCACTATTAATCGAAACTTCAACTTTCTTAGAAAAATCCCAAAATTTCACCTTAACCAAATATCAATTCTATGATTTCAAAAATGAACTCCATTTTATAAAAATAATTTTCTAAATAATTTTAACTTAATTTTCAAATAAATAAACTATTCACCGAAAATTCATTTTTCTCAGAAAAATCCCCAAAAATTACCTTAACATAATATCGATGCTCTGAGTTCAAAAATGAAATTCATTTTATAAAAATAATTTTCTAAATATATTTAATTTAATTTTTAATTAAAAAACTCTATTCACACGAAAAAATTAATACTTGACTAATAATTTATGAAACTGTTATTTAACCATTTTATTGAATCACATTACTTAATCAAGGTGCCTATATTTTATTAATACTTTTTTAAGTGACATTACTAATCCATTTGGTCACATTACTAATCCTAAGCATAAAATCACTATTCATAATTTACTATTCATCAAAAATTAAATTGATCTTATTAGACTCTAAATTTTGTACTGAACATAATTGTAGAAGACTATTTTTTGAAAATCATTACACCTTTTTAATTATTTAAGGTTTAAATAAACATTTATAAAATAAACGTTCTCTAAAATTCATCAAAAATATGCATACTATATTTATCTAGACATTTGAAAATTCATAAACTTCATCATAAGAAGAAATAAATTTTTTTATTTAAAACAAAGGATTACACAGGGCAGTTACGGTCTCCTTACATATCCCCTTATCACACCAGCATAGGACCTAAGTTTAAGGTGTGCTAAGGTGATAGAATCCGAGGGAGGCTCGACCAACATCGCACGAGTAGTAATTTATATTAGTTTGAACTTATCACGAAGGCAATTCTGTTCTAGCTTCACACGATGAAGTTCGGCTTGGTTTTGGTCCAGAGTAAAGCCCAGTGGTGCTACCTCCTTCCCAAGTTCCGTTAGATGGGCTTTGATTGGCCCGAGACTACTAGATGAGGCCATCAAATCTATATTAATTAACCAAGGTAACTTGCAACATTCAGTTTTCAACGGTCATACTGACTAACAGTCATATAATAGTCAAAACCCAACAGTCTTATTTTAATTATACTCATGTTATCAAATGAAATAGTTTTGTTGAGTATGAAAAATAAAATAACACACAAAATTAGGAAACAAGATTTATTCAAAATTTCGGATCGTTATAATCTTCCCCTCTTAAGGAATTGTGTCCTCGCAATTTTTTTTTTAAAATTGGGTTTTGAAATTTCATTGAAAGTCTCACATCAGAAAAAGAGTCGGTAACACTATTACTTTAAAAGAAAGAAAAGGAAGTACAAAGGCCACCCGATTTAACCCATACTAGGATTCCATGTAGGAAAACATGGATATAGAAGAAAAAACAAAGGGTCAAGTTCTGAGGGAGAGTGATAGAAAACATTATTAGGGGAAAGTTAACCACAAGAAAATCACAAACTTATGATGTGTGTAAATGGTCTTTGATTAACCAGTAGGAAGCTTAAACCAACAAAATTTTTGTTTTACATTCCTTTTAATAATTTTGAGGAATTCATTTACTATATAGAATAAAAACATAAGGAAATATACCTACCTTCGAGTAGAGTTTCATCCTTTAATAAGTTTCTACCAAAACTAATCTTTTCTCCAAACGATGAGAATTCAAAACTACTTGGTCTCATCAAAGCACAAGAATCATCTTATAGAGAATCACATAATCCATCAAAGATTAACTATCTATTTCTTATATCTTTAAACATTATCCCAAAAATAGAAAGGGTAAGATAAAACTACTCTTCCAAAAGAAAGAACCCTAGAGGAAGGAAAACTACTTTAAATCTTCAAAGATCCATGGTACTACCCAAAGTTCATCATAGACCATTCCATAAATAACTATTCTTAAAATTCCTCAAAATAAACCAAACTAAGATTGAAACCCAAATACAAGAAAGATTTGATAACATAGTCTTCCAAAATAAACTTCATTGTTCATCTCCAAACAACATCAACCACTCCTAACATCTTATAACATAAGTATCTAACATAAACATATTTTACCCAAGATAGGTTAATCATTTACATAAGTAACCTAAATTACTATAAGTCCAAATTAAATTCATAGATTCTTCAAAATATAAGTCAACCTTTAATCCTTAAAGAAAATACCATAGTAATCTATTTACCTCGATCATATAGGGTCCCCAAAATAGTGAACGTCTTCCAAAATAATAATCATCCTTTAATCCCCTAATCATCTCCTTCATATTAATATGGGAATCATCACATTTCCTATCACATTGGTTGTTGGGAAATGTTATTCCATTTCCCACCATTAACTAAGAAAAGAAAGTATAATTAGGGGCTTAAATACTTAGCCAATAATCATGAAAAGGAACATAAAGCATATAAGGATAACTTATAGAAGAAAAGTTTACCCTAACTTGTGATCCCCTAGGTTTCAAACTAGGTTATCCATGATCATATATTCTTATGTGAATCTTTATTTTATTTTATGTTTGTTCATTTAATAATGGTTCATACTAAGCTTATGAATTTACCAAAGCATATCCCCCGGGAGTGTCAAAACCAAGAGTGCAGCAAGACTCATTGTCGTGTACCAGTTCCCATTCAAGTCTAGATCTAAGTGGTGTTTTCAAGTTTTACCCCTATGTACATCTGTTCCAGAGCCACCTCTACCTGCTCGTATCCAGACAAGGATGTATTTTCTTGGCAACCCCTTACTCAATACTCACCAAAATAACAGGAATATTTCCTTTAGTTAAAATTTTCTATAGGGTTATTCCTAAAGTTTTCATATCCTAATTTCCACAAATAACTAAACCATCCTTCTATACCAACTATAACATCCCACCTATTTATCACATAAACTTTCATTACATTATACAAAACTGAGGATCTTGAAGGTTTAGTGTCATGGAAACCATGAGCTTAACACATGAAAACATAAAACATTCTTCTTCAACACTTGGAAGGATTATCCTTATGTTCATCCTAGGTTCATTACTGCATCTCATAACCTGGGGATATACATCAAAAGAAAGGGTGAGCAGAAGGCCCAGTAAGGGAAACAAGGGAAACATTTAACATTTGAACTTGAGATACATCAATAAAGTCACGAAAAATAACTTTAAGGCATGAGAAAGAAATCATGAGGTATATCATAATAAAAATAAAATATTTCATAACTTGAAGATGTGGCTACAACATTTAACAAAGACAATCATTTCCGTTTCACCAAGGTCCATCCCCAAGGTGTCAAAAAAAATTACCAAGGTTATTCACCAAGGTATCAGTCTAAAAGGTCATCTTTAGAGATTAAGTCTTTACCCAATGAATTGGAGCGCTATCAGGGCGCACCCTTAAATTTGTCTTTATCATCATTTGATCAACATATATCATCATCAATAATTTCATAAAAAACACATATAGCATAAAATAAATGGGTTTCATTTCATAATCATAACGTTTTAAAAACTGTTTTAAAAACATGATCTTTGTGTCACTTTAAAACCCACAGAAAAGGAAGGTGGGTCTCATATATGTAAATCCCAGAATTTAAAATAGAACAACTTGGTATATATGTGAATACCCCCTATATAAGAGAGAGATTTTAGTATTAACTTAATAAAATAAAAGAACATTATAAAAAGACAGAGACATTTTGAGACGGAAATTCTGCAGCATAAAGGCTATGTTACGAGGTTTTAGAAAACATTTAAAAGAGAGGGGACATGGGTCAACCACTCATAAATGATCCATAAAACAGTAGGGGAACAGAATATAAAGGATTTAAGAACATGGTAATGAAATTTTAAAGACATACCATATGAAATAAAGAACATGAAAGGAGGACAAAAATAATATTTCTCTTATGAAAATTCGGTAGCCTAACGACGTCACTTAAACTTCAACAAAAATGATTTGATGAGATAAAATAGGGTATATCATCATAGGAAAATAAAAGTTCAGTATGATATATAGCGAGATCATACCCCAACATAATAAAAAGGAACTTTAATGACTTTAATTGAAAGTATAACTTTGAAAAATGAGAAAGGTGAAAGAATCCCTTAAAAATTTGGCAGCCTAACGGCGCCACTTAAACTTCAAAAAAAATGAATGGACGAGATCAAATAGGGTATCTCATAATATGAACATAAAAGATCAGTATGATATATTTATAGATAATACCCCAAAATAATAAAAAGTAACATGAAAGACTTGACATGAGAATAGATCTTGAAAACGAGAAGGGTGAAAGAATCCCTTAAAAATTTGGCAGCTTAACGACGCCACTTAAACATCAACAAAAATGAATTGAAGAGATCAAATAGGGTCTCTCATCATATGAACATAAAAGATCAGTTTTATAGCTTTAGATATCATACCCCAACATAATAAAAAGTAACATGAAAGACTTGACATGAAAATAGATCTTAAAAACGAGAAGGGTGAAAGAATCCCTTAAAAATTCGGCAGCCTAACGGCGCCACTTAAACTTCAACATAAATGAATTGACGAGATCAAATAGGGTCTCTCATAATATGAACATAAAATATCAGTATGATAGATTTAGATATCATACCCCAAAATAATAAAAAGGAACACGAAATACTTGACATAAAAATAGATCTTGAAAACGAGAAGGGTGAAAGACTCCCTTAAAAATTCGGCAGCCTAATGACGCCACTTTAACATTCTTAAAATGAAATGACGTGAGAAAGAGGGGTTATATCATAATATGAACATTAAAAGGGCAGTAATATGAATATAAAAGTACATCCTTCAACATAAGATCATGGAGCATAAAAGAAATGACATCAAAGAGATTACTTGAAAAGAAAGAGAGAGGTCAGATCCCTTACCTTAAAATGTAACTCTTAAAACTCAAAGGTTGGGACCATGAGGGCTTGGGGGAAACTTGGGAGGACTCCTTGAGAGTTAATGAGACCAGAGATTTGTTGGGGGAGAGTTGGGAGTCGAATGGATGAGAGGATGACTAGGTATTTATAGGGAAAGTGAGGGGACAAGACATTAATGTCCAAGGGACACCTCATTGGTGGTTTTGGCAAAACCGTGGGCTTGCCCATGGTATTTGCCCATGGTATTGGCCACATGGGTCTCCCATAAAATAATTCATCACCTTTGGTTGGACAACCCTTAAAATATCTCATGAAATCATCATGACACAGTTATGATGTCATTAAACATACCGAAACCCTAAAACTATATTTTCACTATTAATCGAAAATTCAACTTTCTCAAAAAAATCCCAAAATTTCACCTTAACCAAATATCGATGCTCTGATTTCAAAAATGAACTCCATTATATAAAAAAAATTTCTAAATATTTTTCATTTAATTTTTAAATAAATACACTATTCACTGAAAATTCATTTTTCTCAGAAAAATCCCCAAAAATTACCTTAACATAATATCGATGCTCTGAGTTCAAAAACGAAATACATTTTATAAAAATAATTTTCTAAATAAATTTAATTTAATTTTTAATTAAAAAAACACTATTCACCCAAAAAAACTAATACTTGACTAATAATTTATGAAACCATTATTTAACCATTTTATTGAATCACATTACTTAATCAAGGTGCCTAGATTATATTAATACTTTTTTTAAGTGAGATTACTAATCCATTTGGTCACATTACTAATCCTAAGCATAAAATCACTATTCATAGTTTACTATTCATCAAAAATTAAGTTGATCATATCAGACTCTAAATTTCGTACTGAACATAATTGTAGAAGACCATTTTTTGAAAATCATTACACCTTTTTAATTATTTAAGGTTTACATAAACATTTTTAAAATATCCTTTCTCTAAAATTCATCAAAAATATGCATACTATATTTATCCGGACATTTGAAAATTCATAAACTTCATCATAAGAAGAAATCAAAATTTTTATTTAAAACAAAGGATTACACAAGGAAGTTACGGTCTCCTTACATAGCCCCTTATCACACCAGCATAGGACCTAAGTGTAAGGTGCGCTAAGGTGAGAGAATCTAAGGGAGGCTCGACCAACATCGCATGAGTAGTAATTTCTATCAGTTTGAACTTCTCGCAAAGGCGATTCCGTTCTAGCTTCACACAGTGAAGTTCAGATTGGGTTTGGTCCAGAGCAAAGCACAGTGGTGCTACCTCCTTCCCAACTTCCATTAGATGGGATTCGATTGGCCCGAGACTACTGGACGAGGCCATCGAATCTATATTAATTAACCAAGGTCACTTGCAACATTCAGTTTTCAACGGTCATACAAACTAACGGTCATATAATAGTCAAAACCCAAAAGTCTCATTTTAATTATACTCATGTTATCAAATGAAATAGTTTTGATGAGTATGAAAAATAAAATAACACACAAAATTAGGAAACAAGATTTATTCAAAATTTTGGGTCGTTAAATTCATGGAAATAATGTTCTATGAAATCATAAAAATCCATTCATGCCGTATAAGTTAAAAAAACATTATTCTCATACTTTGGCCGGAAAAGTCAAAAAGTACCTCGTACTAAAAACGACCAAAGATTCCTTTCATACCATTTAATAAAAACTCACCAATGGGTAAAATTGGATTTAAACAATTTTATGAGGATATAAATAATATTACATATTGAGGAAACATGGATGTGGATGATAAATATTCCCCAGTAAATTCTGAAGTATAAACAATCTCGGATAAAAATGAGATTGCGAGATTTTCCCTTACCTTAGGTCTGATTTGCTTCGTACCTATCCAAACCTCCTGTATAATGATTTAAATAATGTCATTTACTTATTAAATAATCATATTTATTGTTATGATATCATATATGGTCATATTCTTATCTTCTTATTAGTAATATTTCATTGCTACTTTTTATTCGGGTGTTCATTGCTTTATGTTCTTATGCATGTTTTGTCGAATAAATTCATATTATTATTTTTAGGTTATAGATACCTCATTCCAGAATGGTATTAGTGTAATATATATCATATTTATTCATTAAATTCATTTATATAATCATTATTCAATGAAGATCATGTAGAACGAGTCGCATCACATCGTGGAGATGGTAGACCGTACGTACGCAAGAGCGATGATATCGTTCCCATGATCATGGAATTGTATTGAAGAGTATGTATACTATTTCAGAATCCATATCACTTTACAATAATAATATATTTTTATTATTTACACCATTATACCCATCCAAGTAAGGTGGTGGTGGAAAACAGATTACACCACGACGTGGAGACGGTATTCCGTACGTACACACGTGCGGTGATTTCGTTTTCCATAAGATGGATAGAAGGTGAAATAGGGTTATTTCATATTTATAATAAAATATTAGTATATGATTGATACTGATTTTGTTACTTCATAATGAAACAACTAAAGAAGAGGAAGTATAAGAAGAAATAAATTTGAAATAATCGGTAACGGATATTACCTCTTCTTCGACATGACTCTTTGAAACCTTCTCTTAGGGCACTAAAACGTGGTCTTTGAAGATGACCAGGACCTCAAGTATGTTTCTATGGAAGTTGAGAAGGGAAATGGGCAGGGGTTGGATGAGCTTTAAGGCTCAAAATTATGTGAGGAGGAGAGGGAGGAGGTTCCCTTTTATAAGGGAGGAGAGGGGCACTTTAGGAAAATCTTAAAATATTATTTTATAATAAAGTCATATTCGGTTTATAATAGCTCCGAATTGATTTATTTCAATGCTAAAGTGGTTATGGGTTGAAATAATCTCAACCAATAGGTTTTATACAAGTTTAGGTTACTATTTTAACCTTATAATTTATATTTAACACTAAGTTATATATTTTAACTTTTACGGTGTCTTCTTGTTTTCTTAACCTATATGGTTAATAAACTTACTATAACAAGGAAAACGAACCCCAAGTGGTTAAGTATTAATATATATAACCTTATATAATTCATTTTGGAGAGCCTTATATTTTTAGGAATAGAATAACAATTAAGAATATAATATTAGTTTTAAAACTATTTTATGGAAATTTTGACACTATTTGGTAATTGATTTTTGTGAAAATCATAAAAGCATGATTAGTTCTAAAAAAGTTAATTGAATCAATAATAACATGTCATATTAACCTATAAAATTAGTTTAATTCATATAAAGTCTCAAATTACATTTATCTGGGTATTTATAACATCAATTATGTTAATATTTCATTAATAAGGTAATTACTGCATCATCATTGTGTCATAATTGAATTAAATTATTTAATGTATAAAAATTATAAATAAAATACCATTATGTAGGAAGTATTTTTATCTTTCTAATTAATATTTATAGTCAAATTTATCTTATGTATAACCCTATGTTAAAAATGTTTTAGTTATTAAAAATTGATTTTAACTCTTTTAACTCTTCTTTAAATAAAATAATAATAAGTGTCCTAATCTAATCCAAGTGGACCTAAACGGTTATATTTTATTCCTATGGTTGTTTTGGGTCGAATTAAACTTATTCAATAGAATTAGGACATGTTTTAGGGTAATAATAATATCATTTTTACCCTTAATAACCCTATTTACTTTTAACTGTGGTAAATAAAAGTAAAAAGTTACTATTAAAAAAAATATTTTTATCTTATTGAAGCACATTTTACTCCTTGATATTAACTGTGTTTCTTGGATTCCCAAAATTCCATTCACAGAAGCGTTAAAATTAAGTTTTATGTAAATTTGAAAATTCTCCTCGGAGGTGGGTAAAAGACGGTGAAAAGTTCAATAAAATTTTTATACATCTAAAATTATTATAAAATGACTCAAATGAATTACATTGAACTTATATAGGTATTATGTATCAATTTTGACCTAAAAAAATTTAAATAAAATAAAAAAATTTTTAATTAAAAAGTTGGTTTTTAAATAGTAACCCAGTGTTTTCAATATTCCTCAAAAATTGAAAGTTTTCAGAAAAATACCAAAATTTCACCCCTAGATAATTTCAGTATTACGAATCCAAAAATGAAGTCCATTTTGAATGATAAAATTTAAAAAATTTCAAATAGTGGGTATTATTATTCATAACGACTAGTTTATATAATATTTTAATAGCATATGGTTGTTTAATGAAACTCGGTATTGCGTACAACACGCGCTATTGTGGAAGGTCGCAATTGCGTGTAAAGCAAGACAAGCTAGTATTGTGTGTAATGAAAGATTACTTTGATGTTGCATATAACATAAGACATAAAAAATATTCTTCTCATAAAATATCAGGGTGTTACATTTGGTGTGTGATATGTTGTAATAATAATATTAATAATAATTATACATTTTCTTAATAGTTTATTCATATTTTCACAACTATAATTTTTTTAGTCAATAATTTCATATTCAAAATTATAATATATATATAATTTTTAGTATGAAATGTTTTTTCTAAAATCATTTATTAATAAATTTATAAAAGCAATCCTTATAATTCTAACTTTATAACACTATAATAGTTATAGTAATATATTATTATGAATACAACATTTTATTATTTTTATTTATAAGGAAAATATTATTTTATGATACAATATTTTATAAAATGATAATTAAAATATATTATTTCAATATTTCATCATGTATTTAAAAAGTGACATTATGAAAAAAAATAACACAGATTATAGTAAACAAATGAAATGACTTAGTTTTATAAAACAATTTCATAACATTATTTATTTAAAAAATAATTCATTTATTAATTAAATAATAATTTTAGGATGTTACAACCCCCCCAATGAATTTCTATGTCAGAATTTGTTTTCCAGAAATACACAAATTCTAAATTTCCATCGTAAAAATTAAAAAATTCCTAACTGGACATAATTATCTCAAGAAAACTCTATGAAATAGTTTTTTCATCAAAATATATCATCTAATCTCCAATGTTATCTAGACCATTCCTCTGATAACAATTTATAATTCCTTGAGCCCAAGATTATATATTTGGTTCTTAAGAACATTTTGTGTATGTTTTTTATAAAATATGACTAGAAAATACAGAGTGCATTATAAAAATGATGACCGTTTAACTATCTATGTTCTGGTGGAATAAAAAATACCTTACGTTTATCATATTTGAACAAAAATTAATGAATATCCTTATACGCATGAGTGTGCTAACTCCAAAAGTGTCAACGACTAACTTAGAGGTCCTATAATTCATATGAAAAACATTTTAAAACAAAGGAAGAGTATTAAATTTCCCAATAAGAAGTTTTGAAATCATTGAAATACTTTATAGAAAATAATTCATGAAAATAACATTGAGAAATTATTTCTAAAATTATTTAAATAATAACATAAAAAAATACTTTTCTAAATACATTTGAAAACTTAATTGAAATTATTTACACATTAAAATACTAAATATCTTTCAAAATTATATATGTTCAAAAAGTGCTTTAAATATAATCCAATGTTTTTTAGAAAACATAACGCAAGCTTTGGAAGGAAAAAATTTGTGGAAATTGGAAACTTTGACAGCTATCTCGAGCCTACCTATATATCAATGGATGGTTTCAATCCTCAATTCCATACCATATTTACAACATTAATGTAACACATTTTATGAAAACATTATTAATATTTTTATATATATACTTACATTTTCCACTATTGTTTTTACTTTAAAAAAATTGAAACATTTATAATACTTTCATATGTGTATATATATACACTTAATGAAACATTCTGTAAAATAATTTCTTTAAAATAATGTTCTATTCATACAATATATGAATATATTAATAATATATACTTGTTCATGCTTGACATTTCATTAACTTAGATGATGGCCATATCTTACGTGATATACGAAAAACATGTTCTTTCCATAGAAGAATGTGGGATTCATTATTAAAACTTACTATAAACAATAAACATAAGATTATTTAATAATTTTTATTTCTTTATAAAATAAACATAAGATGATTAGTAATTTTTATTACATCGGAACATTGATTTTTCTAAAAACAATCTCTTAAAATTTAGTGGATGAATTGGTTTACCCCATTGTTCAAAATTAGAGATTTTTTATGAAAACCATAAATTGGTGTCCAAGTATTGGAAACACTTGTTAATTGAGAAAATAATAAAATAAATCTGGTAAATAAAAATATTCTCCTATGGAATTATATCTTAAAATTCATATTGTGAAACATAAATTCGGGAAAAGAGTATGCAAGAGAATTTGAAAAAAAAATAATTTGAATATATACTTTTTCAATTTTTTTTAAAATTATGGTGAATTATAAATTTTAATGTAAAATACTTCTAATAAAAATAAATTCCAAATATAATATAACCATGATAATTATGATAGAAAAAAAAAATTACTTTAAATTAGAAAAGAATCAATCTCATAATAATTTTGGAATTGATAATAATATAATTGAAAATAGATTAATTTTATATCCCTTACAAATTAATTACATATTTTTTTATATTAGAAGAAACTTCAAACACTTCATCCATCAAATTATATCTATTATCACAAGGGGTACTTCCCTATATCCTGCACAACAAAAACTCCCTAGGCTGCTACTGCATGAAATGAATAACGAAGCACTACTTATATAATAGTTTTAAATTTATTTGATAAACAATATATATATATATATATATATCAGGCTTATTGAAGGCCATATATGGTCATTAAAGAATCTAATTAACTGATCTCCATCTCAAAAGTAATGGTTTTCCTGGGATGCTTATAGGGCATGCATGATTTAAAGATTTAATTATTTTATTATTTCTTCCGGTTTGTATATTTTAATCAGTACTCAACATTTAAATGATAGAACAGATATGAAAAATAAAAATTTATTAGTTGATATAATTTGCAACAATTTAATACTTCTTCATGACATATCAACCAGAATGACACAATAATCCATCCAAAATATATAGTTGAAAATGATATAAAAAATATAGTTCAATTACTCACACATTTTTGTGATTAAATGTATCATCAGATAATGCATACATCAATGATATAATTAAGAAGATGAAATTTACATGTTAATAACTATTAATCCAATTATCAAAGGATTCATACAATCTAGAAATTAAATGTGAAATACATACTAGTCACTGACAAACAAATCTGAGGACACCTCGTTTGAAGCACAAATCTGACTTCAACCCATAAACATAACATAAAACTAGTCAAATATTCTTGATTCAAACTTCTACTTGTAGATATAGGATTCAAACCACTTGATCCATGTTTGGCCTCTCAAAGTACACCCTCAGAGTCAAATTTACCACTTCCATGATCGTCTTGAAAGAATCGAAGCTGCTGGCTTTGATTGACATCAATTTCAACTTATACTACCTTGATCGACTTCCTCGGCATCAACCACTACTCACAATCGACCACCCATGATTTCACCACATGGTATCTCTATGATTTAACTCTCCCGAAACCCTCAATGACTCACCCACAACCCAATTTTTCTTCTTATTTAACATTTCTATTTTTTCTTTTCAATCAGTTTCATAATTATATATATATATAAATTTATATAATACATTTTCTATTCAAATTTTATATAAATATAATTTAATAATAATTAATTTATATATATAAATAAAATTATATTATTTAAAATATTATGATTTCATTTATTTATTTTTTATAATAATGTATATTTTTATAACAACCCAAAAATTTAAAAATTGTTTAATCAAAATAACCTTCATGTTTTATATGTTATAATAATAATAATAATAATACATTTCCTCAATAGATTAATTATATTTTCATAACTATAATTTTGATAAACTATACTTTCCTATTCAAAATTATAATATATATATTTTATTTTGAAATGATTTTGCTAATATCATTTGTTAATTTATTTATAAAAACAATATTTCTAATTAAAAACATTATAACTCAACAATAATTATAGTAATATATTATTCTTAATATCACCTTTAATTTTTTTTACTTATTATGAAAATATTATTTCATGATTCTATTTTTCATAAAAGTATAATTAATTTATATTATTTGAACATGTCATCAAATATTTAAAAAGTGACATGACAAAAAAATAATATTAATACAAATTAAAGTAAACAAATGAAATCACATAGTTTTATAAAACTATTTCATAACCTTATTTATTTAAAATATAATATTTTTATTAATTACTTAATATTTTTGGGATGTTACAATGAAATTCAGTTTTCATTAAAACATTCTTCTATAATTTTGTGTACATAAATAGGGAAAATTGAAGGGAAAACATGCATTCTAATGAAATAAAATAGTATTTTAAAAATAAGGACATTCATGATACATAGAATATAATATCTCTATATTTTAATCATAATCATAAAAAACATTAATAAATAATGAGATTGTAACATCACACCCTTACCAATTTGGTAACATTTATATCATAATCCCCATTAAAGAATTAAATCAAATGAAAAATTATATTACATGACAATAAAATTATTCATGATTTAACAATTCAAATTTATGTACATATTCCTCATAATATATGATAGGTTCATAACATGAAATATGTCCCACATTAGAATTTTGAGATGAAATTCTATTTCCTTATGTCTCAAATTTCTTTCTACATGTTAAAAAACACGATTTAATAAATATAGGTTTATTTTATTTAAATTAAATTATAAAAATAATATTTATCATACCATACAATGTATACTAATAACATATTATTCCAAATTTATTAAAAATTTGTTTTTAAAATCATTATTCCGGTAATAATTTCTTTGTCTTTCATGTATATTTTGGTTTGTTGTATTTAGTCCTTTTATTTTGATCATGGGTAAATAATATCAAGAATGTTGAACATTATATAAATATTATATACATTTATCATATAATTATTTAGATTAATACATTAATGTAAAATGAAGTAAACCAATTATACCATTTTTGGACATGGTAGACCGTATATACGCATGAACAATGTTTCCATTTTCTCAACTGCTGAAATTAAAGTAATGTGAATAATATATCACCTTTATTGAATAATTTTAATTATTATATATCAAATATGTTCATTAATAATATCTTTATTACCTAACATGTAAATCATAAGTGAAAAACATATATCATAATTTTGTGAGGTGGTAGTCCGCCTAACAGACGAGCAACATTATTTTATCCCCATGGAAAGGAAAGTAAGAATTATTTTGTGATATAATGATTCCAAAAGTATAATAATTATAAAAACATCATATATATGTACTATATATCTATAATTATAAAAATAAATAATAAATGGTTATGGAATATGAATTACCACAATTAATGTGGCGGTTGTCCTCCATATACTCGAGCGAAAGTTTCATTTACCATTTCACTGAAAAGTAGATAAAGATAGGTTATTACATTAGAATAATAAAATATCATATATATAAGATAATTTTAATATTATATCATCAAATTTTAATAATATTTTAGGTATGTGGATTAAAAAAGAAAATGATAACCCATGATTAAGAGTTATACATCTTATCTAAAGAGCCTCTGTAAGTTTATACCTAAATATTTCCTAGAAGGTTTTTATAATACAAATATGGCCAATAAGACATGTGAATGGAATTATGTAATGCTATTGGGAAGGATGTTTTTGAACCAAATGAATCCTAGAGTGTGTATTGGAGAGGATATGTCCTTTTATAAGTGCAGAAAGGAACCCACTTGTAAACAACATGGAAATTTCCCAAAAGAATCCAAAATAATATAGTAATTCACATGAATAAAGATTAAAAATGACCATATATTCCAACATGGTAAGGATAATTTATAAATATTGATATGAAATAGTATTTAGAAATCTTTTTAAGGAAATATTTAAAGACCCGAAAATTCTATGGATTTTTTTATATACATGGAAATTTTACGAGTCCGTGAATTTTTATGGCGCTTGATTCCGAGGCCTGGTGTGACCGGAATCTATTTCTGAAGTTTTTTTCAGTTATGTTCAACAAACGTATGATCAAGTTTTTATATCTTTTGAACTGGTGCTCGGAATTGAAATCCGAGGGCACCGTTGAACTCGCAGCGCTGGTATTCTCTTAATAAGACTTTCACCTCAATGACAGTTGGTCGAGAATGCAAGTTAGATTTTGGGTTTTTACTAAAATTAAATAAAAACAAAGTGTTAGCTTATTTTTATTTATTTGGTGGTTAAAACCTCCAAGAGGAGGTTAGAGGTGGGGGCCACCACACCATAACCTCCAATGAGAGGTTATGGTGGTGGGGCCCACCCGAGGATTAAACACCTCTTGTCAATTAATGATGTGGGGACCACCCGAAGATGTAACCCTTGAACTCCCCAATTATGGAGCCACCACCCATGAAACCTCTTGAAATCCCTTAATTAATTAGTGCCTACACACAAGAATTAATTAAGTGGAGCCCCCCCTTTAATTAACTCCCCATTTGAATTCATGCCAACCATTAAAATAATAGATAATATATTAGTTCATTTGGATTGGCATCATACTTTTTTTTGGGAGGGAGAATTAAGGAGAGGAGGAGCTCTTAGAGATAGAATGATAAGGAGGAAAGAACACTCCAACGAAGAACAACAAATATCTTCTTCCTTCTTCAACCAGAACAAAGGATGGAGCACCATCCTTGAAGAATTCCGATGACACAATCCTCGACTTCTTCATTTCCAACATCAACAAATCAACGTCCGCCATTCCACGAAAACGTCAACGAATAACGAATTTGATGTAGGGGATTTGAGTTGATTTTGTTCCCGTTCTACGTCGTTCAATTTATAGAATGTGAATTGCTGATTGATATCACCATAACGAGGAGGGCTCGGACCACACAAACATGACCCGACCCTCCCCCTTCATTTTACCTCACTTGTTGATGATGGCGGCGGCACAATGACGCCGCGGAAAGAGTGGACCGCAGTGGAGCAACTACGGTCGGTGATGGGCCAACCGCAATGAAACTGGCGGCGCATAGCCTCCAAGTCGTCGGAAGGGCGCGACACCGTCGTGCCCTGCGGATGAAGGGAGTCCGCGGCCAGGCCAGGTCGCGACAGAAGGGTGCAGCGCCATGGTGCCGCGCGGAGGAGGAGGTGAGCCATGGCCAGGGTGGGCTACAGCGGAGGAGAAGGGGCGGCCGACATCGAGCCGGCCACGGATGGTGCAGAACCGGCTGACCGCTCGGCGAGCCAGACAAGATGGAACCCTCCTGGGTCCCGTGGGCTACCGAACCATCCCTTAGCACCGATTCCATTCATAAAGCAGGGGGTGTGGCACCCCCTCCCCCCCCACGTGGCCAGCCGGGCCACATGGGCCACTAGCCGGGCTACACGGGACACCATCCAGGCCATGCGGGCCGCCGGGCCGGGCCGCCCCCATGGGCTGGGCCGCCCCCACGGGCCGGGCCTCCCCCACGGGCCGAGCCTCCCTCGGACCGTGCCACCCCCTCAGGCCTGGCCGGCCCCGGATCGGGCCACCCCCTCAGGGCGGGTCGGACCCGCGGACTGGGTCAGACCCCAGTCCAGACCAGTTTTCCTGAATACACATTTTCGCCCATAACATGGGCTACAGGTGTCCGATCGACGAACTGTCTGTGGAGAGAGAAATCTTAGAGTGAGATGGTTCTTTTAAAATATACCACTTGAGGTTTGGACTCAGTTGGGGTATTTTAGGGTTGGTTTGAACCTAAAATCCAACAGAGCCCCCGGGACGGAAATGCCAATAACTCATAGACCGGACGTCCGATTGACGCGCCTTATGTTGCATTGAGACCCCTATGATGAGGCATACCTTTGAGATACTTCTACATGGAACTTCTTTACAGTTGGAGTATCGAATAGCAGCTCGTGGAGTGGATCCTTTTTGAGGCGAGCAGACATAGTATGAAGACCTAGTTGCTGGCTGAGACCTGACGACTACTTGACCGATTCAACTCGGAGTGACTCAACCAGCCTAGTGGTGAGCTCCTCTATGTGACGTGGCAGACCAACGGTGGGGATTACCTCTATGTGAGCATGACAGACCCATGGTACTCGATAGGAGTAGAAACTCAGCAGGCTATGATGGGGAGCGCCTCTGTGTGAGTGCGACAGACCCGTGGTGGGGAGTGCCTCTATGTGACATAGTGGACCCACAATAATCGACAGGAGGAGTAACTCAGAAGTATAAGGATAATGTGAAGCACCTATATGTGATGCGGTAGGCCCACTGTACTCGATAGAGGAGGATTACACCATCGGCTGAGGTCCTGACAGCATGACTGGGGTTATTACTTGATACTACCCCTAGAATTAAATCTTGGTTTGAGCTGAGTCAATGACTTTTGTGTTTTCCTCATGATTGAGATGAGTTACTAGATAACTTAGGTATATGTATGGTCATATTCCTAATTAATGGTTATCAGTTGAATTCATACTTTGTGGTTTATCATTGTTGGATTTTGTGAGACCTTGAGGGTCTCGGGGTCCCTACTGAGTATCATTATACTCACCCCTGCAAGGGATATGCCCCTACCTCATTGTGTTGGTTGTAGACGACGGACAATGCTGACTGAGGCAGAGAGTAGTAGGACTGGATGGTACCCAGAGGGGGACCACTCGGCATGACGATACATGGAGCGGATGGACAAACGTAGAGTGCTGAGGCGGCCATCTGTACCTACCCTTCAGGTAAGAACTCTGGAGGATGACCCAGTAGCTGCTTTACTTTTCTTCAGTTGTTATTTTATTTCAGTTGTACTTTTATTTTCCTATTTGGATTGTATTTCTAGCCCCATTACCTTCAGCACTCTCTTTTTTATATAGTTTTACTTAGTGTTTTACTTCGAGTTGTGTACTTTGATGTGTTTGTTTACAGTTATAAAGGCAATGACTTCCCAGTTTAGGGATTTATGCCTTTGGTGCTAGTCGCAGACCCCTAAACTGTGGAAGGCAGGCTTGGGGTAGTCACGATATGGGCCCTAGGGTACGGGTCATGACAAATTAGTATCAGAGGCATCGGTTCTACCACAGAACTTAGGAATCTAATCATTCTTTTATGTGAAACAATATTGTTAAGGGTACTAAGTGCGGTTTTCAGTTCGGGGAGTCCAGTGTTAGTACGGGCGGCCAACCTATCCATACACCTGGACCCTGACTACTGATTTTCGACTTAGTGCATGAAAATACTGATTGTGTGCGAGTCTTTAAAAGTTTTCTTAAGTCAGCTCAACCAGGTCAGCTCATCAGGTATAATATTTTGACCGTGTCACATCTGTTTCTTTCAGGATGCCTCCCTGCAGATCCCCGAGTGTCGTATGCTCTGAAAGCCCACCGAGCGACGAGGCATTGGTGCAGGGACCCTTTCCAGTTGAGGCACCAGTGGAGGCACCAACGGTACTACTTCCTGTTGGGACACCAATGCCACCATCCCCAACAGCAGACGATGCACACCTCTTGAGCACGTTGCATGAGTTCCAGTACTAGAGGTCACCCAAGTTTTGGGGAGAGATGGACCCACAGGAGGTTGAGGATTGTCTGGAGGCTATGGTGAGAGTCTTCAGGCTAGTAGAGACACCAGCAGACTTCATGGTGATCCTTGCTGCCAGCCTCCTTCAGGCAGCAATAGGAAGATGGTGGATCCTGATGCTCCAGGTGCATGACGAGGAGACACTACTCTAGACAGACTTCGAGAGCCTATTCCAGGAAGATTTTGTTCTAGTGACCCTATGAGCGGTACAGATACAGGAGCTTCTACATCTACAGAAGAGTAGCATGATTGTATCTCACTACTCAGCGAGGTTCATGGACCTCTCACGCTAATCCAAAGATATGGTGCGAGACCCATTCTTCAGGGCCCAAACCTTAGAGAAGGGGATCAGGCGAGAGATTAGTGAATCAATGATCTCCCTCAACATTTCGACGTAGGTGGGGGTGTTAGAGAGAGCCCTCCTAGTGGAGAGTTTCCTTACTGAGCAATCACTAGTTGTGAGACCCACTACTAGTCGAAATGCAGCTGAGTCTTATGCAGCTGGAAGTAGACAAATGGCACATAGGTCCAAGAGGACCAGACCCATGGGTAGACGACTGTAGGACTCAAGATCTGTTGTGCGGGGCACCCATGGAAGTGATTTACCTTCTAGGAGTAGGCAGTGTTACTCATGTGGTGGGTAGGGTCACATGGCTCGTGAATCTCCAACCTTCCATTCAGATGACCAAAAAATAGTTGAGGGACCTCCCAGGAAGAGGAAAAGGTTTGGTCAAGGCGGACGTGGCAGAGGATCTAGACGTTCAGCTGGCGGTGGACAACATTTCAAGGTGTTACCACGACCACCACTAGGAGGTCCACCCTGACCGCAGGGAGCAGGTGGACAAGGGAAAGCTCAGCTTCAGGAAGGTGAGGCCTACGATCACGGTGATCTAGAGATGATTCGAGCTATGATATGTGTTTACTCCACCTTAACTGAAATTCTTATAGACATAGGTTCCACTCATTCTTTCATAGCCCCTACACTTTTTCGGAGCTCGAAGATTCTGACGGAGCCATTGGCTTGATCCTTATGGCTAGAGAATCCTATGGGAGCAGACTCGAAGTTTATGCATTGGTTCCGGCAGTGTGAGCTTACTCTAGGAGGTGAGAGCTTCAGCTGGGATCTCCTCATAGTGGCGTCTAGGACTTACGACGTCATCTTGGGTATGGACTGGTTATCTACAGTCTATGCTCATATTGACTGTATTAGGCACAAATTGTGGTGTGTACGCATGGATGGGACCATGTTTACCTTCACCGGTGAGAAGGGAACCTTTGAAGCGTAGGATGGACTTACTCAGAGGAGGGTGCATCTGATCACTCACCAGTTGGCTTGCCTTACCCTCAGAGCAGTTGATGTGGAGAGTCTGAGCTATCCTGTAGTGGTGGACCAGTATGCAGATGTTTTCCGTGACGATGTTCCAAGACTACCTCCTCACAGAGAGTTGGAATTCTACATTGACCTGTACCCTGGGATGACACCGATATCTACTCCAGCATATCAGATGGCTACCACTAAGCTTCATGAGCTACAGGTATAGCTGGAGGACTTATAGGGGAAGGGATTCATCCGGCCCAATTTTTCTCCCTAGGCAGCCCTAATTCTGTTCGCCAAGAAGGCGGATGGGATCTTGAAGCTTTGTGTCGACTACCATCGCCTAAACCAGGTGACTGTGAAGAACAAGTACCCACTCCCTAGGATTGACAACCTCTTTGATCAGCTCAAGAGAGCATGATGGTTCTCAAAGATAGACATCAGATTAGGATATCACTAGCTTAGAGTTCGAGACACGGATGTGCAGAAGATGGACTTCAAGTGTCGGTACGACCACTATGAGTTCTTGGTTATTCCCTTCAGTGTAACTAACGCTCTAGAAATGTTCATTAGTCTGATTATCAAGATCTTATAGCCTTACCTCGATTGCTTTGTCGTGTTCTTCATCGACGACATTCTGATCTACTCGACTACTGAGGAGGATAATGCCTACCATTTGTAGGTAGTACTGGACACACTTCGAGAGCACCAGCTTTATGGTAAGCTCTCGAAGTTCCAGTTTTGGATTATAGAGTTTCACTTGTTGGGAAACGTCATCTCGGAGGCTGGAGTTGCAGTAGATCCAACAAATATTGAGGCTATACTTTCTTTGGAGCCACCCAGGAGCATGAAAGAAGTTCAGAGTTTCCTGGGCTTGGATAGATACTACCAGAGATTCATTCCAGACTTCTCCAGAGTTACAGCACCAATATCAGCCTTGAAGAAGAAGGGGAAACCCTTTTTGTGGTTAGAGAGGTGCTAGTAGAGCTTTCAGGAGCAGAGGTAGAGGCTGAATAATGCCCCCATCTTGAGGATTCCAAAGGATGATGTAGGGTATGTAGTTTACTGCGATGCATTAGGGACCGGACTTGGGTGTGTCCTAATGAAGGAGCGACCAGTAATCACATATTGTTCTCAGTAGGTGAGACAACATGAGTAGAACTATGATACCCATGACCTGGAGTAAGCAGTAGTGGTCTTCACCTTGAAGATGTGGTGACACTATCTTATGGGTGAGTGTTTCACAGTCTACTCTGATCACAAGAGTCTCAGGTATATCTTCTCCCAGAAGGACCTGAACCTGAGATAGCGTTGTTGGATTGAGTTCCTCTTGGACTATGACTTAGAGATATTCGATACTCCTGGGAAGGGGAACGTTGTTGCGGATGCTCTCAGTATGAGATTTGGTAAAAAGATGCTAGGAAAGATGACAGAGCAGCTGGATGATTTATAGATTTCTTATGTGGACCGAGATGGATTAGCTTTCCTTCAGTCTCTTACAGTCACTCCTTCACTTCTTCAGCGAGTCAGGGAGGCACAGCGTGGAGACGGTGACTGTAAGACATGACGTGCTCAGATATCCATAGGGCAGGCACCTGATGGATTTTTCAGAAGGTGGGGAGCATGTCATCATCTTCAAAGGAAGTACCTTGGTACCTATTTCACTTCAGGAGGAAGTGTTGAGGGAGTTCCACACTTCCCCTATTACGGTACATCCAAGAGTGGCGAAGATGTATCAGGACCTCTGACGACAGTACTGGTGGCCAGGTATGAAGAAGGCGGTAGCGGAGTTTGTCTCACGATGCCTCACTTGTCAACAAGTGAAGGTGGAGCCCCAGGTACCAGCAGGCTTGGTTCAGCCCTTAGAGGTCCCAGAGTGGAAGTGGGAAGGGATATCCATAGAATTCGTGATGGGTCTTCCACATACATCTAGGATTCATGATTCGATATGGGTGATCATTGACCAACTCACCAAGTCATCCCACTTCCTACCGATCAGAGAGCAGGGCTTAATAGAGAGCTTGGGACGCCTCTATGTGCAGGAGATTGTGCGTTTACATGGAGTAACGTCTTATATTGTCTTCGGTCGTGACACAAAGTTTACTTCCTGGCTATGGAAGGGGTTACGGGAGGATTTTGGGGCATAGATTCACTTAAGCACCGCCTTCAATCCACAAACAGATGGTCAGACTCAGTGGAGAATTCAAACCCTCGAGAATATGCTCCGAGCCTGTGTCCTTAACTTTGGTCACATCTGGGAGGATCACTTACCGTTGGTAGAGTTTTCCTACAAAAACAGCTATCACTCCACCATTAGTATGACACCTTTTGAGGCCTTGTATGGTCGACCTTGTAGATCACCAATTTGCTGGACAGACCCAGGGGAGTCAACACTAGTGGGACCAGAGATGGTACGTGCTACCATAGAGAAGGTGCAGATCATCTAGGAGTGTATGAAGACTACATAGAGTAGATAGAAGTCATATGTTGACAAGAGACGGAGACCTCTAGAGTTCAAGGATGGCGACCACGTCTTTCTACAGGTCTCACCTCGATGAGGTCTACAGAGATTTGGCCAAGACGACAAGTTATCTCCATGATTCATCGAACCTTTCCAGGTCCTCCGCAGAGTAGGCGAGGTGGCTTACCACTTAGCTATTCCACCTTAGTTGTACTGGGTGCACAACGTCTTTCACGTATCTCAGCTAAGGAGATACATGCATGACCCATCCCACATCATAAACCATGGGGAGCTATACGTTGATGATGGGGAAAATTTCACGGAGGTTCCAGTGGAGATTGAGGATAGACAGGAGTGGGTCCTGCATGGACGGTCGATACCTCTAGTGCGCGTTCACTGGCAGGACGGGAACCTCCAGGGAGCATATGGGAGTGGGAGGCTCAGATGTGTGCTCAGTACCCCCATTTGTTCCCTTAGTTCGAGTTGTAGCTTATGGGGACATAAATCCCAGAGGTGGGGAGAATTTAAAGACATAGAAATTCCTTGTAATTTTTTTTAAATACATAGGAATTTTAGAAGTCCGCAAATTTTTACAGTGCTTGATTCCGAGGCCCGGTGTGCCCGAAATCTGTTTCTGAAGTATTTTTCAGGTACGTTCAGTAAATATATGAGTAGGTTTTAATATATTTTGAACCAGTGCTCGGAATTGAAATCGAAGGGCACCGTTGAACTCGCAGCTCCAGTATTCTCTTAATAAGACTTTCACCTTGACGGCAGTTGGTCGAGAATGGAAGTTAGATTTTGGGTTTTTACTAAAATTAAATAAAAATAAAGTGTTAGATTTTTTTTATTTATTTGGTGGTTAAAACATCTAATAGGAGCTTATAGGTGGTGGCCACCACACCATAACATCCCATGAGAGGTTATGGTGGAGGGGCCCACCTGATGTTTAAACACCTCTTGTCAATTAATGAGGTGGGGACCACCCGAAGATGAAACCCTTGAACTCCCCAATTATGGAGCCACCACCCATGAAACATATAACGACCCATACTTTACATACATGGTTATTAATTCATAATTGAAACATACTTATTACAACATATAAAAAAACCATGATAGGACAGTATAGGTATAGTGTCTTTAGAAACTGGGAAACATAAACAACTGGTTCATAAATCATCTACACTGTCTCCCATTTATTTCATCATATCTAGAGTCCCTTTTGGCATATCCTACTTAATACCATTATTCCTGACCTGGGGAAAAGAAAACATACAAAATGGTGGGATAAAATGCTCAGTAAGGGTAAACAAAAGAAATATCAATCATATCATATTCATAAGAACATAACATATTGAAAATCTTAACCTGCAAAAGAGATCATAATATCATAACATGGGATAAATTATAGTAGTGAAATGTAATACCAATAATCATAACTTAAAACATGAAACTTTGTGGCATACACACATAATCATAGAAAATCATTTCATATTAGTCAAGGCTCATTTCCAAGACCATCATAGCGGACAAAGTCCATTCCTGAACTGAGTTCACTCCTCGTTCCAGTCCTATATCACTGAACCAGATTAACTTGCCGATCCATCCATGTCTATCTCATGAGATATAAATCTTTACCCAATGCATTGGAGGGAGATATATGTACCACCCATCTCATAATGAAACCATTCTTATGTGTTCCAAAAAATCATAAATCATAGGATAACCCATGTAATAAAAATGAGATTCTTAAACATCATGCCATCATAACAAAATACATATAAGATAAAGGACATCATAGAATTAATTCCAACATAACATAATAAAATCAATGTAAAAATAGGGATATAAACCGAACCCTATATTATCTTAGATGGAAAATAATTTTGATAAAACACTTGAACTCCATTCTTGAGGATAATATCCTTTCTACTTCAAAAACAATTTTACTTTCTTAACATGTCAGACAATTTTAAACTAAAATAAGTTGATTTAAAATAAACATTAAAAATTTTAAAGGAAGCCTCATGTAAATAATGTTATATGAAATCATAAAAATCCATTAATGCCGTATAAGTTAAAAAAACATTCTTCTCGTACTTTGGCCGGAAAAGTCAAAAAGTACCTCATACTAAAAATGAAAAAAGATTACTTTCATACCTTTTACTAAAAAATCACCAATGGGTAAAATTGGATTTAAACAATTGTAGGAGGATAGAAATAATATTACATATTGAGGAAATATGGATGTGGATGATAAATATTCCCCAGTAAATTCTGAAGTATAAACAATCTCAGATAAAAATGAGATTGCGAGATTTTCCCTTACCTTAGGTCAGATTTACTTCGTACGTATCTGAAACTCCTGTATAATGATTTAAATAATGTTATTGACTTATTAATGAATCATATTCATTGTTATTATATCATATATGGTCATATTCTTATCTTCTTATTAGTAATATTTCATTGCTACTTTTTATTTGGGTGTTCATTGCTTTATGTTCTTATGCATGTTTTGTCGAATAAATTCTTATTATTATTTTTAGGTTATAGATACCTCATTTACAGAATGGTATTAGTGTAATATATATCATATTTATACATTCAATTCATTTATATAATCATTTTTAAATGAAGATCATGTAGAACGAGTCGGATCACATCATGGAGACAGTAGGCTGTACGTACGCATGAGCGATGATATCGTTCCCATGATCGTGGAATTGCATTGAAGTGTATGTATACTATTTCAAAATCAATATCACATTAAAATAATAATATATTGTTATTATTTACACCATTATACCCATCCAAGTATGGTGGTGGTGGAAAACAGATTACACCACGATGTGGAGATGGTATTCCGTACGTATGCACTCGTGATGATTTCGTTTTCCATAGGATGGATAGAAGGGGAAATAGGGTAGTTTCATATTTATAATAACATATCAGTACATGAGGGATACTGATGTTATTAATTCATAATGAAACAACTAAATAATAAGAAGTAGAAGAAGAAACAAATATGAAAGAATCGGTAATAGATATTACATGTTCTTCGACACGCCTCTTTGAAACATTATCTCAGGGAACTAAAAATTGGTCTTTGAAGAAGAACAAGACCTCTAGTATGTTTCTAGGGAATTTTAGAAGAGAAATGGGCAGGGTTTGGACAAGCTTTAAGGCTCAAAATTGTGTGAGGAGGAGAGGGAGGAGGTTCCCTTTTATAAGGGAGGAGAGGGGCACCTTAGGAAAAACTTAAAATATTATTTTATAATAAAGTAATATTCGGTTTATAATAGCTCCAGATTGATTTATTTCGAAGATAAAGTGGGGATGGGTCTAAATAATCTCAATCAATAGGTTTTAGACAAGTTTATGTTACTATTTTAACCTTATCATTTAGATTTAACACTAAGTTAAATATTTTAACTTTTTCCATGTCTTCTTGTTTTCTTACACTATATGGTTAATAAACATACTATAACAAGCCAAACGAACCCCAAGTGGTTAATTATTAATATATATAACCTTATCTAAGTAATTTCGCCAAACCTAATATTTTTAGGAATAGAATAAAAATTAATAATATAGTATTTGTTTTAAAAACTATTTTATGTCAATTTTGACACTATTTGGTAATTGATTTTTTTTTGAAAATCATAACAACATTATTAGTTGGAAAAAAGTTAACTGAATCAATACTAACATGTCATATTAACCTATAAAATTAGTATAATTCATAAAAATCTCAAATTACATTTATCTGGGTATTTATAACATCAATTATGTTAATATTTCATTAATAAGGTAATTACTGGATCATCATTGTGTCATAAATAAATTAAATTATTTAATGTCTATAAATTATAAATAAAATACCATTATGTAGGAAATATTTTTATATTTCTAATTAATATTTATAATCGAATTTATCTTATGTATAACCTTATATTAAAATGTTTTAGTTATTAAACTTTGATTTTAAATCTTTTAACTATTCTTTAAATAAAATAATAATAAGTGTCCTAATCTAATCCAAGTGGACCTAAATGGTCATATTTTATTCCTAAGGTTTTTTTGGTTGAATTAAACTTATCCAATAGAATTAGTACATGTTTTAGGGTAATAATAATATCATTTTTACGCTTAATTACCCTATTTACTTTTAACCGTGGTAAATAAAAGTAAAAACTTACTATTCACCACAAATTATTTTTATCTTATTAAACCAAATTTTACTCCTTGATATTAACCGTTTCTCTTGGATTTTATAAATTTCACTCACAGAAGTGGTAAAATTATATTTTATGTAAAATTTTAAATTATCCTAGGTGGTGGGTAAAAGACGGTGAAAAGTTCAATAAAATTTTTATATATCTAAAATTATTATAAAATGACTCCAATGAACTACATTGAAATTATATAGGTATTATGTATCAATTTTTTCCTAAAATAAAAAATAATTCTTTAAATAAAAATTCAGTTTTTAAATAATAAACCTAGTGTATTTACTATTAATCAAAAATTGAATGTTTTCAAAAAAATACCACAATTTAACCCTAGGATAATTTTGATATTCCGAATCCAAAAATGAAGTCCATTTTGAATGATAAAATTTATAAAATTTAAAAAAGTGGGTATTACTATTCATAACAGGTAGTTTATATAATATTTTAATAGCATATCATTGATTAGTGAAACTCGGCATTGCGTACAACACATGCTATCGTGGAAGGTCGCGATTGCGTGTAAAGAAAGCCAAGCTACTGTTGTGTGTAATGAAAGATTCCTTTGATGTTGTGTATAACATAAGATATAAAAAAATTTAATTCTCATAAAATATCATGGTGTTACATTCTACCCCCTTAAAATGAATTTTGCACTCGAAATTCGTCACTTCGTAACAAACAGATGAGGATACCTCCCTCTCATCATATCCTCACTCTCCCATGTAGCTTCTTCTAATTGGTGGTTCCTCCATAAAAATTTCACCAAGAGAGTGGTCTTTTTCTGTAGAAATTTTTCGCTACGATCCAGAATCTCTATCGTCTGTTCTTCATAAGAAAGATCTTGCTCTAGCGGTACAAATTCTGAGCTTAGTACATGTGAAGGATCATGTATGTACTTTCTCAGGAGAGATACATGGAACACATCGTGAACTTGAGAGAGATTCGGTGGAATCTCCAATCGGTAAGCTACCTTCCCAACACGATCCAGTATTTCGAAAGGACCGATATTCCTAGGGATCAACTTTCCCTTATTTCCAAATCTCATTACTCTATTCTAATGAGATATTCGTAAGAACACTTTATCACCCACTTCAAACTCTATGTATTTTCTTCGGTTGTCGGCATAACTTTTTTGTCGACTCTGAGCTGTTCTTATGTGTTGTTGAATAGATATGACCTTTTCTACCATCTCATCAACAAGATCAGGTCCTAATTGATTTATTTTCCCAAATTCATCCCAGCAAGTTGGAGTCCTATATTTCTTTCCATAGAGAGATTCATAAGGAGCCATATGAATACTAGAGTGAAAGATATTATTATAATAAAATTCCACCAAAGGTAGGTTATGATCCCAACCACTATTTAAATCCATATAGAAAGCTCTCAACATGTCTTCTAGAGTTTGAATTGTCCTCTCAGACTGACCATCTGTCTGAGGATGATAAGCAGTGTTGAAACTCAAATATGTATCCAGAGTATACTGAAGACTTTACAAAAACTTCGAGGTAAACCTCGGATCCTAATCAGATATAATGGAATGTGGTACTCCATGAAATCTTACCACTTTCTTAACAACTATCCTAGCAAGCTGATCAAGAGAGAAATCCTCTCTAATAGAAATTAAGTGTGCCAACTTCTTAATACAATCAACTATAACCCAAATAGCATTATTGCCTTTGGATATTTTAGGAAGTCCAGTGAAAAATTCCATAGTGATTTTTCCCATTTCCATTCTGGTATGGGTAATGGTTGTAACATCCCCTTAGACTTCTGTCTCTCAGCTTTAACTTACTGACAAACCAAGTATCGAGAGACATATTCAGCAACATCTCTTTTCATTCCATCCCACCAGAAGTACTCTTTTAGGCCCCTATACGTCTTCGTGCTTCCAGGATGAATAGAGAATGAAGAACTATGAGCCTCATCCAGCAGCTCCTTCTTTAATTCTGGGATGGGGGGAACACAAACCCGATTCCTGAAACTTATTATTCCATCACAATCAAGGTTGAATTCAGGAACATTTCCCAACTTCTTTTGTAACTCTACATCTTCTTTCTGTGCCTCTCTATTCTTCACATGTATATATGGTCGAACATTCATTTGAGAAAGATAATATTTCTCCCCATCCATTATAATTCCAAGATCCATCCTTTTTAAATCCATAAATATTGGATCTTTTGTGATCCTCATCATAGATAAGCTAGTATGGTCTAGTCGACTTAATGCATCTGCCACCTTGTTTGATTTCCCAGGGTGGTAATGAATTGAGCAGTTGTAATCCTTAATTATCTCCAACCATCTTCTTTGGCGCATATTCACCTACTATTGTGTGAAAATATACTTTAAACTTTTATGATCAGTATAAATATCACAACATTCACCATAAAGATAATGCCTCTAAATATTTAATGAAAAGATTACCGCAGCTAACTCCAAATCATGAGTTGGGTAATTTTTCTCATGGATTTTCAACTATCGTCGGGCATAAGATATCACCATATCATTTTTCATAAGAAAACATCCCAAAACCTTATTGGATGCATCACTTTATATCACAAATCTTTCTCCACTACAAGGCAGTGTGAGCACAGGCGCACTGGATAACCTTCTTTTTAACTCCTTAAAATTCTCTTCACACTCCTCCATCCAAACGAACTTAACTCATTTTCGAGTCAACCTGGTGAGTGGATTAGATAATCGTGAAAAATAATTCACAAAAAATCGATAATATCCAGCCAAACCAAAAAAACTTCGGATCTCAGTTACTATTGTTGGTCTTGACCATATTTCGATAACCTCTATTTTTGCTGGATCCATAGATATCCCCTCTTTTGAGATTATGTGACCAAAAAATGAGACTTTTTGAAGCCAAAATTCACACTTGGTTAATTTGGAATAAATCTTCTCCTTTCTTATAGTCTTTAATACAATTCTCAAGTGATCTTCATGTTATTCCTTTCTCTTTTAATAGACAAGAATATCGTCTATAAAGACTACCACAAACTGATCAAGAAAGTCTCTAAAGACTCTATTCATTAGATCCATGAAGATAACAAGGGAATTAGAAAGACCAAATGGCCTCACGATAAATTCATAGTGTCCATACCTTGTACGGAATGCTGTCTGTGGTATATCCTCCCTTTTGACCCTTAATTGATGATACCCTGAACGAAGATCAATCTTGGAAAAGTATTGAGCTCTGCGTAGTTGGTAAAATAAGATTCCACCATTGATCAGCTTCACCTTCCAAATGATATACTGCTAAGATGACTTCATCATGTTCATAACATTGTAGAACTAAAAATATATTTTCAATGGTACTGGTCCATTGTTCAGCCACTAATGTATCAGAAGACCCACTGAATGAAGGTGGACGCTGCCTCATGAAGGATTCAATAGAATGTTGATCCTTCCTTTGCTCGTTTGGAAGTACAACATGATTAATAGCTTGAGAAAGTTGTGTGAGCATGGCTACAAGATTTTGTATTACGGCTCCCATAAATTTTGGTTTCTCAGGGGGACAATCATTGCATTGCCTGTCACATTCAGCATTAACACGGTTCCTTCGGGTTCCAGCAATTGACTAAAACCAATAAGCATAGTGTGAGAAACACTAATAATAATAGGAAAACAAAATAATCAAGAATAAAATTTCACACTTAAGGTCTTATCGTAGGTTATTCATAGCCATTTATAAAACACTAATATTGTGTTTTATGTTTAGAAATATCCTTAGAGTTCTTACTAAGGCTTTCACATCCTAGTTTCCAAAGGTTGACTATACCTTTCCTCTGATACCAAATATAACAACCCGTACTTTACATACATGGTTATTACATCAGAATTTAAGCATACTTATTACAACATATAAAAAAACCATGATTGGACCATATCGGTATAGTGTATTTAGAAACTGGGAATCATAAAAAACTGGGTCATAAATCAACTACATTGTATTCCGTTTATTTCGTCATATCTAGAGTCCCTTTTGGAATATCCTACTTAATAACCTTCTTACTAACCTGGGGAAAATAAACCATACAAAAGGGTGATCTCAAATGCTCAGTAAGGGTAAACAAAATAAATATCAATCATATCATATTCATAAGAAAATAACATTTTGAAAATCTTAACCTGCAAAAGAGATCATAATATCATAACATGGGATAAATTATAGTAGTGAAATGTAATCCCAATAATCATAACTTAAAACATGAAACTTTATGGAATACACACATAATCATAGAAAATAATTTCATATTAGTCAAGGATCATTTCCAAGACTATCATAGTGGACAAAGTCCATTAATGAACCGAGTTCACTCCTCGTTCCAGTCCTGTATCACTGAACCAGATTATGTTTTCGTTCCATCCATGTCTATCTCATGAGATATAAATATTTACCCAATTAATTGGAGGGAGATACAGGTCCCACCCATATCATAATGAAACCATTCTTATGTGTTCCACAAAATCATAAATCATAGCACAACCCATGTAATAAAAATGGGATTCTTAAACATCATGCCATCGTAAAATAATCAATATAAGATAAAGGACATCATAAAATTAATTCCATCATAACATAATCAAATACATGTAAAAATAGGGATATAAATATAACCCTATATTATCTTAGATTGAAAATAATGTTGATAAAACACTTGAACTCCATTCTTGAGGAAAATATCCTTTCTACTTCAAAAATAATTTTCCATTATTAACATGTCATACAATTTTAAACTAAAAGAAGTTGATTAAAAATAAACTTTAAAACTTGTAAAGGAAGATTCATGGAAATAATGTTCTATGGAATCATAAAAATCCATTCATGCCGTATAAGTTAAAAAAACATTCTTCTCGAACTTTTGCTGGAAAAGTCAAAATGTACCTCGTACTAAAAATGACTAAAGATTCCTTTCATACCTTTCACTTAAAACTCACCAATGGGTAAAATTAGATTTAAACAATTGTAGGAGGATAGAAATAATATTATATATTGATGAAACATAGATGTGGATGATTAATATTCCCCAGTAAATTCTGAAGTATAAACAATCTCAGATAAAAATGAGATTGCGAGATTTTACCAGACCTTAGGTCCGATTTGATTCGTACGTATCCGAACCTCCTGTATAATTATTAAAATAATTTCATTGACTTAATACAGAATCATATTCTTTGTTATGATATCATATATGGTCATATTCATATCTTCTTATTAGTAATATTTCATTGCGACTTTTTATTCGGGTGTTCATTGCTTTATGTTCTTATGCATGTTTTGTCGAATAAATTATTATTCTTATTTTTAGGTTATAGATACATCATTTACAGAATGATATTAGTGTAATATATATCATATTTTTTCATTCAATTCATTTATATAATCATTATTCAATGAAGATCATGTAGAACGAGTTGCATCACATCGTGAAGACGGTAGGCCATATGTACGCACGACCGATGATATCGTTCCAATGATCATGGAATTGTATTTAAGTGTATGTATAATATTTCAGAATCAATATCACTTTAAAATAATAATATATTGTTTTTATTTACACCATTATACCCATCCAAGTAAGGTGGTGGTGGAAAACAGATTACACCACGACGTGGAGATGGTATTCCGTACATACGCATGCGCGATGATTTCATTTTCCGTAGGATGGATAGAAGGTGAAATAGGGTTGTTTAATATTTATAATAACATATCAGTATATGAGTGATACTTATGTTATTACTTCATAATAAAAAAACTAAAGAAGAGTAAGTAGAAGAAGAAATAAATTTGAAAGAATCGGTAACAGATATTACCTCTTCTTCGACATGCCTCTTTGAAACCTTCTCTTACGGAACTAAAAATTGGTGTTTGAAGAAGAACAAGACCTCTATTATGTTTCTATGGAAGTTTATAATGGAAATGGTCAGGGGTTGGCTGAGCTTTAAGGCTCAAAATTGTGTGAGGAGGAGAGGGAGGAGGTGCCCTTTTATAAGGGAGGAGAGGGGCACCTTAGGAAAAACATAAAATATTATTTTATAATAAAGTAATATTCGGTTTATAATTGCTCCAAATTGATTTATTTCGAAGATAAAGTGGGTATGGGTCGAAATTCCCTCAACCAATAGGTTTTAGACAAGTTTAGGTTACTATTTTAACCTTATCATTTAGATTTAACTCTACGTTAAATATTTTAACTTTTACAGTGTCTTCTTGTTTTCTTACACTATATGATTAATAAACTTACCATAACAAGCCAAACAAATCCCAAGTGGTTAATTATTAATATATATAACCTTATATAAGTCATTTTTCGGAACCTTATATTTTTAGAAATATAATGACAATTAATAATATAATATTTGTTTCAAAAATGATTTTATGTGAATTTTGAAACTATTTGGTAATTGATTTTTTTGAAAATCATAAAAACATTATTTGTTCAAAAAAACTTAATTGAATCAATACTAACATGTTATATTAACCTATAAAATTAGTATAATTCATAAAAAGTCTCAAATTACATTTATTTGGGTATTTATAACATTAATTATGTTAATATTTCATTAATAAGGTAATTATTGCATCATCATTGTGTAATAAATAAATTAAATTATCTAATGTCTAAAAAATAATAAATAAAATACCATTATGTAGGAAATCGTTTAATCTTTCTAATGAATATTTATAATCGAATTTATCTTATGTATATCCTTATATTAAAAATGTTTTTGTTATTAAACATTGATTTTAACTCTTTAAACCCTTCTTTAAATAAAATAATAATAAGTGTCCTAATCTAATCCAAGTGGACCTAAATGGTAATATTTTACTCCTAAGGTTTTTTTGTCTAATTAAACTTATCCAATAGAATTAGGACTTGTTTTAGGGTAATAATAATATCATTTTTACCCTTAATTACCCTATTTACTTTTAACCGTGGTAAATAAAAGTGAAAAGTTACTATTCGCAAAAAATTATTTTTATATTATTGAACCAAATTTTACTCCTTGATATTTACCATGTCTTTCGGATTTTCAAAATTCCACTCACAGAAGCGGTAAAATTATGTTTTATGTAAATTTGTAAATTCTACTATGAGGTGGTTAAAAGACGGTGAAAAGTTCTACAAAATTTTTATATATCTAAAATTATTATAAAATAATTCCAATGAATTAAATTGAACTTATATAGGTATTATGTATCCATTTTGACCCACAATAAAAAATAATTATTTAAATAAAAAGTCAATTTTTAAATAGTAACCGAGTGTTTTCACTATTCATCAAAAATTGAAAGTTTTCAGAAAAATAAAAAAAATTTCACCCTAGGCTAATTTCAATATTCCGAATCCAAAAATGAAGTCCATTTTGAAAGAAAAAATTTATAAAATTTCATAAAGTGAGTATTACTATTCATAACAGCTAGTTTATATAATATTTTAATAGCATATCATTTTTTAGTGAAACTAGTTATTTTGTATAACACACGCTATCGTGGAAGGTCGCAATTGCGTGTAAAGAAAGCCAAACTAGTATTGTGTGTAATTAAATATTCTTTTGATGTTGCGTATAACATAAGACATAAAAAAATATATACTTCTCATAAAATATCAGGGTGTTACAAAACCTCTTGAAGTCCCTTATCTAATTTGTGCCTACACACAAGAATTA
The DNA here is from genome assembly GCA_963277665.1 of Viscum album. NCBI lineage: Eukaryota > Viridiplantae > Streptophyta > Magnoliopsida > Santalales > Viscaceae > Viscum > Viscum album. The sequence goes on along the minus strand of OY728122.1, from coordinate 1,155,037,597 downwards.
ATTAAGTGGAGCCCCCCTTTAATTAACTCTCTATTTGAATTCATGCCAACCATTAAAATAGTAGATAATCTATTATTTCATTTGGGTTGGCATCATACTTTTTGTTGGTAGGGAGAATTAAGGATAGGAGGATCTCATGGATATAGAATGCCACGGAGGATCTCTTGGATATAGAATGCCACAGAGGAAAGAACACTCCAACAAAGAAAGACAGATATCTTCTTCCTTCTTCAACCGGAAGAAAGGAGGGAGCACCGTCCTTGAAGAATGCTGATGACACAATCCTCGACTTCTTCATTTTTAATGTCAAAGAATCAACATACAACATTCCTCGACAACGTCAACAAACAAAAAACTCGAGGTAAGGGATTTGAGTTGATTTTGTTCTCATTCTACATCGTTCAATTTTTGCAATGTGAATTGCTGATTGATATCACCATAAAGGGGAGGGCTCAGACCGCATGAACACAACCCGACCCTCCCCCTTCGTTCTACCTCTCTTGTTGATGATGGCGGCAACGTAACGACACCATCGGAAGAGTGGACCATGGCAGAGTAATGGCGGTTGAAGACGGGATGGCCGCAAAGAAACTGGTGGTGTAAGGCCACTGGGTCGTCGGAAGGGTGCAGCCCCATCATGCATTATGGATGAAGGGAAACCATTGCCAGGCTGGGCTGCAGTGGAAGGGCATGATGCCGTCATGCCGCACAGAGGTGGAGGTGAGATAAGGTCAGGGCGGGCCGTGACAGAGGAGCAGGGGCAGACGACATCAGGCCGGCCACCGATGGTGCAGAACCGGCTGCCTGCTCGGCCAGTCAGACAAGGCGGGACCCTCCTGGGTCCTGCGGGCTACTGAAACGGTGCTTAGCGTCGGTTTCATTCGGAAGGAAGGGGGAGCGACACCCCCCACCACATGACCATTCGGGCCACGCCGGACGCCATCCAGGCCATGTGGGCCGCAAGCCGGGTCACGCGGGCCACCAGCTCGGCCACGCGGGCCTCCCCCTCTTGCTGAGCCACCCCCTCAGCCCGGGCCGCCCTCGGACTGGGCCGCCCTCAGGCCGGGCTGCCCCCTCAGGCTGCGCCGCCCCCTCGGGCCGGGCCGCCCCTCAGGCCGGGTCGGACCCACGGCTCAGACCCCATTCCGAACCCATTTCCCCGAATACACCTTTTTGCCCATAACTTGGGCTACTGGTGTCCGATCAACGAAACGTCTACAACGACGGAAATATTAGAGTGAGACAGTTCTTTTGAACTATCCCACATGAGGTTTGGACTCATTTGGGGTACAATCAGGTTAGTTTGAACCTAAAATCCAATTGGACCCCTGGGACGGAAATGCCAATAACTCACAGACCGTGCCTCCGATTGACGTTCCATCTGTTGCATTAAGACCCCTTTGATGAGGAGGAACTTTGAGATACTTCTACATGGGACTTAGTGACAGTTTTAGTATCTAACAGTATCTCATGGAGAAGATCCTTCTAGAGGCGTGTAGACAGAGTACGAAGACCTAGTAGCTGGCTGAGACCTGACGACCGCTTGACCGATTCGACTCAGAGTGACTCGACCAACCCAGTGGGGAGAACCTCTGTGTGACACGACATACCCATGGTGGGGAGAACCTCTGTGTGAGCTTGGAAGACCCATGGTACTAGACAGGAGGAGTACCTCAGTAGGCTACAAGGGGGAGCGCCTCTGTGTGAGTGCAGCATACCCGTGGTGGGGAGCGCCTCTGTGTGACAGAGCAGACCCACGGTACTCGATAGGAGGAGTACCTAAGAAATATAAGGATAGTGGGAAGCGCCTCTGTGTGACATGGCAAGCCCACTGTACTCAATAGAGGAGGAGTACACCATCAACCGAGGTCCTAACAGTGTGACTGGGGTTGTTACTTGATACTACCCCTAGAATGAAATCCTGGTTAGAGCTGAGTCAATGACTTTTGTGTTTTCCTCATGATTGATATGGGTTACTAGATAACTTAGGTATATGTATGGGAATATAATTAAGTAATGGTTATCAGTTGAATTAATACTTTTTGGTTTATCCTTTTTGGATTTTGTGAGACCTTGAGGGTCTCAAGGTCCCTAATGATTATCGTTATACTCACCCCTACACTGGCTATGCCCGCACCTCGTTATGTTGGTGGTGGACGACAGACAACGCTGACTGTGGTAGAGAGTAACAGGACTGAACGGTACCCGGAGGGGGACTAGTCAGCATGATGGTACACGGAGTGGACGGACAGACGTGGAGTGCTGAGGAGGCCATCTGTACCTACCCTTTAGGTAGGAACTCCGGAGGACGACCTAGTAGCTGCTTTACTTTTCTTCATTTGTTCTTGAATTTTAGTTGTACTTGTATTTTCCTGTTGGGACTGTATTTCCGGCCCCTTTACCTTCAGAACTCTCTTTTTTATACAGTTTTACTTGTGTTTTACTTCCAGTTGTGTACTCTGATCTGTTTGTATACAGTTTTAAAGGCAATGCCTTCCCAGTTTAGGGATTTACACCTTTGGTGCTAGTCGCCAGCCCCTGGCCTATGGAAGGCGGGCTTGGGGTAGTCATTATACGGGCCCTGGGGGAACGTTTGTGACAAAATATTACCCTAATAATTTTATATTAACCCCCAGTAATCCTATTTTGACCTTAATAGTAATGAATATTTAGTCGTTTTACTATTCATTTTGACCAAAAATTCATTTTAACATATTATATAATATTAATTGTGATTTCTTAAAATATTAAATTAATTTTTAAAAATGAAATTCATTACGTGGAAAAATTTATATATTATTAAACCCATCAGTGTGATGGAAAAGAAGTTAATTGAAGAGAATGTTATAAAATGTTGAAAAAGTTATTATGTTAAATGTCAATATGAAATTGATTATAATTTACTAAAATTGTTTAATATATATATTTTAAGTAATTTTACATCTAAATCAATTTTAAAATAAATTTTACGCTTTATAAAGCATTTAGTGAAATTAATTTTTCTTTAAAAAAATGTATTTTTCCTTATTCTTCAAAAAATTTGTATTTTGAAAAATTTCTTGAAAATTAAATATTTAATAAACGTAACATGATGATTTCAAATATCAAGATCAAATTTTTAGATAATGTTTCTAATATAGGCAAAACATAATTTAAAAATAAGTGTGTAAAATGAAACAAAACTTATTTTAAAAAAAATGATGTTTTCAGGTGTAAAATTGAACTCATTCTTATAACATTCCCAAAAACCCATACTATGAATGTAATTTTTTTAAGGAATATATAACATATAAATTTCATTAAAATCATTCACTAAATGTGAATTATTTAATTTATTGATCTGAATCAGGTTTTTGTGCATAAAAATAGTTTTTTTCCTAAAAAAATTTCATTTATTTTCAAATGGTTTTTATTTTCAAGTCTAACTAATTGGTAATTGGATAATTAATTTTATTAACTTTTTTGAACCATGTATTTTTAAAACAAATTTAGTCATATTCATACCCTTTATTAAAATGGTAAATATATAATTATTATATTAAATATTAATATTTTAATAGTATGCCATGTTTCGTTAAAATTCAGTGTTGCATATAAATAAAGCCATCAAATAGAATTAAATTTATTTGAAAAAATATATTTCAATAAATCAGGGGGTGTTACATTCTAACCCATTTAATGAATTCATTCCCCAAAATTAATCACTCTAATAAAAAATAAGGATACTTGTTCCTCAACAAGTCCTTTGGAGAGATACATGGATCGCATTGTGAACTTAAGAGAGGTTTGGAGGAAGCTCCAAGCGATAAGATGCAGTCCCAATATGATTAATAATTTTAGATTAATCAATATACATAGGTTATTTTTTTAAATTTTTCTTACATGGTGAAAATTTAAAAAACTCCTTCCCACCAATAATAAATTCTAGATAAAATTGATATCTATTAATATAACATTCAATTGACTTAGTTCTGTACTAATTTGTTGTTGAATGGGTTTAACCTCATCCTATTTTTCATCCCCCAAATCTTTTCCTAATATAATTCTACCTCCAACATCACCACATTACATGGCCGTTATTCATAGATATCCATAATTGATTTCATAAGGATTCTTATAAATTCTATTTATAATATATTATTGTAAGAAGAATATACTAGAATAAGTTGTTGATACCAACCAAATTTGAAATATGTTGAAAAATTCCATAGCCTATCCTTTAGTTATTGAATTACTCTCTATGACTAACCATTTTTATGAGTATGATACACAGTTCTAAAACCACCTCTATATCACATGATTTCAGAAAACGTCACTGGGACTTCAAGGTAATACTTGGATCCTGATCATATTTAATTGAATGTGGTACTATATGAAATCTTAAAACTTCTAAAATATATATCCAAACAAGATGATCTAGATTAAAATATTATCTATTGTGATGTAGTGTTCTACTTTTTTTAGGTGATCAACTACAACCCATATAGAATTGTTCCCTTTAGATGTTTTGGGTATTCTAACAAAAAAAAATCCATGGTGATATTGTCTCATTTCCATTATTTGATGGATAATGGCTGTAGAACCCCCTTAGGATTTTTTCTATTAAACTTAACGTAACATGGATCTTGATTCATAATCCAAAATTTCTCTCTTTATTTCCCCATCACCCCAAATACTCTTCCGTGAATGTAACCGGTAAACTCTTTACATTTTTCATCCTTTGGTTGTGGGTCAAGCCCTCATGATTGCTAGATGAAATAGGTTTTAACAAAGTATGTGAGTTATTTTTACAAAAAACAATATTAATATAATTCCTACAACGTCAAAAAATTTAAATAATCCATAATTAACTCACCCTCAATGATAAAATATTTCCTAAGTATTAGAAATACATTTAATAGGATGTACAAAAAAAATTAATTTCATTCCTCCTCAAATAAAATTTTCACTAAAACATATACAAAATGAAATGGTTTTGTTTCCACACAAGTTTCTAGAAATAACCTCAGTCTTGAAAAACTTATATCAAATAAAACCAAATAATTAGCATATAAGACTTTGTGTATATGATAAAAATTATCTTATTAACCCATGATCATACCCATAACTCTTAAGTTTATCTTACATGGAGGAATACACACTGCCAAAATATAATCCACCATTAATTCATTAAATAACATCTTTTTAGATAAAAAACATCCATTGGATGGTTGGGTTTATAATTACACTAATAAAATATTAAACATGATTTCATTATTCCAAAATCAATGTAGATAGAGATAATATGTGCCCAAAATAAAATAAAATTTCTATAATTGATGAATATTAATATTTTCATATGGATCTTTAACACAAAATAAAACATGAAATTCCCAACTAATGAGTCGAGGATAACTGTAACGTAATTATAATGTTTCACTTAAATTATTCTGATATTATAAGCTTTCCATTTTTTCTTTATATTTGGAGGTTATTTTGGATTATCATCCTCATTATCCTATGTATTAGTGAATAGATTCACATAATACCCATACTCCTCACTTTGGAAAAAAATGAGTGAGGGGGTTTCATTATATGGAGCTTTATCTATATTCACATCATTATCCAACATCCTCCCATAATTTCATCAATCATTTTCCAGATGACCCCCCCTCCTAAAAATAAAAAATTTTCTAATATAATTAAGATTATTTACCCCATTTTTCATTAAATAGTTTATGAATAAAATAAAAACATGCATTTTTTATGGTTTTTAGTTTTTACATAGAATTACATCCATATTTTCCTATAAAAAAATTATATTTATACATAAAACTAATATCCTTTTCATCATTTATAGAACAATGAATGACTTTTTTCATAGTTACTAAAATACCTTATGGAAAAAATACTTCATAGGATTATTTTTAAGACACTGAATAATTGATCAACCTTACATTAATGTTTAATGATAATACTAGAAGCATACCTCAAAAGTATTCTAAAATTTATCTCATAAGTACCAATAAATTCACCATTCACTAAACACTGGAGAACATAAAATATATTTTCTATGGTACTGAACGATTTATCGAAAAATTGTGGATGGGTTAGCATAGAATGAAGGTGGACATTTCCTCATGAAGGACTCAATAAGACATGGTTCTCTCATTTTCTTATTTTTATAGTTCATAATGATTCGTATTTTGATAATATTTTGTAAGAATATAAAAAATATTTTTCATTTCCAATCCCATTACATTTAGTTACTTAGGAGGAATATTATTGCATTTATTGTTAATATGAAAACATTAGGTTCCATCTGTTAAATAAAACCAAAACTTTTTTTTTGTTATTAACACTAATCATATCAAGAAAATACTTTTCCATGAAGAATAATTTATAGGCTATAAAAAAATTATTTTAAATCTATATCACCTTATGTGTAACATAGGTCATCCATTATAATCACCTATTAAAATCCATTATCACAATTAATAATTAATTTCTGAATTAATCAACTCATATACATAGGGATTGTGAAAAATGTGCACATTAAGGCCCATTGTTGTATACCATGAAATTCAAAAGTTAAGAACAAAAATATTTTTTCATAGTTATTACCCCCAGGTATATATATTCCAAAACTAAATCCAATTTTAATATCTAGATAGGGATTTAATGTTAGGTAAACAATATAACATATCCCTTACCAAAAAATTAGTATGTTATCCAATTCTTAGGATTATCATAAGGGTTCTAACTAATGATTTCTCATCTTAGTTTCCCAAGGATTACTAAACCATTTTCCAATATCAACTCTATTGAATTAAACTTCTCAAAGATATTTATTACATCTCAATAGTTTTATTTTCATTATATAACATCATTATTCACTCCAAAAACGTTTAGGATTTGTGCTGTTAGAAATGTAGAAACATAAGAAATTGGTTCGTTAGTGAACTACAGCTTCTCCCACTAATTTATTTATAACTGGAACCATTATTAGACTTATCAAACATAAATCCATTATTTATAATCTAGGTAATAAAATATAAAAAAGCGTGAGGTGAGATGCTTAGTAAGGGTAAACAACTGACATATGATTTGTCACATAATAATAACATGAGAATAAGGGTATAAGAACATGAGAAAATCATTTGAAAAGTAGAACCTCTATATATTAGATCACAAAATTGGATCATGAAATAAATCTTAAAATTTCATAAAATAATAATCATAATTGAAATCACGAACAATAGACATGAGAGTATAAAATTGGAATAAAAAATATATTTGTGGCATAAACATAACCATAAAAAATAATTTCTTTTGTAGTGAAGGACCATTATGAAGGATATTTGAGTCGAATGGCATCACTCCCCAACCCATTGTAGTAGTCAAGGATTACTATTGTGACTCTACTAGTGTATTTGGTTCACAACCCAAACTATAATAGTAGTAATAGTTCAACACAATGAAAATCATATTGGATAATTTCTCTTACTGAACTGGGTTTACATCCCATTTCGTTCATGTTTTATATCATGATATCTCAATCTTTACCCAATGTGTTGGATGGAAATATAGGATTGACCAAATCACATAATTGAAATCATAAATACATGTGCCGAAATATCATAATAATGTTGACATATGAGGACCCATGAAGTGTAATTTTATAAAAACAACCCCAAAATCTTGGATCTGGTGTCTGCAATCAATTACATTGGCCTAAGTATAGGTAATCAAATCTTGAAGGATTGATCTGTTTTGATTTCTTGGTAAACTAGATACATAAATTAGTATTGTATTAGAAATTTATACACTAATTAAAACATAATTTTTTTCCAAATAAACTACTTAAAAGATATCTTTATTCCATATATTATATCCTTGAATATTTTCATAGTACACTTCTTGGATTCAGGGGGAAAATGAAACAAAATAAGGGTGAGATAGAATTCTCAGTAAGGTTAAAGTATATTGAAATCAATAATGAATCAATTAGAATAATAGTTATGATATGTTAAATAAATAAACTCACCTTCCATATAATAAATAAATTGAGAAGGAAGTTCATAAAAAATAAGGCAAGGTAATAACTACAAACACATGCTAGTAAAATAATTAGACAAGGAAAAATCAATATGGAATGGTAAGAAACAGAAATTCATGAAATATAGTAAATTAACATAAAATGAAATATATCCATAGATATACCAATGAAAAATTTTATAGATGGATAATAAATTAAACTAAATAAGGGAAATGATTAATTATTGGATTCCATCTTTCTTATGTAAATGGAACAATTACCATCACGAAGTTTTACAAGAATGTTTTTCATATCGGGTAAATACCTATCTAATTTGGCTATGAAACTAATTCATCTCATGATACTGGTGATGAATCATGAAGAAATCTATAACTAGACACCACCCATGTTGTACCAGTACAAAACATTCCCATATAGATTAATTGAAATAAAAAATATTCCCTGTCAAATAATTATATTCAATAGAGAATACAAAACTATCAAAATTTTCCCAAATAATCAAATAACTATAAAATCAGACAACCATTTGTAAAATTGTATAAGGTTTAGGAAATATTAATGACCATAATAAATGACATGTATAATTAGGGGAAATTAAATGATCATAGGAGACTGAATAATTGAAGGGGATTTCAAAAATGAATCAGGATCTGAACATAAATACAACCCTTTTCTAAATCAAGAAAAACCATCTAGAGCAATTAAAAAGATGGTATTAATAAAAAACACCGCATGTGAAGTAAAAAAGTTGGTTTTTGTTGTTGATGAATGAAAATATTATAAAAATATCTTTTAAAATCATTTTTGAGGAAAATATCCTTTGGATTTGAATTTTTTTTTGAAAAACAATTTCTTTGGAAATCAATTTTCAAAATACATTCTTTAAAAATTATCCATTTAAACATGAAAAGTAATATTAGAGATAATCAAGGATGTAAATTTATAGAAGTAATATAATTTAAAAATAATATTCCTTTTTCTTTGTAAAAATGTAAGAAAGAAGCCTTATTCGAAAAGAGAAAATAAGATTCAAATGAAAAAATTGGTAAAATAAAAAAGGGTAAAAATTTATTTAAAAAATATTTTAATTTTTTTTAACAATTTAATAAAACATTATTTTCAGAATAAAATAGGTTCTTCAACTAAAGAGAGGAATGAATTTAGGTTTTTTAAAAAAGATTTTCTAAACAATATTGAGTACCAATGAGTAGAAAATGGCACTAGAACTTGAAATAGGTAATGAATAACTAGAGGAGAGAAAAATGGATTGTTTTATTGTAAAATGGACATATAATTTCCTCAAATTAAAATACCAATGATAGGTCATTAAGGTTATTGGTGAGGAAAATAATCTTTAAAAATTCAAAACTGTCAGAAACCACTTTAAAAAATTTTAAGTCACAGAACTCAGGAAGGAATAATAATAAAGTCAAGTTTAAAATACCATAAGGATAAAATTATTAATGATATAATATAAAAAATAGATAGTAGATACACCACAACAAATATTTAAGCATTGAACATGAAATTTATATCACAGATGTAAAATGTGTGATGATAATCCCTTACCTTGAATTAGACTTGTCTCATGTGTATTTATATTCTTTAATATCAAACTTAGGATATTTATTTACTTTCTTTAAAACCTTTATAATGTTTTTAATAAATATTATTTCGCTAATTATTATTATTTATACAAAATGAAATAATCCCAGCCTTATGTACATAAAAATTACATTTCTTTGAAGAATATATAATACATTACACAAATATACTCCCAATACCATATTAGTTTAGTGTCTTTAGAAACCTAGAAAATAATCTTCTATATTGGTGAATGATCATCAAAATCTCCCATAAATATCATCCCCTTTTGTTTTCCTACCTAAATCCTTTCTTTATATCCTGGGGAAAATAAAACATAAAATGGGTGATCTCAAATGCTCAGTAAGGTTAAATATTATAAACATAAAAAACATAAAAATCATAATGTGAAAAAATTAATATAAATTTTTAATATCAAAATCTTGAGTCATGAAACAAATATTGTTAGTACGTAAGGCATAGATCACAAAGGAGATTTAACTATGATAAAATAGCATTGGAATAAAACATGGGATTTTGTAAAACAAATAAGCACATAATATGATTTCTATAGTATCTAAGGAATTACTACCAAAACCATCATAGTGAAAAAAGTACTTTACTAAACTTGGTATACTTTCCACTACTTCCATGTATTAATGAACTTGGATTACTTGTCATTCCCGCCTTATATTTATGAACTGGATTTACTTGCCATTCCAGTCATGTTTATCTTATGAGATATAAATGTTTACCCAGTGAATTGTAGGGAGATATATTACTTACCCATATCATAATGAAATCATTATTACTTGTTCCAAAAAAACATAAATCATTCATTAAATCGTTACCCAATAAATAAAATGGGTTTCTTAAACATTATTGCATCATAATATAATCCATATAAAATATTATTCCATTGTTAACACAATAAAATTATAGTAATAATAGGGATGTAAACATGGACCTATTTAATAGTGTCATCTTAGATGGAAAGTAGTTTTGATAAAACACTTGAACTTAATTAATGAGGAAAATAACTTTTCTTCTTCAAAATTGTTTTCTTTTCTCAAAATACCATGAAATTTTAAAATAAAATAATTTAATTAAAAATAAAAAATAAATAGTGTTGAGGAATATTCATAGAAATGAGGCATTATGAAATCATAAAAATTACATTCTTTCCATATAAGTTAAAAAAACATTCTCCTCATACTTTTTTCCAGAGAATCCAAAAATTACCTCATATGGTAATCAAAAGAAAGATTCCTTCTATACCATGTCGTAAAAGTAAAAATGGGTAAAAATAAATTTTAACATGTATATAATAATTGCAACCATTTTATGAATTTTTTTTTCGGAAAACATGGGAATGGATGATAAATATATCCGCAGTAAATACCTACGTATAAAAAATCTGAGATAAAAATGAAATTGTAAAATTATACCTTACGTTAGGTCAAATTTCTTCCATATGTGTCTAAAACTCGTTTATAGTGGGTTAAAAAATATTATTACCTTATAAGGGAACCATAATAATATTTATGACATCATATATTATTCAATTATGACTTTATATTACTCGTTCAATTATCAATTCCATGTTAAAACAATGTTTTGGGTAATAATCATTTTATTTATTGTATGTGTTTTGACTTTTTATTCTTAATAATATTACTAAGATCATGATTTAATTACTTAAAAAGGGATAAAATGATTTATATATCATAAATATTATGAATATTAATATAAATATTAGATAGAAAAATGAATTGGAATACACCATTCAAAGAGATGGTAGGTCATATGTACGTATTAACACTGTTTCAGTTTTCCTATTGAATTGAATGGAAGAAAGTAAGTGGAATATATATATAAATAAGTCTAGTAGCATTATTATTTCATATATTTCATTCTTATTTATTATATATTCTTTATAATCATTATTTAATGGTTAATGTGGATAATGAATCTAATCGCGTCGTGGAGATGGTAGGCCGTAAGAATGCATGAGCAATGATGTCATTCACTTAATGGTTAAATGTTATAGAATTAGATGACATATTAATTATGTATAATAATTATTATGTTATATTTATTATTTAAATCCATTATAATCATCATTATACCCATCCATATTAATACTTTTTGAATAAAAAATTACACCACGACATGGAGACGGTAAGTCGTACGTACGCATGCATGATGATATTGTTATTTGTAGGATGTATAAAAAGAGGTATAAGGTTATACCATAATTATAATAACATATAAGTATGTTTAATATATTTGATTTATTACTTTAGAATAATAAAAACAAAATAAGTGTAAGTAGAAGAATACATGAATGTTGTAAGAGGTGATAAAACAATTACCTCTTTTTTGAGTATCTTATTTTGATTTGAATAAAAGGTCTCTCTATGATGAATTTTTTCCCAAAGTAATGCTTCTTAGAGGAATCTAGGGATTATAGGAATTTTATTTGAATGAACCTTTCGAAACTAAAATGCTTTCAAAGTTATGGATAATGAGAAGCATATGTGCCCTTTTATAGAAGAGGTGAGGGGCACTTTAGGAATGTCATGAAATATTAATTTATTATAAATTCAATTTCCATTATAAATTTTCCATAAATAATTTAATTATAAGGTAAGATTATTTTGGTTTGGATACATATCATTCATTAATTTTGTGAAAAGTTTTTATTTTTGTGTTATCCTTATCTTTTTGGTTCAACCCTTATTTTACCCTTTTAAATCTTATAGTGATATCATGTTATTTACACAATGTGGCTTAATTTAATTACCATATCATGTCAAATGAACCACATAAATGATATTTGTAAAGTATTTGGGCTTATCATGACCATTTAGCCAAATTTTAAATTTTTATGAAATTAGTATCATTTAATAAACTATTTTATATTTTATGTTACGAATAATGTCAATTTTGGTCACTATTAATACTTGACTTTTTTACAAATTCACAACAACCTGATTTCTTCAAAAAAACATTTAATCAACCCTAAAATGTCATAATAACTTATAAAATTCGTGGATGAAATATATTATATCATATATTATTTATTTGAATCATTTATTAATGAAATAATCACTATATCATCATTGTGTCATAATTAAATTTATTTATTTAATGTTTTAAAATTATAAATAAAATCTCATGATGTACACAATATTTTTATATTAATAATGACTATTTATAGTTTAAGGGATCACTTAGATATCCCCATATAAAAATTGTTTTAGTAAGAAGATACATGTTTATGTTATCTTTCTTTTTACATTAAATTACTTATTATAACATGTCATTATAACTCCCAAGTGTATTCAGGGGTGGGGTCCTAAAATAATATGATGGATGACCATGTTCATAAATATGTAAAAAATTAGGATTGGGACACATCTTATGATATTTTTATATTATTATAAAATTATATTTTACCCTTTTTTACTTGATTTACCCTTTAACCATGGTAAACAAAAATAATTACTGAAGTTACTATTCCTAATTTCCAAAAATTAAAGGTACATATTTAAATTTTTTTGAAATTATGATTCCAAATATGGAATCCATTTTTTCAAATTATAAAAATAAAATTATCAGAAATTAATTTGAAATGAATTCTCATTGCGAAAACAAAAAGTGGGTTTTTAATAAGTAAAAACTCTCAAAAGATTGAAATGTGTTTATGTCCAATTTAAAGGTAAAATTACATTCAATGACGAAAATTTGATTAAATGATTAGAAAATAATATAATTACACTTTAAAACAAATTGAAAAGATAATCTAACTATATAAATAATTTAGATGAAAATGATGTTTTAAATTATAATATAGTATTTTTCTTTATTAATTAAAATATGAATTTCATCAAGAAAATACCAAAATATCATATAAGGTAAATTTTAATGTCCATATTCCAAATAATAAGTTTATTAATACATATAGACCTAAAAAAATTATCAAAGATGATATTTAAAAAGGGTTATCAATCAAGAGGTGGTATTTTTTTTTTAAAAAACATCTTTTATCCAAAAAATTGAATTTATTTTTATATCATGTCTTGAAAATAAATAATACGAAATTTAATGTTATATAAAATTCAAAATGGGGTTAATAATATTCATAATGGCTAGTTTATATCACATTAAATAATAATATTTTAATAATATATCATTTTTTAGTGAAACTCGATATTGAATACAACACAAGCTATCGAAGAAGGTTGTTTTTGCCTATAACACCTGCCAACAATAGTGTTGCATATACAATAAGATAATTATATGTTGAGTATAGTGAAATCTAATATTTGTGTAACATAAAACATAAGACACAAAAGAAATTAAAAGGAATCTATCTCACAAAATTACTGGGTGTTACAATGTACCTCACTTAAAAATGAATTTATCCATCAAAATTTGTTGTGGTTATAAAAGGTTTACTACTTGAAAGTTTATTTCATAGAAAAACACATCGTAAAAAGGAATACTAAAACATTATTTTTAAATATAATGTTAGAAACATAATGGTTACCCAAATTAACTCATTACGAGGTTTCCACAATGGAGAACATAGGTGGGAAGTGAAAACATGGATATGGAAGAGAAATCGAACCATCATGTTTTGATGGTTAGTGATAGAGAGAAAGGTTGGAGGAAGTTAAAAACTATAAATATATAAATCTGTAATGATTTAGGGGACTATTTGATTCCTTTTATATGAAGGTAATAAGATAGCATTTTTGTTTTTCAAGATCCCTTCCCTAAAGTTGAATAATTTTTCATTAGAATAAATACTTACTTGATTTTGGTAAAATCTCATCACTGTTCGTTCCATGAATTTTTTTGACTTTATCTCTTATTTAAATAAATTAATTCGAATATGAAATTCTTGAAGTGTTAGAAGATCATACGATATAATGATAGAGAATTCCATCTATCTCAACAAAAAGGTTATCACAAGTAATAAAATATTCATAAGTCCACATATAGTGAGATAATAAAATAATCTAATAAAGTTTAAATGGGAAATTACATATAGTATCCATATTTGGATAACATTACAATGCTTCCAAAAACTAAAAAATATGAAAACATAGAAAGAGGTGAACTAAATTGACATAAAATTTATCTCCCATATCTCGTAAGGTAGTTAATTTTTGTCACATTACGAACATGTAAATATATTAATCTGGTATTATTTTTTAAAAATAATATGAATTAATATAGAACCTTACTAAAAACATGTATTTTGTGGATATTAACTCTTTCTGCACACTAAAAAATCCCAAAAAATCTATATACTCAAACCCTGATATAAAATTTTCCTTATATCATCCATGAGGCCATTAATACTATCAAACATATCATTATCTCATTATCCCTTCATTATGTGCATATCACGTGATTTCCAAAAATATTTCAATCAATTTTCTTGGTTACCAGTTTCATATACATATGGAACACCACAATGGACCAATACATAGATATTATAGTAATTCATAATACATTAAAACAGTTTCTCCAACACTATTTTGGAATCCTATTATATAAAAACATAATCAATCCACCAATATATTGGCATAATGAACATCACCAATAGTGATCACATGTAATTTGCCTTTTTCATTGGACTTAAGAGTTTTTTTGGTGTCAATAATCATCCATAACATTGGATTATGGTGTTGGTTAGAATAATACCTCATTTCCTTGCACTTGTATCCATGATTTGTGGGAGGTGAACTCTTGGGAGATTCCATTTTATTCCCATTATATTGATAGTAAAATTATCAATGGCATTCTTTCCCACACTGAAAACATTTATTTGTCCCATTAAGACAATTTACTCTATGTTTCTTTTAACACTATGAGCATAAATAAAATCTAATATTATTTTCTCCATAATTTTTATAGTTTCCATTAAATTATATCCTTATTTTATTATCATAACCATGAGATATATAAGAAACTATAGTCTCCCTTTTTTATGAAGAATACGATTAAGGTACATACAGAAAAATAAGTTCATGAACTCATCCCAATCCATGGAGTCAATTTTATCTTGTTGCCTTGTATACTTGATAATGTTCCATCACATATTATCTTTACCATCCAAGTAATAAGTACCCAACATAAAATTTTCACATTATAAAAAATGGAGAATGAAAAATATATTTTCAATGGTATAAATCTATTTCTCTGTAACTAGTGGATCGTTTGTTCCCTCTAAAATAAGGTGGAAGTTTCCTTAAGAAATATTGCAGAGAACATTGTTCCCACCTTTGGTCATTTAGAAACCTAGAATGATTTGTGGTCCTAGAAACAAGATACATAATTCAAGATCCTATAAAATTTGGTTGATCAGGAGGACCATTATTTCATATCCCATTGCATCCAGTAATAAGATTGTTCCTTTGGGTTCCATCCACTATCTAAAACCGAAAAGAATAGTATGAGAGGGAAATATTATACTAAGAAAACAACATAATCAAGGTGGAGTACCTTTAATATATACTATCATAGGTTTTATCCTATGTTATTCATGATTGTTATAATTATTATTGGACAATAAACTATATTTACCCTTACCCTTGAGGACATCTATAGACACACCTAAAAAATATCTGTAGGGATCCCGCTAAAGTTTTCGCATCCTAGTTTCCAAAGGTTAACTAAAAATTTTCTCTGATACCAACTATAACAACCCAAGCTTGACGTACATGGAAATTAAATTTATTTTTCATAATAATTAATAAATTACAAAAATATATTACCAAAGACCTTATCAGTTTAGTGTGTATAGAATCTTGGAACATAATCTTATATCATGGTGAAAGATCTTCAATATCTCCAATAAAGATATTACCCTTTTTTTCCTTTATAAATTCTTTCTTTACATCATGGGGAAATGAAAACATAAAAATGGAGAGATAAAATGATTAGTAAGGGTAACCATGATGAAAATAAAACAAAACATAAACATAATAATGTTAAAACATGAACTTAAATTTTGAATATCAAAATTGTGTGTCATGAAAAAAATCTTGGTAGTATGTAAGGAAAAGATCATAAAGAACATTAACCATGATAAAATAGCATTGGAAAAAAACATTGGCTTATGGAAAATAAATAAGTACATAATATGGTTTCCATAGTATCCAAGACATTTCATCTAGGACCATCATAGTGGACAAAGTCCTTTACTGAACCAGGTTTACTTTCCGTTCCAGCCTTGTATTACTAATCTGGGTTTACATGCCATTATATCCATGTATTACTAAACTAGATTTACATACTATTCTATTCATGTTTATCTCATGAGATATAAATATTTACCCAAATTCATTTGAGGTAGATATAGGTCCCATCCACATCATAATTAAATAATTCTTACATGTGCCACAAAAACATAAACCTTCCATCATACTATAAACCATGAAACAAAATGGGTTCCATAAAAATCATTGCATCATAACAAAATACATATAAAATATAATTATATAATTAAAAAAATCAAATCATAGAAATAAAAAGGATAGAAACATAACCCGATTTTTGAGCATTATCTTATATAGTAAATAATTTGGATAAAACACTTGAAATTAATTTTTGAGGAAAATATCCTTTCCCCTTAAAAAACGTTTTACTTTCTCAAAATGCCATTGAATTTTACATGAAAATAATTTAATGAAAAATAAACTTGAAATATTATATAGGATGTTTCATGGAAATAATTTTTCATTAAACCATAAAAAACCATTCATCCCATATAATTTAAAAAAACATTCTCATTGTACTTTTGTTGGAAAAGTCAAAAACTACCTCATATGGTAAACAAAAGAAAGATTATTTCCATACCATGTAATAAAAGTATAAAATGGGTAAAAATGACATTAAAATTTAATAGAATATTAGTAAATATTTTGTGAAAACATTTTTATAAAACATGGACATGGATGATAAATATATCCCAAGTAAATACTTACATATAAATCATCTTGGATAAAAATGAGATTGCAAAATTATCCCTAACCTTAAGTCCGATTTCTTCTATATGTGTCCTAAACTCCAATATTGTGGGTTTAAACATATTATTAACTTTAAATATAACCATAATTATATTTTTTACATCATATAAGATTTCCTTATAACTTTATATTAACCATTCATTTATCAATTCCATGTTAAAGCAATGTTTTGGGAAATAATAATTTATTTATCATACATGTTTTGACTTGTTATTCATGATATTTTTAAATATATCATGATATAATTAATTTCATAATGTAAAAAATGATTGATATATCATAAATATTCAGTATAAAAATTTATATAATAGATAGATAAATGAAATGGAATACATTGTTCTTATAGATGATAAGCCGTATGTATGTAAGAACGATGTTTATGTTTCTTGATTGAATTTAATGGAATTAAGTAAATAAAATATATGTATATAAATAAATAAATTATAGTTATTATGTCATATATTTCATGATTATTTATTATATATAATTTATAGTCATTCTTGAATGGATAATGTGGAGAATTAATGTTATCGTGTCATGGATAAAGTATGTCATACATACACATTAACAACGATATCATTCACTTAATGGTTAATTGGTATAGAATTGGATGATATATTAATAATAAAGAATAATTATAATTTTTTATTCCTTATTTACATCCATTATACTCATCATTATACCCACCCAAATTATGTATTCTCGAATAACAAATTACACCAATGTATGGATACTGTAAGTTGTATGCACGCACGTATGGTGATAATGTTATTAGTAAGACAGATAAAAGGGGGTATAAGGTTGTCCCATAATTATAATAAAATATCATATTTTATAATATACTATATTTATTAATTTATTATGAGAACAAAATAATAAGAGGAAGTAGAAGAAGAAAAGAATTTTGAAAGAGGTGATAAAAAATTATATCTTTTTCGAGTATCTCATTTTGATTTTCCCAAAATGTCTCCCTTGAAAGTATTTCTAACAAAATTATGGGTTCATAGTAAAAATTAGGGAGTTTATTAAGAGTATTGGATAGAAATTTTTGGAACTAAATGGATTTGTAAGTGTGAGATAAATAAAAGAATATGTTCCCTTTTATAAAAGAGTTGATGGGCACTTTAGGAATGTATTGAAATATTAATTTATTATAAATTATGTCTCAATTAAAAATGCGGAAAAACTCTTTTAATTATGACATAATATGATTTTTAGTTTTAATACCATTCAACCAATAATTTTTATACAAGTTTTTATTATTTTTATATCCTTATCTTTTTTGTTTAACCTTTATTTTACCTTTTTTCATCTTATAGTGATATCATATTCTTTACACATTGTGGGTTAATTTAATTACCATATCATGTAAAATGACCCCAAAAAATTCTATTTACGAAATATTTTGATTTTAACCATTTTTTCAGAATATTATATTTTTAGGAATTTAATACTATTTAACAAACTATTTTATATTTTAAGATATGAATTATGTAAATTTTGGGCACTATACCTACACGATTTTTTCCAAAATTAATAACAACCCGATTCCTTTAATAAAAAAAATTATTAAATCCTAACATGTTATATTAACCTATTAAATTCTTTTATGACATAAATTATATCATATAATGTTAATTTTAATATTAATAATATCATTTATTTGGACCCTTTATTAATGAAGTAGTCATTGAATCATCATTGTGTCACAATTTAATTTATTGATATAATGTATAAAAATTATAAATAAAATATCATGACATATAAAATCATTTTAAATTTATAAATACAATTTATAGTTCAAGATATCACTTATATAACCCCATATAATTTTTTTTATTAAGAAGATACATGATTATGTTATTTTTCTCTTTACTTTAAATTATTAATATAACATGTCATGATCACTCCAAAGTGAATATATGAGGTCCTAAAATCGTCCAAATGATTCCCATAATTGGAAATATGTCATAAAATAATATTTTGACAGTGTTAGTGTAGTGTTATATTATTATAATTTTATTTTTTACCCTTTCACCATGGTAAATAAAAAAAATTACTAAAGTTAATATTAACAATTTCAAAAAATAAAAGGTACCTATTTAAAAAATTTGGAAATTATTATTCCAAATATAGAATCCATTTTTCTAAATTCAAAACAAAAAATTGACAGAAATTATTTTAAAATTAATTCCCGTTGTCAAAACCAGAAAGTGAGGTTTTAAGATGTAAAAGCTATCGAAAGATTAACATGTGTTTATATCCAAATTAAATGTGAAATTACATCCAATGACCAAAATTGGATTAAATTATAATTACATAATCCAATTACACTTTATAACCAATTAAAAATACAATCTAACTATAAAAATAAATTTGATGAAAAGGCAGTTGTGAATTAAAATGATGCATTTTCACTATTCATTAAAATATGAATTTCATCAGAAAAATACCAAAATTTCATCCAAGGTAAATTTTTTATTTCTATATTCCTAATATTAAGTTTATTATATCATATATAACATTTAACATTGTCAAAAACTAGATTTAAAAAGGGTTCACCATCAAAAGGTAATAAAACTATATTTTTTTGGAAAAAAACTTCTTTTATCCAAATAATTGAATTTGTTCTTATATCATGTCTAGAAAATAAATAATATGAATGTTATTGTTATATAAAATTCATAATTTTGGTTTATAATATTCATAACTGCAAGTTTATATCCCATTTAATAATAAAATTACAATAATATATCACTATTTAGCGAAACTCGATATTGCGTACAACACAAGCTATTATGGAAGTTCATTGTTGCATGTAATTCAAGCCAACAATAGTGTTTCATATACTTAAACCTAATAAAATTTTTCATATAATGAAAGATAATATTGTTGTATCATACAACACAAGACATAATATAAATTAAAAATAATCTATCTCATAAAATATCATGGTGTTACACAACTACTTAAACAATCAAGTTTATGTCACATCTTTTGACCAAAATCATTTTATGTGCCAAAAAAAAAATTTGTAGGTGAACTATGTTCAAAGGGGTTATTGTATAAAATATTGATAAATATAACCATGACATAATTATCATATTTTTACACCAGATATAATTTTGAATACAATTATTAAATACTGTTGTCAAAAGAAAATCAATAATACAATCATGGAGACGGTAGGTTGTATATACTGATGTGTAATGTTATAGTTTTCAGAGATCGTTATGGAAAGAAGGTTAGTAAAATTATACCTTTTCATAATTATAATTATATATTAAATTCCATAATATTTAATAATATAAACTTATATATATATTCTTGTGATGTAAAATAAATCACTTCATGTCGCGTAGGTGGTATTCCACATATCCACGAATGATGTTATCACTTTTTTAGTGTGTAGAAGGGTAGATAAGAAAATGATATATATTACATTAAATAATATGCAATTATTACATGAATATCATATAGATATTTTTATATCAAATATGTTTAATTAATACAATCCATTATATGTTCCATGTATAGTGTGAATTAATCACATCACTTTGAGGGGGTGGTAGTCCACACTTCCACAAACGATGTTATTGTATTTACAAAAAATGGAGACTATAATTTTATGTGTTATAAAAAAATTAAAAAAACATAAGTAATTAATAAATATAATATATAACTTATAAAAACATTTTTTCCATCATAAAATCCACCATGAGGGGCCGTAAGGGAAAAAGGAACAATCATCATTTCATAAGGCTATAATTCGTCATACACAGAAATATTATGTTTGTTACCCATTAGATGGATTTGTGTGTTATTGTAGGTATAAAACATAGAAATTAAATATCCTAATATATTTATTATAATATTTTTATTAGAGATTATAATAATAATTCTTTAGTGTTTGTAGAATGGAAATAAATCTATAGAGCTTAAGGAAAGATGTTACCTCTTAATCCGAAAACACTTTTTGGTTTGAAAAAAATATTCATGTATTTATTTATTACCAAGGGGAGTCTTATTGTATTTCGTTACTTATTTTTAGTTCCTATTTTTTTAGAGAATGTTCATGATTTTTTGAGAGGTGTGAGTAATTGGTAGGAGAGGAGGTCATTTTATAGAGGAGGAGGAGTGACACTTTTGTAATATTTCTATAATGGAGTTCAATGAAAGTTTTTCACATTTAAATTGTCTCCAAAAATGGATCCAATTTGGTAAAATGGGGGATAGGGTCTAAATATGTAAATAAAATAGATCTTGGAATTTTTTTAGGTCATTTGGGCCTTAAGGTTAAGGTTTAGTCCTTTATTAAGATTAATTTAAACTTAATATTTTTATTTAATTTTAATCACTTCCACTAATAATTTTGGTCAAAAACAATGCGAGAAATATTAGACATTAATAATTATTCTAATTCCAAATATTTAATCTAATTTTAAAAAATATATATCATATATGTTGATCAAATTAATTTAAATTTAATCTGGCAGATAGAACGACAATGCATGTTTTTAAAGTAAACACATCTTGAACATTGCTATGTGTATATAGTAAATATAAAAGTGAAATTATATCCATTTATATAAATAATATAAAATGATAAAGATATGATATAATTAAACATTAAAATCCATTTAAAATATGATATAAATAATAAATAAATCAGATGAAAATGTAGTTTTGAACTGAAATACTGTATTTTTCAGTATTCATTAAAAAATAAAACTTCCCAGAAAAATAAAAAAAATTCACCCTAACAAAATTTTTATTTTTAATACTAAAAATGATGTTTATTTTGACATATTAATTTTATAATAGTGTAAAAAATATTATTTTAATTGGGTTCTCCATTAAATCGAAGTAAAAATACCTTATTAAAAATATTTATTTTTATGTTAAATATTGGGTTTGTTATTATCTTAGCCTATCAAACCAAATTAATTAATATAAAAAATATTTGACATACTATATAAAATAAAAAAATCGTTAAATAATTAACTAATTTTAATTAATTTTGTTTATTATGGCATAATTCACTTTGAAGCAAGGAAATAATAATATTTCATTCATATCCAATTGGTTCTTATTTTTATTTCTCATTAATTAGTAACCAATGAATTACTTTTATATTTTTGTAATCCATATATCATCATAAGTTAGTTAATAAAACTCATAACCATCAATATAGTGGCTAGGTTATATCATATTATATTAAATAATAATAATTTAGTAATAAATTGTTATTTAGGGAAACACATCCATTCATGTAACACAATCCATCGTGGATAGTTTCTCCTGTATATAACATACTCTAACTATCTATTGCATGAATTTAAATATATAAAACATATAAAATATATTTAAAATATTAAATATATTATAAAATCTTCATTTATTATATTCCCTTACATGATTTATGCTGTATTCCATACATGAAATTTAATAAAAGGTTCATACATTATAATTTTTGGGAGTTACATTTTCCCCACCATAATTAAATTTTGTCCTTCCAATTTAAAATAATTAATGGTAATATATTTATTTATATTTCCTATTTTTTAAATCCCACATCATGATATGGTTTTGATATGAATCGTCTAGAAAAGAGAGAATAGTAATTACAAAGGTCACATAGACTAACCTATAACTAGGATTATAAGTAACAGAAAATTAGTGGAATGTAGAGATACATATATGGATGAAAAGCATAAATATTTATATGGATTGGTTGAGGATATCAATTATAAACAAGTTAATGATAAATATAATGTTGAGGGAATCAAATACATAAATCATTTTTTTAGAAACCATAAATTCTATAAAAAATTATTTATCAGGACAACATTTTTAGATCATTTTTTAATGTTGGTAATTAATTTAATGTATAATTATATAAGGATATTTAATCACTTGATATATTTAAATAAATACAATTCCATCCTTTAGTTATTCTTTAATAATTTTTATAATTTTTCAAAAAACTAATTTTGATGACTGAAGAATTAAAACACATTTCTAAAGGATCTTAATGCCTAAAAAAGAGTGAAATATCTAACTATTTGTCTGTAAATATATTCAAAAATAGATATGTTTAATAAATAAATCTATAATCCTCAAAATTGATACTATTGGTTTATTATTAACATTTTGTTTAATTTTTTTTCTAAAAAAATTGAAAAATTTACCAGGACACTATGTTGGTCAATTGTTGGTGTGAAACCCTTAACATCCTTTGTTCATGGGTTCATGACCCATGACCTTGCTGATCTTGACATGCTATAATCTGGCATATAGGTCATCATTTAATAAAACCATATTAATATAATTTCCAAAATATGATGGAAATAATTGAAATTAATTAAATAATTAACTAATTTTTTCTATACAACCTCAGTATATAAATACATAATAAATTTAAATTCACATATGTCTTTCCATGTTCTAGGGTGTATCCATAAAATAATTTGTAGGATTTTTAAACCATGAGTCCATATGTTCAATCTAAAACACCTTAGATTTAATAAATATTATCCATTGTAAACATCCTTAATAGTAGTCTACAATGAAAATGGGAATTTTCCTAAAAATATCCCCCAGGAGTGTCAAACCAGCTATGTAGTAAGGCCCATTATCATGTAATATGTTACACAATGTCAGGATTGACACAACTTTTTAGAGGTTTTAATCCGAGGTTGACATTTTCCAGAACCACATTTAGTTATAGTATACATATATTGATGTATTTCAAGGAAAATGACATAATCTATATATATTTTAATGTTTAGGATGGTCTTCTATACCTATCCCCAAATTCTATCATAGGGAAATATTCTCTAATCTATTTTTTCCAAAATATAGTTACTATAGATTCAACTTAATATTTTTTGATTCCAATGATAGAGCCCTAACACCAGAAACAGAGATTCGGTGTCTGAAATCCATTACATTGGCATGATTAGAAAGAATCAAACCCCAAGGGACAGATTTGTTTAGTAGTCTTGAAAAAATAGATTCATAAATGAGACTTTTATTACAAATTAATACACATATTTAAACAGATTTTTTTTTTCTAAATAAATAACTTCAAAGATAACTTTATTCCATCTAGTACATCCCTTTATATCCTTTATAGTATTATTCTTGGATTCTTGTGGAAAAGGGCAAAAAATAAGGGTGATCTCAAATGCTCAGTAAGAATAAAGTATAGCGATAGAAATAATGAATCAATAAGAGTAATAATTATGGAATAATAAATAACTAAACTCAAATTTCATATAATCAGTAAAATGAGAAGGATGTTCATAAAAAATATGGAAATGTAATAATTTAAAATACATTCTATTCAAATAAATAGATAAGAAAAATCAATAGGGCCATGCTAGAAACTGAAATGCATGTATAATCAATGAAATGAAAATGAAATGTATCCATAGATAAGTCGGTGAAAAATCTCATGAATGAATAATAAATGAAACTAAATAAGGGAAATGAATAGTTATTGGATGCTATTTTTCCTGGGTATATGAAACTATTACCATCAATAATATTCATAAGATTTTTTAGCATATTAGGTATAACCCCATATAAAGTAGATATCCAACTATGTTGTCTGATGATACTATTGATGAATTTAGAGGATATCAATAACCAGGCACCACCCATGTCATACCGGTCCAAAACATTACTCATATTGAATAAATGAAATAAATAATATGCCTTTTCAAATAATCATATCTAATAAATATTATGAAATTATCAATATTTCCACAAATAATTAAATAAATATCAAAGTAGACACCCTATGTAAAATGTAATAAGGTTTAGGAAATAATAATAACCCTGATAAATGATATGGATAATTAGGGTAAATTAAATGATCACAAGAGATGGAATATTTCAAGGGAATTTAAGATTGAATCAAGGTTGTAAATATAAATACTATACTTAACCAAATCAATCAGAAAACATCCTTTGGAAAGATATGGATGGTATTGATACAACATACCCTAAGGGGAGTATAATAAAGGGTTTTCTATCATTGATGAATGGGAATCTTATAAAAATAAATTTTATAACGTTCTTGTGGAAAATATCCTTTGGTTTTGAAAAAAAAAATTCATTGAAAATAAATTTTAAAAACATTTTCTTTAAAATGGATAATTTTAAAGATGCAATGGAATATTCTATGGGATGATGGTGGGTAAATCTGTAAATGTCATAAAATTTAAATTGAACATTTCTTTTCCACAGTAAAAAGGTAGGAAAAATTCCTTGTATGGAAAATGATAATACGATTTCATTGAAAACATTGTTAAAATACAAAAAGGGGTGAGAATTTATTTAAAAAAAATATAATGTTTTTTAAAATGCTTTAACAAAACATTTTTTTTGAAGAAAAAAGATTCACTGACAAAAGAGAGAAATGAAGTCGGGTTTTCTGAAAAACATTTTATACACAATTTTGAGTCCAAAGATTGTAAAAATAATAATAATACAGTAAAAAGGTCATTAATAATTAGAGGAGAAAAAAATAATGGTGTTATTGAATAATGGTCATATAATTTCCTTGAATGTAAATACCATTTAATGATCATTAAAGTTATTGTTGAGGAAAATTATCACTAAACATTAGAAAGCATCTCATACCACATTGAAACATTCTAAATCATAATCCTTATAATTGAATAACATTAAAATAAATTTTAAATAATATAAATATAAAAGGATTAATGATATAATATAAAAAATGTGATGTTGATACAACCCTAAAAATATGTATTTGGTTATCATGGAATTTACCTCATAGATGTAAAAAGTGGGTTGAGAATCCTGTACCTTAGGTCCAACTAATCTCATGTTACTTTATATTCCTAAATAACAAACATATGTAAATTATTTAATTTCTTAGTAAAATTTTTAATGTATATCATCTCTTTTATTTAACATATTATTTTTTGTATACGACTACTTAAACATTCATGTATACATCATGTGTTTTAACCAAATTCAATTTATGTGTCCAAAATGACTTTGGTAGGTCAACTATGGTTAAAGGGGTCATTACATAACATCAAAAGAATAATAATCATAAAATTATTATAACATTTATACACAAATTATACTTTTACAAATAATCATTAAATATGGTTATGAAATATGAATCAGTGTTACAATCATAGAGGTGCTAGTTTGTACATACGCATGGGTAATGTTCCCATTTTTTCAAAGATCATTATCAAAAAAAGGTAAGAAGAATTATATATTTCCATAATGATAATTATATCATATATAAAATACTATTTAATCATACATACTTATATATATAATTATTATATGTAAAAGTAATCACATCATGTTGAGGAGGCGATAGTCCATACATCTAAGAATGGCATTATCACTTTTATATTGTGTGAATGGGTAACCAAGAAAATGATTTAAATTATATTTCTATAATGTTAATTATTTAATTAATAATATATATTTTTTATGTTACATATTTCTAATTAAAATAATCCATCAGACGTTCCATGTATAGTGTGAAAGAATCACATGGCTTTGAGGGGTGGTAGTCCACACTTTCAGAAATGCTATTATCATTTTTATAAAAAATGAAGACAATAATGGTATGAGTTATAAAAGAATTATAGAAACACAAATACATAGTATATATAATATATCACATATATAAATATAGTTTCCATCATAATTTCAACCATGAGAGTTGCAAAAGAAAAATTAACAATCATCGTTTCGTGAGGCAGTAGTTCACCATATACAGAAATAGTATGTTCATTACCCTTTAACTGAATTTGTGTGTAAGTATAGGTTGAAAACTTTTACTAAAATATAAAATTATATTAAGGATATTGGTTTTCGTACAAAATCATATAATAATAATATTTTAGGTTTTGTAAGAAGGAAAAAAACATATACAGCTTAAGGAAATATATTATCTCATAATCTGGTAACTCTTTTTGGTTTAAACCAAAAGATTCCTTGAATTGTTTTATACCAAGGAAATGAATAAAGGATTATGGGAGGGATGTTATTGAGCTATATGAGAATATATTTTTTTATCCAATTTTGATTTTTAGGTGCAAGGAAGTGGGAGGAGATGAGGTCCCCTTATAGTGGAAGAGGTGTGGCACTCTTACAATATTTTTCAAAGGAATTCCAGGCAGGGTTTTCACATTGAATGTGGCTCCAATAATGAACCCAATTAAATTAATGAGAGTAAAGGGTCGAAATATGTCCATAAAATAGAATTTGGACATGATTATAGGTCAATTTGGTTCATAAGGTTACAATTTAGTCCATTATTAAGCTTAATTTAACATTAATCTTTCTAAATAATTTTCTTCACATTCTATAATCATTTTGGGAAAAAATGTTTTCTTTATAAGATAAGATTAATTATAATGATTTAAAATATGGAATAAATTTTTCTTAATTCTAGTAATAGAATTTTTAGAAATTGATTTTAATTTAATCCTATAGACAGGGCAAAAATGCATGTTTTTAAAGTAAAAACGTCTGAAAAGTAGCTATGTTTTAGAGTCAATTTGAAAGATAAATTCATTAAAATAGACTAAATTATATGAAAGAGTTAAAAATATATAAATAAACTTTAAAAAATTTGAAATATGATTTAACAATACAAATAAATTAGATAAAAAGGATGCATTGAACTAAAATTTCGTATTTTTCACTATTTAAAAAAAATGAAACTTCAAAGAAAATACTAAAAATTCACCGTAGCATCATTTTTATGTTTTTATTTTAATGATGATATTTCTTTTGGGATCATAAATTTATTAAAGTTTCAAAAATTATATTTTAAGTCATTCCCATTAAATACGGTAAAATGGATTAATAAAAATATAGGTTTTTATATGAAATATTGGGTTTCATCTTATATTATTCAGGTCAGAGCTAATATATGAATAGAAAAAATATTTTATTGAAAATATAAAATATATTTTTCTATAAAATAATTAAAATAATTTAATTAATTTTGTTTTTTAAGAGAAAACTCATATGGAAGTATAAAAATAATATTATTTCTTTTTATATCCAATTTGTTCTTATTTTCATTTCTAATTAATTGGTAACAAATGAATACATTTTATATTTGTGTTATAAAAATAATTTCATAAGATAGTTAATACTATTCATGCTCAATAACATAATGGCTAGGTTATATCATATTATTTTGAATAATAATATTTTAATAATACATTGTCATTCTGTGAAACATGGCCTTGCGTATAACACAAGCTATTATTGAAGGTCACTATTTTTCTTGTAGCTCATTATTACTTGGTGTTTCATGAACTGAAATATATGTAATATATTTAATCTATTTAAAATGTATAAGATATTATAAATTATTATTTATTTATATTCCCTTACACGCTTGGTGTCACGTGTCATACATGTTATTGAGTACAATGTTCCTACTTTATATTTTCAGGGTGTTATAGAAATGAATTTTATAAAAATTTGATCACTTCATAACCTATATAGTGGAAATAGGTTTAACATTAATTTAATAATTTCATCACAGGATAACCCTTGAAAATAGAAGAGAGTTTAATAATCATATTATAATTGTGTAACCCAACAAATAGAAAAAAGATTCATAAACATATTTTCATCATAAAAAATAAACCATTAAGTGAATGAATAATAAGGGTATACATTGATCATATCGATATTAAAACATATTTAACATAAAATTAAGTAACCTCAAATGGAAAATGATTTTGAAATATCATATGGAACATTTCTTTAGGAAAATAACTTTTCCACTTTGAAATAAATATTTAAAAATATAAAAAAATTTAAAATTATTTTATAGGGAAATTATAATTTAAAATTATATAGTAATAATTAAATAATTTTTTGGTTATCACATATGAAATATTTTTTCATGATGTATACGTTAAAATAAATATTACTTCTATATTTCGATAAAAAAGTGCCTTGTTTGGAAAATGAAAAAATATTACATTTAAAACACTCTATAAAAAGTAAAAATGGGTAAAAATCTCATAAATAAATAATTTTGAGTATTTTTTAACATTTTTTAGATAATTTTTAGAAAACATTAATATGGAATAAAAATGTATTTCATTCGAATAGATATGTAATGTTTTTTTCATTAATTTTTTTGGAATCATGGGTTAATAAACAGAAGAGATAAATTTGGAAAGATTTATTATTATTAAATAACTAAAGGATATGAAAATCATAGTGTTTTTGAGAGGTGGATCATAATACCTCATCATTTGAATCATAATTATAAACAACCCCGATGAAGTGTGATATTGTATCATCAAACCCTTACCACTTTGATAACTTTTGAATTGTAATCTAAATTAATAAATTAAATCAAATAAAACATTAAATATCATGATAATGAATTATTTGACATTATAAAATTTCAGTTGTGATGTATATATAACCCATAAAATAATATTAGTGTGTAACATAACATATTCCCCAAAGAAGACAATTTGGGCTGAACTTACCACACCCTAAGTCTTGATATCCTCTATACACATTCGAATATACCATATAATAAATATAGTTTTATTTAAAATATAACATATTACCACAAAAATATGTATTATAACATATATTATTACACTTATTATTACATGTTTATTAATTATTCTATCTTAAAATCTGGTTTCATGTAATAACTACTTCGTTTTTCATGTATGTTTTGTTTTAATGTCTTCAGTACATTCATTTTGTTCATAATTACATCATATAAATAAAATTAAGAATTTTATAAAAATATTATATATTCATTATGTAAATATTTTGAGTAATCCATGAAATTTTAAGGTAGAAAATCAATTACAAAATTCATTGAGATTGTGGGCCATATGTACACATGAATATTTTTTTTTCTATTTTCTCAATGGATAAAATGAATGAAATATGAAGAATATATTACCTTTTTAGAATAAATTTAATATTATATATATCACATTTGTTTATTAACATTATCCTTATTACATTTCATGTATTTTGTATGTGAAAACCATTTCACATCTCTTCCCGAGGTGGAATTCCGTCGTACATAGGAGCAACATTACCATAACCCCATGGAATCAAAACTAAGAAGGCATATGTGATATTAATATTATAAAAGAATAGTTATTTTAAAAATACCACACATATATATATATATACTTTTTATACATTATTACACCAATCCATGGGATGCAGTGATAGAAAATGAATTACATCAGTTCATGAGGTGGTAGTCCACCGTACATATTATCGACAGTTTCCATTCCAATTTGATGGAATAAAAGATGTAAAAATTTTATGAAATTAAAAAAATTAAGTCTATGTACATGTTATATAATGTTATTGTTATATCATCATAGTTTAATAATATTTGAATGAGGTGGAAGAAGAAATAAAATGAAAGTTAATGTTTAAGAGTAATACCTATTCTTCAAAGATTCTCCTTTTATTAATACCTAAATCCTTAATAATAGGGTTATATAATGAATATAATTCCTATAATATATTAATAGGTTTTTAAGGAAGTGTTTTGGGTAGGTTATGTATTATAAGAAAGGATCTTGTAGTGTGGAGAGAATAATAAATGAGTTTTCCTAGGATAAGTGGATGGGGGGGGGACAAGGAAAATACATGGAAACTTCTAGAAATATTAAAAATGAACCTAGATTTTAAATTGGAAATTACATTTAAAATATAAGAAAAGAAATTAAAAATGAACCTAGCTTATAAATTGGGATGTACAAGATATAAATATGGGTAGGAAATACAATATAGACAAATACAGATGGTAATATAGCCCTAATCTTTCTATTTTAACCCCAAGCTAAACCCATTATTACCTTAAGTAGTATAGTAATTTTTTAATATTTTTACTATTAATTTTGACCAAAAAATTTAGTTTGACTTATTATATAATAAAAAAATATTTAAAATAAGTGT
This sequence comes from Viscum album, assembly GCA_963277665.1. Classification (NCBI taxonomy): domain Eukaryota; kingdom Viridiplantae; phylum Streptophyta; class Magnoliopsida; order Santalales; family Viscaceae; genus Viscum; species Viscum album. Next base: position 1,155,005,935 of record OY728122.1, on the reverse strand, counting down.
GAAAATGGGTAATTTTTTTAGATAAATACAATTATTAAGCATAAAAGGTTATATATTCTTATCTCATTCCATTTAAATACATAAGATAACTCTTAAACAATTTTTTGAATATTTAATATATAAATTTAATTAAATTAATCACCTAGATTTGATTTATATAATTTATTATGTTGAAACATGTTTGTCCGTATAAAAATTGATTTGTTCAAAAAATAACTTCGTTATTTTAAAATGGTTTTTATTTTATTATATAATTAATTTCTAACCAATTAATTCCATTTATATAAATGATTAAACCATATAATAGAAAATTTATTTAATCCTATTCATAACCACCAATTTAATTATAATGAGAAAACTACCACAGTAAATAATAATATTTTAATATTATATTCCATTTTGTTAAAACTCTATCTTGTGTGTAATGCAATATATAAATGGAAAATAAATTTATTTTAAAATAGAAAAAATGGGTGTTTCATACATCCTCAAAAGGGTTCTGTGGAAAATTCCATATACTTGAGAAAAGGATGGTGATATTTCTAGTCTATAATAAATGACTATGATGTGATAAAAAATGTGAAAAGGGAAGATGTACTTGTGACATAGAATAATATTCTTTATAAATCTCAACATCTATTCTATATATATATTGCACATTATCTCCAAATTCAAGATATGGGACCCATAAACCATTATTAGTATTTCCCTTATATTAAATCTAATTATCCCTAATGTTCTACTAAATGGCCTTAAGCCTTTTTACCATTACCTCTATCATTTTAGACCACAACAACATGTATTCACCAATTACATTTAAAAAAACAACTATTAAACATTTATTCCCATAAAGGGATTAATATATATCCATTTGGATTATTATGTGGAAAATATTGTTGTATAAAAAACCCAAAAAGATGATTATGTTGATACCATATTCATTTAATGTCCATTGAGCTTGATCTCAACATGTATTCTAGTCTCTGGATAGTTTTCTCATAAGGGACATCAGTTTGGGGGTGATAGTCCATACTGATGTTTTTACTTAGTGTTTTGAGAATTTTGGAGAATGTTCTAGAACATAGTGATAAATATCTTATCTTGGTCATATACTATCAATAATGGGGTTCCATAAAGCCTCACCATAATTATAATGTATATCATTGAAATTTGATCGAGTTAGAAGTCCTATTAAATTGAAATTAATTGTAATTTAAATTTAATATGATCTACTATAACCCATAGAGTATTATTTCATAATGATGTCTTTAGATGACTAGTGAAAAATTCCATGGTGATTTTTTACAATTTCATTTTATGTACTAGTAATTATCGCCTCATCCCATTGGATTTTTTCCTTCCATCGTTCACCTACTTACATACCAGCAATTTTTAAGTATATTCTGTGATCTACTTCTTCATATTATCACACAAATAGTACTTTTACATATCTCAAAACATATTTATTCTTTTTAAATGAAGGATAAGGGCTAGCTATGTGAATAATTCAATAACTCTATCTTTACCCAATAGATTTTATATTACACATAGTTATGACCCAATTATTAGAAATTATTATTCATAAAATATAGCATCTAGTGATTTAACTTTTCTTATAGCTGGTACCTTCATTTTTATTTCCTTATTATCTCATTTTACGTCATTTTTATTATTCAAAAGGGATGATTGAGATGTAATTTGAGAAAGGAAATTTGATGTTCGTTCCTTTATGGTCTCCATGTCAATCCTTTTCAGGTATATGAATATGAGATCCCTCTCAATTATCATTATTTCTATGTTTTCTATATCCTATCTATATAGAGAATCATCCACTTTATTTATCTTCTCATAATGACAGTGGAATGAGAATTTATATTCCTTGATCAGCTAAATATATCTTTGTTGATTCATATTAATATCCTTCTATGTGAATATATACATGAGCTCTTATAATCGGTATATATTTCAAACTTTTCCCCCAAAAATATAATTACACCCTATTTTCAAAGAAAAAATCACAATATCCAACTTTAGATCCTGAATTGGGTATTTCTTCTCCTGAAATTTCAACTTACATGAGGATTAGGCTATCATTTTATCATTTTTCATTAGCATACAACCTAATAAAATATAAAATTCACTACTGTATAAGATTAAAATTTCTCCGCATGAGGGATATGTGGGGACTAGTTTGGTGAATGGAATCTTCTTAAATTTCTTGAATCTCTCTTCACATTCATCATTGTAATCAATCCTTACTCCCTACTAAGTCATCTTTCATAGTAGGGTTATTATTAATGATAATTTTCTCAAAAATCATTTTTAATACCAAGCATGTGCATGTAAATAGTGGACATTTTTTTCAAGTGGATTTTTGGGAAACTACTATATTTATATAAACTTATAAGGGACCAAAGATCTATCATTACTGGTGATAACTTTTAACTCTCTATGATTTAAGGAAATATATTTCTATTCAAATAAATATAAATTATTCACTATTTTTCATTATATGATTTTTCTTTATCTTTCAAAAAATGAGTCATTGACTTTATCTCTTTATGCAGTTAACATTCATTTTTTCTAGCATAATACACAATACTATGTTTATCTTTCATTACATGCAACACTGAGTTTAAACAAAGTATGACATACTATTAAAATATTATGATCTAATATGACAGTTATAAACATTCCATCAGAATAATTAATATGAATATTATTAACCCAATTATTAAAATATATTCTTTAAAACTGAATATAAAATGAATTATTTGGTGTCCAATTAATTATAATCGAAAATAACAACCATTGAAAAACCATGTTACTATTTTTATAAAACACAAATTTTATGTGAACAAATGTGTTTTACAATAGTAAATTATCCAAATAATTTTCTTGAATTATTTTAATGAAATTAATATATTATATATTCAATTAAATTATTAATATTTATCATATATGTTTCTTTTAAGATATGAGATAATAATAAATTTAATTTCACCCATAAAAAATTTATTTTTCAAATAATTTTTTTATTCCCTTTTGTGAAAATATTTTAAAATTAATTTCTTTCAATTTTATAAAATATATTCAAAAAAATAATTTCCTTGAAATCATAATTTCATAATTATAATGGGGTTAATTTTTTTTAATTTTCTAATAAGATAACTTTTTCGATGTATAGTGATAAATACTGGTTTCTATTAAGAATTATCATTTATTTTATAGCATTAAAAAAATATATCTTATAATGGTTTTAAATTTATCATTAGTTAAAATTAATATTTATTAATATATTTTATGTCAATTTAATCATTTTAAAGTTGATTTTATAAATAAAAACCATTTGAACTTTGGAACAAGTTTTTATAGAAACTACATTCTCATCGCATCTGTGGGTTTAATTTTAAATTAAATTTTACCACTAATTTAAATTTAATTCCTAATAATGGAATCCATATTTTGAGTCATTATAAGTAATGTTTTCTAATAAGGTCACAAAAATTTTATACACTAACAAATAGTACAAAAGATAGAATTATTTGGCAAATATAAGGTAAAATTGGGTTTACCGGGGGGGGGGGGGGTAAAAATAAAACTATAAGGGTTAAAAATGGACTAATAGATTTAAAAAACATTTCCTTGAAATAATTACACCACATCCATTCTAGTATTGATAATGGATCATTTTGGAGCATTTTTTAATGTGAAAATTGAGGTACATCATTTTGATTTAAAAAATTACCAGTGTTCCACACACCACAATCACCCCTCTCTACTCATCTTCATACCTAAAAACCACATTGTATTAGCCAATACCATCCCAAATAACATCCTTACTTACCAGATCCCATCATATAATTCTTATTTTCATCCTAATGTAAAGATTTAAATCCTTTTGGTTGAATCCAAAAGAAGTTTTCTAAAGAAGAGGTTTCACCCCTAACCAAGTGCTTAATTTTATTTCTTACTCAAAATCCTTAAATTATTATTAACCCATGATTATATAATAAACATAGTTCTTTTTTCATACAAATATTTAGTTATTTTAATTTAATAACCCATAACCATCTCATATTCCATCATAAGAGTTATGTAATCATCATTCGTGTGTTTGGAGGTTTACCACCTCAAAAAATGATGTTCCTCGTTTCCCATAACAACCTCTAATAGCTAGATATAATGATATATTAATTTATTATATATTATATTTATGATATTATTATACTTATCGATATATTAAATCATATATACCCACATAAATTCTGTTTAATGGGTAAAAAAACGTTGCTTGTGTGTTTGAAAGACTACCACCTCCCGAAGCGATGTGATTCCGTCACGATTTACATTGAAGGTAATAATGATGGTTTTAATGTAAATTTTATAAATACATATATATGTGAAATAATAATAATTATTCAATGGAAACATATTATTTTCACTTATTTTTTACAATGTTTCATGGAAATCGAAACAACCTTCATCCATACATGTGGCCTACAATCTCTAAAAACGACATATTTCATTTCGTATCTTTAACTCTTATGGGTTAATATAAAAATATATATAGAGAGTATATATGATATTTATATCATGTTTAAAATTCTTGAGATGATGTATCCATGATCCAATCATGAGTTCCAAAAATAATAAAAAACAAACACAAAAAAGCAGTTATTACGAGAAAGATGACTTTTTCATGGAATTATTAATAAACCAGTAATGAATAGTCATAAGAATATAATATATAGAATAAAATATTTCTGTAGTTTTATCTAATTTATTAATAATATAATTTTATTAATTTTACTTTAGGTTTGAATGTATTGGCAGGAAGTTGAGACTCATGATAGGGGATTTCCATCTATCTTTTTTTTAGAAAAATTCCTTATTTACCACATGTTTATTTTATGTGGTGTATATAATTATAGTGAATGTATTTTATGTTTATTCTCATGAAAATAAATTATATTTTAATAATCCATTTTATGAAATCTCTTTCATGGGGTTTACTATTCTAATTATTCCAATGTTGTAAGGGTTATTATATAAAATTTTCTTCTTTGGGACATGCATTATGTAATAAATCAATCTTCTTCTTTAAGGTGTATATACATCCCCATTTTTATGAAATATCATTAAATTATTTAGAATAATGATATTTTAGGATTCTATTTATGTTATTCCATCATTTGGTATATGATTCAACATAAAAAATGCGATAATGTTTATATTGTAAAATATCATTATTTCTCAAGATAGTTTTTGATTATGCTTGAACCGGTGAATTATTATGATCTATCTCCCACAATATCTAGAATTTAATTATCCTATTATTATCCCATTATAAATATTTTTTTAAATTTATTTTACTCTCTTTATGTACTCTATATTGAAATTGAATTTTTTTAATGAAAACCACATTTATTTCTCTCTTTGATTAAAAACTCATTTTTATCTAGACTCTTGTTCTTTTAAATTGTTTTAAAAATGTCTTTAAATCCAGAAAATTATTTATCAATGATAATTTTACCATTTTTACCTTTTAAAAACATTTAAATATAATCTTCATGTATTTTTTCAACCAATTCCCATTTGGATTTTACTGAAAAGTTAAAATTAATATTGTTTTTAACATGTATGAAATGAACTGTATTTTCTTCCATCATAACCATATATTTTATTTAATGATTCCTTTATATGTTTCAAAAACTATTTTTTAGTAAAATTGTTTCAAAAATGTTTTTTGAATTTTTAGTTTAAAAATGTTATTTTCAAAAATGTAAAGGATTTATTCTTATAAAAATATTTTAAATGATTTTTAAAATTTCTTTTACAAAGTTCAATGTTTATTTTCAAATAAACGTTTTTCCAAAATTTTTAAGAAATATTTAGTTTTTAAAACATATTTCCAAATATGAATATTTTCTATCTCTAGAAATGTTTTATATTATTTTTAAATATTCCATTATAAGTTTATATATTTTGTTTCAATGAAAAGGACTTCTAAAATGTTTTATGACATATTAGTTTTTAAAAGCTATTTTTAAATTATAAATTATATATTCGTATTAAAAAATTTTAACTGATTTTGAATGATTCCTTTATATTTTTCCAATATTATTTTTATATAAATTGTTTTTGATAATGTTTTATGATATTAAATTGTTTTTTAAAGTAAAAAAGGATATATTCCTAAATTTTTTTTCCAAGTGTTCTTTGAAATCATTTCCATCTAAGATGATATACATTGATGTTAATTATGATTTCGTGGGTATATGATTCAATGGTACCATACTTCTTTTTTTCTCTATATGGTTAATGTTTATGTTTATGAAATTTTTATTAAACTCATTAATTTTTTATAGGTTATTCTATTGTGAATGGATGAAATTTTTATGAAACTCATTTTCATTACAAATGTTATGATGAATGTATTATGATATTATGGAAAAATAATTATGATTTTCATTATAAGATGTGTGAGAAATATATCATTTTACAATTTATTTTTTAAAACATTTTGTCAAATTAGATAACAATGGGAAACTATTCGATGGGCCTAATCTTCCATGGGAAGTGGGTGGGTCCTACTCCACTGTGGGGAAAAAGTGTGTCCTGATCAATAATGTGAAAAATGCGATAGGTAATAATCCAATATGTTGATGGTCGTGGTCATTAAGAATTAAATATAAGATTTTTCTCTATATTTATAATGGATCCACATTTTTATTACACAATCTTAGGGTCCATGATATATTTTTGAGGATTTAACATTCTTATGATGAATGAATTCTAAAATAATAATTATTAATCCGTTAATCATGTTTATGATATATAAAATGTTGGGTATGATCGTCATATGTAAATTTTATGATCACATACACTTGTAATTATCTTATTATTTTATATTATCATAGATTGATATATCATATCTTTAACCGTATTGAGTATCTAAGCTCACACTTTCTTTTGTTTCCTTTCCTAGGTTTGAAGAATCGTTATGATAGGGTATTCCTAAGGGTAGTACAATGTGAAATTATACTTGTTGGAGACTTTGAAGATGATTCAAGAAATATTTTTTTTGTCACCAAAGACACTAAACTACTATGTTACATGGAAATGTGTTAACGAAATTTATTGAATATTCCTCTAAAAATGTGATATTAATATACAAAAAGTCTTGGTCTCTATTGATGGTATTGGAGGATAATGATGTTATCTGATCCTTGGGATATCACATGAATGTATGTTGGTATAACTATGATTATCCTCCAATGGGATTCATATTGAATGTGTTTCCACTAGATATGGTGTTGTGCCCCACCCAGGAGGTGTATTTGCCCATGTAGTGCCCTGATTATAATCAACTAAACCCCACTAGTTATATAATTGGACTATTTTAGTTGGTATTAGAGAAAAGGATTATATAAACATTGTAAACTAGTATGAGAAAACCTAATTAATACCCCTAGGGAAAGTTTTAAGGATTTTTATAGGGTTGTATCTAATGATAAACTTAAGGATGATTCAATGTGTAGGAGAATTTCATATAACTTTGAATTGGAATGGAGATAGTGGTATTGAAGACATTAAATCACATTCTGAATAATAAAATTGGATGTGGCTCTGAAATATATGTGCATAGGGGTAGTAACACTAAAAATAATAAATAGTGATAGAATCGATCATCACATTGTTCGTGAAAATAGGCCTCGCTTCATAGCTAGTTTGAAACACCAAATATATACACTTTGGAAATTCATAAACTCATTACAATCCATCAAGATGTTTTTAAATATTGATCATAAATGGACTAGGTTATTCCCAAGGTGTCAAGTACTCAAAATAACGAGTCATTATTTGTCATCATATAACATATTTTTTAGGAATATGTTGTTTCCACAATGATTATTGTTTCCCACACATTTTTTTATTTCGTTAATAGTTGGAACGAAAAAGAATTTGGTTAATGTTGAATGTGATAATTTTTTTGATGACAATCCAAATGGGATTATTATTGATGTTATGGACATTTTTATTATTCCTTTCCTGTTATCTTGATATATGATTATCAAATTTCACTGTAACTAACTACTAGGCTCATCAATTAATAGAAGGATAAGGTTAATTAAGAGATAGGGTGTTGTAGAATATATATAAGTGAATAATAAAGTTCATATATGTCAAGAATGTGGGAAGAATCACTCCCAAGAATGTCTCAAACTATTGGAATATGTTTGGAGTGTTAAAATAAAGAAACAAGAAATGTAGTTATGGAGGAAAAATTAGAATGCCAATTAATGTAATGGATGAGAATAATGGTCTCCCTATGATATCATTGATAGTTGAATGATTCTAATTTGGAATGTATAGCTATTATGAAAATTGATTTCCTAAAATAGATTCCCATGAATAGAATCCTCAAGGTTTTATATATAAGGGTATATTTATGATGACAAAGAGATTGAAAATGACACAAGATAGGAAATATGTGTTATATAAAGAGGATGATGTCATGATAATGTAGTAAGAGGAAATACGAATGATTAAACTATTTGGTTATTGGAATTAAGGAATTATGTTATATGGATTGGGAATATAGAAGAATTGTTATATAGAATTTTTTAATTCTGGGTTTTAAAGAATATTTTTAATGGTGAGGATGAATTAGAAATGCTACTTAATAGAAAGGTGTTATTATAGAAAACACATGAATAAGGGAATATAAAAATTCATATGATATTGATGTTGAGAATATGTTTTTTATTTTGGATAAAGTGGTGATTGACATGGATAATGTGAACTTGATATTATGGATTATCCTAGAACTGATTACTGATTTGTCGATAAAGTGGTATATATTTTCATTAGTAATGATAAAATAATTTTGGGATTTATAGAATATGTTCAATAATATTCTCTTTTTTGAGAACAGTGCAATTTTTTAAAATCATTTATATTACCATTATGGTTTTATTATAACTTTTTTTATTACCATGATTTGGAGAATATATGACCAAGGTACTCACATATTTGTTATATGGACATTAAGAGTTACTTATTGATATTTTTGGTATTACTATTTAGTTTATATTGGTAAATTTACTGATCTTATATAAAAATATTTAATTTTATAAATTTAATAAGGTTTTTCATTAAGGTATTGGATTAATATTAGTTTTGGATTAATGGAACTTGACTCCCCTTTGAGTTAACATGGTGAGTTGATTAGATAATCATGAGAAATTATCTAAACTATTTTGATAATATATATCCAATTCACAAAAAAAATATATGTATGTCACCATGTAATTTTTTCATTAACATTCAACAATGTTCTTCTTTGATGGATACTCATATATACCCTCTCTTCAGCTTATATGATGTCAAAATGATACATTTTTTCATCCAAAATTATCCCCTTTCAAATATTATATAAATTGTGTCCATTTGTACTCTATTTAAAAAAATTATAATGTGATATTCAAACACTTAATTTATCATTGAGTAAATGTGAATATATATGATAAATACCGAGTCAAACTGATCAATGCAATATCTAAAGCCTCTATTCATTACATTCTTAAAGATAGTGGTGGAATTAGCATTATTGAATGGAATCACTCTATATTTGTAGTGAACATATAGTATTAGTAATACTATCTTGGTTATATCCTCCTTAAATAAAATTTCACTAAAAAATGTACAAACCTAATGGTTTATATTTCCATAAATGTCTCCCAAAATATCATTAGTCATGACAAATCTCAATTACAAAAACCACAAATGGTGTTTTTAGATCATTGAAAATATGATCATCCTCAATCCCATAATCCCATTATGGTATCACTATATCACATGTTAATATTACATTGAAACATATATGGTTCCAAAATTAATTTAATACCAAGTTAATTAATGACTATTACTACCCAGATTCCACTGGAAAAAATAATTTCAAAACAAAATCATTGTATCCCAATACATAAATAATTCAATATGTCCACATAAATTATTTGTATGTGATATTTCCCTCCATTTCATTTACATTAACTCTTGTAATGTAGAATCAACAAGGATATATACCATGTTCCTCAAACATAACACTACAAACTCTTTGGAAATTAGTCAGTCTACGACATTATTTTACACATAGAAAACCTATTCCCTTCCATTTAGATATTATTCTAGGTCCTTCTTCCCATCTTATTCAAATATACACAGTTCAATATTTTTTATAGAATAATTGTCATATAAATCCATCTTCTACTAATTTTGTGACATTCAAATCTCACTGAAGTTCATTTTGTAAATCGTATATCATGGTAACTTATTATAAATAATAATAATAAAATATTTTTCACCCATCATCATCTAATTTGGATACTCCTAAAAACATTTTCTATAAAATTCAATGTTACTGTAGTTTCTTCAAGTTCCATGAATTGGATAAAACAAAAAATCATAGTTTGAGAAGAACTATTTAGAGTGAAAAAACATGGTTATGAAAACTTTTTTTAGATGTCTATATCCCGACACATTATTTCCAATCTATGACAGCTTAGGTTTAACAAAGGATTTTCATGGTCATTATTCAAATACCTCTTGATGAATCACAAATATATTGTGAATTTAAAAGTAATATCCCTCACGACTATGAAAAATATTGTTTATTAAGGCTAGTGTTTATGTACAAGTTATTGCTCAAGTAAAGCCTAAAGTTCCTTTTTGAGATTTATTACACCTAGGTACATATTTTCAATACCCACATCTATTTTTAGTATCCAAACATGAATTTATTTCACTGAAACCAATTAATATTTCCTTCAAAAATATTCCATGATATTTTCCTATTTGTATAATTATCTATAGAAATATAATTAGATATTTCCCTAGGTATTTCAATAATGTTTTCTCAACCAAGATTCTAATGGTTCACTAAACATATTGTAAGGAACCAACCATTATCCTAATTTATTCTAGTTATTTTTAAAATAGAAAACATGTTATATTAAAAATGGTATTTTAGGTTTATAGTTTAAGATAATTTTGATAACCCATTATAGAGTAAACCCAAACATTACATGTGGAAACATAAACTAATTATCCATTTTACCATGAAACAAAAATATTTAATATAAAACATGATATTTTATGTAGATATATATTTACAATTTTAACATTATCTCATTCTTGTAAAAATTATTCGTTAAAAAATCTAAGAAACTTTTTAAAACATGGTATGGGCACAAGAGCTTAGTATAGGACATAAAAAATGGAAACCATTTGTCTAGTGAAAAACCACAAAACATTTCTTTTAAAAACAATCCTTTTTTGACTCTAAAAATGGATCATCAATTGAAAAATATTATTATCTTTCCACTTGAAAATCAAATTATTTTTTTGAATACTCACAATCATGAATTTAGAAGATAATTTGTTAACTTGGGACGTAATAATACTCAAATATAATAACCATGCACATAACATCCATACTTTTCACTATTATAAATGGATTATCCAAATTGTTGAGTTACATACATGTCACTCTTACAAATAGAATATATATACACCAAAATTACATACCCGATGCTTTAGAGGTTATGAAATAACCACCCATTATTGATTTATTATGGAAGAAACCATCATTAGTTTATCACATAACAAATAAAAGTTTTCAAATTTCAATATTTCACTCATAAAAATTAATTTTCACTCATATGAAAATATTTAATGTTATAAAAATCATCATTCCCTTTTAGAAACACATTTTGAATAAAACCATTGAAAGAGGGAAAATGTGTTTCTTTTTATTTTAGAAATGGGAGGTCTTGTAGAGAATACAAATATAAAATAATGTTCACATTAGTCTAGAAGTCGTTGTCGCCGAATATGTTCAAAATTACATTCCTTTTTTTTATTTTTAAATAATTATAGACATTTCATACAAAAACAAAATATTCCTTTCTAAAAAAATTAAAATGAAATTCAAAATTATAAATAAAATGGCCTTTATAATTACTTTAATAAATAAACCTATAAAATAATATCAACAATACATAAATAGAGGAAATTTTATCTTAATTAAGTCTTAAAACAATTAAATTATGGTTTTTAAATCAAAGTGTCCCATAAAACATTGAATAATTTTAATCACAATCCTCATGAATGAATAACATACATCAAAAAACTATATGATATGACAATAAATAAATTTATAAAATTTCAAAGGGTTTTTATCTACACATCAAAAAAGAAGGTTGGTGTAAAACATAACAATACGTCATATTAACAACTTCTTTTAAAGGTAATTTTCATTTAATTAATATTCTTTATTTGTTTCTGGGGGGGTTCCCATGTAGTTTTGGAGGAAACGGTGTGTTTACATGATTTGGGCAAAACTGTGAGCCCATTTCAAGATTTAAATTTTTTTATGACTCCTTAATTTTAAACATTTTACATCCAATACACTTCTCTTTGGAATCCCCTAATACATTAAATACTCCATATCCATTTGTACCTCATATGAATCTATAATCATGATTGATTTGGGGTTTTTATTAAGGTATTGGGCTAGCCGGTAATCCCATTTTATTCTTCAAAATAATTTTTTATCTTTAAATATCTTATTCCTTTTTTACTTTGATTCTGTGATTCCCCCTCCCACTCAATGCCAAAAACGTATGTCTCACCCCCATTATCTATTTCTCATCTTTGGAGATCATCTCCCACAAGGATTAAGGTAATATTTCTTATTCTTTCTCAAATCGCACAGATTTGAAGAAGTAAAATGTTTATTTCATAAATATTTAAGTTTTCATTATTTTTCCCCATTTCTATCTCCACATGACCTAATAATACTTATTAGATCCTACCTACCATTTTTTGCTGCTTCAAGATTGAAATATTGGTGTATTTGGGCCGATTTCTTCAAGATCCCTCAAGTAAGTGGCTTTCCTTCCTTCCTCCTCCCATTTGCTTAGGGTTTATTCTTTTTTTCTTAGGGTTTCATCCATATTTTCTTGAAGTTACTAAAGAAAGGGTTCATACCTAGGGTTTAACATTGTGTCCTGTTGGTGAAATATTGTGGATTTGGGCTCGATTCCACTCCCTTGTGGTGCGATGATGGTGCGGTTTAACTTTCCCACAATAGTTTGGGGGTTTTGGCACAAATAGTATGTGATTCCATGTGTAATAATTATTGTATGAGTTAGTTTTTGTTGTTTATATTTTTATCATGATTTTATGACATTATGATTGGTGAGAAAATTATATATATTTGGGATAATTTGTTAAGCGGTTGGGTTTTAAGTGGCATATTTGTTCAATAATTAATGCTTTTGGTGTGAATTCCATGTTGTGATCATTGGGGTTGTTTTATGATTCATGGAATAGTTTTATTAAATGATGTTATGGCAGAAAATTCTTGTTTGATGTTATCTTGGAATTATTTGGGTCTTCAAATAGGGTATTTAGAAGGATTTTTTGTGAAAAATAGGGTTATAGTCCTTGGAATTGTTTTGGGTTGTTTTTAAATGGTTTCTTTATTTTTGTAAGAGGTTAAACTATGTTTCCAAAATATTTTGGTAAAAGTGTACATTTGGAATGGTATATTTTAATGAGAAAGGGATTTTTATTGATATTTAATATCTTGTAATGGTTTTATAAAATTTTTAAAAGGATTTATTGAAGTGTGAAAGAGAGAGGAAAAGTGTTATGGGATGTTTTGGTGTGAGTATGATTCCCAAAATCTTTTTGAATGAAAAAGGTGATCATGAAAAATGTGTGTGGGATTTTTGGTGTGTGTGTGGACTGGAAGTGGTATTTTCATATTAAAATTTTATTTCATGGCTTGTGGAACTTGTTTTATCACAAGAGGGATCAACCTGGTACCTAGGTGGGATGACATGTACTAGTATGCTATTAACCCCATGGGGTTTGGCCCCTGTTTCACGTAACAATTTTGATGATGAAAACACTAACAAAACTATGATGATGATGATTTTGGAGAACCACTGGGTTATGGGTGTGCTCTTTACTAGTGGCTCGTGTGCATGAGAATGGATAATTTAAGGTTACTTTCATCGAGTACGAGGTAACTGGGAACCACATCAAGAAAGTGCCTATGTTTGTTTCCCATTGCTAGTGCTTATTAGATATTTTATACTTACCATTGGAATATAGTATGTTTGGAAGGAGAAATTAAATATATTTTTCATTCTATTTAAAAGTGATGATTTCTTTTAAAGTATCCCACTTGGAAGCTATTTTTATTTAAAGTTTCATCTTTTAGAAATTATTTCTTGCATTTCTTGTTTACCAAACATGCAATATTTTTTGTTTTATAATGATTATCACATTGAATCTTCTTGTGCTGGAATATTAATGGACATTTCCAAACACCCTACTTACACCTTTGGGTGTAATAAGACTGTTATTTTGATGAAGGTCTGGGTAAAGATTTTAGTGCCAATGGTTTGGGTTTCTAGCGGACCTTCTTGACGTAGTGTCGTGGAGATGGCTTGGGGGTGGTGCCTCTTTTCACGAGGAGGTTCTTGGGATATATTTTTTGGTTTGGTTATTTTTTAATAGTCATTAAACACTATTTTAAATTATGTAATTCTATTCTGGTGTTTTTTAAAAGATGGTTTGGTTTGAAAAATCCATATTTGTTTTATTGGATTCGTTTGTTGTTATATGTTTATAAACATGGGTAAATAATTACCAATTTTTATTTTATGATACCCAAGAACTTGTGACATCCCTTAAGGATTGGGAACACCTTTGGGTATTTCCAAGGACTGGGTCGAGTGCTAGTTTTGAAGGAGACTAGATTCAGTTTTTGAAGAAATAGTATTAGAGGGGTCAGGTTCACACTTTGGGTCATGTTATTTGGGGAAGATTCGAGATAGTCTAGAGTTAGGATTGTCGGGGCTTGAACTTATGATTATGAGTAGGGTGCCCAGCTAGCACACCTCTGGATGTGACTCAAGTCTCCAGGGGATGTTACGTTTTAGGTGAGTCCTTTGGTTTTCTTGGTTTGATGATGATTAGAGTAATTAAAAAGAGAGTTGGGTTAATGGTCTCAATGAGCTCACAGGGCCCGACAAGACATGTGAAGCTGGGGATATTTCTCTATAACACTCTATATTATGGTGAAGTGATTGGAATTTGGCTTCCAACCATATGTCCATGTCACCCACCGAAACAATTTTCCACTCACATTGTCTTCTGTCCTTTTGTATTATAATCTTTGAAGTTTGATTTTAATGAAAAATGTCTTGGTTTTAAGAAAAATATTGTTTCTGAGAAATGATTTTATAATAATGAGGGAATATTTTTATTTGAATAATGGTGGAAATGAATTTTTTGAATTGTTTTGAAATTTTAAATGGTGTATTTAAACTCTTTTGAAAGTATAAATTACGTAAAAGTGGAATTTGAAAATATATTTCAAATAGAACATTCTGACTTATTGAAAAAGTGTTATGAATGGATAAAGTGTTTTTTAATTTTTTTTTTGTGTTTTGAAATAGATTTTTGATTTGGTAACTAGTGAAAATTTGAATAGTTTTACAAATCACTGGAACTTTTTTTAAATAAGAAGGGATGAGTTGTTCAAGGAATGGGTGTTGACCAAATGAAATTTGTTATAAAACTGGAAGTGTTATGAAAGGGGTTGATATGTTTTGAAATTGATTTGAATAGATTGAAACTGTGTTTTCATTTGAATTATTTTTCCTTTCTGAAATGTTTTGTGAGATGTAAATTGGTTTTGATTTTGTGGTTAGTGGGTATGAGAAAAGGGAACTATCAGTTGAATGTTTTGGTTATAAAAAGTGGAAAGGATTTTTGTTTTAACCATTGGTATTTCCATGAGAATCCACATGCATGGGGTTATATAATATGATGGATGGTTAATGGTATAGTTGGATGAGTGATGGGATGGATATGAAGATGGTACCCAGTATGGCAAAGAAACATGCATGTGTGAGGCCCATGGGGTACCATTGGTGGATACTCTAACCAGCGAACTGTTTATTTTAAAAGAGATGATTTTAAAGGAAAGTTTTATGTATTAGGAACTGGTTTGGGTGGTGTGTCTTATGTGTTTTTGGAAATTTTGTTGTTGTGGGATGGTTTGAGTCTAAGAAACCCTCTTGTTTGAATGGTGTTTTGGGTTTGTGTTTATTTGGTAAGTTATGTTGAAGGGCTGGTTAGTGGTCTCTTTGGAGAAATGTTCAGGAAGCATTTATGGTGGTTCCCCTCATGTGTTTGGTTCTAGTTTGAGGAACTTTTTGACCAATGGATAGCTTGTCCAGGTCTTTGGGTTCTCTTGTTGGATAAGTTACGCCCCCATTAAGAGTTAATGCATAACTAAAGTGCAGCCTATAGTGTTTTGTTGTTGGAAGATCATTTAGTTGATCAATATAAAGAATATTTTTGTTTATCTATGGAGAATGTGTATACACCGGTTCCTTTCTTGGTTTTATAGATCCCCTTATAGTAGTTGAGTGCTTGTGTAAGGTTGAAATACACCTTAGTTTCATAAGTTACTTGATTCGTCGAATATGGAAGTAGTCTGGGGTTGTTAGTGTGGCTAAAAGAGGGCCTCCGGGTCTTTTGTAGTATCTTCAAATCAAGGGTTCATGTTAAACCATCGGATTAGGAAATCTGGTCATGACAGGTTATTATTGCCACTTGCTAGAATTATGTGTTATTTGGGGACTTAACATAAGGTCGTTTTACATGTATTGTTTCTATCAGTCACAATGGTCATGTTCGGTGATGCCTTGTTATGTCATGTGCTTGATTGATAGTAAAGGTGAGGTTGTATAAATTTCAGTGATTCGTTGTTTTGTCAAAAGTGTGTCTCATCTCAGGAAATCATAACATCCTTTTTTAGAGAAAGGTGTTTCAATATATCCTTTCCTCTATCTATTTCTCATCCGAAGAAACTAGGGGTGATGTGTGTGTATATCTTCTACACACTTTTTTTTAGAGAAAATTCTTGTTAGGGTAAAGTGAGTTTGGAATTTTTTATGTCTTGGTGAACCCATCAGGGATCAGGGTATAGTTTTCATGGCACCGAAAGGAGAAGTTCTGTTCAGAGTGTTTCTAAATCCTAACTGTGATGCCAAATATGCTTCAATCATTTGAGCTCCAACAATAGGTCCTGGAGTGAAGCTGGCATGTAGTTAAGGGAAATCCTGGGGTCTTTGAGACCACTGGTCAAAGTCTTATCCATAATATGATAGATGGGAATATTTTAAACCTCGGGTGTTATTGTCTTTCTCCAATTGTTCTAGTTTGGTGGAAAGAGGTTGGGGAGTCTCATTCCCATGACATATATTAAGTTCATTCTCCCCCCTTGGGATTCCTTTTAGTTTTTATAGAAAAGTACGATATTTGGCTAGGCATATGGTAGCATATGGTTTTCTGAATGTTAGTAGTAATCGTTCGCCAACCTAGGAAATAGTGTGATAAGAGACAGTAGATACCGCACGGTCTTTGCATGGCTATACGACTGGGATCATGTAGCTATGAAAAGTTTCCCTTTTGGACAAAATTCCTCGCACAGCTTTCCCATAGTTTCCCAAACTGTGTGGATTAACTGTGCGACTGTTCCAACTCTTTAAATTTTGGGGTCATTTGGTTTTGTCCTTTTCTAGTTAGTTAAGATGGTTGGTTATTATGGTGGGGATACCCACTATGGGTCTCATGTATGTTATTCTGGAAAATTCTCATGAAATTATACCAATTATTTTGGGGAGTCCATTTGGGCCTCCCACTATTTGTGTCTCGATTCTGTCCTGCGAAAATTTAAGTTGTCTCTTGTGGTGAGGAGCTCATTTGTGTCTTCCCATATCATTAAATCTATTTTTCCCTTGGTATTTTATTGGAAATAGGTGGTCTCATTTAGAGATATTTAACCACCCAATTCCTCCTAGAGAAAACGTTGGTATTAGAGTGCGCCCAATAGTTTTGTTGAAGTAAGACTGTGGTGACCTTATTCATTTTCATTGTTCATTCTAGGTAAGTTTCTTGAGACCTTTTCAAATAGTGTTTGAGGTGTTTTGTTTTGGCATGTAGTTTGAATATTCTTGATCATTTCAGTAAGTGGTGTATGTTTTTCTTGGTGAGATTATTATTTCCATGATTGATCTATTTGAGGTTTAGAGGCCCTTTGGGGCAGAAAAAACTTGGTAAAGGAGTCCATTTTGGCCTTTTTGTTGGGTTTTGTTTTTTCTTTTGGCTTTGTTGTGGCTTTCTGGGGGCAGAAAGTTTTATGGTGGGGAGAATTATCATATAAATGATTTTTTGAAGGTATTTTTCATTTAATTTCTATTCTTAATTTGTTTTTTGGGATTTCCATGTATTTTTGGATGAGTGGGTGTGTTTTCATGATTTCTGCCAAACTGTGAGCCCATTTCATCTTTTTAAAACAAATTTTGTTTTTTTATAACTCCTTTATTTAAAAACTTTTACACCCATTCAAATTCAAAATTGTAATCCCTTGGTATATTAAAACCACCATATACATTTTGACCCCGTAGTAATTCATAATCAAGATGGATTGAGGTTTCTTATTAAGTTATTGGGCCATCCCGTAAGCTCATTTCCTACTTTAAATTATCTTTTCAATCTTTCAGTATCTCATTCATTTTTTTCTTTTTTTTCCCAATGATTCCACCTCCCAATAGAATCCAAAACCCAAAGGCTCACCCCCCATTATCAATTTCTCCTATTTTGAGCTCATCTCCCCTGAGTATTAGGGCAATATTGCTTAGTCTTTCTCAAATCACACAAATCGGAAGAGGTAAAATGTTTCTTTCCTAACACGTTAAATTTTCACTCTTTTCACCCAATTTCAGTCCCCAATTAACCTAACAAGACTTATTTGATCCTCCCTACTGGTTTTTTATGCCTCAAAATTCATCTATTAGGGGATTTGGGCTGATTTATTCAAGATCCTTATAGTAAGTGGTTTTTGTCCTTCCTCCCCCAATTTGCTTAGGGTTTATTCCTTTTGATTAGGGTTTCATCAATATTTTCTTAATGTAACTAATTTTCAGAAGCCAGAGTTCGTACCTAGGATTTAAACTCGTGTCTTTTTTGTAAAATCTTGTGGAATAGGGCTTGATTTTATTCCCTTATGGTGCACCAGTGGTGCAGTTGAAGTTTCACACAACGGTTTGTTTTTTTTGGCAAAAATGGTAGGTGATTCCATGTGTAAGAATTATTGGATGAGTTAGTTTTTCATGATTTATATTTAACATGATTCTATTATATTGTGGTTTTTGAAAAAAATATATTTGGGATAATTTTTTAACCTGCTAGTTTTTAAGTGGAATTTTTGTGAAAAAATGTATATTTTTTGTGTGAATTCTTTTTTGTGTTCATTGGGGTTGTTTTATGATTAAAGGAATAGTTTTATTAAATGATGCTATGGAACATATTTCTGGTTTGATGTTATATTAGAATTAAATTGGTATTCAAAGAGGGGTTTTACAAGGATTTTATGTTCAAAACATGGTTTCACTCCATAGAATTGTTTTGTAAAGGTTTTAAATGGTTTCATGATTTATGTAAGAGCTGCAAAAATGTTTCCAAACTCTTTTGGGAGGATTGTAATTTTTAAATGGTATATTTTAATGTGAATAGGATGTTGTTTTATGTGTACTATCTTGGAAACATTTTATAAAATTGTTTAAAGGAATTATTGAAGTGTGAAAGAGAGAGGAAACGTATTGTGGGATGTTTTAGTGTGAGTTTGATTTCCAAAATGAATTTGAATGAAAAGGGGGATAATGTGACATGTGTGTGGGATATTTGGTGTTTGTGTGAATTTTAAGTGGCATTATCATGTGAATTTTTTTTTTCATGGCTTGTGTAACTTGTTGTAGCATAAGAGGGAACACCCAAGTATCTATTTCGGTGGATGTGTACTAGTATGCTAGTGATCCCGCGAGGTTTGTCCCCTATTTCATGTAGCATGTTTGAAGATGAAAAAACTAACTAAACTATGATGATGATGATTTTGGGGGAACCACTAGGTTTTGGGTATTCTCCCTACTAGTGGATCGTGTGAACAAGAAAAAATATTTGTATGATTACTTTCACCGAGTACGACGCACCTAGGACCCAAAACGATCTGGTGACTAGGGTTGTTTCCCATTTCTAGTGATCATTAGATATTTTATACTTACCATTGGAATATGGTATGTTTTTATAGATAAATTTATCATCCATTTAATTTTATTTAAGCATATTGATTTCTTTTAATGTATCCCACTTGAAAGCTATTTTTATTTAAAGTTTCATCTTTTAAAAATTGTTACTTGTATTTCTTGATTACAAAACTTTTAATATTATTGTCTTATAATGATTATAAAATGAAATATTCTTATGGTGGAATAATATAGGGATTTTTATCACACCCTACATACACCTTTAGGTGTAAGTAGACATGGTTATTTTGTTATAGGTTTTGGTTAAGCTTTTAGTGAAAATGGTTCAGGTTTCTAGCTTCCCTTCTTGGTGTAGTGTCGTGGAAATAGATTGAGGGTGGTGACTCTTTACATGAGGAGGTTATTGGGATGTACTTTTTGGTTTTTTTCCTTTGTAATAGTCTTTAAACATTGTTTTAAATTATGTAATTCTATTCTGCATTTTTTGTAAAAGATGATTTTGTTTAAAAAATCCAGATTTTTTTGTTGGATTCATTTGTTGTTATATGATTATAAACTCGGGTAATTTGTTTCCAATATTCATTTCATGATACCCATTCACTTCTTCTTTCCCATGGGGATTGGTAATACTCTTTGTGTCTTTCCATGGACTAGGCCGTGTTCTGGTTTTGAAGGAGACCCGATTTAGTTCGCAACACAATATGCCTCAATGAATAGGGATTGATAAGAAATCCCTTACCTTTATTCCAACTTATCATGTAAAATCATTTTATTCATGATAAATAAAAATAGGTTAATTATTTACATTCTTGAAACAAATTTTCATGTTTATTATTATTTTTATATCACTTATTACCATGTTATAATAATTATATAATTATTTTAGTTCACATTGTAATTTTTGATGATATCCAATACATGAGTCCAAATTGACTCTATTATGTTATCTATAGTTTAAAGTTGTCATTATTAAATCATCTATAGAATAATATTAATTACATTATTATCATTTTTATACATCAATTTTACTTTTAAATGAAACCATTATGAATAGTTATGAAAAATTGAATAATGTTATAATCATGTTGATGGTAAGCCAAACATATGTGTGAGTAACATTTCCATTTTCAATGATCATTACTGAAATAGGGTAAGTATTATTTTATATTTAAAAAATTATGAAAATATCATAAATATCAAATTAATAATTTAAATAGACTCATATATATCATCTATGCGACATGGCTATGAAAAAAAAAATCACTTTGCTTTGTGGGGGTGACCGTCCACATGTACACACAAATGAAATTATCATTTTTCTGTTCATTGAATGGAAAACATTTAAATGATATATTATCATTTAATAATGGTAAATATGTCATGAATATAATATATTAACTATAATTAAATAATTATTACTAGTCTAGATAGATGGTGATGGAAAATGAATTATATTGGTTCGTGAGACTATAGTTCTCCGTACACACGAATGATACTTATATTACCATTTTATGGATTTGGAAATAATTTTATGTTTAGATATTAACATAATAACTTGTCAATATATTTAGGATAATGTATTTTTTTATTTCATCAATGATTAATAATATCTGGAGGATGTTGAAGATGAATAAAAAATACACTTAATTAAAAATTACACCTTTTCTCCAGAAAATATCCTTTGCATATCACCTAAGAAAACTATAAGGATAGAGTTATACATTAAATAAGAGATATAGTATATTGGGAGTGATTATATGAATGGATTTTATCATATCATGGCCAAACTAAATGAAAGTTCTAGGTGGTGTGAATGTGTGTGATGGGTCATTCGCAACATTTATTTTTTCCTTGATTGATAATCAATCCCATATTTACATAAAGATAAATATAGTGATTTATGGAACTGAATAAACTAATATAAAAAATTTATAGAATGCTAGAACCAAGAGATATGATCATCACATAATATTTATAATTAATTTAAATAAACAAAGAATTTCCTAGATGAAATTGTTTCTTCATAAATGAATCTAACAATTGATTTGTGTCATTCCATTAATTTATTATTGGAATCAAATTAAATCCCACCTTGTAGTGATCCATATTTGTTCCAAAAATATCAAAACATTGTAGTAGGAATACCTATAGACTATCACGATAGATCTAAGAACATGGGCCTTCTTCCATTAGTCCCCTTGAGAACCACTTCCAAAGAATTCTACTAGATATCAATTAACTAGAGAGTTGAAGGTGGAGGAAGATCAATCTCTATTCAGGGAGTGTTTTTGGAGAAGGGAGATATGGGGATCTTGAGTGGATTCCTAAAATACATTGAGAAAAACCCAAAATAAAATAATATTACTATTGATAAAATTATATAATTGGGTTTATATATCTCTAGGGATAAAATAAAAAAATTCTCAAGTTCCATTTATTATTTATTAAATCCCTACAAAACCACATATATAATAATAATAATATTATTATTTCATAACATGTGCATATCTTATGAATTAAATTAAATATTATTTAACATAATAATATTGAATATTTTTTATATCTCACCAGATCATTAATCACCGACATCAATTCCACTATAATATTTTTGATCATTGAATATGGAATATTTATTTATTAAATAAAAAAAATTACATTATTAGATAATAAATATATAAATATAATATTCACTAAATAGAAAATAAATATTTATATGTGATCAAGAATATATAAAAAATTATTAACAAAATTCAAGAATAATATTTATTCAACAAGTTAAATAATAAATATTAATATATTATTTAACTTTGATTCTGTATACACATAGTGTGTAAACATCAAAACTTATCTCCTAGTGGAATTACGCGAGCATCCTAATTCCAAGGCTTTAATCTAGAAACACGCCATGGAAACCATAGAAAAATAAGATAATGTCATAATGAGATGATACCTCATACAAGAACATACTATGTAATATAATCCCATTGTCACGATATCTCAAATCCGTCATTTTTCATATTGGTTATATCAACCTATGTACTTGATGTCTCTTTATTTTACTTCTCAAAAATTGAAGATAACTATTGTAAACAATGGACATAGATTTATTTAGGCTATAACATTTCCATTAAAGGAACTGACATATAAACTTCCATTAGATAATATAAGGGAAAAATCATTCCTCGCATGATTCATTATTTCAATTTTACTCGGGATCCATCTAATGTATCCCACCCCCAGAAACATCGTTGATCACAGGTTTTTTCAATACATCATATTATGCGACTCATAGTACCAATTAATAATAATCTTAATGTATAAGGACCAATACACACATCCATAGATAGGATCATCCAATGACGCATTTAAATGTCGATTTCTTACTTGTGGGTCTCGTTCTCATATTATCCTACGAGATATTAACAAGGGAGTACACCATGAGATGGTTCCTTAGAGTACTATGTATCTCCACCATTGAGAG
This sequence comes from Viscum album, assembly GCA_963277665.1. Classification (NCBI taxonomy): domain Eukaryota; kingdom Viridiplantae; phylum Streptophyta; class Magnoliopsida; order Santalales; family Viscaceae; genus Viscum; species Viscum album. Next base: position 1,154,982,256 of record OY728122.1, on the reverse strand, counting down.
CATGTGTCATTTTGGTTTGTAAAATGATATCATATGGCTATAGAACATGTATTTATGAATAGTTTCATATAATTTCTAGGTTCTCATCAGAGTGGGGATCTTCTATAAAATATTATTACAACAACTATTATTGGGATATTATCACATAATTTGTTATGCATGAGAAAAATCATTATATATAGACCATATCATTTTACATAAAACAATACATGATTTTATGCAAAATTATACATTAGAGTATAAGCCAAGGATCATAAGGTCTACTTTCTTAAAACATTGGGTACATAAAACTGAAATCATAGAACAAAATACAAATATTCATTATGTAATATTCAAAATGATCTCCTAACATCCATTGTAATAAAACATATACATAGGGTATCGTGGGTAACACATGAAAAGAGGGATGATCTAAATAGACAAGTAAGGTAATAACCATAATAATAAAGAATTACCATATGGGATAGAAGTCATGACATGATGATATAAAAAGGCATGTAACATATGGATTAATAACATACAAAAAAGAAATCATATAAACATGGTGTCATAATAATGTTGAATCAACATAAAAAATGACTTTATCATGAGTCAAGGCTGACCAATAAGACCGTTGCACATGGTAGCAAAAGCCAAAGCTAATTGCAAAGACCGCCACACATGGTAGCACCAGCCAGGTCTAACCACCAAGACCATCACTAATAACTTCTCATGATACTAAAATTTACCCAATTCCTTGGAGCGATATATAGGAACACCCATCTTATCTTTTCATGAATATTTTTTCCACATAAAGAATCATTCATAATCAATCTTATATAAACTTGAGGGTTACCTATGGATAGAATTGGATACCATAATCATGTTCTAAATCATAAAAAATGGTCATATCATAAAAGTGTCCATGAAATAAAGAAACTAAAATATACATTGAAATTAATAAGGAGAAATAGGCATGTTTCATGGAATGTGATGTCATGTAGAAGTTACAGAATGTATGAAAAGTATTTATGATATTTTAGCATTAAACATTTTTTTTTGTGGTTTTAAGGAAAATACTATAGAGCCTTTAAAATAGAAATGGGAACAATAATTTATATAAAACCAGATGGAAACCAAGAATAATTTAATAATAAAAAATATATATTGTATAAGAAAAATTTAGGTATAAAAAATTTATAGAGTGCACTTAAAATCAAGTAAGATTTCAGGAAGTTCCCTCAAAACAGGTTTGCTTATGAGGTAGTATTGAGGAGGGAATCACTTAAAACATGTATATCCCAGAAAAAGAATGATTAAAGGGTATTGATAAATAAATTTTTTACATTTAAATAGAATTTATAATTAAAAAAAAGATAATTTAACTTCATTTTCGTAAAAGGAATATAAGGAAACCCGAAATAAAATAGGTGGTTCGGGTATAATCCATTTGAAATAATTGGCATGTTTTTGGGTGTACTCAATAGGGATTAATGAGGGAGAAAAGGGTTTATCATCACTTATAAATCATGAGAAAAGTATGGGGGAGGTTCTAGATCATATCCAATAATTAGGTATTACACATAAAATGGCATAACATAGAAGACATTAGTGAATAAAAGTGATATATAGAGGATCCCTTAGCTTAAGTCAGATGGTGTTCTCCACTTGACATTAATGTCCTGAATAATAAAATATGGTTCATTAATTAATAATTATTGAACCTAATTTATATATAAAAGATTTATTATAACAATTTTAAGTTCATTAATGACTTTTTTGATGGGTTAATTTGTTCAATTTCTTTGTTCGGGTCTATTTGTTTTCATGAATTTTATGATCGGTTCACTTATTTTCATGAAAGGGGAGTCATGTAAAATGGGTATAGTTATCCAAAATTTGATTTATATTTTATTATTTAACATCCAAAAGGTTATATGGTTGTAAATATAATTTGGTTACTTGGATTGAAGCTGAATCATTATATAACACTTTAGTGATAACCTTTTCGGATTATTGGTAGTTTTTGATCACCACAGACACTTTCATTATAATTTAGTGTCATGTGTACAAAAAAATTATAGAACCTTAAATAGGATATATTAAATATTAACTGGTTCAACCACAAAAAATGGTTTTATGACCATAATTTAAGGTGCTAAAAGAAATTGAAAACCCATCATCCTTGAATGTGGAAAATTATCACATCTCCAAAGGGGTATTTACTACTGGTATAAAAGAAGAGTAAAGGAGAGATGATAATAACTTATACCATTATCAGAACAAAATTCTAGTACATATATTAAAATATTGTTTTCATAACATTTGGATGAGGATATGTATGGATAGAAAAGAAAACAAATTCAATTGGAAGAAAGAAAAAAATTGGAAAATGGTTTTTACCTCTTGAATCAATCTTCCTTGAGACTCTCTTAAGAGGATGGAATTTGTATTTTTGAAGAGAATATGGGATGTTGGACGTGGGGGAGGATCATGGGGAGAGATTTTTGTATAATTTAGTAAATGAACAAGGCTTTATAATAGTTGATATATGTGGTAAGGAGGGGTGGTATTTATAGTAAAGCAGAAGAGATTTTTCATAAAATTAAATTACATAGTTTATTAATTTCCCTCAAGAAAATAAATAGTGATGATTCCATGAACCAAAATAGTAAAAAGAGAATGTGAGTTTGAATAAATTCGGATTACATCAATATAACATAATCTATGAACCTATAAATTAGGTATTTAGCTTAATTTTCAAATTATTGTATTTTACTATTCATAAAAATTCAAGTATTTTAGAAAAATCGAAAAAATTCATCCTGACCATTTTTTGACATTTAGAATCAAAAAATGAACACCATTTTTTAAAAATAAGTTTCTAAATTTACTTAATCACAATTATAATTGAAATCATAAGTTATTTGATAAATAAAAAATTTTAAGACTACCACTAATTTTATAATGTTTTCAAAAATTACATAACGTCTTATAAAATTATCATAAAACCAAAAGATATAAAATTGATAATTTTTGAACACCTTTTAGGAAAATAAATTTTCTTATAAATTAATTATTTAATTTTAATTAAATATTTATATCTTAAAAAATTATCAATACTTTTACAATTGTCATTTTATAACTTATATGATACCTAAATTTTATTTATAAATTCATTGGTGGGGTTACCATTATTTTTGATGATTTACTATTCATAAGGTTCGTATTACTATTCATAAGGGTAACATTACTATTTTTAATGGTTAGTTACTATTCACTATGAATTAAGTTGGTCATATTGGACTCCAAACATCATACTGATCACAACATAGTATGTTAGATTTTCGAAATTCAAATCAATGAAGTGAAAATATTATGTTTAAAGGTCATATAGTTCTTAGTAGTTCATTGTGTTATGATTTCAGGTGATAATATGAAATAATTATAATGGAATTTCCATTTATAAAACATTGGGTTGTTACACATGATGTGGTAAGATGTTTTTCATCATTCAAAACTCTGAATAACGGTTATCATAGAGTACCTTGAAGTTCGTTCTAGGGAACTCTTGTTAATACAAATTCACCCCTCTGATGAAAATCCCTCAAATGGTGATAATTTTTGGAGTATGTTCTTTGGTCATTAGTTTGAGAAAGGCTTTATCGAAATAAACACCACTACTGTATTACCACAATACATTGTGATAGGGTATTTACCACTATGTACTACATCTTTCTCCTAGAAAATGTTTCAAATCTGACATACTTCCTTGGATATGTAAGAATCCTCTATTTACATAGAATTTACTATTATCATAGATCTTCTTGGCTTTTACCTACCATGTTTAGTGCATAGGAAACATAAAGTCTAGTATATAAAATGGAATACCTGAATGTTCCTATCACTGATGCATATGAGATCTTTCTCATTCTCATTATCTCTTATTATGTATGAGGAATGATTTTATTAGAATGTGATAAACCATGTGACACATTAAATGATACCATCTTGGATTATTCCATACTAAATCACTTTAGTATCATTTCTACATATGTACTTTTAAATAGTCCAACAGGCCTCTGGGATCTATCCCAAATGATCTTGATCCCTATAATATTGGATGCTTCACCTAAGTCCTTCATGTAAAAAACAATTTGAACTAGTCCATAACAAACTATATGACTGGTATGTAATTTCAAATATGTAATATGTCATCAATTTATAATAATATGATAATGAATGCATTTCCACTAAACCTCTTGTAAACACACGACTCACATTGTTTCTTAATGAATCCAAATTCTTCTATGAATTCCTAAAATCGAATGTTCCATGATAAGGATTCTTTCTTCTATCCATAAATGTTTCTCTATGGATTGTAAATATTCGGGTAATCACTTGGAGTCACAATACCTTCTAGTTGTTTCATATAGATATCTTCCTGAAACATCCCATTGAAGAATACAATTTGGACATCCATCATAAAAAATCATAGCCATGGTAAGCTGTTATAGAATATACAATTATGATACATTTAAATATGGAAATGGTTAAAAGGATTCATTATATTCAATAACTTGACATTGTATAAACTCGTTAGACAATAAAATTGCATTATAGTTATTTACATCACCTTCCAGGTCCAATTTCCTCTAGAATACCCATTTACATCCAATGATATTTACATAAAATAAAGCATAGAGAAGATCCAAAACATGGTTATGATATATGGAATCCATTTTAGAATTCATTGATTCATTACATCCTAGATCTTATAATATATATACTTCCTCATTATAGGAGAGTGTTTTATCATGGTCAACCAATAATGAGTCACCATATTACGTGATAAGAAACCATGCCCCTATAGTTCTCATACCTATCTTATGCTCATACACATTACTTCTGTATCAAAAACCACATCTTTTATAGGGGCCTATGGAATATGTTCTTGTATAAACTGTTATCTATCTTGATATTCAACTTCAAAGAAATCAATATTTCTCCCACTAAAAATTTTGAGGATGTGATCCCTATAGAGAAAGATGGATTTCTAAGCAACAATCATTTTGTTGTACGAGGGAGTGGTATAGGTAGTATCTCTATGTTTTATTAAGAAATCCTATTAAGATACACTATATAGCATCCCAATCCATTTACATATAACATTTCATGTTTTTAAGCATAATTAATCATCAGAGTACAAGCCAAGGATCATTACGTCTAGTGTCTTGGAAGACTAGGTACATAAAACATAAACCATGGGGCTAAAAAACATTTCTTTTATTTAATATACATAAAGATATGATAACATACTTTGAGCCCTTACATCTACATAGGGTACCCTAGGGAACACCTAAACAAAGGGATGAGCTAAAAATCCCAGTAAGGGAATGAACATAAGGATACATCTTAAGAAAATGAGTTAGGAGGCATGACATAACAATAACCAAGGAAGGAACATATGAGATCATATCATATAAGCACAGGATCATATAAACATTGAATAATATAAATTTCAAAGAATAATAAGTCATTTATTTTGTATGGTTTAAGGCTAACCGCCAATCCCATTTCCAATTTTAGTATATGTCAAGGCTAACTGCCAGTCCCGTTTCACATCACATCTCATGAGACATAACTTTACCCAATGCATTAGAGCACTATCTGGGTGCACCCAACTCAAAATTTTCATGAATATTATTTCCACATAAATATTCTTACCTCATTCATATTCTTTCAAAATAAATAATCATACATAATCAGTCGTTCATATACCCATGGAAAGAATTGGGTACCACAATCGTGACATAAAGTATAACCAATGAGTGTATCATGAAAGTGTCCATGAAAGAAATGTATTATAAGATACATGTATGTTAATAATGTAATATAGTCATATAACATGGTAGGTGACGAAAAATAGAAGTGACAACATATAAGAAATGTATTTGAGAAATATTAGCATTAAAACATTTTTGTGTGATTTTAAGGAAAATGCTATAGAGATTTTAAAATAGTAAAGAGGGCATTGTTTTATATAAAACTAGAATTTAACAAAGAAGGTTTTCATAATAAAAATACTGATTTTATAAAGACAATGGTTTCTTAAAACAGAGGATAGAGGGCACTTGAATTTGGGTAAAAATTAGGGAAGTTCTTTTAAAATGAGTGTACTTGTTGGGAAGTATCGAAGAGGGATTCACTTAAAATAATATATTTCCCCAAAAGAGAATAAGAGATGGATATTGGAACATGATTTTGAAGCATATAAACAGAATGTAGAAGTTCCACTTAAAAATAAAATACAACTTCATTTTGTTAAAAAGAAAGATAGAGCAACCCGAAGGAATAAAGGAAGTTCGGGTAGAATCAATTATGGTTTATCAGCATGGTATCAGGTGTAACTAAAAGGACTTTATGAGAGAGATAAGGGGTTTCTCATCACTTATAAAACACTAGGGTGGTATGGGGGTGATAAATAATACCACATCATTGGTGATCACACATAAAATGCAATAACTTAGAGGACAATCTTGAAATAAAAGTGAAATGGGGAGGATCCCATACCTTAAATCCATGGGTGTTCTCCACTTGTTATTGAAGACCTGAATAAAAAAATTATGTTTATTAACTAATAATTCAATAACCCCTTCTATATTTAATTGGTTTAGAATAATCATTTTAAGTTCATTCATAACAATTTTGATAGGTTATGAATTTCAATTTCATTGTTCGGGCTCGTTTGTTTACTTGATTTTAATGACCGGTTCACTTATATTTGTTTTTGGATAAACATGTTAGATTAAAGTGGGTTCCCATAATTTAAGTTATATTATATTAGTGAACATATAGAATATTACATGTTTTTAAATTTAATTTTTTTACTTAGAGTGAAGTCGACCTGTTATATAAAACCAAAGTGACAATCGATTTTGTTAATTGTTGTGTTTGATTACAAAGAACATGTTTTGATTTATAACTTAATAACATTTATAAAAAAATATTATAGAATAAAAATAGTATATATTATATATATATAATCTGGTTCAAACATTACAAAAATGGTTTCATGATAAGATTTAAAAATGATAATAAAGATTGATAAACTGTTGTCCGTGAATGTGCAAAATTTGAATATCTCAAACGGTGATTTCATTACTTTCAAATAAAAGGTGGGGAAAGGAGAGAAGATAATGAAATATCTCATTAGAATAAAAAAATTCTAGTATATGTATGTTACAGGAGTTATCATACTATTAGGGTGAGAGGAGGTGAGGAAATAAAGTAAAATAAAAGAATGTGAAAGAAAACAATGAATTGGAAATAGGAATTTACCTCTTGAAAATTTCTCCTTTGATAACCTCTTAAGAGGAGAGGTTTTGGTATTTTGAAGAGGATAGGGTATTTTTGATGTGTGGGAGGAGATTGGGAGATATTTGGGTAGAATACTTTCAAGGCATAAGGCTTGAGAGGAGTGAAGAGAAGGGGTAAGAATGAGAGGTATTTATAGTGGAGGGGAGGAGGGTTTTCATAATTTTTTAATCAATAGTTTGTTATTTCTTCAAAATACAAGGAATAGTAAGTATTCAATGACCAATAAAAGTAATAAATGAATTTTAATTCAAACTAATTGGGATAATATCAACAGATCATCAAAAATGACTCAATTAATCCATTATTTAGCATTTATTGTGAATTATCAGATTTTACTATTTATAAAAATATCCAATTTTTCATAAAAATATAAAAAATTCTTTCTAACCATTTTTCAACATGTAGAATCAAAAAATGAATTCCATTTTTCAAAAATAATTTTATAAATATGATTATTTTAATATTTAATTAATATCTTAATTTAATTTCAAAACCAGTTTTAAAAAATTCATTTACTCATTATATAATATAGGTATATCATAATTTCTACTTGAATAATATCTATATACTATCATAGGTAAGGTTACTATTCATTAGGGTATATCACTATTCATAACGGTATGCTACTTTTCATTAGGGTAGATTACTATTCACCAAAAATTAATTTTTTCTTATCAGACTCCAAATAACTTACTGATTACAAACATGTATGTCAGATTTATTAAATTCCAAACACAGAAGTGAAAACATTTTTTTTAAAGGTCACTTAGCACTTATTAGTTCATTATGTTGTGTTTTCAGGTGATTTTATGACATATTTATAAGAGAGTAATTTCTATTTATAAAACATTGGGCCGTTAGATTCTTCCCCCATTATGAAATATCACCCTCAAAATTTTGTTTTACATTCTAAGACAAAAAAAGGTGTGGGTGCTTTTCCTTGATTGCTTCCTCCAGTTCCCATTTTGCCTCTTCATACTTATGGTTTCGCCATAGTGCCTTGACCAGATGAGTAGTCTTGTTGCATAGAACTTTGTCTCTATGATCCAAGATCATCACTAGCTGCTTCTCATAGGAAATATAATCCTCCAACTACACCACCTCTAAAAAGAGTACATGTGAAGGGTCTGATATGTACTTCCTTAAGAGGGATACTTCAAAGGCATCATGTACTTTCGACATGGTAGGTGGAAGTGCCAGTCGATTGGCCACAGCTCCGACTCGATCAAGGATATCAAAGGGGCCGATGTACTTGGTACTTAACATCCCTTTCGTTCCAAACATCATGATATTCTTCCATGGAGATATGTGTAGAAATAGCATGTCTCTGACTTTGAACTCAAGGTCTCATCAATGGTTATCTTCATAACTCTTTTGACAACTTTGGGCTACCTGGATTTGCTGCTGAATGGTTTTAACATTCTCCACCATTTCTTCGACCATTTCAGGTCCTAGTAGCTTACACTCACCGACTTCATCCCAACATGTCAGTGTTCTACACCTTTTCCCATAAAGGGATTCATATGGTTCAATTCTAATGTTTGAGTTGAAACTATTGTTTTAGGAGAATTCAACTAGTGGAAGATACTAGTTTCATCCTCCTTTGAATTCCACAGAATGTGCTCTCAATAGGTCTTCTGATGTCGTAATAGTCTGCTTAGATTGGCCATCAGTTTGAGGATGATAGGCCGTAATGAAGTTCAGTTCAGTGCTTAGAAAATGTTGGAGACTTATCCAAAACATCGAGGTGAATCTTGGATCCTGATCAGATACAATAGAAAGTGGTAATCCATTCACCCTTACCACTTATTTAATGTAAATCCATGAAAGTTGATCCAATGAGAAGTCCTATCGAATTGTGATAAAGTTAGTTATCCTTGTAAGATGATCTATAATGACCCATATAGCATTGTTTCCTCTAGATGTCCTTAGAAGTACAGTGAAAAAATCCATGGTAATGTTCTCCCACATTGACGTTGGTATGGGTAGTGGTTGAATCATCCCCCAAGACTTTTGTCTCTCAACCTTCACTTGCTGACATACCAGGCACCTTGATGTATATTCAATAATCTCCCTTTTCATATTATCCCACCAAAAGTTTTCCCGGAGATCCCAATACATCTTTGTGATCCATGGGTGGATAGAAAAGTTTGAGCAGTGTGCATCATTAAATAACTCCTTCTTTATCTCTGGATCAATTGGTACACATAATCATCTCCCATATTTTATAACTTCTTCCTCATCGATTTTGAAATCATAGGATTTCCCATTTCTGATAGATTCCACCCTTTTCCGAATTTCCACATCTTTTCTTTGAGAATCCTTTATTTTCTCCAAGAGGGATGGTTGAGAAATCATTTGATAAAGGATATATGATGTTACTCCCTTAATTATTCCCACGTCCATCCTTTTCAAATCTAAGAAGATAAGATCCTTTTCAATTTTCATCAATGATTAAGATGCATGATCCTTTCTACTTAGAGAATCCGCTACCTTGTTTGCCTTATCGGGATGGTAGTGGATTGAGCAGTCATAATCCTTGATGAGATCTATCCATATTCACTAGCACATATTAATCTCTTTCTATGTGAATATATATTTGAGAATCTTTTGGTCAATATATATCTCACATTTCTACCCAAAGAGATAATGCTGCCAGATTTTCAACGCCAAGATCACAGTTTCCAACTCTAGATCATGCGTGGGATATTTTTTCTCATTTATTTTCAGCTAACTTGAGGCATAGGCTATCAATTTATCATTTTTCATCAGTGCACAGCCTAATACTATCTTTGAAGCATCGCCGTACACCACAAAGAGTTCTCCACTTGTAGGGAGTGTGAGTACTAGCGTAGTGATATGCGTCTTTTTCAACTCCTTGAAATAGTCTTCACATTCCTGTGTCCAGACAAACATTACTCCCTTCTATTTCATCTTGGTAATTTGGTTTTGAAAATCATGAAAATTTCTTCAAAAATATTCAATAATACCCAGATAGACCCAAATAGCTATGGATATTCATTACAGAAGATGGCTTGGGCCACTCTTCAATTGCCTTTGTCTTGGAAGGGTCCATATATATCCCATTGCTGGTGATAACACGCCCCCAAAATTATACATCCTCTATCCAGAACTCACATTTAATGTACTATGCGTACAACTTCTCCCTTCTCAAATTATTTAACATAGTTTTCAAATGCTCCTCATGTTCCTCCTTTTTCGTGGAGTATATCAAAATATCATCAATAAAGACTACCACAATTTTTTTGAGGTAATATCTAAAGACTCTATTTATTAAATCCATGAAATTTGATGGAGAATTAGTGAGTCCAAAGGGCATCACTATGAACTCCTAGTGTCCATAACCCGTTCAAAAGGCGGTCTTCAGAATATCTTTCTTCCTCAACATTAATTGGTGATATCCTGACTGAAGGTCCTCCTTAAGGAAATAACTGGACCCACAAAGGTGATCTAACAAGTCATCTATCCATGGTAGGGGATTCTTTTTCTTTATCATTATTTTTTGAGCTCACGACAATCAATGCAGATTTGCATTGATCCATCCTTCTTCTTGACAAAGAAGACTAACGCACCCCATGGTGAAGCACTGGGGCATATAAATCCCTTCTCAACATTCGTCTATAACTGCTTCTTCTTCTCTTCCAGCTCTACGATGGCCATTCAATATAGTGTCTTTGAGATAGGAAGAGATCCAGGGATAACTCAATTAATAACCTAATCTCTTGATTAGGAGGAAGACCAGACAACTCTTTAGGTAATACCTCAGTGTAATACCTCACGATGGGAATGTCTTCAAGAAAGATTATATCCTTTGTCCCAATAATTTGATCTAGATATGCTTGCTCACAAGGAAGAAATAACCAAACATGAGACACTGATTCAAAAGTAGATTCATCTTCATCCTTAAACTTGTATAGAATTGGAAGATGCTTTGATATGTGAAGAGTGCTCTCCCTTTCTCGACAGTTGTTGTTGGCTTTGTATAAAGATAGCCAATCCATTCCCATGATAGAGAAGAACTCCACTAAAGGAAGTATGATGAGATTTGTTTGGAGGTTTAGTCCACAAACATTAACTAGGGAGGAGTTTCAAACCATGGATGCAATAACTTATCCATTTACTGTTCTCACATATAACTTTTCCTCCAAATTTTGAGGTGGTGTTTGAATAGTTCTACTAAACTTGCAAGATATGAAAGAATGTGTAGAACTAGAATCAAATAGTATATTCGATATTCAAGAATGAATAACTAGAGTACCTGTCACCATATCATTTTCTGGATCCACCTTAATAGTATTGATAGTATAATACATTCCTTGTTGCCTTGGAGGATATTGTTGATTGCCTCTGACAACCCTCGGATTTGGGAAATTGTTCGCATAATGACCATTCTCTTTACATTTGTAACACTACACTACTAGTAGAGTGTTGATATGTACCTTCCTTTCTTCTTCAACATTCACAACATTTTTCATATCCCTTCTACAGTTCTTGGCCAGATGACCAAACCTTCCACATTTTAAGCAATTCTTGGTTCCCTTCAAACAATTACCAAAATTATTCTTCCCACAATATTTGGAAGGGGAAAAGTAAAGCCTCTTTCCATCATGTGATTTGTTTTATGAACTACCCATGTTGTTGTCTATTTTTTTATTCTTTTCCCTGGGCCCATGAGACCACTGATATTATCCAATCTCTATTTCAACCTAGAGGGCACAACATACAAATTCTTCATAATAGTTGAAGTCTCGAATTTCCAATGATTTTCATAGACTTTTCTTTAGTCCGCTAAAGAAGTGACCCACCTTGTTTTCAGTGGTCATGACAAAGCCATAGGCATACCTTGAAAGCCTTGTAACGTTTGCTTCATACACCTAGATGGTCAAATTTTCCTTCTGCTTGAGTCCATGGAACATTCTTTCCATATTGAGGCAAAGGGTTTGAAGAAAATATTTGTTGAATAACACCCTTTTGAATTCCTCCCAATCCATGGAATCAAATTCCTCTTGGGACTTTGTATTCTTGATCAGTGTCCACCACTGATCAGCTTCCCCATCAAAATGATAGACCACCATTACAACTTTCTCTTCATCAGTGCACTGGAGGATAGAGAATATCTTTTCAATGGAGATAATCTATTGTTCCATGAGGTGGGTATCAGAAGATCTGCTAAACATGGGAGGCCTTTTCCCCATGAAGTATTCCACAGAAACTTTCTCTTTCATTGTGGGAGGAGGAAATTCCACATGATTCAAGTTATTATTCATAACTAGAGCTTGCTAAGAAAGTACTATCATGATGTTTTGAGAACCCACTCCCATCATATCAGGTATATCATTAAGGAAATCTTCACATTACCTATCACATTGGTTGTTGGAATGTGTTCTTCTATTTCCCGCCATTAAATAAAGAAAAAAAGTATAATTAGAGGTATTTAATACTTAACTATTGAGCATAAAAAGAAAACTTTGAACATAAAAGGATGAAATTATAAATAATAAGTATATCCTAACTTGTCATTACTTAAGTTTAAACCTAGATTATCCTCAATCTATTTCTTAACTTATATTCCTATGATCATTTTTTCCCTCAATAATGGTTGGTAATAAGCTCATGAATTTACCAATTCATATCCCCTGGGAGTCTCGTAACCAAGAGTTCAACAAGGCCCGTTGTCGTGCACTAGTTTCCATTTGAGTCTAGCTTAATGAGTTGTTTTCAGGTTTTACCCCTAGATACATTTGTGCCAGATCCACCTCTATGTGATTGTATCTAGATTGGGATGTATTTTATTGATAAACTACTTACTCAATACTCACCAAAATTTAGGAATGTTTTCTTATACATAGTCTCATCCTTAAGGATCTCACTAAGGTTCTCTATTCCTAATCTCCAAAAATAAGTAGACCATCCTATGATACCAACTATAGAGACCCAAGCCTTTTACATATAACATTTCATGATTTTAAGCATAATTAATCATCAAAGTACAAGCCAAGGATTGTTATGTCTTGTGTCTTGGAAGAGTAGGTACATAAAATCTAAAACCTGGGGCTAAAAAAATTTCTTTATTTAATCTCCATAAAAAGATCCTAACTTTCTTTGAGCTCTTACATCTAAATTGGGTACTCTGGGGAACACATGAACAAAGGGATGAGCTAAAAATCCTAGTAAGGGAATGAACATAAGGATACATCTTAACGACATGAGTTAGAAGGCATGACATAATGATAAAAAAGCACAGAACATATGAAATAATACCATATAAGCATGAGATCATATAAACATGGAATCATATAAATGTGGTAGAATCATAAGAAATTTCTTTAGTACGGGTCAAGGCTAACTGCCAATCCCATTTCCCATTTTAGTACGGGTCATGGCTAACCGCCAATCCCGTTTCACATCGCATATCATGAGACATAGCATTACCCAATACATTGGAGCACTATCTGGGTGCACCCATCTCAATATTTTCATGAATATTCTTGCCACATAATTATTCTTTCCACACAAATATTATTTCCACATAAATAATCATACATAATCAATCATTCATAAACAAAAGGATACCTATGGAAAGAATTGGGTACCACAATCATGACATAAAGCATAACCAATGAGTGTATCATGAAAGTGTCCATGGAAGAAAGGGATTAGAACATAAATGGAAGTTCATAAGGTAATATAGGCATATAACATGGTAGGTGGTGACAAATATAAGTAACAACATATAAGAAATGTATTTGAGAAACATTATCATTAAAACATTTTTGTGCGATTTTAAGGAAAATACTATAGAGCTTATAAAATAGTAAAGAGGAAATTCTTTTTTATAAAACTAGAATTGAACCAATAAGGTTTTAATAAAGAAAAAAATATTTTAAAAAGACAATGGTGTGTTAAAACAGAGGATAGAGTGCACTTGAAATTGGGTAAAAATTTGGGAATTTCCTTAAAAATGAGTTTGCTTATTGGGAAGTATCGTGGAGGGATTCACTTAAAAGAATGTATATCCTCGAAAGAGAATAAAATATGGATCTTGGAACATAATTTTTTGAGAATATAAACAGAATGTATACGTTTTACATAAAAAGAAAAGACAACAACATTTTGGTAAAAAGAAATACAGAGCAACCTGAAGGAATAAAGTAGTTTAGGTAGAATCAATTACTGTTTATTGGAATGGTATCAGGTGTAAATAAGAGGGCTTGATGAGAGATATAAGGGGTTCCTCATCACATATAAAACATTAGGGAAATATTGGGGGGGTGGTGAGATATAATACCCCATAATTAGGGATTACACATAAAATTGAATAACATAGAGGACAATATTGAAATAAAATTGAAATGGGGAGGATCCCTCACCGTAAATCAGTTAGTGTTATACACTTGTTATTAAAGTCTTAAATAAACAAATTATGTTTATAAATTAATAATTCAAGAACCAATTAAATATTTAATTGGTTTACTATAATCAATTTAATTTCATTCATAATCGTTTTTATTGTTTATGAGTTTCAATTTCATTGTACGGACTCGTTTGTTTACTTGATTTTAATGACCAGTTCACTTATATTTTTGTTTCGTTAAACATGTAAGATAAAAGTGGTTGTCAATAATTTATGTTCTATTATATTAGTGAAAATCCAGGAGATTAAATATTTTTAAATTTAATTTTGTTACTTAGAGTGAAGTCGAACTATTATATAAAACCAAAGTGACAACCATTTTTGTTAATTGGTGGGATTGATTACAAAGAACCGATTTTGATATATAACATGATTCCATTTGTAAAAAAAGATTACAGAATAAAAATAGGATATATTACATATATATAATCTGGTTCAACCATAACAGAAATGGTTTCATGACCAGTTTTAAAGATGATTATAGAAATTGATAAACCATTGTCCTTGAATGTGCTAAATTAGCATATCACAAAAGGTGCCTTCATTCCATTCATATAAAACTTGGGGAAAGGAGAGAAGATAATGAAATATCACATTAGCATAAAACAATTCTAGTAAATGTATGTTACTGGATTTATCATAATATTTGGGTGAAGGGAGGTGAGGAAAGAATCAAAAAGAAAAGAACATAAAAGAAAAGAAGGAATTGGAAAGAGGAATTTAACTCTTGAAACTTCCTCCTTTGAGAACCTCTTAATGGGAGAGGTTTTGGTATTTTGAAGAGGTTATGCGATTTTGGACATGGGGGAGGATCTTAGAGAGATATTTGGGTAGTATATTGTCCAGGAAAAAGGCTTGAGAAGAGTGAAGAGAAGAGGTATGGATGGGTGGTATTTATAGTGGAGGGGAGGAGGGTTTTCATAATTTTTTAATCATTAGATTTTTATTTCTTCACAAGACAAGGAATAGTAATTATTTCTTGAACAAGAATAGTAATAGAAGAATGTAAGTTTGAACCAATTGGTATTACATCATAAAATCACCATCAATGACTCAATTAATCCATTATTTAGCATTTATTGTGAATTATAGGATTTTACTATTCATAAAAAATTCCAGTTTATCAGAAAAATCCCAAAAATTCACTGTAACAATTTTTCAATATGTAGAATTTAAAAATGAATTCCATTTTTCAAAAATAATTTTCTAAATATGATTATTGTCATATTAAATTTAAATCATAATTTATTATCAAAGTTAGTTTTAAAACATTCATTTACTCATTCTAAAATATAGGTATATCATACTTTGAACTTTAATAATATTTATATACTATCATAGGTAAGGTTACTATTCATTAGGGTATTTCATGTTTCATAAGGGTATGTTACTATTCCTTAGTTTAGATTACTATTCACCAAAAATTATGTTTTTCTTATTGGACTCCAAATAAGTTACTGATTACAACCATATATGTCTAATTTTTGAAATTCCAAACACATAAGTGACAAAATTATGTTTAAAGGTCACATATCACTTAATAGTTCATTATGTTGTGTTTTCATGTGATTTTATGACATATTTATAAGAGAGGAATTTCAATTTATAAAACATTGGGTTATTACAAACTATGTTCCCTAGGGGCTAGTTTTCCTTCTCATATGTCCTCAATAAATACTTCTCAACCCCATACAAATGTTTGAATAAAAATGGGTTTAATTTAACTCAATAACTGAAAGGATATTCTATTTCCTCTTTAGTTGGTACTCAATTTAATGTGTGTGACACAACTTCAAATTCATATCCCTAGAATGATAATGGAAGATTTTCATGACTATTCATTGACCTAACTATGTTTAATATGGTATGGTTTCTTATTTTACTATCATCATTACACTATGGTGTGTAAGGTTGAGTGAGTTGAGATAGAATCCCAAACTCCTATAGAATTTCAATAAACTCTTGGTTAAGTTATTAACCATCTCAATCTGATTGATGATTCATTATTTTCATTCCAATATTATTCCATACATCATTTATGAATTCCATGAATTTCTAAATGGATTAGTACTTATACCTCACTATGTATATATATCCACATCTACTCAAGTAATACATAAAAGTTAATAAGTAAGAATATACATATCTAGATTCTACTGGAAATGGTCTACACAGATCTATGGGAACCAACAATAAAAGATTTGTGACCCTTTCACCCTATCCCCTAAAGGGTGGTTTGTTAATTTTTCCTTCTAAATATGAATGAAACTATTCAATTAGTTTTACATCAAATGAGTCTAAATAATAATATTGATAGATCTTTGTCAAACGCATCTTGTTTACATGACCGTGAAGATGATGGAAAGATGTGTGTTATATGAGTAGTGCAAATATTATTTGATCTCAACTGAAAAACATGGTTTTAATAATATAATACATAAATATATTTATTAAATTGTACAATTAAATAAAAAATATGTTCCTTATAAAAGAAAAACTTTTATTTACAAACATGAAAATAAAACCATATTCATGTAATAATGTCATTGAAATTATTATATTAGAAAAAATAGGTACATAATAAAAATCTTATACAACCAAAATCAATCTCATTGGAAATGAAATATGGTATCCACTAATAGAATGAACAACCAACCTTTCACCATTATAATCTCTTATATCCCCCTCCCCTTTGGAAATATTTTTATAATCACTACTGTTCCTTGATTTGGATATAGATGTAAAGACAACAAGCTATATCTAATATCCAATGTGTAGATATGGAATTATTAAACTAGATAATGAATGCACCTTTAGATTCCCTAATCATTTGGGTTCATTTCATCCTGCTGTGACCTTGCTTTCCTCACTCAAAAAATACTTCCTCTTTTTCCTTCCCCATCCTCCAGGTCTTCTTTTTCTTGGAAGACGGTGGTCGAGAGATTTATACTAGTAACAGGCCTTGGGATCCATTTAATTGTTCTTACATTTATAATTCAAAATATGTATCATTGTTTATCACACCCTATATCCTTATCCACTTGGTGAATCAATGTAATAAGTTCTAAAAGAATATTCCTTTTAACTCTCCTATTTTAATTTAAAAGTTAACTAGTGAAGGTCTTTGGAAGTGATTAAAGTAAGAGATCAATAAACAAGTCATCTAGGAATTTTATACATAATATATATAATCATTTAATGTAGAAAATAAGCTTCACTACATGAGGCCTAACTAGAATAGACTCTCCAATTTTAGTTGTGAAAAATAATTGAAGATCATGTACCTCTCTTGTCTCGCCTTATCTGGATAGAGATCTAAAAGGTGGTACATCATGAAATACACATCCATGTACTAATTTTGATTCAAAAGATAATTGGAAATGGATTATACAATGAAAATTGAACATATGTGTAATATTTAAAATGTTTCTCACATAGTTTTAACTCTTCATCCCTGATCTCATTTCCAAGCTCTTTAGGAAAATGTTCTTCCAAAACATTTATTTTTCATTCATTGATAAGGATGATGCATATGAACCTTTTCCGTTATTGGAAATTTGTGACTATGAGAATGATTTCCTTTTCAAATGTGGATCCAAATAATATTTTTGATTTCAATTTGATGTTATTTCAACACATATGATAAGCATAATTTTATTAATTTATCTGATAAAATTTATAAAAATAAGTAAATTTTAGATTTTTTAGTCTCTGACTATTTTGTCAAAACCCAATAGCCCTAACCATTGGTTTTAAAATAACGTGTGTCTCAAAAATCATAGTGGAAAGGTTCCATATTCACCTTATCATTACAGAATCATTATTCGGCATTGAGACATGAATGGTTTTAGGTAGAAACTCCAAATTCCAACTACATTAGATTAGAGTTCCTTTATTAGCCAAGGGGACTCTCAAATCCTCAAATCCTAAAATTGGAACTCCTCACCCTTTTCCTCTCTGTTACACCATGTCATGATTTGGTATTAAACCCTTGATGTGAAATATGTTATGTAAAATAAAAACATCAAGTTATAGTTCCCTGATAATTAAAATCATCCAAACATTGTCTTATCAAGCACTTTGAACTATGGTTTAATTTTGACTTATGTAGTGGAAGGATATAATGACTTAATATATATAAATGTTGGATTTTACCATTTTATGTGTAAATTTACAATTATTAAAATTATTACATTTGTGTTAATATTATGTGGAACTACTTATGTTAGTACCCATGCTTTATATTGTATTTACATGTAAGGCAATTAATCTTTGGTTAATTTTTCATTATTGTTAATTTAATTAAACTATGTGATCATTAAAAAAATTAATAATTAAAAAACCATGAAAATTCATAGAAATAAATATTTAAGTGTGATGATCATGGGAATTTACTTATGGTAATTTTATCCAGTGGTTGATAAAATAACATCCAGCCTAGGGGAAAACACCTTCAACCAATTATGGTTCATGTTACAGCTTTCCTCCTTTGCAACAATGTATCTCTATTGGATTTTGTTCTCCATGTATCCAAACATGATCCAAATCTACTATCTTGGGATATACATTGATTATATATTCATTTTATGACATGCTTGTGAGGGATAAGGGTTTACATAAAAGAAACCATGGGAATCCAGCCCCTACATAATATGAGGGGAAAAAGTAAGTAGGCCAAAAATTGAATTTAAAAATAAAATAAAATAATAAAATTCAATACAATGTTATGGTTTATCTTCATGAGCATGTGAATTAATGAAAAAAATTATGCATTTAACAAAACTATCATTCAATTTCTAATCGTTCTTCTTTAAAAAAAATTATGCTCAAATCGATTGATTATTATATTTAATTAATAAATTATTCTATCATAATTCTCAATTGAATTTCCTTGAGATCCTCATCCATCATAATTTTAATCAAATTTCATAAACATATCTAAATTTCACTATGTACAATAAATTTATTATTGAGCCAACACAGGTAATACCCATCTGAATCCACCAAACATGTATTAGTCTCATATTCACATTGACTTTTATGACATATAGAATAGAAAAATTATCATCTACATTCTTGATGTGTACTATAAATATAATGATTACATGAATTACCAGATTTTTCAGCCACGTGTTATGATTTAATGAAAATAGAGTGAGACATGATATGCATATATGAATGCTAGTAGATATTAATTAAACATATATTTATTTATATATATATATATATCTTCAAAAAATCCATCACATAGACTTTCCTATAATCTAAATGACCAGATACAAGAATATGCCTGAAGGATTATACAGTGTAATAAATAAATTATAAATATGCATAATTTGGTATAATTACATGACTTATATAGGTGATCTACATGGCATGTACATATCTCACCATATATACAAGGTACATTCCAAGGGACTCTATTTGTAAATCATACCTCAGAAAAATGGATTACGCAACATGTAAAAGGGGATACATGATGTGTGGACTTTGAGTTACATGGTCACCAGGTTGGTAGGTTATATAAAACACACAACCCATATATGATTAAAAGGGACTATATGTCATTTACATGGTCTACATAGCATGTAATCCGGTAGAATGTGCACCAGGCTGGTCTATTCAACATGTGGTGTAAGAATTAACTACACCACGTGTAGTCAATTCACCATGTTTGAGTAATTTTGAAAATTAAATCCCAGTCCATTGAACACAATTACATAGTGTGTATCTACGGTTGCATGGTGTGTACTACTATGATATCTATCCATAATCCTCAGAACCTCAAGATGAGTACCTTGGTTTTATTTAATTCATAAAATTAATCTTCTTGATTTGATATATGAGAAATGTATGAGGAAGAAAAAGATATCATAATTTAGGTTAATAGAATTATTAAACATGAATTGAAAAAATATATGACAACTGTGAAAATAATAAAAAAAACTAAATAATTATAAATAATTATTTTACCGCTCTAATACCACTAGAAGATTCTAAGTGTAGTGGAATCGTGGGATGGGTGATGCCCAACATTTTTTTCTCTGAATGATGATCAATCCTCTATTTGCACAATGATAGATTTCATGATATACATAATTGAATGAATGAATATAGAAAAGGGATAGAATTCTAGATCCAAGAGATAGGTTCATTAAATATTATTTATAATTAATTTACATAAATAAGTAATTATCGTAATGGAATTATTTCTTTGTTGATGGATTTGACAAAAAATCAACATTCTTTTATCATTTCATTTTAGGAATTAAATTAGATTCACTCTAGTGGTGATCCACACATTTTACACAAACCCATGAATGTCACCTTATTAATATTTATGTTGAAATGAAACAGATCCTAGATCTTTTTTCTTCCACCTATGATTACCTCGAGAACCACTTCCGAAGGATTCTACTGGATCTCTGTTGACTCGATAGTGGGAGGTGGATGAAGGTCTCTATCTATTCTGGGAAACATTTTTAGGGAAGGGAAAAGTCTAGGTCTTGAGAGGATTTTTCAAATCTATTGTGCACAAAAAAATTAATTGTCTCATTGAGAAAAGAATATATTTTGATTTATATATCCCCGGGGATAAAATAAAATAATTTTACAAGTGCACTTTAATATTTATTTTATCTATACTGAACTCTATATATAATAATAGTACTATTATTTCTTGAAATTCACATAAATTAAAAACTATATTAAAAATTATTTAATAAAATAATATTCATATTTTTGTATTTCTCACCAAACCATTAAATTCAGTCCTTAATTCATCCATAATATTTATTGGGCCTTTTATAATGACAATTTTTTTATTAAATAAATATAAATTTTTTATTCTATAATATAAAGATAGATATTATGTTCACAATATAGAAAATAAATATTTTAATTCGATATAGAATAGATGAATAATTTTTAAACCACAATTGGGATGAATTTTTATTAAAATTGTTAAATAATTAATAGTAATATATTATTTTAGTGATATTCTTGTTGAGATGGTATCTGAGAGTATGATATGCTCTATAATACCAAATATAGGATCAAAATAATAGAGATACAAAATAAAGTATCTAATGATGCTCAAAATACAAGAGGGGGGGATTGTATCCTTTAAAAAAAAATTGGAACTTTTAAAGATGGTTATGTTTAACAAGCTTAAACAAAGTAATTCAAAAAACCTCTAGTTCTACACACTTTCTTGATTTTGGAAATATGATTCCTAGAAAGTGATTCCGGAAAAGATGGTTCCGAAAAATGAAACTTAATGAATGTTTACAAAGATAAAGTTTCTACCTTAAAGTGTATAGAATCTCACTAAATCAGAGTATACAAGTATAAGGAAGTATAAGATAGTTATACATTCCTCAACAAATAAAATACAACAGAAAACTTGTAAAAAAAACTAGTAACAAGTAGTAAATCTTTTAACCCAAAGAGAAGGGTATCCAACAACCTTGGATAAAGGTCCCTTGATTTACACTTTCAAGAAAGTCTATCTTACCCACACCAGGGTAAGCCCTCGATACAAAGATAAGAGTCTATTTTTTTATCCCTGCAAGCCCTCAACTTCATGGTAGTCGGCACCTATATCTTCCTCAAAAAGGAATCCCTAAACTTCAAGGTATTCAGCACCTCTGTCTTCCTATCCCCGGAAGCCCTTGATTGTACACAACAACAATCGAAGCCGCACAATGCAAATCTGATCAAGAAGTTCAGCATACACGATGCAATAAAGCCTCTCTCTAGAAATCACTTCAGAAAAATGTAATCTCTAGATTGATCAACTTGTTGTTAGATCTTTCAAATGAGATTTTATTTATAGGAATAGCTACTACAGTAGGCTCCATTCTCCAACGATAATATTGTTCCTTGAATTTCAAAGGGACCTGTACACATGTCACTCAAACAATGGTTAGATAGTAACTGAATGCATGACATCGTTTTATAACAAAAATAAGTTTAAGAAAAAATATGGTTACTTAACCAAAATCAAATATTCGGAATTTAAGAAAATGAAAGTTTGGAGTCTAACCAAAAACACATTCGGTGTATATAATATAAGGATATTCGGATTTTGCTTTCTAAGGAATTCGAAACCTGAACTCTATAAAATTTTGGAGTCTGAATTTCAAGGTAATTTGGAATCTGGATTCAAAATAATTCGGAACCTAAACTTAAAAAGTTTGGAGTCAGAGTTCATAATAATTCGAGTAAGAAATGAAAAAGTTAGGAGTCTGAATTCATCAGAATTTGGAGCATAACTCACAAAGTTTGGAGTCTGAATTCATGGGAATTCAGAGTCAAAACTCATAATAGTTCGGAGTCTGAATTCTAAGAACTCGTAGTTAGAACTCAGAAGAGTTTAGAGTATGAATTCAGAGAACTTGGATTCAGAACTCAGAATAGTTTGGAGTTTGAATTTAGAGAACTCGAAGTCAGAACTCAGAAGATTTCGGAGTCTGAATTAAGAGAACATGGATTCAGAACTCAGAAGAGTTCAGAGTCTAAATTCAGGGAACTCGGAGTCTGAATTCATAGTCTAAAAACAGAATGCTATTTATCTAAGTATTATATGATTCTGAGGTTTTAGATATGAAACCGAATTTTACACTTAGTTAATATAATGAAAATTGATAAACATAGTAAGGATAATTTTCCATGGGGAAGGAAAATTTTCCTTATAGAAGTGAAACACAGGGTAAAATGACATTTTCCTTACGATAAGGTGTTTGTGATTTAAAAAAAAGAAGGAATGGTAAATTCATAAGGATAACTTATTGACTTAACAATATCCCCAAACATGAAGGAATAGTAACGTCATAAGTAAAACCTTATTGACTCAAAAATATCCCCCTTTTTGGAAAGCACAAACATCCTTACAAAAAAGTATTAAAGGACTTAAACAATATTTTTCTAGACTTTGAAAATAAAACTTATCTCCTTTATCATTTGGGCAAGAATGAATATGACTAACTCCCCCATAGGCTTTGGAACACTATGGATCATATTCTAGATTTCCAGAATGAGTTTTTTCATTATCTTGTTTACAGAAATCTCTGTAATGAAAACTACCCCTTAGATAAAATCTCCCTCACTTAGGGATATTTCTTCTTTTATTAGTATTCTTTTTTCCTTTCTCCCCCTTTGTGATTTTCAAAAAGAATTAGAAGGAATGGAATAGAAATTATAGTACCTGAAATATTAGTACAAAGAATCCAAACAAAAACGGGAAACCAAAATTTCATTAAGACAGGATGAATTTGTACAAGGAAAGAATACAACAAAATATCGAATTGAATCTATTTTCCTTCCTTCTCCTTGGGTACCAATTTCTTCACTATAGTTTTCAGATTTTTGAGTTCCTTGTGGTCTTTTTCTGCTTTCTTTAGGAGTTGATCCGGATCCTCTACTTTCTTCTATAAGGCCTTGATTCTTTCATCCTGAGCCTTAAGAACCTCTATCTGAGCCTTTAAGACTTCTTTCTGCTAAACAAGCTTTTCTTCAATCTTAATCCAAATATTTTTTCTCTCTTACAGTTTAGAGAAACAGAATATAGCTTCCCATTCAGATCCTTTTTCTCTTAAATCTGTGTATTCTTCTCAAGAGTTAGATTTTCCCCAAATCTAGTCATGAGAACTTTGATTTTACTATCTTCAATATCAAAAAACTTCCTTAACATCATGTTGAAACTCATCAAGCTCTCTCAAATCTTCAACTATATTCTTTGACCAACTAATCACTTTATTTCAAGATTTTTTGTCGGCATCGTAGTTAGTGAAGAATTGTTTTTAAATCAGCCTCGTGTTTTACACACTTATCCATCACCAATGACACTGAATCCAATTTTTGATTCAAGCTATGTTGGAGCTTCTAACATCTCGAGTCAATTCTTGGAAAGATCATAATGGTGTCAACGAGCTTCTTCAGTGACTGAATGAAGAAATCATGTCCTAGGGATGATGATTCTGAATCTGAGACTTTTCTTGGTGAGGGTTCTTTCTCTAGCTCAACAGGATTCCTCTTAAAATATCCACCAACATCTTTTTTCTTTAAAATAACTTTAGTAGGTGTATTCACAATCATCTGTTTCCCCCTATCAGTTCTTAGAATAACTTCCTTATCTGAAGACTCATGTTCACTATCATACATTTGAAAAATTCTATCTTCATCTATCTTCTCCTTCTCAATTCCTACCTCAGCATCTTCAGGGTGAATGAAATGATGATTATAACTGTCTTCCTTGGAGATCATATTCACTTCATCTTCTGCTTTTTCATCTAACCTAGGAGTAGCAAGCTTTGAAGATCCAACTTGAGAGGTCCAAATTGACAATTTCTCAAATGCACTTTCCTTCTCATGAAAGTCTTAAAATTTCTTTATGAGGTCTTCTATGTCACCACTTCTTTATTCTTCTTTCACTTCTTTCACATCTTCCTTTTCTTCAATAATCGTTTCTTGTACTTTTTTCGGAGTGAGAAATTTCTTCCCTGGTGTCTCAGGTAAGGCCTCTACCAAGAGGGATTTTGGTACAGGGATATTCTTGGATGCTTTCTCAATATCCATTAGAAGGGATTGAACTATTTCCGCATCCGACATCTTCTTCTTTTTCTTCTTTTCCATAGATTTCTTCTCAAGATCATCAGCTCTCTCTTCTTTTAGAGCCTTAGATTCTGCAGGATCCAAGCCAAAATGTGGCTCTCCTTCCTTCCAATTTTTCTTGTCTTCCCTCCACTTGTCTACAACCTCATCTGGATAGGCTTTTTGTTTCATAGGTTTTGGAGGTGTGGATTGAGCTTCCTTAGCTTTAGGGGTTTTCTCTTCTTCTTCTCATTCCTTCAGTTTCCTCTTCTTTCTAGCCTTTTTTGATGGTTCATCCACTTCTTGTTCTTTCGTAACAACTTCAGCTTCTTCTATTGGTAGATCATAGAATTCTCTGGGTTCCTTAGAAAATCCAACTTTCATTCTTTTTAGAGTATCATCACTGATTAGCATGACTTTGAAATTACTCATCTTTTAACTGCAAGGGATTTTGAAAGACTCCAATCACCGAACAATTAACTTGGAAAGAATAGCCGGATACATTATATTCTGAGCCTTCATGTTTCCATTATTCATATTATCTATCTTAATGAGAATATTCTTAACCAAATTTATCATTTTCATATTCACCACGAAATATATGATGTACATGTCACTCTTCTTCAAGGTTTCCTTATCACCTTTTCTCATAATGATAAAACCTTGAACCCATAATTCAAGGATCTGGTTATTTTTAGAGAGGTGAGAAATATTCGGAGTCTTGACATCTATAAGACCAAGACACTTCGTAGATTTCACCTTGAAAAAACTTCCTTGTATATCCAGCAACTTATGGGAACAGAACACAACTTCCCCTTCAAATGGAACTCCAACCAAACTAGCTGCATTTGTATACGATAGAAAATAGGTTTTTCTATTGCTTTTAAATGAAAACTTCTCTCTACCTTCTTCCTTAAAAAAACTAACTGATTGATAAAACTCAATAAGAAGATCTGGAAACACCAAATCTTGAGCACTAGGCATTGATATGGAGACACTCTCTCATCCGTTCAAGTTGATATTCTTCGAAAGTATAGAATCATATTTGTTGAAGAAATTCGAATGAACCAACCTTTCTCTATATGCCTGCCATTCCAGAATTGGCTTGACAGTAGACATATCTTTTTGAGATGATTCTTCTACAGACATTCAGAATTGAGAAAACTCTTAGAAGTCCAGAACGAGATTAAATTGAAAGTCAAAACATCAGCATGTAGGATCTTGAGATCGATGTGGGATAACCCTTCATGGGTCCTTTATATAGGCGTTAGAAGTGACGATTCATCTTCCAAACTCGATCCAATGGCTGGAAATCCTTCTGATCAGATCTGACAGTTGATATGATAGATGTATGAAAATCTTGATAGAATCCAATATTTTTAGTTTTTTTAAGAAAAAAATTTGGATTTAAGGATACTAGAATCCAAAAAATTTAAAACTCAAAAGAAAATACCAGAAAGTAAAAAATGATTACGAAAACTTAAGAAAGAAAACATACATTTTAGATTACCAAGAAGATTATTTGTATTGAGGAAAAATTTTCTTGAAGAAATTTAGATTTCGAAAATTTTTATTATGAAAAAAATGAAAATGAAAAAAAATCCATTATGAAAATATTCATTATGCAAATTTTGAGTACGAAAATCTTCATTATGAAAATATTCATTATGAAAATGTTGAGTATGAAAATTTTAGAATAAGAAAATTTTAATTACAAAAGATTCGAAAAAAATCTAACTATGATTTTTTTTGAAAAACTTCATTATGAAAAACTTGAAAAACATCATTATGAAAAATTAAAAAAAATGTACTCCCCTTATGGAAATGAGTTTATTACTATAAGGATACTGGTTTAACATAAAGTTAAAAAAGATGATTACCTTATGGTTATAATTCCCAACTTCTGTTTAATGTATTCAAATCTATCAGAGGGTAAATATTTTTTGAAAATATCAGCAATTTGATCTTGCATTCCGATAAAATTGAATAATTATATCTCCTTTTTGTGTGAGATCCATAAGAAAGTGATGTCTAATATCTATGTGTTTTGCATGAGAGTGATGTGAAAGGTTTTTACTAAGGGAAATGGAACTTTCTATTATTACACAAAATTTGTGTTTTGGTAAAACTCATACCATATTATGTGAGTGTGTGTTGCATCCACAACACTTGAGCACAACACCTTCCAATTTCTATATATTCATCTTCAGTAGTGGAAAGTGTTACTAATTATTGCTTCTTGCCTGACCAAGAAACTAATGAATATTTTAAAAAATGACAAGTTCCAGATGTAATCTTTCATCCATTCTAAATACTCTAAAGTCAGCATTAGAAAAACTTTTCAAAAAAAATCATTTCACTACTGGAAATTCATTTTTTCCCAACGGTTGCCAACCGTTGGGAAAGGCCCCAAAGCCGTTGGGAAATCTTATCCCAACGGTTTGATTAACCGTTGGTATGTGAGCCGTTTGGAAAGACTTATAACAACGGTTTACCTTAAACCGTTGGCAAAAGGCTATAACCATTTCAGTTCCCAACGGTTCATATGAACCGTTGGAACCTATTATTCTGTTTTACCAACAGTTCAGCTGAACCGTTGGAAAAAACAGCAGCACATAGGTTATGTTTTACCAACGGTTAAGCTGAACCGTTGGAAAAAACAGCAGGTTATACCAACGGTTTAGAAACCGTTGGCATAAAACCCCATTATTTTAAAAGCAGCAGCCTGCAATCAACTGAAAGCAGCAGCCTGCAATCCACTGCAGGCTACAAAAACCACATCCCTGTAAAAGCACACATTCTGTGTGTTTCAAGTGCAGGCTGCAAAACTCTGTGTTTCAGATCCCTGCAAACTCACATATTCTGTGTGTTTCAACTGCAGCCTGCAAACTCATTCTATGTTTCAAATGCATCCTGTAAACTCATTTTGTGTGATACACTGCAGTGTACAAACACACAAAAACACACTCATTTTATGTGTTTCAGGGAAAATGCAACCTGCAAACACAAAAACCTAACAAAAACTCAGCCGCAATCACACAAAAAACACTGAGAAATAATCATCCATTTTTAAAGGCTTACTCACATCCCTTCCCCTGGCATGGTTCACATAATGATGTGGTAGAGAGACCAAGAACCAAAAAAATGTTGTCTTTTTGATCAAATAGGGAGCGGGATATTGGAAATTCTAGTTTATAACTCATATATGAAGAATCCCCTACCTCAATCTGATTGATCAGATAAAGGTTATTTGTTTTTGATTACACCAGGATAAAGTTGGTATTTTCTCCATGAATTTAATCTTTCTATATACTAACATAGAAGGAGATTTACACTATGATGATTATAACATGGTGATAGTTATTTACTTGATTCATGAGAGATCACACTCCTAATTTTCAAGGGGATCTTCTATGATGACATCCAATATGGTGTTTGTCAGCGGTTATGAATCATTTACATCATCTGTTGGGCTCACTTTGGGAAATTTCTATCATATTCTAAGAGGATAAGATAACAAGGTAACATTATATCCCCAATCTGTAATACAAACATTCTGATAATCCACCATGACAATCCAGTAGATTACTACATGAATTTTAGTATATACCATCCATAAATGATTTTTGTATCCATTGAAAATTGAATGATGATCCATAGGGAGAATCATAAATATTTACCATTTATCACATGGGATCATAGTCCTCATGGTGGTACACTACTTTGTGAGCTATGATATGGACCAAATGACCTTGTTATTCCATACACATGTTGGGTGTCAAATTCTAACAAGTATAGTGATATATCTTAAGGAATGACAACACCTTGAGTGAGATAAGTTGTTGGAAGTACCCTTACTTGAGTGATAATGATGTTATCATATTATAACATGATATCCAACCCTACCATGAATGAACATAATGATAATATTATTGTAAAAGAGAAATAATTGAGTGAGGCACAATCATGATGGGTTAATCCTGAAAATACATTCAGGAATATTAGATAAGATTATGATAGGGAATGAGAGAGTCAGGGTAAATTATACATGTTTTCAAAGAAGGATATCCCAAAGGAAAAGGTACAAAACTATTAATTTTTCAAATCACACTGATTCTGTTTTCACTAAAATTATAGATTCTAATAAAAAAACAAATGGTGTTTGGGATAAAAGAATGTTTGATAAGTTTACTCCAACATAAAGGAAGATTCAAGTTAAAGAAACCCTAGAATATTGCCTTGGGAGAAGACTAAATAAAGGTTGCATGATGCCTAAAAATAAAGTATAATTTCTTATATAGACTCACTAATATGTTCCAAGATCAAAGCATCAAGGGTAACAATTGGTGCTGTGGGATTGTTTTGGCACAAATACTTTAATTATTATAAGAATATGTGATTAACATAGATCTAGAAGGAATATATGGGATAAATCCAAGAAAAATAATAAATTTTGTGAGAAATGGAAATAATACCAGAATGTAGAAACATATAGGTGAGAAGTCTAAAAAAAGCCTCCAATGATTTCTAAACATTAGAAGAGACGAATAAGAAGTATAAAATCTATTCAAAATTACACGATAAAAAATAGAGATCTAATTAAAGAACAAAATGTTTTTTATGAGGAAATGAAATAAGGAAAACCTAATGTTTAAGAGAATGAAAGGTAACCGGCCATGTTACAATGGACTGTATGACATTCCTATCAAGATAAAAGGAAAAGATGAAGAAGAATAAGCTAGAATATAAGGTTTCATTTCACTTTGTTTCACATTCAGTAAAAGAGGTTCCACACAATAATCCTATTGAGAAAAGTGAGAACATCAGGTTTTCTATAATGATAAATGATGATACAATTAGGAAAAGAGGATTAAGGATTATCCTGGTAATAAATTTGGGAAGTATGGAAGATCTCAATAGGGAGACATCTATCAACATTCCCAGAATAATTAAAGAGAAAAGTGTCCCTCCCTATCCCCATTAATTTTATGTTTACTAACATGTAGGGAATTGAAATAATAAAATATTGGTGAAGTTGGAAGAGGATTTCACTACTGTATAACAAGATAATATTCTCATCATTGAGTATATAAACTACCATGATGATGATAAAGTGGGTTCATCAATTTTTAGGAAGGAAAACATGTTAAAAGGATTTGAAAGTGTTCAAAATCATGAAATCTATAATTATCTAACCATCATTAAAAATATGAAACAATAGGTATTAGAATAATTTTTTTCCCTTTTTATTATAATTAATGTGATTAGAAAGGGGGTATTGTCAATGTCAAGGATAAAGGGAGAGTTTTATACATTGAACAATATATTTTTGAGGTGCTTGTTGGGATGTGAAATAAATGAGAACACGTATTGAATTTAGAGGTGTGTTGTGGTATTGACAACCATTACAAAGGGGTGAGTGGATTTAAGTAGCCATGTATGATTATATTTTTTTTCATTATGGAATATATAAGAATCTTTAAACGTGTGTGTAAAGATGTTCTAGAGTTTCTGAGTTTGATTCCATCATAAATGGAATGGAGACTATGTATTTCTTCTTATAGACCTTGGTTGGATAGCCTCAATGTAGAATTATTTGTAATTTTGATAATTGTTGGTGAGGTAGAATTTAAAGAATTAAAAACAACTATTTTACGTGTAAAAAAAATTCTATTTAGTATATATCATGTTGTTTTGAGAGTATTTTGAGTGTTATAGAAGTCCTTGAGTTGAGTTGAAAAGGTTGTAGATGCTAAACTGATGATGTTTGGAATTATAGTAGTTGCATAAGGGTAAAAGTGGTGGATACATATAAATAAGTTGGGTTGGAAAAGACATGTGTGAAGATAATTTACTATTTTCATAGCGGTAAATTACCACTTGTGTAGAGGTAATTAAGAGGTACATGAGGGAAAATATTGATCCTTGCCCTTTTTTAGTTAGCATTAATGAGACATGTGGAACTTTTTAGTGACATGAATTGATTAGTTTTATGAATGTATATATATGATTTAGTATTACAAATGGTGTGAAAATTATTAAGGGATCTTCCATACATATCTTGTCTTTCCTTTCATGTTTAAAAGGAATCCAATGGTGTTCATAGATCTCATGGATGGGATCTTCCATGCATATCTCAACTCATTCATTGGGGTGCTTGTTGATGATATCCTTATATACTCACCGGCCATAGAGATACACATTTGACACCTATAGATTTTGTTTGGTACACTTTGACCACATTGTATGATTTATAAGATCTCAAAGTGTCACTTATGCTTCCATAAAGTATGTTTTCTTTGGCACGTAATCTCTAATGTGGGAATTTATGTGGACCCAAAGAATTTATCGGTTGTGATGTCATGAGAAGGCACAAGAAACATGTTTGAGATTATGGTTTTCCTTGTTTAGTCGGGTTTTACATATGGTTCATTTAGATATTTTCCTTTTATAAATGACTATGACTAGGATTACAATGAATGTAGTTATGTTTGAGTGGTCAGAACAGTTTGAAGAGGCCTTCCTAGAGATAAAGAAGATGTTAAAGATAATTACAAACCTAATACTTCTAAAGCATGTGATTGGATAGTCGACTTACTTCGATCTATCATATATGTGTTTTGGAGCTATTTTAATGTAAAGGAATTAGGTTATGGATTATGAATTTCATCAACTACAACCCCATGAGAAGAATTACCTTACGAATGACATGGAGTTGGCGTTTACAGTCTATGATCTTATATTTTTTCACTATTATCTCTTTAGTGATAAATTTTTCATATACACAAAAACAATGTTTCTTACATTAAAGACATTATTAGTGAGACATGAGTATACATTAGTGACATTGGTTATAGAATCTACAGACATTTGATTCTGCGATGTATTATGCCCTTGAGAAATGAAATTTTGTTTTAGATGCTCTCTGTAGGAAAGCAAGGGATCCTATAGAAAGAATTTCAGAAGTGGAATTTCCATTGATGAGGTTGTTGGATTGATGATCGGTGAATGCATCCGAGGAATAATCAGTGATTGGGTTTGATCCATTATTTATCAAGTAATCATTTGTGTACCATGTAAATAATGAACAATAGTTGGATATCGAATTCTTAGTAATGCAAGAATCGTTGGTTGGAGGTAACACAATTCAAGGATGGTCGATAGGAAATGATTTTGTTATATATGTGGATGTTGATTTGGAAAAAAAATCATTAATTTTGGATATCCCGATGTTAATTATAAACCAGATTGATATGGTTTTTTGGGTGAATTAAATACCACTTTTTTGAATCTTGTGGTACCTTAGGAGGATACATTATGAGTTGTGGGAGTGACGGTGTAACGTGTGGACTTAGTGGCAGATGGTTGTGTTCTTCATACTAGGGAAAGATGGGTTTTGGGAGAACTCGTGTACATTATGTGTATTTTTGAGAACACACATCATGTGTTCTTCATACTAGGGAAAGATGGGTTTTGGGAACTGAACGTTTTATACAAGTGGGTGGGTTACATGCCATGTAGTGGTTACTCAGGGTGTGCTAGTGGCAGATGACCATATAGGGTATAAAGATATGGTAGGGAATTTTTCATGCTATGTGGGGCATTGTATGTGAATGTACCCAGGTGGGGGGTAAACATCATATACCGGCACACATGATCTTTACTTTGGAAAAGTACACACTGAGCGGTCTATGTCACATGGAACAAGGGGACATTTTGGGTTATATATCATGTACTTGAAGTACAGGTTGTGTACTTTTTTCTCCTTGTTATGCTTACCCTATTTTAACCCTGAAGTCAGAATTCGAATTATGAGTATTCAATTTTGATCAACTGTTGATATAAATTTCCATGGTGGAATAATTTCTATGTTTGAATGTGTTATTTATGGTGTTTTGGACTAAGAGAATTATTTATCAGGGTTTATTCAAGGATTTGATTCAGAATCCTCTAGCAAGTTGGGTTGTGAGATGAGAATCATGTGTGAGGGTTATGAGACGTTAGTTGGAATGGATTGTGAATTATCATCCAGTTTTGTTCAATATTCTTTCATAAGGATCCTGAAAAGTATAATTAATTAGTATATATTATAAGATCTTGTTTTATCCTAACATGTTGGTACCTATTTCTCAAGGTTAGAACAGTTGACGATTACCACCTTTTTTTAGGATTGGAGCTATTGGATCCTTTGGGATGGGATGATGTTGTGGGATATAAGTTATGGTCGTATTTCCTTAAGATATTTATATGTGTTTAAGGGACTCTTGAGGATACCATAGTGGGCTTGTTACTGATTGAGTGACCAGTGGTTTCTACAGCTGTTAATTGAAAATGTCCATGTGGACTAGTCAATAGTGTACTATAGAGCCCTTATAAGGTAAAACTTTTATGATTGTCATGAGGACCATTGAGAATTCCTTGGGTGTTCATTTCTTTTAGATTTCCCATTGGGTGCATTTTTGATCGATGATCAGTTGGAGACGTTGTTGATCGATGATCAGTTGGAGGCCACTGAGGGGCATTTGGGATATTTTTGCACTGGGTGTATCTTGTTCTTTGGATGTACTAGAGGAACCCCGCATAGGGTGTCATGTTCTTATTGTGGAATTTTTCCTATTTGGGGGGGTTTTTTAATGGCATGGGCCTAGATTTTGGGTTCACCAGAGAATGCTATAGTTGGAAATCACATAATATTGTCACACTGAGGACCATGGGAGCCCCGTGTTTTGGTTTGGCCCTAAGGTGGGTCAAAGAGATCCAATAGTGGTTTTTTTAGACGATAATATCCTAGGGACCATGGAGAGGGTATGTGATTTGCTTTATGTGAGTTGATAGATGCTTCTAGATTAGCTAATTGGACAGTGGTTTGAAGGATGGATTATCCCAGGTTTGGTTGGAATTTGGTCGTGAGGTTTGAGGATGTTTCTGGTCAGGACTCTGGTCCGAGTAGGAGACACAGTGATATCATAGATCAGGCATTGGAACTAAGTTTTGATCTAGTTATCTCGATTTTTTGACTATATTTAGATGGGATTAGTGATCTAATGGGAGATCTGGAAGAGTGAAACACCCCTCTAGTTGAATGAGCACTTAAGATAGAGTGGCTTTAAGATCATAATGTGTTGAGGCACTCATAGGGCAGGTTTTTATAGTCGTTGATGTATTGGTGCTTCCATCCACATGGATGATCGTTCATCCCCCATCTCTCATATTTTCTCACCCCCAGCACATCCCCCCTCCCCCACCTGCACAGCCACCCCCCCGCCCCTGCCCATCCCCCCCTCCTCCTCACCTCACCCCTGCCCATCCCCCTCCCCCCTCCAGCACATCCCCCTCCTCCCCACCTCATATTGACCCCTTAAATATCAATCAAAATGATTCTATACAGATAAATCACAACAAAACTGAAGCCTAAATTGATATATTGCTTGTGTTCATAAGGGGATCCTAATAGACTATACATTGCAGCGGAATGGAACCAAAAAATATAAAATAAATAAAGGCAGGATTACCGATTTAAAGTGAATGAACAAAAATTACTTGAATCAGAGATCCTTGTTGGAAAGTAGAGTGAGCACCCTTGAGAGAAGATAGGGAAGTTGGGTTTCAACAGCAACCTAAAATGATATATGCCTTGTGTTTGTAAGGGAATTATAATACACACTACATTGCAAAGAAATGGACCAACAAAATGAAAAATAAATGAAGTCACACGTACCATTAAAGCAGAAGAACAAATCGTTGCGAAACCAGACCTGTCACGCTGGGATGTAGGGCTCGCGTTGAGAGCCGATTGGGAAGTAGAGTTCGCGTCGAGATTTTGGAAAAAATCTTCCAGATGGGTGCGTTGTGCTTGGGTTTAGGGTTAGTTCTGGTTTCGCGTCGAGATTTTGGGAAAAATGGTGCGTGGAGCATGATTTTAGTGTCAACCAGGTATATTTTTGGGAGAAAAATTATGCCAACGGTTTTTTTAAACCGTTGGTATAGGGATAAATGAGGATGTTTGCCAACGGTTTTAGAAAACCGTTGGCAAATGTGGACCAGAACCGTTGGGATAAGGGATAAAATGGGGATGTTTGCCAACGGTTTCTTGAAACCGTGGGGGAAGGGGAAAAAATATGTAGATTTTCCAACGGTTTACATAAACCGTTGGGGATGGTAATTTTTATCATCATATCCCAACGGTTTAGTTAAACCGTTGGCATACTAGCGTTGGTATAAAACTCATTTCCAGTAGTGTTTCCAGAAGTATAGAAGAGTTTTAAATCAATATTTCCCTTTAAGTAGCGAAATATTCTTCTAACTACCTTTAAATGAGACTCCTTAGGATTGGATTGATATCTTACACATAAGAATACTGAAAACATCAAGTCTGGATGACTAGCTGTGAAGTAAAGTAAACTTCCTATCATACCTCTAAAAGATGTTTGATCTACTGGTTTCCCTGCTTCATCAAGATCAAGTGTATTTGAGGTATTGATAGGAGTACTTATACTCTTAGTGTTTTCATATCCATACTTTTTAATAAGATCTTTAATACACTTTTGTTGGGATATATAGACTCCTTCTGGTTTTGGAGAAATTTGAAAACCAAGGAAAAATGTTAACTCCCCCATCATACTCATTTCAAACTTAGATTTCATTATATCCGCAAAGGAATCAGTTAAATATTGCTAAGTTGAACAAAATATAATGTTATCAACATAAATTTGAACAAACAAAATGTTTTTCTTATCTTTCTTTATAAAAAGGTTTGGATATGAATTTCCCTTGACATAGTTATTTTGATGAAAAAATCCTGTAAGTTTATCATACCAGGCTTGAGGGGATTTCTTAAGTCCATACAAAGCTTTGGTAAGTCTAAAAATGTGATTAGGATGTTTTTTATCTTCAAAACCTGGAGGTTGTTCAACAAAAACTTCCTCTAGAACATAACCGTTAAGGAAAGAACATTTCACATCCATTTGAAAAAGTTTGAAATTATAGAATGCTGCAATGGAAAGTAAGATACGAATAGATTAAAGTCTAGCTATTAGAGTAAAGGTTTCTTCATAGTCTATTCCCTCTTGTTGATTATATACTTTAGCAACTAACCTAGCTTTATTTCTAAATGTGATTCCATTTTCATCACACTTATTTATGAAGACCCATTTAACACCAATGACAGAAGTTTCCTTAGGTCTTTCAACCAAGGTCAAACTTTATTCCTTTCAAATTCATTTAGTTCATCTTGTATAGCTTTTATCCAATCATCATCACCTAAAGATTCATTAGTGATTTTTTGTTCTAATTTGGATTGAAATTCTAGATGTTCTACTTCATTTATTTAGGAAGTTCTAGTCCTTATAGGTTGATTCGCATCACCAATGATACTATCACTAGGATGAGTCTTTAGAAGCAACTAATTTGGGTTTTGTAAAACCTGTTCATCAACATTGGGTAGTAAATATTCTAGGGTAAATGCTTCAGAAACATTTTCTTGGGCATTTTCCTTATCAAAAAGATCTTCTAAAAAAGGTTGATAATCAGTTTTTGAAAACACATCCGAAGATTTAGGTTGGGGTTGTTTAAAAATAAAAGGATTAGTTTCATAAAAGTTGACATGTACTATCTCTTCAATAGTAAAAGTGTTCTTATTGAAAACTCTATAATCCTTAGAAGTTGTGGAGTAGCCTAAGAAAATTCCTTCATCAAATTTTGGTGAGAATTTATGTAGATTATATTTATTATTCAGAATGAATACCTTACAACCAAAAACCTTGAAGTAGGAAAGTCTAGGTTTTCTACCATTATATAACTGATACGGTGTTTTATTATGAAAATGTCTTATTAAAACTCTTTTTAAAGTATAACAAGCAGTACTTACAGCTTCAGCCCAAAAGTGTCTTGCATTAGAATATTCAATCAACATGGTTCTTGTTATCTCTTGGAGAATTCTATTTATTCTTTCAACAACACCATTCTTTTGAGGTGTTCTTGGTGATGAGAAATTGTGAGCAATGCCTTTTCTTCTACAAAAAGTTTCAAAATCAGTATTTTGAAATTCTCCACCATGATCACTATGAATATTTTTCAATGGAAGGTTTTTCTCATTTTTAACTTGGGCTCTAAAACTTCTAAAATACGAGAAGGCTTCAGACTTCTTTCCTAGAAAATAAACCCACGTAAATCTAATGTAATAGTTAAATAACACAAATACATAATACTTTCATCCAATGCTTCCAGTTTGTGTAGGACCAAAGAGATCCATATGCACTAACTGTAATGCATCAGTAGTTGAGACTTCACTGACTGATTTAAAACTTGATTTATGTTTCTTTCCGTATTGACAAGGATCACAAACTTTTGAAGAATCCAATCTATGCTTTGGTAGATCCTTAATTAATCTTTTATTAGAATGTTTGCATAGGTTATTAAGGTTACAGTGACCTATCCTTCTATGCCACAACCAAGAATGATATTCCCTTGCACTAAGGAAAGGTAGATATTGGATCCTAAGGTCTTAGATGTTTAGTGTGTATACATTCTCTTGCATATGAGTAGAAAGAATACACTCTTCCTCGGAATTGTGTACTAAGAACCTGTAATTCCTAAAATTCACAATGTAACATTCATCACATAATTGTCTTTTGCTAATGAGGTTGTTCTTAAGACCCTTAATAAATAAAACATTTTAAATCAATATTTTTCCAAGAAGAACGATGTTACCTATACCAATAATTTCTCCCTGAAAATTACCTCTGAAAGTTAATTTTCCTCCTTTCATATTTATAATCTTTTCAAAGTAGTTTTTGTTACCAATCATATCCCAGGATCATCCAATATCCATGTACAAAGTATTATTGTTGGTACTCTATCTATTTTCTTGAAAACAAAAGAGTTAGACTTTCAAAACCCAAAATTTCTTGGATCCAAAAATTCGAGAAAGAAAAATCTTAGACACCCACATTTTCTTATAAAAATGGGCTTTATGAAATCTTAAAGACTGATTTTTGTTTAAGGAACAATTTTTTTCCCATTGCCCACCGCACTTACACTTACCAGAGAATGTACCACTTTGAGGAACAAAAGAATTGATACTAAAAATTGGTTTAGAACTATTATAACCAAAACCAGAATTATTCCTTAGAGGTTGAATTTGAGAATACATCTTATAAACATTTTCCTTACCTTTGGTAAAGTTTGATAAACACTTCCTCAAGGAATAAATTTCAGATTTCAATTTGATAACCAAGTTCTTGTATTATAAAACATTTTATTTGGAACCAGAGTTAGGCTCGAAAACATTTTTCTTAGAAATTATGTTTTTTAGATCCTTAGAAAGTTTATTCTTCTCAGAATTAACTTCCTTACTATTTTTTGAAATAATTTCAAAATCAACAATTTTCTTAACAATATCTTTAGAAATATATAATATTTCCTTAGTAAGAATAGTATTCCTAAAATTTTCCTTATCAAGATTTTTCATGAGTTTTGAATTCTCAATCTCAAGGAGCTTAGAAAACCTAGATACATCTTCATAGGTAGGTAAAGTATAATATTCATCAGAAGAAGATTCTTCATCCGAAGATTCGAAATATTTTATCATTACTATAATTTTCATTTAAAGAAACATTGGTCATTGATTCAACATTGTGTACCATAGCCATCAAAAAATCATTATCAATAGGTAGTCTAGAAATTAGACGAATATTTTTCTGTCTAGAATATTCATAATATGATGATTCATCGGAAGAGTCACCACCACTGGTACTCCAGGTGTCGTTAGCTTTAAATACTTTCTTAGCTTTAGCTTTGTAGTACTTCTTTCTGTTTCTCTCAAAATGCTTTCCCTTTCATTATTTTCTCTTAAGCATATGATAATTAGGCCTTATATGTCCAGCTCTCTTGGATTCATAACATGTAACTTTTAAATATTTCTTGTCTTTCCTTTCCTTCTTCTTATATCTGGATTGAAAGTTCTTCTGTCCAAAAATCTTGTTCATCCTTCGAGCAAGATTCTCTTACACATTTTCCGAAGATTCACTACCACTAGATTCAGATTGAATATCAATATTCTTAGATTTGGATCTAGTAACTATCTCAGGAGTCTTGGCTTTCATATGATTTGAAGTTATAGTAAAAGAAACACTACCATTCCCATTCTTCTTCTTTACATTATTAGCATCTCTCTTCATTATGGTCTCATGTTGAAGAAGAGTTCCAAAAAGTTCATCAATAGAAATCTGAGTAACCTTTATATTCTCATCAATAGAAGTCCTCTTGGATTCCCACTCATTGGACATAATGTCTATGATCTTATAAAAAATAGCTTCATCATCCAATCCTTTCTCACCCATGGATTGTAAACTATTCACAATACTCATGAATCATTGTTTCACCTTACATATGGGTTCTCCATAAGGAAATTAGAAACCATTATATTCATCTCTGAGCATGGATCTTCTAGTTTCAATAACTTTGGATGTTCCAAAGTGAGTAACATCACGTTTCTTCAAAATATAATTTGCTGTTTCAGAAGATGAAATTTGGCTATAAATATTTCTAGTTATGGAACAAACCAAGGTATCGTGTACCTTATAATTTAGCTGATAGTCATGCTTTTATTGATTGGTGAAGGTACTAACTTCCTTGTCAGGGATTTTATATCCTCCGGTAAGCATAAAAAAATTATCAAGTCTAGTGTTGATAATAAAATTATTCATGTGATCTCTCTAATATTCATAATCATTCTAATAAAAAATTGGTGGTCTTGTTGGATTTAGATTGTCTATGGAACCAACATTGATTCCTGCCATCTTAAAGAAAAAACTTTCCACAAAAACTTGTTATAAATAAAAGAGTTTGTAAACAAGGGAAATATTCCTCTATCAGAAAAATAAAAATAGAGTGTTTCTAAGAAAAATATGAATCCAAAAAATAAGAAGAAGTTTAATTCTATTCTGAGTCTAATTGTGATATTAATTCAGATGGAACCAATACACTGATACAAACTGTTGAGATGGTATGTGAGAGTATGATATGCTCTATAATACCAAATGTAGTATCGAAATAATTGAGATATAGAATAATGTATCTAATTATTCTCAAAATAAAAAAGGGGGGGGGGGGGTAAATTGAACCCTTTAAAAAAATCCTTTATAAATTTTAAATATGGTTATATTTAACAAGTTTAAAC
This sequence comes from Viscum album, assembly GCA_963277665.1. NCBI lineage: Eukaryota > Viridiplantae > Streptophyta > Magnoliopsida > Santalales > Viscaceae > Viscum > Viscum album. The sequence continues at coordinate 1,154,941,691 of OY728122.1, read as the reverse complement.
AAGGTAATTCATAAAACCTCTAGTTCTACACACTTTCTTTATTCCGGAAATATGATTTTGTGAAGGTGATTTCAGAAAAGATGGTTCCGGAAAATGAAACTTAATGATTTCTTAAAAAGATAAAGATTATAACTTAAAGCATATAGAATCTCACTAAATCAGAGTATACAAGTATAAGGAAGTATAAGATAGTTATACTTTCCTCAATAAAAAAATAGTAGAAAACTTGTAACAAAACAAGTAACAAGTAGTAAATATTTTAACCCAAAGAGAAGTGTATCCAACAACATGGATAAAGGTACCTTGATTTATAATTTCAATAAAGTCTGTCTTACCCACACTAGGTAATCCCTCGACATGAAGATCAGAGTCTGCCTTTCTATCCCCACAAGCCCTCAACTTCAAGGTAGTCGACACCTCTATCTTCCTCAGCAAGGAAGACCTCAACTCCAAGGTAGTTTGTACCTATGTCTTCCTATCCCTAGAAGCCCTCGATTGTACAAGACAACAATCGGAGTCCCACAAATAAAATCTGAACAAGATGTTCCATATGCACAAATCAATAAAGCCTCTCTCTCTAGAAATCACTTCAACAGCATGTAATCTCTAGATTTATCAACTTGTTGTGATCTCTTTCAAATGAGCTCCTATTTATAGGCACAACTCCAATGGCCGACTCCCTACTCCAACGGTCATATTTTCCCTTGAATTTCAGAGGGACCTGTACATTTGTCACTCAAACAATGGTTAGTTAGTAACTGAATGCACGACATCATTTTATAAAAAAAACATCTGTAAGAAAAAATACGGTTACTTAACCAAAATCAACTATTCGGAATGTAAGAAAATAAAAGTTCAGAGTCAAACCAAAAAAACATTCCGTGTCTATAATACAAGGATATTCAGATTCTGTTTTCTAAGGAATTGGGAACTTGAACTCTATAGAATTCCAGAGTCCAAATTTCAAGGAAATTCAGAATCTGGATTCACAAGAATTTGGAACCTAAACTTAAAACGTTTGGAGTCAAAGTTAATGATAATTCAGATTCATAACTAACAAAGTTCGGAGTCAAAATTTATTAGAATTTAGAGTCAGAAATCAAAAATTTCAGAGTTTGAATTCATTAGAATTCGGAGTCAGAACTCATAAGAGTTCAGAGTCTAAATTCAGAGAACTCGAAGTCAGAAATCAGAAGAGTTCGGAGTCTGAATTCAGATAACTTGGATTCAGAGCTCAGAAGAGTTTAGAGTCTGAATTCAATGAACTTAGAGTCAGAAATCAGAAGTGTTTGGAGTCTGAATTTAGAGAACTCAGATTCAAAACTCAAAAGAGTTCAAAGTCTGAATTCAGAGAACTCGGAGTCTGAATTCAAAGTCTGAAAACAGAATTCTCTTTATCTAAGTATTATATGATTATGAGGTTTTAGTTATGAAACCGAATTATAAACTTAGGAAAGATAATGAACAATGAAAAACATGGTAAGGATAAATTTCCTTGGGGATGGAAAATTTTACTTATAGAAGTAAAACACAGGGTAAAATGAAATTTTCCTTAAGATAAGGTATTTGTGATTTTCAAAACAAGAAGGAATGGTAAAGTCATAAGGATACCTTATTGACTTAACAATCTCCCCAAACAAGAAGGAATGGAAAAGTCATAAGGAAAACCTTATTGACTCAACAATTCTAGATTCACATAATATGTGACCCTATAGTACTGTCTCTCAGTTTCATTAGGTAAAGAAGCCTAAAATACATGGTTAGAATCTAGAGAAATTTTAAGGCACATATAGAGAAGGAATTTAATGATGCAATGAAATTATACCTCATAAGAATGCTTACATTTAATATAATACCTTTATCATGATATTTCCAATCAATTAGGTTTCATGATTTTTATATTAACCTTGGTGCTCGATGTCTCTATCTTTGACTTCCCATAAATTGAAATTTCTTATTTTACACCACGACCATTGATTTATTTAGTCTATATAATTTAGATCAAATGGAATAAGATATAAACTTCTGTCAAATAACATAAGGTAAAAATACTTTCTCATATTATTCATTAATTTAATATTTCTCATGACACACCCAACTTATCACATCTCACCATGTACTTCTGTTATCTCAATTACCATTAATAAATAAAATTACAAGACTCATAATAATATTTAATTATAATATTAAATTCTATAGACCAATAAAATTTTCCATAGATAAGAATATCCAATGAAACATATAAATGTTAATTTCCTATAGGAGAGTATCATTCTCATAATATCCTACTAGATATTACTATGGGTGTACACCATCAGAAGGTGCCCCAAAGTCCTATGAGTCTCCACCCCTGATTTACTGTATCATTTGAGTCCCTAAAATGATATCATATGTCTATAGAAAATATATTTAGGAATATTTTTGTAGAACTTCCTAGTGTTATTCATAGTGGGGAAGTCCCATCAAGATCTAGTGTAATAGTTACCCTTGGGATATTATCACCTAGAATGTTATGCCAAAGAACAAAAATGAAGTTTTCTAATGATTATTAATATTCAAAACTATGAATACAGGTCATCAAAAAGTACATAAAAGATTGTTTTGTTGAAAAAAATCCCATACCGAATAGGTTTTTAAGTATTAATAATAGAGAAGAGGATGATCCCTTTTATATGATAGGGGAAGGAACTATTGGAATTATGAAAAATATTAAAATAGTATAAATTAATTTTCAATTCAAAATGGATCTAGACTATGTATTTTAGAAGATACAATTGTTTTAGGTCAAAATTTATTCATTAAATTAATTTTAAACATGTTTTGACTATTAAATAATCATTATCTTTTGTTTTAACCATTTTTTAACCTTTTTAATTGTCATCATGACAACCTATTATTTTACGCATTATGGGTTAATGATTTTACTATAAAATAGAAAAATATATACAACTAGATAGTTGATGATATTTTAATCCTTATCCCTATATAATGGCTGAGTTTTTTTTAGAAATTTTATATCATTTAACAAAATATTACTTATTTTAAAATACCATTTATGTTAATTTTGAAACTATTCATTACATGCCTTTTTATAAATATCATAACAAAGTGATATCATCTGACCATGTCCATAAAATATTAAATAACATATAAATTTTATCTAGATAATTAAATTATGACATTAGATACCTCAAATTATATTAATTTGAATATATTTAATATAATGTATCTCATATTTAATTTCATTAAACAATTATTGCATCATTAATTTGAATCTATTTTATGGTATTATTTTATTTCGAATTTTTTTGAATAAATTATCATAATGAAGCTAAAAAATTTATATTTTAAATGAATGTTTATAATTGAAGATATCCCACATATAATAAAATATTAATAAATTTCACTTTCTAAATATAAAAGTATGAAAAGAATGAATTTTCGTTGAATAAAATAAGGTAAATAGAATAAATTCTTCCAAGTGGCTTGAAGAGTTCATAAAAATGTCCCAAGGAATTATTTTATCAAAAATCACTTATTGAATAAAATTATGAAAATTGTTAGGGTAATTTTTTAATATTTATATAATATTTTTACCCTTTATTACCAAATATACCCTTAACAGTGGTAATAAAAATTCTAGTCAGAATTCATATTTACCCAAATCAAAAGGGTACTATTTAATAAATTTGAAAAATATTGTTCAAAATACGAAATCTAATTTTTAAAATTCAAAAAACATAAGTGGATAAAAATAATTTAAAATTAATCTTATTGATGGGGATTGAAAACATGTATTATATTTAAAAAATTCAAAAGATTAAAATGTCCAAATATCCAAATTAAATATGAAATTGATTACAATGACATAAAATAAATTAAATTATCAAATATTTCTATAATTACCCTTTAAAAAAATTAAATGGTAATTTAACATTATAAATTATTTAGAAAAAAATATTTTTAATTAAATTTAATTAGTTTTCATTATTTATTAAAACAAAAAAATATCAGAAAAATATAGAAAATTCAACCAAAGAATATTTTGATATTATTATTTAAAATAATAAGATAATTTTTTTAAATATTGTTTAAAAAATTGATGAAAAGTATATTTATAATAATTGTACCATCAAAAGGAGAGAAAATGCCTTTTTTTAAATAATTGTTTTATGAGTAAAATTGAATATTTTTCTTATAGGTTTTATATAAAATATACAATATTAATGTTAAAAATTACATGTAATATTATATATATATATATATATATGATTAATATAATCCAAAAAATTATAATTTTTTTATATTAAAAAAACACTTGTTTATATTTAAATAGATTTCATGAAAATGATTTCCTTTTATTTTAAAACTGGTATTATTTTCATTTATAATTAATTTTTCTCAAAGAACTAATTATATATAAATCTTTAAACCCTATTTTTATAATTATTTTAATCGTTTAAATTCCCATGTTTCTAACGACATTTTTATAATGATAATATTTCAATAATAACATTTATTTCGTTGTTTTAGCCCTATGTGGCATATCATATATGCTTTCAAACAAAGTATTAATATTTAAAATACTATAGTTGATACATTATCCCCCCATAGAAATTATTCCCACATATTTTTTAATTCGGGATTGGTACATATGGTTTCAATTTTCAGAATTCAATTTATTGAAATTCCACATTCGATAAATAATTAATTAAACATCGACATTAAATGAAATAATGGGAAGTTTTAAAGTCAACTAATATAATAAATACTATGTTTATATATAGGAAAACATGGAAATTGATGACAAAAATTACTATCAAGTATAGATGGAGGGTGATACATAATATGGTCATGAGAAATATACATTCACAAAACCATTAATCTATGATGGGTTATAAAGCCATTGATTTCTTAGGAAGAGAATTAAATGACTAACTTTTTTGTTTCATAATACTTTTAATATATTGGAGGAATTATTTTAATACTTTAGTTGTGAATATAAGGAACCATACCTACTATAAAATTATATTTTTATCCTTTAAAATATTTCCACTACAAACTCAACTTTTCTACAAATAATGAGTATTCAAGATGAATTTTTGACGCTTGAATCACCATAATAAACATCTATAGAATCCAATAATCCATAAAATATTTACAATATATTTATAAAAAATAAATTCCATGATTTTTAGAATAATATAATATAATTACTCAAAATTAATAGACCTTATATGTTGGAAAACTACATCAATTTCCAAAATTCATTATTAATACCCAAAACCAACATAAAACATTCATTAAATAATTCCTCATATAATTATTCAAAAATAAAATTGAATTCTATCTAAATTTTGCTTATAGGATTCCCCTAAATAGTTAATATACTCCTAATTATCATTAATCACTTAATCACCAAATTATTTTCCAATACCAAAGTTATCTATTCTATAAAACATATTATTCCAAAATAAAAATAAAATTTATCCACCAGATGTTTTAAATAAAGAAATAATAAATCCTATAGTAAGTAAGAAATCATATAGGAAAGTGGTAAAGATGCACCCTTGTCTCCCTTCAGTTGTTGGTTGTATTCTTGTGGCCTTTCTCGATGGGACGAGTTGTTAACCATCATGTGGGTTTTACTTTTTCTAAAAATATATTAAATTATTCCTCACAAGATTATAGAAATCTGATAAAAACATATAAAATAAACATAATATGTCTTAACCACAATGGTCATCATGTACTTTTCATTTCACATCACAAAATGTAATAACCCATAATTAGATCAAAATGAATACCTCCAAAAGTACCATTAGTAATGATAAATTTTCATATCTGAAAGCCTCATAATGGGTTTCTAAGGCACTGAACTTATGATCAACCTAAAAATTATAAACCCAAGATGATATCCATAACTATTAAGAAAACATCCTAATATTCATGGTTTTCTAAACCTATCTCTCATACCAACTATATGGACTTGACCATTAATAAATCTCATTCAAGTAATTTTAAAATTGGAAATCATTTTATCTTCCAAAAAAGAGTTTAATTTTATTATTTTAGAGAAATATGACAATACCATACACACTAAACCCATAAATTACATTTTGATACTTATACATAGTTTATATTTTTTCAATAAAATTAAAATCATTAAAATAAAACATAACTTCTAATTCATATATATCTTTACAAATTTTCCTTGATCTCATCATTGTCCTAATTCTTCCTTAATAATTATGTAATTCTTTTAAAAAATGGTTTAAGAATAAGAAAATATTAAGGGGCTTAAATATTGGAAACCATTTTTCATGGGATAACCCATAAAAAAATATCATTAAAATCCATTTTTACCCCTAAAAATGGATTATCATTTCAACATGATCATTATATTAACGTTTTAAAGTCAATAGATTTTTAGGAAAACTCCTAAGAAATAATATAGAAGATAATTATATATCTTTGGAAATAATTATATTAAAATGTAATAAAAATTTAGTTGAATTCCATACTTTTCACTCTTAATAAATGAATAATCATGCGGTCAACACACATAAATGTCACTCTTACAAATGGAAAATCCATATTGCTGGCTTCCACACCCAATGAATATGTGGTTATAATTAAAGGACACATCTTTGGTTTATCATGGAACCTCTTATCGTTGGTTTTTCATGTAACCACCCATTAAATTTCCATTTAACATTGTGTATTCAAAAAACATAAAATCATTCAATTTTCAATGTGTCACTCATAAAATTTAAATTTCACTCTTAAGAAAATATTACATGTTACAAAAATAATAAATCTATTTTCAAAACCCATTTTCCAAAAAATTTGAAAAAATATGGGAAAAGGGTATCTTTTTCTTTTAAAAACATGTTGGATTGTGTATTAATCCAAATATAATATAATGTTCATATTTTTATAGAAGTTTTTGTCTCTATATATGATAACAAAACATTATGTTTTTGTTTATAAAGAATGTAAAATGTTCTGTAAAACAAATATTCCTATCTAAAATAATTTTAATGAAATTAAAAAATAGACTGAAAATTTATATTATAATTCATTTATTAAATATAAATATAAAATAATATAAATAATACTAGTAAAGAGGGAAATATTTTGAAATTATGTCTTTAAACAATTAAATCAAGATTTTTAAATCAGTGTGTCACATACGACATTGAATAATTTGAATCATAAGACCCATAAAGGAATAAAATCTAGAAACAAAATAAAAAAAAAGTGAAAAAATATTCTCATTAAATTTACAATGGGTTGTATGCACCCTTAATAAATGAATGTGGGTGTAAAAGGACAAAATTTTTCTTAATGAAAGGGGATTGAGACGAATTCCCTTACCTTGAGTCTGAATCATTGTATAAAATATTTATATTCCTCAATAATAAACATGGAAAATTTATTTATATACATTAAAAAATATACAAGTATAATATTCTTTTTATATCATTTATTACATTATTTTAATAATTAATTAATTATTTTCATTCGTGTTAGATGTTTCTATGATATTTGGTACTTAAGTCCCAATTAACATTGGATTGGCTTCTATATTAAAAGGGGGTCATTATACAAACATCTCAAAAATATATATTCATGACATGATTATAATTTTTATAAATAAATTTTCATCGAAATCAAACCATTCCATATGGATATTAAAATTGAACTACGTTATAATCCAGGTGATGGTATGTCGTACGTACACATGTGTAATGTTCCCATTTTGAATGATCATTATGGAAATAGGGCGAGGATTGATTTATATTTCTAAAATTAAAGTAATATAATTAATATCATATTAATAATTAAAATAGCCATATATATATATATATCATCACTGTACCGATGAATGATAATTATTTCCCCAATAGATGGAAGTGGAAATGGAATTTTTTGGAGATATTAACATATTGAAATATCATTATACCAAGTTTATTGGATTTATTATTTCATCATGGTTTAATAATATTTGAAGGAAGTGGAAGAAGAAACAAAAAAACACTTAATTAAAAATTATATCATTTCATCGGACACTCTCCTTTGATTGACAACATAACCTTTCTAAGGTGGGTTTTATAACAAAAATAAAAGCACTAGAGTGTGTTGGGGTAATATTATAAAGTATTTTAGAAGATATATTTCAAAAAATAATTGGTTTTAAGTGTTTAGAATTGATAATAAGATGTTCACTTTTATAAGAGAAGGTATGACCACTCTTGGAATTCGGAAAAAAATTAAATTAATATAAACCAATATCTTATTATAAATAGATCAAAATTGTTTAATAATTAAATTGTGATTTTTTGTGTCAAAATTAAATCATCCATTGAAAATTAGAGATGCTTTTTTAATCTATATTTTTTAACCATTATTTTTCTGTTTTATTCATTAGCGCACCAATACGTGTTTTTACATCATAAGGGTTAAAAGTTTTACTATAAAATGACCAACAAACTATAAATAGGTCATTGAGTACATTTCTAACTATATCCAAATAAAATGATGAATTATATATTTTTCAAAATTATATATTAGTTAATAAAATATTGTTTAATTTAAAATATCATATATGTCAATTTTGACACTATTCATTACAATACTTTTTAAAAACACCTTGAAAATGTGATATATTAAAAAACTCTCAAATCCTCACAAAAAAGTCTAAGGAATATATTAAATTAGTTTATGAAATTAATTATCTCATATTTAATTTAATTTTATATTTTAAATATCAATTAATAGATACTTACTTTAATTAGACAATTACTACATCATCATTGTTTAAGCCTTCAATGAAATTATTAATTTATTTGAAAGTAAAAATAATTCATAATGAGTTGAATACCCATTTTACCAATCAAATTAATATTTAAAGTTTAATATATTCCTTACACGAATCCAAATTAAAAATATTTCACTTTTTACAAACAAAAGTATGATAAGACTGACTTTTATTTAAATAAAATACTATAAATACCATAAATCCAACCATATGGATCCATCAACTCCTAAAATAATATAAATGATGATTTTTATCTAATATCACTCATAAAATAAAATTATGGCAAATTTTATGGTAATTTTAAATTTTTTATAATATTATTTGTTCCCTTAATTACCCGATTTTACTTTAACCGTTGTAATAAAAAACACCAAAGTTAGTATTCATATTATTTTAAAAAATGGAAAAATTGAATAAATTTTCACCATATTATTCATAATAAGGAATCCATTTTTAAAAATTAATAACAAAAAGTTTGCTAAAATTAATTTAAATTTGATCAGGTCGATGGGGTGAGAAAATGAGATATTGATGTTAGAAGATTCAACTGATTGAATTGTTTTTATATCCAAATTCAATGGGAAATTGAATGAAATAACCTAAATTGGATTAAAGTATACATAATTTACCTAATTATACTTTATAATAAACTAAATATATAATTTTATAATATATATTATTTAAACCAAAAAACTATTTGAAATTAAATTTCACTATTTTTACTATTCATCAACAAAAAGAAACATAGAAAAAAATAATAAATATTCAAATAAATTATAATTTAATATTACTCATTAAAATAATTAGTTTATTTTTTAAAATATAATTTTAAAAAATATCAAAAATTATATTTAAAACAAGTACACCATCAATAGGAAGCAAAAATGCACTTTTGAAAAATAGTTCATTTATATGTAAAATTGAACTTATTATTATATCATGCCTACAAAACATATAAGATGAATTTTAAATAATATATTGAATACTATATATATTTATATATATTTAATACAATCGATAAATGAGAATTTGATTATTTAATAAGCACACGTTTTTGCATTTATATAGTTGTTCATGGAAGAAATTCGTATTCTTTACAAAAGGGTTTTATTTTCATTTATAATTAATATATAATTTTGTAAAAACAATTTCCATATATATATATATATATATATATATTTGTCTTTACCCACCATTATAATTGCTTTTTTATAATGACAACATTTAAATAATAATATTTAGTTATTTGTTTGAGCTCGATGTGGTGTATCATATACTCTATCAACAATAATATTTATTTTCAAAAAACACATGATGATATAGATATAAAATGATAGAAACTATATAGACCCATGATTTTCATGCCTATATAATACATATTTTTAGATGAATTTTCATTACATTATAAAAACACATGCCTATGGATCATTAAGGTATATTACATTTTTAAGCATGGAAATTTAAATAACTTGTTCACAATAGTTTTATATCATCGCAAAAATATTTTTCATATAAAAACAACCATTCATAAAAAAATATATATCACATAATACCTATAATAATAAAATGGGGAATAAAAACACAATAAATGGATGAGATCATAATCACCATAAGGGTAAATAATAGAAATACACAAATATAATGTGAGGACATGGGTGTGAGTAGAGGATCCAAACATAGAAAAATATAACCTACATATCAATTATCAAAATCCTAATTCACGTAATAATGATTGTTATTTCATAATACATGAGTGATAAAGAGATAAAAAACAGGATCCATCATATCATAACATTAACAGAAGACATTGAATTTTTTCCTAAACAAAATAATAGAAAAACGTTATATCTAGGATTAACGACAAGACATTCATAACATGTTAGTCCTAGGATAACCTCCTAGTTACTAAATTTGATATTGGTATAACATCTAGTGTACCCTCTATTCATGCTTTGTATAACCACCAATGTTACCTCTAAGATCATAGATCATTAATCATTTCCCAATGCAATAGTGTTAGAAATAGGTCCAACCCATCACATAATAAATATCATACATACGAATCAAAAAAGATCCTAAAAATTCATCATATTAGAACCCAGGAAAATAAATGGGTTTCATAACAAAATTCATTATAACATAACCTATATAATAGAATATTTATTTAATATTCATTTATCATTTCATTGTAGCATAACCCATGTAAAAAGAAGCAGGTTTCATAAGAATTATTTTATCATTAAAAAACCATCTCAATATAGAATAAAAATGGAATATCAGATCATATACCCAGTAAAGAACTATTTAAATAATATGATTTATTATTTTATGGATAATAATTTTGAAAGATAACTTAGAACATTAAATGTGGATAATAGCCACCCCACATTGAAAAACATTTTAAAAAAACATTTTCAAAATCAATTTGATTCAAAATATCTTTGGAAACAAATAAATTAATTATTATTGATCATTTCAAATAACTCTTAAGGATAATAAATTATCCAAATTTCAAAAAATGTTTTTTTAAAAAAAATTTAAATTACTTTTCTTTGAATATAACTTTGGATACGTCTAATGTAATCATTTATGTTCATTTCAAAAATTTATTTTAGAAAATTTCCTTTCCACTAGGACTAAAATTAACCTATAACATTTTAAAAATAATATTATTTTAAAAAATATATGAAAATACTTAATGGAATCATCAATTAAAATAATGGCAATGATGGTGGAAATCTCGCTCATATTGTCCATAATAAAAAAATATTCCATTCACATTTTATGTAAATTCTAAAAGGGTGATTTTTAGAAAAATGACATAATGAATGATTTAAAAAAAAATTAAAATTTTAGAACATGTATTAACATTTATTTATTATATTAGTTGGAAAAATTTTAATTTTTTTTGAAAACATGGATATTTAAGGAAAATATTTTTCGATTGAAGAGATAAATAAAGGTGATTTTTTCATAAAGGTGCTATTTTGAACTCTTGGGTACAAAGAGATAGGAGAATGAATGAAAAAATGTATTGTAATGACATATAAATATCCAATTAATGATGAGATTGTATATTAAAACCATTATGACTTTTCTAACATTATATTATAAGACCCATGAAGGAATAAAAATATATGAGACTTAAAAATATACCGAGAATAAATAAATTCATGAAATTACTTATCTAGGTGGCTCTATATACACCTCATACAATAATATAGGTGCATAACATAATGTATGCACCAATAAAGACAAATCGAGACAAAAACCAACTTCCACAATTATTGACATCTTTCGTACACATTTACCCTCATTTATAACAAATATATGTTTCTTATACGTATATTTTACAATTATACTTCTATATATAAAAGAATAAATTATGTTCTTATGCAAACTTATTACCTGTTTTTTGAAAACTCCATCTTAAAATCATGCTTCATTAATCAGCTTCATTGTTTTCTATGTTTGTTATTATTTATTATTTTCTCTCCTCATTATTTCATAATGGTTCATTATTATCAATAATTTTAACCATTAAATATATATAATATATATTCATCATAGATTTATTTAATGGAATCTATAAAATTTATAGATAGATAATTAAATACACCATTAATGTTGATGGTCTGATATACGTACGCATCGCAATTGTCTCTAGTTTCCAGATGAATGAAATAAAAGAAAGGTAAATAATATATTAAATTTACAGTATCAATTATAGGTCATATATAAAAAATATATTAAATAAATTTACCCTAATTACCCTTCATTCAATGTGTCAGTGAATAAGGATCCACATCACATTGTGTGGTGGTAGTTCGCTATCCAAAAAAATGATATTGTCATATCCAAAACAGAATGGAATATAAGAAGGTATATGCCATATCAAAATTTAATATGTATAATTATGTTACATGTATCATATACATTAAATTATTCAATTATTTTTACCATCCATGAAATGTATAAATAAAAAAACGTCATATTAGTTCATGAGCTGGTAGTTTACCATCCAAGAAAAGGATTTTATTGTTGACAACAATTTTTAGAGAAAATAAGATAAATTTGGTAATATAATTCCATTTTCATAATAATATCGCAAATATTTTTTATAAAAATTAAATCCATCATTAAATATGTTCTTTATAGATGGTGATAGAAAATTAATAACATCTATTCATGAGGTGGTAGTCCATCATACATATATTAAATAGTTTTGTTACCCATTGCATGGAAGAGGATATGGATATATGATGATCCATTTCCATAATGAAAACACATCATATGAGAGATACTATTTTTATTATATAAACAAAATTTAAGATAATTTTTTTTTCAGAAGAAGAAGTAAAAAAATGCATATTTTAAACATTACCTCTTCGTTGAAAAACCTATTTAGGTTTAATCTAAATACTTTATAGATTGGATTTATAATCAAAATAAGGAAGATAATTTGTAGGTAGGTATGTATTAAATAGATATTGGTGGGGATTTTGTTTATCCAAAGGGTGTATGAGGTGATAATTGGTGAGGAGAGTATGTCGTGTTTTATAATTATAGGAGATGACTCACATGGAATGTTTAAATAGAATAAAGCGTACCCATGTTTTTTTAATGAACTGGCCTAGAATTCCATCATACCTGATACCTAACCTAATATTTCACATGTAGAAAGGGTAATTATAAATTTAAATGAGTTTTAATAAGCACATGGGATTCATGATAAGTCATTTGGAAAAATATTTCCCCAAATAAAAGATATGATAGGAGATTAAATAAATAAAAACAATGAAAAATATATCTCAAACAACTAACCTGAACTATGAAAATTTCATTTACATAAACAAATCCATAAAAAATATATAAAAGAAAGTAGGAAAATGAAAAAAATATAATTAACTAAAATAAAACTACTAAAATTCATCCCACTCAAGTCAATACAAAAAAACTCCAAGAAACATCCGATTGATTATTAGCACTGAAATCACCCCACATCAGCCACGATGTATAAAAAGGATACAACTGGGAACCTAGAACCATAAATGATGTAGGCGGGAAATTAAAATCTTAGTTTGTCACCACAACCTTCCAAAAAAATTAAATTCAATTCATAAGAAAGATAAAAAATTGGTTTATAATAAATATTTAAAGTAAGAATTATATGTATACAAATAAACAAAATTAAGTTAACTCCATAATCCACTTCCCAAATTTTCCCCTCTACTCCCCAATGATGAACACATTAATTTTGGAAACAAATCTATTGGAAAAAGACATCTCAAAACAACACACACCATTAAGGTTTCTCAAAAAACTCACACATGTTTTATCTAAATAAAAATGGTTACTTTAAAACAACCCACCTACTGGATCCACTCTTTAATTAAACCCCCATTCAGAAATCCACTTTAAAAAACTCATACAAAAAATTCTTTAATTTCAAAAATAATCCAACACTTATTTGAAAACACATTTTCAAATTAAACAATTAAAACCCATAAAAAGAAGAAAAATAAGACATAACCATACATATATCACAAGTCATAATAAAATTCCACACAAGCATCATTGGTTCCAAGAAATAATTCATGAAATTGGGGATACAGTTGAAGGATGAGATAAATCCCATAAAATGATCCATAGGATCATAGTCTAATGCCACTAACCAGTGGGATATAAATCTATTATAGCGTGACTCAGAATGATATTAGGATACACCATATCCCATAATGTGACTGCAAACATGTATATACTCACATGGTCCTCTACACATAGGTGCAGGCTCACCCAGTACTCGTTGGGCTCTAACGATTCATAATGGGGATCTTTTTATCCCTGTCCACCCATTATCACATGCAGTCTCATGGGGGAAACATTACCATAATGAGATCTCTCAATCCCTAGTGAAATAATCCAAATCAATAACCTAGTTCCTAGATTCAACCATATAAGACATGTATACCAATTTTAAATAACTACCATGAAATGTAAAAGGAGTCATGCACAAGCAAGAATTATTTTATAAAAGGGTTGGTGGTAATCTAAAACAAAACCACACTACCTCCTACACTAACAAAACCTTCCCCATTTTCAAAAACAAATTAAAATATAATGTACTATGTAATCAAAGGTCAATATCCACTCATGAGAACACACGTATTCATAGAAACACAAGAATCACAAGGGGAAAAAGAGTCGTTAACCTCATTTACCACCAAAGATCAAAATTGGAATTTAATCATAAACCATCAATCAATCTTCTATTCCCATTAATATTTCATAGAAACCCGTTCAAATAAATATTTGGTAAATTATGGAAATGTCCAAAACATTTAAAATATTTTAAAAACACCCCTACAAAAGAGGTATCATTTTGAAACTCATAATGAGGTCTAAGGAAAAGAAATTAATCATAAAAAAATTCAAACATTATACTATTGAATTTCTCAAACGGGAGGAAAACTATATACACCTTTCAATACACAATTTTAAATACTTCAACCACTCTTCATAATATATTTTGAGGTCCTTAACTCAATTCAAAATGAAACTCCATTTTAAAACCCTATTTTCACTCTTAAAAGACAAAAAATGGGTTAAACCCCACTACTCTCCATATATTTTTTTTAAAAATATGCATGGGAATTTCAAGAAAGCATAGAATAGTTAATAATTTTATTTTAAACATGAAAACGTGATTTTATTTTGAGAAAAATTTTATTTCAAGCTCAAAACACAATAGAATTGTATCAAAAAAGTCAAATACTATCTGATATATTTATAAATTCATAAAAATTTATTTTTTCTATTGTGATATAATTCTTATAATTCCATAATGAAACAATTTCGTAGTAAAATGTAACACCCCAAAGATTTTTCAATTATTTTGTATTCAAATTATTTTAATCGTTTTGATATTATTCATTTCCTGAAAGAGTTAAAATAATATATTTCATATTAAGGATCTATGTTTGGATTTTTTCATATGAAAAACAAATTTTATCATTCACTAAATTAATCCTAAATTTTATCTTTCTCTATTGGAAACACCAAATCTATCTTCTGTAATATGCAACAATGACGTTCATCGATGGCTTGTGTAACACACACGACCAAATAAAGATAAGGATATATTATTAAAATAATATAAAATATACATTGGACTAGTAATTAATAAAAGGTACAAAATTAAAAAAATATACGGTTTAAAAAAATATAAAATGAAATCATTGGTTACATATGATTTAGAAATGAATATAAAAAAGGTTGAAAATAAAATAAATATTTTTTGTTCCCAACGAACTATATAATCGTAATATATTAAATTAATTACAATTAGTGAATGATATTAATTTGATATATATTATATATTCATTCAAATATTTTCAGTATTCATTCAATTTATTTTATATTCTTAAGATAAAAACAAACCCAATTTTAGGCAAAACATATTATGTTTTTATTAAGTATTTTTTAGTGCCATTTGTTAGAGAACATATATTGAATCCAATTATGGGAAAATATATGGATTATATACATCAAAATATTTTTTTTATTTTATAATTAAACTTAAAAATAAATTTATGGTAAATATTTTGAATTTTTTTGTGATGATTTATATTTTAATTATTAGTGAGAAATACTGGAATTTAATTCAAAACCGCGTCTTCATTTATTTTTTTATAAAAATAAATTATATTTTAAATTCGTTTTAATGTTTAATTCGATCATAATTGAATCAATTAATCCACATAATTATTTTGACTTAATTTCAAATTTAAATTTACTTTAAAAACCAAACAAAATAGAGGTTCTTACTTTGAAAACTCACTTTATCACCATGTTTGTGGGATTTAATTTAAATTAATTTATTCCACTTATGTGATTTTAATTTGGAAAAATATATTCCATATTTGGAATTAGTTTAATTTAGAATACATAATATATATAATTGTTTTACAAAATTTATTATTGAATCTAATTAATAATAATTACATCAATTATTGTACAACAATGCTTAATAAGGGACAAAACAATAAATATAATGTTGTAAATGAGCTATCCACATGTCCAAAACCCATTTTTTAAAAATAATTCATCCACATTCCATACGTTAGTGAGTTATTTTAGCTTTTTATAGAATTTGATAGGTAAAAACATGGGTATACATAACTTGTTTTAAAAAAATGTCAATTATGTCACCTCCAGTCCCTATAAATGGCCACCAATTCTCTATCTTATTCACACCTCTCAAAACTATTATGCTCAAAAAATATATTCCAAATAAACATCCAGAAATCCTTCCCTTACTCATTTAATTCTCCCTTTGGTAATTAGTCAATCCAATGAAGCCCTTGAGTAAAAACCAAAATGAGTTACCCAAAGAAGATGTAACATCCCTCCTCAAGATCATTTCCTTTATTTTGATTTTTCCACTCCCTAAAATCTTCTTAAAAATTATTTTATCACCATTATAGTTCCCTAAATATACAATGATGATTTTATGCTAAGGTTTATACCTACACATACACATAGTTCTATCTAATGGGTAACTAATATACTATTTATGTGTGGGACATACTACAACCTCACAGAATGATGATTGATAAATTTTCCATTACTACCACTCAATGTGGAAATTTGTAAAGAAACCATATATTTATATATATATGATAATTATAATTTATTTATTAATATTTAATTTTTTAGAACATATTTTTAGTATTTTTATCTTGACTAAATACAATTATTTCGAATCAGTATGTGTGGACTACCGTCCCCTCAAAGCAGTGTGATTAATTCAAAAACTAAATGGATTTGTGTTAAGAATGTGTTAAATTATATTATATGCTTTATATTTCAGAATAATTCTTCTTTATTGATATTATATACTTATATCCATATTAAATATTTTAGTTCTTTATTTCAATATGATAATAAAATGGAAAATATCATTCATATGTATGTATGGCCTACTATCTGAATGAATGGTGTGTTCTATTTAATACATAAATATTATATAGATTATTATAGTACCAATATAATAAATATAGATTATATTTATATCATTTTTTAATTTCTGGATATCATGCTATATATATAAAGACCAAAGATATTAAAAATTAAGACACAAGAGAAAAAAAGTGAATATTACCCAAAGCATAACCATAACAAAAAATTGTTAACATGCAGGTAATATAAAGTAATAATAAAACCATAAATGGTATTATATATAATAATATTTTTTAAAATTGTATAAAATAAACTGTCTCTTATTATAAATGATTCTTGAGTGTGTATGATGAGAGTCAATACACAAGGTAATGGGATTTCATCTACCCTTTTTGTGAGATACATGCCTTATTCACCACTCACATACTTTTTGTGTTGTATATGCATACTATGAATGTATAATATGATTATTACACATAAATTTATGGGTTTTAAACTTCCATTTTCTGATCATTCTCTCATGGGTTTTTTTTTCAAATGTTACCAAATGGGTAAAATTGTTTTGTCTCAATTTTCCTTCTTCGAGACACATTTTTTCTTATGAACCAACATTTTCATGTTATATTTGACTTGTAATATCATTAAATTACTTATATTAATGATATTTTACGATTCATGTAATTTCATTTCCTTACATGGAGAGTATTATCCCATGTTACCATGTGGTATGAGTTAACAATCCCATCATTTATCGAGATTATTTATGATTATGCTTCCATATATGAAATCATATGATCCATATCTCAGGAACATTCATGATATTTATTCTAATATTTTTATTCAATACATATTCATTTATTATTACAAATTTTACTGTATTTTAAATTTATTATAACTATGAAAAGGTTTTCATGAATGTCCGACATTACCTCTATTTGGTCGGAAATAAATTTTCCTTCAAAACCATGTTTTCTAAAAGGCCTAAAATATATTATAATAATCTATTACTAAATTAAAAGAATTTTTTACCCATGTTATAACTTTTAATCAAAATGGGGTTTAAAGAAGAATATTCTAGACATTTTTTTTCATGTAACTTTTCTAAATATTTTACGGTGTAAAAGGTAGGTTTATTATGTATGGATTTACCCACTATAATAATGGTAATTATTTTGAATATTTATTTACAATATTTAAATGATATTTTTGTTAAAGGGAATATTTTAATAATATTATATAAATTATTTTTAAGTGGTTTTTATGAAAAAAAATTCAAAATAATTTTAGGATAAAAAATTTTAGATGGATCTTTTTTTCATTTTTTCTATATTATTTTATGTATTCTAGGGTAAAAGGTTTTTCAAAGTGTTTTCAAGATTACTTTGTATGTTTTCATGAAATTTTTTTTTCAATACATTTTCATGGTATCTTTGTAAGTTTTCAATGAAAATATAGTCCTAAGTTTTTTTAAATCATTCTTTCTATGTTTTTATGTTTATTCTCTATAAAATGGTTCTCAAAAGGTTTTTTGTTTTAAAGAACCTTTTTAAAAGAAGAAATTATATTTTTCTCAAGAAATGTTTTTAAATTATATTCAAAATTATCTTCCCTCTATGGTTTTAATTGTTGATGTTACTCATTCAATTGTTTGAAATTATTCAAACGTTCCATTCATATTCTCCATCATAATGGATTATGTTCTAATGGAATGATTTTTATGAAATGTGTTACTATTCCATGGGTTTTATGCTTGTGAAATACACTTCTTTACATGGTTTATGAGTTGATAAAATTATTAAAAACCCTATATTTTTTCAGAGGTTGTGATATAACAACTTGTTTATGACTTTTCTTTCATTGAATGAGACTGTGATAAGATTTTTATAAAACCCATCATAGAGTATGGTTTACGATATCATTAATTAATAATTATCTCGTGGTATATGCATGAATGATTTTATTTTGAAATGTGTGGTACCTAGATATATCCCCAAATCATTCGGTGAAGATTTATATCTCATGAGATAATGATTTTAATCAATTTTATATGCTTCATCCACTATTTGAAGAGGGGAAAAAGTTTTCTCTTAAAGGAAAGGACTGTGACATGGGATGGTGGTCTGTCTCACCCAGTAGGTGTAGGCACCATGAAGTTGGAATATGGGGAAACATAATACACTATGTGAATATGGGGAAACTTAATCCCTTACAAGAAAACGACTATGACTGGGGATGGTGGTGTGCCCCACCCAGTAGGTGTGGTTCCCATGAAGTTCCATGATAAGTTATAACATTGAGTCTTAACATATAGGGAATGATATCTCATGTCTATTTATGACACATTTCTATGTCTTATTCCTATGAAATGATTTCATGTATTATTTTATTTATTTCCTTATGATTTATTTCTTATGAAATTTTGATCTTTATTTATTCTGTAATTTTTTAGATCTATGACATTAAGGATATGATATTATAATGTTGGGATCATGTTCTAATACCCATACGATCATGTTTTGGCTTAAAATACTCCCTTTTTTACCCTTACTGAGTGTAATGACCCGCCAATTCACATTGTCTTGAGAGTACAATGAGTCATTACTGGTACTTAAGCGACATCCCCAAGACACCAAAGGCTAGCAATAAATGATGAAAGGGTTCAAATACATGTTGGGGGATGATTTACCCTTTAATAAATAAACCCATAGACCAACCATAACCAAAAAATCACTGTATGATGCATGGACAAATGAAATACCAATAAACACTTCATTTATATCAAACTACATCAATGTACACAACAGTGGAAGACCAAACTAAGAATCAAAGTACACAGTGGATGAACAAATCAAGACTCTCAAATGACACTACGACTACATGCTCCATAACATCTCCCAAGTATCACCAAAAGCCACTAGAAATAAGATTCTTTACCTTTACCTATCTCTCGGAATACGACATCTGCAAAATCACCAACGTGAAAAAGTAGGGGTGAGTATAAAACTCAGTAGGATTTCCCCAATTACTTCCATACTCACACCACTAGGATAGAAGAGTTATCCACATTTATATAAAAAAAGTTTATATAAAACATGTTCTCAAAAGAAGTTTATAACTAAATATAAACAAGTTTCCAAAACCAATTATAACCAAAGGCATTCCACGAGCAATTGCACCAACTTTACAGCAAGTTATTTTTCCAAAAAAATAACCAAACAAGCTTTATAACCATTTCATAATATCCCTTTTTTGCATGCCCAACCATTCCACAACCCATGCGACCAACCATGCATGCTACGTTATGATAGTTCCATACTCATGAGCAGTTTCTCATCGATCTACCAAGTCGTCACCAGGTAATTGTCTCCCATGTGCCATTACACCTTTGGCACCAAGCACAAGGTCATATTTCAACAAAGCCCAGTACATATAGTTACCACGTGCCATTAAATGTTTGGCACCGAGCACAAGGTCCTATTTCAACCAATCCCCATACATGAAATATGAACACAAACCAGATAATCTCATCAATTATGCCAAAACACCCTTTCAATAAAAAGACCATTTTATTGAAAACAATTTCCATCAAAACCATCTCAATGCCAAACCATTTGAATTCCAAACCATTGCAATAAAACTCCCTTTTTATTGAAAACCAATTCCATCAAATTCATTTCAATATGAAACCATTTCAATAAAATAACCTTTTTATTGAAAAACCACTTTTCATCAAACCATCTACAATTTCTGAAAATCCATAATTTAAAATCAAAATTTTAAATTCAACAAGCCAAATCACTTTGCACACTAATTCACCAAGATTTCACAATCTCATCAAAACCATAAATCATCACTAAAGAAGATTTATTATTTTCTTTTCACAATCAAATCCATTCATATTTAACAATTTGAATCTAATACAATTAATTCTAGTAAGAGGAGTCGAGAGTGAAGCCTCCTAACTCAAAGGTTTTGATGAAAACCCTAACAAATAGAGAACGCACAAGAAAACAGATTTGGTTCTTCAAAAACCCTCCTTAGATATCTTCTACTATAAAGATCAAGAGAAAATATCATAATATTTGGCATCCACACACTTATATCTACACATAACGGGTGTAGATCTAAGAAACTAAGAGAAGAAGATAAGTATATCTAAGTATATCTAAGAAACCGATCAAGAATGGAGAAGAATGATCACATACCAAAATAATTTGGCATCGATTTTCCAAGAGAAGCCTTCAGATAACCTCCGGAGCATTGGGAGAACCTTCTTGAACCTTAGGAGAAGAAAAATACCGAGTTAGGACCGCTTAGGAGAAAAAACGATCCAATTAGTGGAAAAAACGTGTGAGATCCACCTTTATAGGATCTCGTTTAAGTGGCCGCACAGTTTGCTCACATGGTTATGCATATCGTGCGCTAATCGTGCGTTAGATACTGGCTCGACCACCCTTCTCACATGGTTTGGACAAAAGGTTAGACAAACCGTGCTCTGACCATGTGGATGCTACTGCCTTCAAGACCTACTATGCACAATTTGGCCGCACGGTTCAGACAAACTGTGCACCGCCTGTGCGACACCCTCTTTTTCCTCCAAACATCATTCTAAGTTCTCCTGACTCTCCCATTTATCACCCTTAACATTAAAACCATTAAAAGAATCATGAAAGGGTTACATAATAGAAACTGAGGGTAATATATTCTCCCCACCGTTGGACTTTCTGCGCTCGGAAAGTAGAGAACCTTCACCCAACTGAAAGAGTTCTAGCCACTGCTCTTTCATTTCCTTTTCACATTCCCAAGTCTCTTCCTGAATCTGACCATGCTGCCATAAAACCCACACTATACCGATGATTTTTCCACGCAAGACTTTTTCTTGCCTATCCACAATCTGTACCGAGATATGTATCAATGAAGCATCCAGCTCTAGGTCAACGTGATCCCATATAATCACATGGTCATGATTAGGATGATACATTTTCAACTGAGATAACTAGAACACATTGTGCACCGAAATAAACCATGGTGGTAATTCCAACCGATATTCGATCTCTCCAACCTGTTCTCGTATCGTAAAAGGGACAATGTATCTAGGATACAACTTTCCCTACTTCCTGGAATGACGATGTCCAAGCTTTGGAGAGATCCTCAAGAAGACATGATCACCCAGAACAAATGACAACGGTCTTCGATAGTGATCTGCATAATATTTATAACGAATTTGAGCCGTCTCTATCCTCTTTCTAATCAACTAAATCTTCTCTGTTGTTTCTTGGACAAGGATCATCCCAACTAGCGATGTTTCACCAGTTTCCAATGTTTGTATCGTCTACTTGGATTTACCATCCATTTGAGGATGATACACCGTGCTCATAGACAACTGAGTCCCAATGGCTTGCTGTAATGATTTCCAGAAATGAGATGTGAACCTCAGATCTCTATCTGAGACTATACACACTGGTACACCATTCCTCTTTACTACTTCTTAGATATATATTTTCGAAATATCTTCCACCATATAAGTTTCACGAATTGGGATGAAATGGGCCGACTTGGTTAGATGATCCACTATCACCCAAATCGCATCGTGTTTCTTGACCGTTCTTGGAAGAACTATAACAAAATCCATTTATATTTGATCCCATTTCCACACTAGGATAGGTAAAGACTTTAACATACCAGCAGGTCTCTGATGCTCCGCATTAACCTGTTGACAAGTTAAGCACCATGAGACGAACTCGACCACCTTCCTTTTCATGCCGCTCCACGGAAACTGTTCCTTCAATAGCTTATACATCTTCTGTGTACCTGGGTAAATAACCCATCTTGAATGTTGGTAAGCATGAATGAGTTTTTCCTGACAAACAATAGGTACAACCATCTGATCTATGAAACACAAAACTGAACCCCCATCAAGTTTCCAGCCATAAATGGTCTCCCCACCATTGAGTTTTGAACTTACAACCAGACATTCTGCATCAGATGCTTGTTCTTTTTTGGTCATCTTTACCAAATCAAGAAGAAGCATAGATTAAAAGAAAACTACAACATCACCTCTGTTTTCATATTCCACATGCATGTCAGCTAAGACCAACATCAACTGCCATTCATCAGAAGCTTCTTTCTCTAACTAAACATATGACTTTCTACTCAATGCATCTGCAACCGAATTTCTTTTTCCCTGTGTGTACATCAAGTCAAATTCAAACATTTGGAGATACTCCATCCATCTCCTTTTCCTCAGATTCAAATCTTGCTATGAGAAAATGTGTTTCAAGATTTTGTGATCCATAAACGTAGTAAATTTCTCACCAAAGAGATAATGTCTCCATGTTTTCAAATCATGGATGACTGCAGCTAACTCCAAATAATGTGTTGGGTAATTATTCACATGCACCCTCAACTTCCTTGAACCATAAGCAACCACATGATCTCTTTACATGAGAACACAACCCAAACCTTATCCCGAAGCATCACAATACACCACATACCCCTGTACTGATTCTAGAAAGATCAAGATGGGTGCCGATGTAAGTAGAACCTTTAGTTCCTTAAAGGATTTGTGACATTATTCTATCCATTGCAATGGATGATTATTCTTTGGTAGATCTATCATTGGTGACACTAGTTGTGAGAAATCACACACAAAGCGTAAGTAGTAACCACATAGACCAAGAAAACATCATATCTCGAACACATTCTTCGGTTGTTTCCAAGAGATAATGGATTCTATCTTTTCAGGATAAACATAAATGAATTTCTCAGAAATGACATGGAAAAGGAAAAGTACTTCCAATATCCAAAAATCAAACTTTGATAATTTGGCATACAAATGATGATCTCTAAAGATTTGTAACACTATTTCCAGGTGCACCTCATGATCAGCCCTTGTCTTTGAATACACTAAAATGTCGTCTACAAACACCAAAACAAAATAATATTGATATTATTAAAATATCTAATTCATCAAATCCATGAAGACTGCTGGTGAATTCGTTAGACCGAAAGGAATGACTACATATTCATAGTGTCCATATCAACTTCTGAAAGATGTATTTGGAATATCCTCCTTTCGAACTCACAATTGGTGATATCTTGATCGCATGTGAATCTTGGAGAACCCCTGATGTCCCCTTAACTGATCAAACAGATAATTAATGTGTGAAATTGGATATCTATTCTTTATCGTAACTTGGATAAGATTTTGAAAATCAACACACAACCAAAGAGTTCCATCTATATTCTTCACAAAAAACACCAATGCTGCCCATGGAGAAGTACTTGGTCGAATGAAACCCTTTCTTTCCATCTCCTCTAACTACACATTCAATTTACATAACTCTATTTGTGCCTTACTATAATATGGAAGGGAAATAGTACTGGTCCCTGTAAGGAGATCAATCATAAACTCCACTTCTCTTAGAGGTGGTAACCCTAAGACGCTATTGGGAAAGACATCTGGAAATTGATCCACAACAACTGGAAAACTGTTTTCCTCAATTTATTCCATTGATTCCAAAGTCAACACTGCCAGTTGGTAAGAGATCATTTCCACCATTGGTGCCAACAAGCTCTTTGCACCTTTCTTTTCCATCCTCTCTCCTCTGAACAGATAGTCGATGTAGTCCTCAGTCGTGAAACAAACCGTTCAACTATAAAAGTCGATGTGAGCCTTAAAAATTTTCAACCAATCCATACCCAGGATTACATCATAGACATCCATGTCCAACATCAATAAGTCCCATTTTAACTCAGCTCTATCAATAGTTATAGCACATGCTCTACACAGAAAGGCTTGACGTTCTCTTTCACCAAGAGAAGTTTTTAGTTTTAAAACAGAAGGCATCATTTCCAGTTTTAAACATAGAAAGTAAAAAGTGCGAGAAGAAATGATGGAATGTGATGCACCAATATTGAAGAGCACTTGTACAAGGGTAGAATTAAAAAGAATCGTACCTCTCACCATAGATGGTCCAGCCTGATCATTGACCATCATCTGCTCAGCTCCATACAATTGCTTCGTCACTGCACTATTCTCCTTGTTGCCTTGTTGAAATTTACCTGGTTGAGGAGTTAGGGTATTTTTAGAATCACCATGTCTAGCTTTATTATGTTTATGATACCGATTCGGCTATCCATGTTCTCTCAAAGCATATGATGCTTGCAATACCTGAGAAGTGTCTCGAGCACCCGACCTAGGAGAACTGCGACAATATCACCAAAGATGTCCCATCTTTTTGAAATTATGACATGATCTTAGTTGCGCCATACACTCTTAATTTATGTGGTTAGTCGAACAACATTGAAAAAAACCTTCTTTGCTCTGGGGTCATGGAGGAAGGTTCACTGATCCTGCCGCTTGGTTCTGATTTTCACTTGGACCATGGAAATAGGTGTCCCTTTTCCTCTTATTCCTAGCGGCTGAGTTCCCACTGTTTCCTATAGGTATCATCATTCCCCCTCCTATCGATCCCGAGATATCACGTTCAGAAAAACTCGCTCTATTCAACATCTTTATATAATCCTTAATACAGAGCACCACAATCTTTGATCGAATCTCCTACCTTTTCCCCGATTCGAAGATACGTACCTTCAACGACGCACTTTCCGCAACCTCTAGTGAAAAACTGACTAAATTCATGAACTTAATCGCATAATCTGTGACAGAGAGGCTCTCCTGTTTCATAATCAAAATGTTTGTTGTTTTTTGGATTTTGAACGTGTGAGGATAGAATTGTTTTATGAAAAATTCTTCAAAATCCTCCCATATAAGTCCTTCATCCAATTCAGCCTACACTGCTAAATCCCACCACTGGTATTCATGATCCTCATGCATATACGTCGCCAACTTGAACTTGAGCTCTGATGGTGTGCCGATGAAATCTAAGATACGATTCATCCTACTTAGACACACCTCTACCTTTTCAGGTTCAGCATCACCCCGAATGTTCAGTGGATTCTGCTTCATGAACTGGATGGTATGATCAACTTTCCTAGGTTCATTCCTCTGGTTCCCCATATCCACAGCTTGAAAATCTTGGACAATACTCTGAACCAGCTCTTGGTTCACCCGTGGTTCAGGTGCAACCACATTATCCTCATCTTCTTCGGGTTGGTTCCGACAACGCCTACCGAGTGCCATTTTCTAAACCGACAAAAACCTCCGTCAATCTCACTCTCTAGCAACTGATGACTTAAAATTATAATTCTATCACATCATCTATCACAAAATTTTTCTCAAAAAAACCTTTTTCCCATGTTCAAACATTTTTGAAAACATTCAGCATGCTTTTTGAAAATCAACCCATTTTCAAAAAACACCAAATACCCTGTTTTTAAAAAATTTCACTTGAAAACAATTTCTGCATATTTCAAAAATTCGCACCTTGAGAAAAATAATTACTCATTCTTCACAACGAGATATGAAATCCTAGTGGTAATTCATTCATCTACAATGCATTTCATGCTCGTCTCATTGGCTAAACCCATGACAATGAGATTTCTAACATTTAAGAAGTGTTTCCAAAACACTTATGTACCCAACAGCCTAGTAACTTGAAGTTCAACATAAAAGAGTTAGCTACGTCCTTTTATTCAATACATTTCACGTTCCGACAATCCTACTCCTATATAAGATTTCGAACAAAGGAATAGAAAAGAATGAATTTCAACTCCAAGACCAATAACTCTGATGACTACTTGTTAGGCAAGGACCGAACAAGCTGATACCATTTGTAATGACCCACCAATTCTCATTGGCTTGAGAGTACAACAAGTCATTACTGGGCCTTAAGTAACATCCCCAAGATTCCAAAGGCTGGAAATAAATGCCGAAGGGTTTCAAATACAAGTTGGGGGATGATTTAACCTTTAATAAATAAACCCATCAACCAACCATAACCAACCATTCACTATATGATGCATGAACAAATGAAAGACCAAAAAACACTTCATTTATATCAAACTACATCAAAGTACACAACATCAGAAGACTAGACTATGCATCAAAGTACACAGTGGATGAATAACTCAAGACTCTCAAAAGACACTAAAACTCCATGCTTCAGAAGCTCTGAGCTCCACAACATCTCCGAAGCCTCACCACAAGCCACTAGCAACATGATGCTTTACCTTTACCTGTGTCCCGAAATACGACATCTGTAAAAGAAAGAACCTTCCAAATAAGGGGTGAGTATAAAACTCAGTAGTTTTTCCCCAATGAAATCCCTACTCACGCCACTAGGATAGAAGAGTTATCCACATTTATATAAATATAGTTTATATATAACATGTTATCAAAAGAAGTTTATAACTAAATATAAACAAGTTTCTAAAACCATTCATAACCAAAAGAATTCCAAGAGCAATTGAACCAATTTTGCAACAAGTTATTTTTCCAGAAAAAAAACCAAACAAGCTTTAGAACCATTTCACAATATCCCTTTTTGGCATACCCAACCATTCCACAACCCATGTGACCAACCATGCATGCTAAGTTATGACAGTTCCATACTCATGAGCGGTTTATCATCGATATATGAAGTCGTCACCAGGTAATTGTATCCCATGTGCCATTACACCTTTGGTACTGAGCACAAGGTCATATTTCAACCATGCCTCATACATATAGTTATCACGTGCCATTAAATATTTGGCATCGAGCACAAGGTCCTATCTCAACCAAGCCCTGTACATGAAATATGAACTCACACCACATCTTCCCATCAATCATGCCAAAACACCATTTCAATAAAACACCTTTTTATTGAAAACCATTTACATCATAACCATTTCAATTCCAAACCATTTAAATTCCAAACCATTTTAATAAAACTCCATTTTTATTGAAAAACAATTCAATCAAATTCATTTGAATCTCAAACCATTTCAATAAAAGACCTTTTTTATTGAAAACCCACTTTTCATCAAAGCATCTAAAATTTCAGCAAATCAATAATTGAAAATAAACATTTTAAATTCAACAAGCCAAATAACTTTGCACAACAATTAACCATGATTTCATAATATCATAAAAACACTAAATCATCACTAAAAAATATTTATTTTATGCTTTTAACAATAAAATCTATTCAAATTAACCAATTTAAATCTAAGAAAATTAATTCTAGCAAGAGGAGTCATGAGTGAAGCCTCCTACCTCAAAGGTTTTGACAAAAACCCTAAGAAATGGAGAACGCACATGAAAACTGAGTTGATTCTTCAAAAACCAACCTTAGATCTCTTCTCCTAGAAAGATCAAGACCAAATATCATCATATTTGGAATCCACACATTTTGATCTACCCATAACAGTTGTAAATCTAGGAAACCGAGAGAATAGAAGAATTAGATCTAATTAGATCTAGGAAACTAATCATGAACAAAGAAGAAAGATCACATACGTCAAGAATCTAGATTTGATTCCCCTAGAGAAGCCTTTAGATCACCTCCCAAATGATGGCAGAACCTTCTCTAACCTTAGGAGAAGCAAAATCCCGTGTTAGGTCCACTTAGGAGGAAAAAACCAGACACTTAGAGGTAAAATCACATGAGATCCACCTCTGTAGGATCTCATTTAAGTGACAGCACGATTTGCTCACACGGTTAGGCAGACTGTGCGCAAACTGTGTTTTAGAAACTGTCTCGGCCACACTTCTTGCATCATTTGGCCACACGGTTAGACAAACCATGTGCCAACTATGCAGAAGCTACTAACTACAAGACCTACTACGCATGGTTTGGCCGCACGGTTTAGACAAACTGTCTGCCACCCGTGCGACTTCCCCTTTTTACTCAAAACATCATTCCAAGTTCTCTCGACTCTCACATTCATCACCCTTAACTTTAAAACCATTAAAATCATCAAGAAAGGGTTATGAATGGTTGTGTAATGGTTGGGAATTCCAAATCCGGGGTGAGTATAAAACTCAGTAGGTTTTCCCCAATGACTTCCCTTCTCACACCACTAGGATAGAAGAGTTATCCACATTTATATAAAAATAGTTTATATAAAACATGTTCTCAAAATAAGTTTATAAATAAATATAAACAATTTTCCAAAACCATTTATAACCAAAGGCATTCCTAGAGAAATTGAACCAATTTTACAGCAAGTTAATTTTCTAGAAAATAACCGAACAAGCTTTATAACCGTTTCACAATATCCCTTTTTGGCATACCCAACCATTCCACAACCCATGCGACCAACCATGCATGCTACGTTATGAATGTTCCATACTCATGATCAGTTTCTCGTCGATCTACCAAGTCGTCACCAGGTAATTGTCTCCCATGTGCCATTACACCTTTGGCACTGAGCACAAGGTCATATTTCAACCAAGCCTTGTACAGTTAGTTACCACGTGACATTAAACATATGGCACCGAGCACAAGGTCTTATTTCAACCAAGCCCCATACATGCAATATGAAAAAACACCACATCTTCCCATCTATCATGCCAAAACACTATTTCAATAAAAACACCTTTTTATTGAGAACCATTTCCATCAAAACCATTTCAATGCCAAACCATTTCAAATCCTAACCATTTCAATAAAAATCCCTTTTTTATTGAAAACCAATTCCTTCAATGTCATTTAAATCTCAAAACATTCCAATAAAACACCATTTTTATTGAAAACCCACTTTTCATCAAGAAATCTACAATTTTAGAAAATCTATAATTTAAAATCAAAATTTTAAATTCAACAAGCCAAATCACTTTGCACAACAATTCACCAAGATTTCACAATCTAATCAAAACCATAAATCATCACTAAAAAAGATTTATTATATGCTTTTCATAATCAAATCCATTCAAATTAACCAATTTGAATCTAATCCAATCAATTCTAGCTAGAGGAGTCGAGAGTGAAGCCTCCTACCTCAAAGGTTTTGATGAAAACCCTAACAAACGGAGAACGCACAAGAAAACAGAGTTGGTTCTTCAAAAACCTACCTTAGATCTCTTCTAATAGAAAGATCAAGACCAAATATCATCATATTTGGCATCCAAAAACATATATCTAACCATAATAGGTGTATATCTATGAAACTGAGAGAAGAGGAGAAGTATATCTATGTAGATCTAAGAAACCGATCAAGAATGAAGAAGATCGATCATATACCTCAAGAATTCGGCATTGATTAGCCATGAGAAGCCATAAAATAGCCTCCAAAATGATGGGAGAATCTTCTCTAACCTTAGGAGAAGCAAAATCCCGATTTAGGGCTTCTTAGAAGGAAAAATGAGCCACTTAGAGGAAAAAACACGTGAGATCCACCTTTATAGGATCTTGTTTGAGTGGTCGCACGGTTTTCTCACACGGTTAGGCAAACTGTGTGCTAACAGTGCATTAGATACTACCTCAAACACCCTTCTTGCATGGTTTGGCTACAAGGTTAGACAAACCGTGCACTGACTGTGTAGAAGCTACTGCCTCCAAGACCTACTACGCACGGTTTGGATGCATGGTTTAGACAAACTGTGCACTGCCTGTGCGACTTCCCCTTTTTCCTCAAAACTTCATTCCATGTTCTCCCGACTCTCCCATTTGTCACCCATAACATTTAAACCATTAAAATCATCAAGAAAGGGTTATATACCAAAAACTGGGGTACTGCACTGAGCATCTAATTTCAACAATATTTTTGTTTCCTTCCCCAGGTTATGAGGATATATATTAATTATTTTTCATATAAAAAGAACTACCACAAAACAGGGCAAGGGAAGCACTGCCCTTTATCAATGCTAAACAGAAAGCGCTGATAATGGGGTTTGCCTTTATCAGAGCTATATAAAAGCGCTGATAAAGGTTATATTTATCAGATCTAAAATAAGTGCTGATAAAGGGCACCCCTTTATCAGCGCTAAAAAAGCGCTGATAAATTAATGTTTTATCAGCGCTTTTATTTTAGAACTGATAAAACATACCTTTATCAGCGCTTTTAACGAGTGATGATAAAGGTTCTGTCGGTTATTATTAAATAACCCTAATAGTCCATCCTCGCTTGCACGCCGTCAAGCTCTCGCGGAAGCTGAACCAGAACCCTCACCGCGCGACCTCATCCTCCTTGTCATCCTCCTTCCTCCTCCTTACTTCTCCTTCCTCATCCTCGTCCTCCTCGTCCTCCTCGTCCTCCTCCTTCTCCGCCACCTCCACCCCGCTCCCGCTACCCCGACGGCCTCTGCCTCTGCCGCCTCCACCCTCGCTGCCGCGACCGCCGCCGCCTCTACCGCCACCGCCGCCTCCGCCTCTGCCACCGCCGCCACCTCCACCCTCGCTGCCACGACCGCCGTCGCCTCCTCCTCCTCCTCCTCCTCGTTCTCTCAAGGTGGGAAGTGAGTTCCATGGATGGTATTCCCTTGGTATATTATTTATATATTGTGTGTGTGGGGACCAAATAGTGAATATAGATCTGAGACAGGAATGATACCATATCTTGAGCCTAATTCAAGTAAGGATTTCTATAATAGATAGTGTGGTATTAATGTGATTATGATTATGTCTAGGTATGTGATTCATAATTAGTGATGAGTGTCGAAATAAGAGATTTTATTGATATTTATCAACACAAGTGGGTTGTTTGTGAATGATGTGGAACTGGATACCCTATAGGTTCCATAGGGACATCTTGACTCTAAGATGAAGTATATGGTAATTGGTTAGTTATGATGGTTCACATGTGTGAGAGGTCTACCAAGGTTATGTGTGATGACTTCTGTGGATAAACTACCCTTGTTTTCATTTTTTTTATTTTGAGTTACCATGGGCGGTAAGTTCTACCCCTTCGAGTTGAATATTTATGTATGGGATATGAAGGAAATAGTTTTTAATATTATAGGTATATGGATTCCCAAAGATTTTTCCAATGGAAATGATGATGGATCCATATTAATTTTCATCACATAGCATAATCTCATAGTTATATGATTAGACAAAGATGAACCCATAATAAAAAACATATCACCTAGTATGTCTGTCACATATACAAATAAATAAATTAGAAAAAAAACATGCTACAAATCATAGAGGTACCATTAAATAGTTACATTGGTAAACTTGTTTTAGAAATTGTTTATCTTTATCCGTGCCTTGTACTTGCACCCACTAATTTGAAGGTGAGTATGCATACACGATAGTTGACATTCTTAGAGAAGAGTTTCTGGAAGAATATAAGAGACATGAAGCAATGAAGATCATTAGAGTGTTGGAGAAAATGTGGTTTCTACAAACAATGTGGAAATCGGCTTGTGCAACGCGGCCTAAGTTACAACTTGCAGGTATTGTAACTTAGGCCACGTTGCACAAGCCGATTGCCACAATTAATAGCAAGATCTTCATTGCTTCATGTATCTTATACTCTTCCAGAAACTCTTCTCTAAGAAGTTCAACTACCGTGTACGCATACTCACCTTCAAATTCATGGGTGCAAGTACAAGGCACAGATGAAGATAAACAATTTCTAAAACAAGTTGACCAATGTAAGTATTTAATGGTACCTTTATGCTTTGTAGCATGTTTTTTTCTAATTTATTTATTTGTATATGTGACAGACATACTAGGTGATATGTTTTGTATTATGGTTTTATCAGGAGTCTATATGATTTCCTGTTTCCACATTTCATTTTAAATAGCATGTTATAATTATATATTTATTGTACCCTAATGGCTCAAATAGTCAGGAATATTGTAGATATTTCTAGAATACCGTAGGATTATGTTTCCCCAATGGTAGTACATTTTTTTGGATGTTTTCACTGATGAGGTATAAAATTTACTTCTTAATAAAGAGATAAACATTATAATCTAGCTAGTTTTGGGAGAAAATTCAGTTTCTATCACCATTTCTAAAATAACACCAAAAGAACATTAGTTGTTTGAATTACAATTTGATTATATAGAATATAATGGTTTCATATGGCATAGTAATTTACCATGGGGTTTTATAGTTCTCTAAAATAGATGGTTGATTGGTATTTTTTTTTGGACTATTGGAGATTGAACCTGATGAGAGTCATGAATATGTATCCTCATCTACGCATTAATAGTCACATTGATCATCTATGAGGTTCTATGATGTTCTCCAAGATAGATTTGACATTAGGATACCATTAGATGAGTTGGACATCGATGGACCTACCATGGACTGCTTTTATGAGTTGTTATGGCCTGTATGATTTTTTAGCTATGATTTTTGGTTTAACTAATGCATTGGTTGTATTAAGGGACTTGATGAATATGATATTTCATCCTTTTATGGATTAGTTTTTAGTAGATTTTTTTCAATTAAATATTAGTGTACTCCCAACCCATAGTTGATCTTGACCAACGTCTTATCATCACCTTGAGTACATTGAGATAACATCATATTTATTACTGTTTTCTCATATTACTCATTGGTTTCCTCTTGTTCGCATGTCATGTATTCTCTAAGGCATCATTCAGTCTTTGTAAGACTAACATGGAATAAATTTGAGATATGTCAGATTAAATCAGGTATCTTATACATACACGATGTTCACCCTACTGGACACACCATGTATATGGATTTCACGTGTGTTTAAAGGAATTTGAACCATGATTTGTTTTTATAAAACCCAAACAATGCTACCTGATTAATTAAAACATAATATTAGGAATGTTCTCAAGATCGAACACATAAAGACGATGAATATGAATAAAGAATGGATGAATTCCAATTGGTCGAAAAAAGAGTATGAAGATGGCGTGAAAGAGTTTATCCAGTTTGCAGAAGATCATGCATGTGACCCTTCTCAAATCCTTTGTCAGTGTTTATGCTGTTGGTATTCAAGACAAATTAGTCCAGAGGAGTTAGAAGAACACCGGAGCTGTCACGGAATAGATCAAAGTTATACATGTTGGAATAAACACGGGGAAAAAACCAATGTAGGTAGTGACTCAGAGAACACGACATTTTATAGATCATATGATATGATTAGAAGCGTGAACAGTGAAGACGATCGTATGGAGGGTGTGATTACAGATGTGAATGATGATGAAGATCATATTGAGGAAATGAGAAGGATAGTTGAAGATGAACTTCGTGATTGCTCAAAATTGTTTGAGAAGTTAAAGAGTTGGGAAAAAACGTCATTGTATGCTGGTTGCCCTAAATATATAGCATTGTCAGCTGTATTGAAGCTGTATAATTTGAAAGCAGGCAATGGGTGGAGTGACGCTAGTTTTATGGAACTACTTGCTATCCGGAATGACATGCTCCTATAAGATAATGAACTCCCAAGCCGAACATATGATGCCAAACGAATGCTACGATCGATGGGTATGATCTCTGAATGAATACATGCTTTCCTGAATGACTGTATATTGTTTCGCAAGGACTAAAAATCACTTAAAGAATGCCCAAAGTATGGTGCTTCCCGATACAAGAATTATGATTCTAGTCCTACCAAAGTTGTATGGTACTTTTCAATCATTCCTAGGTTTAGACGCCTATATGGAAGTGAGGAGACTGCAAGACAATTGACATGGCATGAAGATACAAGAATTAAAGATGGGAAACTATGTCACCCTACAGACTGTCCTCCGTGGAAGAGAATTGATCACGAGTATCCTGAATTTGGGAATGAGCCGAGAAACCTTCGTCTGGCGTTATCTACAGATGGGGTGAATCCTTTTGGTTTTCAAAGTAGCAGTCATAGTACATGGTCGATTATGTTGGTAAATTATAATTTACCACCGTGGTTATGCATGAAACAAAAATACATCATTTTATATATGCTTATATCAGGACAAAAACAATAGGGTAATGATATTGATGTTTATTTGTCCCCATTGATCGAGGATTTGAAAATATTATGGGATTCAGGTGTTACGATGTATGATGCTTTCAAAAATGAACAGTTCACTTTGAAATCCATGTTTTACGGGACGATAAATGAATTTCCCTCTTATAGAAATTTTTCAGGATATAGCATTAAAGGAACTCAAGGGTGTTCCATTTGCAAACAAGGTACACAGTCAATTAGGTTGAAACATTCATCAAAAAACATGTTTCTATGACATCACAGAATTCTACCCCGATGACATAAGTACCGATCTTGGACGAAATCATTCGACCAAAGTTCAAAGGAACGTACAACACCATCTCCACTAACAGGTGGTCAATTGTTGGAGAAAGTGAATGATTTGGACACTACTTTTGGTAAACCGTTTTCGAAAAACCTTACGAAAACTGGTTGGAAAAAGAGATCAGTTTTTTTTCAATTACCATACTGGAATTGTCTATATGTGATACATTTTCTTGATGTTATGAATGTTGAAAAAAATTTATGTGATAGTGTCATCGGCACATTGCTAAATGCACCCGACAAAATAAAGGATGGAATTAAGGCTAGATTGGACATGGTTGAGATGGGAATACGAGAAGAGTTGGTACCAGTGAAGGGTGAAAAATGATCATTTCTTCCTCCTACTACTTACACTCTTTCCAGGAAGGAGAGATACCAGTTTTGCAACTTCTTGAATGATGTAATGGTTCCAGAGGGGTATTCATCTAATATCAAGAACATCGTGTCAATGGGAGATTTAAAATTAAAGGGTCTAAAATCACATGAATGCCATGTTTTGATGCAAGATCTAATTCCTATAGCATTACATTTCATTTTTCCCAAGAATGTCAGCCATAAATTAATGAAGCTCTGTTTCTTCTTCAAAGCTATATGCAGCAAAGTTATAGACCCGGCGAAATTTCCAACTATGGAAAGAGAAATTTCCGTCATATTATGTGAATTGGAAATGTTCTTCCCACTGACATTTTTTGATATGATGGTTCATTTGATGGTTCATTTGGTGAGAGATATTCGACTATGCGGTCCTATACATTATAGATGGTTGTACCCCATTGAACGGTATATGAAGATTTTGAAAGGGTATATCAAAAACTGAAGTCGGCCAGAGGGTTGTATTGCGGAGCAATATATTGTCGAGGAAGATGTTGAATTTTGCACCGAATACCTGTCTGTTGTGGAAATCATTGGCCTACCGAAATCTTGTCACACTGAGTGGCTTGAGGGTGAAAGAATTTCTAGAAGAGAGTTTGTCACAACGAATATTACAGATCGGGAGCAGGCCCACCTTTATGTTTTGCATAACAGTTTCGACGTTGACCCATATGTTCAAACCCACAAAGAAATTATTAGGCCTTTGAATCCTTCTGGGGATGAAAAATGGATATCAGATACACATAATCAACAATTTATAGGATGGTTTTGAGACCATATTTTTAAGCAGTTAGATGAAAATCCAGACTCAATTTCAGAACAACTTCGATGGCTAGCCGGAGGAGAAAGTGTGTACGTATTATCTTAAAATTCTTATGCAGTTAACAGTTATACATTCTATTCTAATGAACATGATGAAGACAGTACCATACAGAATAGTGGGGTTACACTTGAGGCTGAGGCGATTCATGTTTCCGGTGCTAAGGAAAAAAATCCAATTTATGCGAATATGTCATACTTTGGCATCATCAAACGAATATGGGAGTTGGATTATACGAAATTCAAAGTGCCGATTTTTCAATGAAAGTGGGTTGATAACATGACTGCTGTTAAAATAGATGAATTAGGATTTGTGAAAGTTGATTTCAGTAAAGAAGGGGAGAAAGACGAACCATTTATAATGGCATCACATGTAGTACAAGTATTTTATGTTCCGAACCCTACAAACCGAAATTTGTCAATTGTTCTGTTATTGACCAAAACAACTGAAGGGTCAAATGAAAGTTCAATCGAGGTTGACCCTTTTATAGGGACTTCACAATCATTTCGCAGTGGTCCAAATGTAGACGACGTTTTGTATGTCAAAGGAGACCACAATGAAGGAATTTACATAGTCGACAGAGGAGTCAAATCACTTCAGCCTTTAATGAAAAAAAGAGAGTGCAATAATCAGGTTATTTGTTTATTGTAACAGACATTGTGTTACGTTATGTTATTATCTATTCGCTTCTGTTTTTATGTAATATAAATTAAATATTAAACCACTTCTACAGATAATGACTTCTGCACCTGCTGATGCGCCCAATCCCGAGGCACAAAAGGGCTCTCAACTAGCAGCTGGTGGTCCCACTGCAGGGCAACAATAGGCTTCTCAACCAAATGCTGGTGGTCCCAGTGCAGAGAAACAAAAGGTTTCTTAACCTTTTTTTGTTGGTCCCAGTGCTGAGGTACAAAAGGTTTCTCAACCTGTTTTTGCTGGTCCCATTGCCGATGCTAGCACTCCGGGGAAAGATATTGATGCTACTTCTGAGGAAATGGTAGTAAATGAAACCCTAAAAGCCAAAAAAACAAGAGCATCGTAGTTTGATAGTGTTGGCCAAAATCCTTAAATCAAAAGCAAAAGGCATAAAATTTTAGGTGGGATGGAATAAGGGAGGCCAAAATGTTAACCCCAACAAATCCATCTATAGTAGCTATATTGGAAGCGTCACTCGGCAGCGCGTGCCGATTGATGTATAGTCATGGCACCATGTTGTCACCGGGATAAAGACACTAATGTGGGAAGAGATTATGGTAACATTATGATATCATTTTTTAATTTATTAAAATAAAATAAAATACCAAAACATTGACTTACTCTTCATCATCCATTGCAGAGTGCATTTATAGTAGATGTCTCGCACAAGAAATATGTATTAAGATTTGCAGGAAGAATTCATAGAGGTTTCCACACAATTTTAGCGAAATATCATCTTAAAGATGCAGAAGGGAAAATCAAGCTGCACCCACCTCCTCTTTACAGACACTTGATATCCCAAGGATCGTGGGATGTGTTTAGAAACCGTTGTGGGGAGCATACTTTTCAGGTACATTTTGTGGGATAATACGTTGTTTGACGTTTGCTTGTATTCATCACTCTGATTAACAGTTTTTTATTTATGAAATAGCTACTGAGTTCTTAAAATAAAAAACGGACAACAGAACCAGCATACCCTTACCATAAAGCAAGGATGGCATACAATGAACTTGAGAAAACATTGGTACGTCTTTTAAATATAACCTACTACTACTATGTGACATAAAACAACACCATAACCATGTTTCAATTTTTATATGAAGATTGATGAATCGAAATAGAAAGCCATATCCATCCCACACCATGTGCTATGGAAGGAGGCTCGTGTAAATAAATAGGGGACATTGATAGATGAAAATACACAAAAAGTGTGGGAATCATGTGTAAGTATGACATAATATAAATTTGAGTTGCTTTAAATCACTATTACATTACAATAACAACTTATTTTTCTATATTTTCTATCTGAAATAGTCATAAGAATCAACAACAACCGCACCAGATGTAGACATACTTTCAGCAGCCTTGAAGCAGCCAGAAAAGTATGGCCGCATCAGAGGTGCGGGTTCTAGGGTGACACCCCGAATATATTTTCAAAAACTAAAACAAGTGGAGGATCAAAATGAAAAAATACAAAAGATTCAAGAAAAATTATCTATTTTTCAAGAATAATTACAATACCAGAGAGATATGATAACAAAATTGATGGGGGAGAGGCAAAGAGAAGAAACAAATCAACAACAACCTATGCGTGACGATCTCGCCCCACCCCCCACCAGCTTTGAGGCACGCCATTCCCCTAAAAAACCTGACATAGATGAGGTAATCAATGTTTTAATAATTGTTTCTATGAAATGTGATTTACATAGACACTGATACCTTTCCTGTACTAATATTCTATAGGGTGAAAATGATTGTGATTTATATTTATCAACTCCCACTTATCGCCTTATAGCGAGGGCTACGATGTTCAATATGCAAAACGATATACTACACAACAGACAGCTTCCAAAAGAGCATCTTAGAGTGTCAATTAACGTAGCTAATGAGCCGAGTGCTGAGCTACCTATTCCAAATGACGATGACGACAATCATATGGTTGAACAAGCTGTTGGAAAATTCATCGCATGGCCGACAGTTCTTGTAAAAAAACATGTCGACAAAAAGGTATTCATTTCTTATTTATTTTTCAAGCTGGACCTTTAAAATTTAATGAAAAAATGTCTAAACCGATGACTGTTATTACAGAATGACATAGACTGTGGGGTGAAATGAAATATCAGCTGAAAACTATCTCATGGATCTACCAACTGATTGAAACGGTCTACTGAGAGCACCTTCACCCCACCTGTTCTATATCCACAGTTAATATCATTGCAGGCTCATGTGGACACAAAGTTGAAAGACGACAATACTCACATAGTTTCTTTCGAAAAAGATATGTATGGAGAGGAGATATCAGATTTCATTAGTGATGAAAATGTAAATGAACTCCTCATGTATGAATGGCTAGGCACCTCAGTTGTAAATGTATACATGAGGTAAGTTTTCATGATTTTATTTTACAAAAGCCGATATAATCGGATAATTTTGACTAAATACATTTTATATTTGTCGCAGACGTATATATGAAAAACAATTGAAGGGATTTCCCCATGAACAAAAATTTGGACTCGTTAGTCCTCACACCACATCTTCAAAAGACAAAATAGATTCTGTTAAAGAGGCTGCAAAAATGTCATCCCTGCTCAAATCGTTTGAAAACAAAATTACGGATGACAGAATATTTTTAATACCAACGAAGCAAGGGTAAAAATCTACTATTTAATCATATCAACTATATTTTTATTTCTTTCTTTACTTATTCCTTTTTTTATTTTTAGGGAGCATTGGATGCTGATTGCAGTCAATTTGGATACTCCAAAGATTTATTTTCTAGATTCAATGCATGGATATCCAACAAACCGACCACGCATGATGGAATTTGTTAATTTGTAATACACTAGATCCAAAATTTTAAAACTAAACATCTAGTTATATAATTTATCTTATCTTTTAATGAGGATTTTGTTATGATAGGATGGTGTATCAATATCGTCTAATGCATGGAATGAATACAGGGCATAAGGATGACCACACCTACAAGATCTACAACTAGAAAAGTATCCGGGTATATATAATAACATTTCACTATCCAAAAACATATCAAAACAAATTACTTATTGTTGTCGATGTTTCTGTAGTGTCCAAAACAAACAAACGGAAAGGACTGTGGTTATTATGTTTGTAAATTTATGAAAGAGATCGTATTTCATCAACAAAATAGAATCCCTGATGAGGTATTTTCGAAAATAATTATGAGTTCATCTAAAATATTTATTAATCCTTTGTGTATTTATATTTTTTCAGTACTACTATGACTGTCACAAAAACTCATATTCAGAAGATGATATATATGTGTTTAGAAACGAATGGGCAACATACCTGATGGAAGACTGTACACAAATAGGATAAAGGTGAATTCCTACCACTTATGTTATCTATATATGATCATTGATTATACTCCAACCTTATTTGGTGAATTGAGAATGCTTCGATGTATTGAAATCTTAATTTATTACTCAATTTTCTCTATCCCCAGATTCATATTATTGATCTTTGAACTAATCAATATTGAAGTAAGGCATGATGGTGTGCAGTGTGTATGGGGTGAATGAAGAAACCACTGAGGATCAACAAAATCCATTATTTGTATCTCATTTGTTTGAACTTGTATTTGAGCACATGTGTTGTTGTTTGACTTGCACAATTATTTCTAGGTAGATGCATGAGATAATCAGTATCGTTGAGGGATTTTTGGGAACCAAAATATGTGTCCCAGGATAATTCAAGTAAGGGAAAGGCTGGTTGAGATGAAATCCAAGCACAAACGACCAGTACATCATCAAAAGAATCAACCTTGTGATGCACCATCGTCTAGAATTTGGTCCTCGTGATGTTTTGAGGTGTTTATGGAAGGTATGGGGAGTCTGATAAGCCCCATGGCCACCATAAATAATGTTCACAGATAGATCCACTTGTTTTTTGTGCCTCGTGCCTCTTTACAAGAATCACGCCATTCACGTGGTCCATCATAACACGTATGTCCCATTCATCCAATTGATACTCTTGGAAGAACCTGAGAATCTGACAATGCATAAGCCCCACAGGACCCATACTCATCCAACCAAGAGTATTCCTAGTGTGAAGGGAAGATTACCATGGGTAATACCCACAACATACCACATTTAAATATATGGGTTTTGATCCTTGTATTTTAAATAGGGTACGTAGGAAGTCTCCATGAGGTTAAATCCCAACCAATGGTAAACCATGGTGACCCCCTCACTAGGGTACACCTTTGCTTATTTTCCCTCTTTTATTTCCATTAGTGGCGTCCGAATAATTCTTCAAAATGAGAAACCTTACCTTTATGGGATGCACCACACTTGGGTCAGACCTCATTGGGCGTTTTGATCCATCTATCAGGTAAACATTCCAGGAGCTCCCTCCTATAGATGAACCTACCTGATCCACCTTTATAAGTGTTTTGATCCACCCAGGTCTTACATCTCTATAAGAAATTAAATCCTGACCCTCTATCCTTGTGGGATGTTAAACTCATGGAATACCACAAGTTAAAAATGGTTTTCCATTAATATATTCAATATTAATGTTTAACCAGTCCTTATTAAGGTATTGTGGAGGTGTGGTTTTATGTTTTCCAACAGATTTCGGAAGATTCCATGCTTTATGTAGGTGATTCCATGATTTTACATTATATAATGATTTTATTATCCTGTATTTGCTGGCTAAGTGTACTATATGAAATGTTTGTGTGGTTAAAAATGTGTTATCAAAGGAATTTGGGGTGTGTATATACTTGAAAGTTATTTTTAAATTGAATGCAGTTGTATTTCTTGTGGATTTTCATGCTTAAGTCCTTTAAATGTGTTTGAAGAAATGAGAAAGTTGTGTGATAGGTGTTTTCAAATGGATTTAATGTGTTTGTGAATTTTAAAGAGGGTTTTCTTATGAGATGTAGGGATTCTATATATGTGTTTTTACATTGAATGAAAGTACATGAGAATGTGTTGATATATATGATGTGTATAATGTAAATTAGCACAATTTCCATAAATGGTATTTTATTTATGATGTGCAGGGGATAGGGGGAGAGGGAAGGGGTGGTTTTCTGGGGGAGGGGGAAGGGGGAAAGTGGTAGGGGGAAGGGGTAGGGGGTGTTATGGGTTCTTTTGAAATATGTAGTGGGTGGGCAGGGGGGTGTGCAATGGGAAGGGGGAAGTGCAGTGGGCAGGGGTGTGCTGGGGAAGGGGGAAGGGGGTGTTCAGGGGGCAGGGAGTGTACAGGGGTAGGGGGTGTGCTCGGGGGTGGGCAGTGTGTAGGGGGTGTGCTGGGGAAGGGGGCAGGGGTGCTTCTTTTTTATGTAATGGGGGGAAACAATATTTGTTTTATGTTTTGTGCCTCACTAGTATAATTGGTTATTTTATGTTTTGTGCCTCACTAGTATAATTCCATTTAGAAACCCCATTCTTTATTTCATTATTGTATTACTAACATAATATTTGTTTTATTATGTAGGTGAAATCTTTTTCCTCAGTTCGAATGCTTTGTTCGGAAACCACCGCCATGGACGAGAATTTTTTAGAGCGGATGGATGCAAATAGGATGGAACATAATTGTTTTTTAACTGTTTGTTGGATAATATAATTGTAACCTAATTAAACATTGTTTGACATGTATATATAAGTGTGTTGTTTTGTATTCATGATTTCAAGTAAATTTATGTATCATTTTTTGTTTTTCTGTGCTTTGTGTGTGGGTGTTGTGTGTGCTGTGTGCAGGTTTTTTTTGGACTATGTGCCGGTGCTGTAATGTGTGCAGGTGCTGGGCAGGATCTGTACAGGTTCTGGTTTTGGATAGGATATTTGGCCTTCATCCGC
This sequence comes from Viscum album, assembly GCA_963277665.1. Lineage (NCBI taxonomy): Eukaryota > Viridiplantae > Streptophyta > Magnoliopsida > Santalales > Viscaceae > Viscum > Viscum album. Next base: position 1,154,898,060 of record OY728122.1, on the reverse strand, counting down.
GCTAGTTAAGCTCTAATAAATGGATAATATATCAGCACTATTTTGAGCACTGATAAAGGTAGTATTTATGAGCGCTCACAATAGCGCTGATATATTATTCATTTATCAGCGCTGAAAATAGCGCTGATAAATATTACCTTTATCAGCGCTTACTTATCACTGATAAAGGGGACCCCCCTTTATCTTCTCCGAGATTAACAGCACTTTTTTAGCGCTGTTAAAGGCCGTTTTTAGCGCTATTATACGCCATATTTGTAGTAGTGAAGGGTCATAGTGATGAAGAAAACATTGGGAAAAAATGTACCTGAATTATATATCTGTGTTTATGATTCCATTTCTCAAATTAAAATAGACTAAATCATTCTTTAGGAATCATTTTTTTAATGTTTTAAGTATTTTGAGAAAGTAATGCAATGTCAGTGAATTAAAAGTGGGGGTCGCTAAATTCAGAATCAGAGAAAAGGTTTAGTTGACCTCTTGAATAAAAGAACAAAAACATTAGTGAGATACCTATGTGTATATATAATTATATGTCTAGAGATATCTTTGTGGATATGTTTAAGGATGATTTAACATATTGGAAAATTTCTATTTTTTTTGTAAAATGATATATTGGGTGGTTTCCAATAAATACATCCATATTTGGATACTAAAAGAGGCTGTGGATCAGTAATATATGTCCCTAGGTGTGATAACTCTAATATATTGTGTCAGACCTAATTTGGTGTAACCTGGTACACAAGAATGGGCTATGATACACACATAGTTTGACACTCCTAGGGGATATTATTTTAGAATTCAAAAAAAATTTATTAACCATAATGAAGAATTTAAATAGAGTATGACTTAGAATAACTTAGTATATACCCGAGAGGAAATAAATTAAAGAATTATATGTCATGATTTATACATCCTATATTATAATCTCTTTTATGACTATGCGGGTTTCCTTTATGATAGGTGTTTATAATAATATGGTTTCTAGTTTATGTTAATTGTGGTAACCCAAAAGACATAGGTTATTATTTAATGTGATAAATAAATTTCTAATGAACCCTCAAATGGGATGGTAATAGGAGTAAAGGATGTTGTGATATAGCCTAATATTTTTTCACATAATATGAATAACAACATGTACCTTAACCAAATATCAAAATCACCCAAGAAGAGAATAAATAATTTCATAGAGAAATTGGGTGATGAAGAACATAAAAAATGAAGATATAGTTTCCTTGATGTCAAGAATGGGGAAATAATCAACAATTGAATGTCATAGAGGAATAAGAATGTGTTATGACTATGAAAATTAATGACCCAAATGATGTGACTAAAAGAGCGATATGAAGAGTTCGATTAGAGAAATGGATGAGAGTATTATCCTCACTATTAAATCATCGAAGGTTATATTTTTTAGGTGTGGAATAAATGGTCATTATAAAACTTAATTTCCCAAGAGAAAAATCACTTAAAGAGAATAAAAATAATTATATGAGTAATGGTTATATTGTTGATTATGATAAAACTACAGATGAAACATAAAAGAAAATAGGTTTAATGTAAAAAAAGATAAGGTATCCTTGATCATGTCGTAAGGATGAAGTGAAATAATCAATGTTGTTTTGTATTTGGTTTCAATAATTATTTTAAATGAATGGAAAAATATATAGGGATTGTATAGTTAAGTTTTTCTCTATGAATTTACAAGAAACCATAGAATGGTTATGATATAATAGAAAAGTGATTTAATGGAAATGTGATTTTCATGGATAATATGTGATTAAAGGAATGATAACCCTGAATATGTTCCTTATTTTATTCTCATTTGTTTTGTTTAATGATATGAAGGATTTTAATATGTAATGTAGATGGTATTGATTACCATAGAACTAATTAAGGACTAGTTGATATGTGGTTTATTCTATCATTTAAGATGTTTAATTTTTTTGATTTATGGAATAAATCAAATAAACATTAGATTAAGGAAACATGCTTGTTTTCAATAAGGATTTCTGGTTAGTCAAGTCATTACAAGGTTTCAATAGAATACTTGATGAAGGAATTCAGATGTTTGGAATGCGATAGCATAGGGCTACTTTGTTGTTTTGGAAATCAATATTAAGTAGATTTTATGACTTTATTTCTAGAATTTTGGATTTTTATTTTTCAAAAGGGTTATAAGATACACCATTCATGAAAAAGTTATGTTAAACTTTAGGGGGAGTATTTATTTATTGATATTTTATTGATAACCTTAGTTAAAAGGATATTTAGTGAATAAATATTTTTCAATGATTTCCATCATATTTATCTTTAATTTTATAATAATTTTGTTTTAGAAAAATGAATAATATTTTTTCGGTGACAACAAATAAAATCTAAAAATTTAACAGGTATTTAAACCATATTTGAAAGATGATAAGGGTTAACACCTATAACTAGCCTAGGTGATGTCATGGTAAATATATATTAATATTTAATTAAAAAATATTTTGGATGAAATAGTAGTGTTTTTTTATGTATAGATATTAATTTTTTTACCACATTGATTTTTAATTATATTTAGATACTAATAGTTATACATTTCATTCTTTTGCAGGCCTTAATATCTAAAAAACATGTATTTTAGTTCTTAAGATATCAATTTTAATTTTCAAACATACATTTTAAAAGTAATAGATGAATTAGAAACATATAAAAGCACAAAAAAGAATGAATATTTTTATACAAATACATCAATTAAGTATATTTTTTTATATTCTTCATCAATAAAAAATTACTCAAAGATATGATAATGATCAAAAAAATGTGTTCTCATAATTCCTTAATTTTTGTTGAATCAATGGCCTTTTAAATCATCACATATTTAAAATTTTGAGGTCCTCATATTTTCATTGATCAATCACTAGTTTTTTTTGATGTCCTCAATCCCTCCTTATAATTATTTATGATTTTACTCTATGTCTATCATTCCATCCCAACCTGTGTTCTAATTTTGGAAACCAAGCTGTATGTTATGTTGTGTAACCATCATGGCTCTGAGTTTCACTTTTAATGGATATTTTTTATTCATTTTTATAATTCGGGTTCCTATGTTTGAAATATTCAGGTATTAAAACTTTGACATCCAATTTTAATTTTGATGTCTAAATTCATTTTATGGGGGGAAGAGTGTAACACCTAAAGATTTTGTGAAATATTTTTTTTTCAAATGAATTTATTATTTTTCATATTTTGAATTCAAAAAAACCATAAATAGTTTATTTTATATTAAATCATTATGATTGGGTTTTGTTATATGAAAATACCATGTTATTCTTGTCTTACACAGAACGTAAATTTTATCTTTATTTACACAGAACAATGACGTTAGCATAAGTTACACATGACATTGAATTTCCTTGATTACTTTTGTGACACACAATACAAAATAAAGATAATGATATAATATTAAAATACTATAAAATATCTATTAAATTCAATTTTATAAAAATGGTATCTAACTATCATAAACCATCATTGAATTCAGTCAAAGTTTAAAATTTATATTCCTAATAACTACAGTATATATGGTAAGTAGGGTCGAACCCACAGAGAAGGCTATTTTGAAAACTAGTCTTCTAAAAACTAACTAAAGAACCCACTATTGTTAGCAGTGGAATAGATTTTTTATTTATTTTATATATTTTTTTATTTTTTTTTAAAATTGTACACCAATGAAACACTATAGTCTTTTTGAGTTTTTTTCTAAACTATTATGAAACAGGAAACAGGCTAAGAACAGTGAGAAATAGAGGTATAAAATGCTAATAGTAACAGTCAAGTAAAATTCCTGGGAAAAGATCTCCATTCTACTGGTTTAATAAGTATTCCGATTCACTTTAAAGATACCGCTTTGTACCACCATAAAGAGAGTGACTTATCTCCCTTTCCAAGAGTTATGTCACACAGGCTGATTGATTTCGGAGTTCGCCAATCCAAAACAAATCAATAGTGAGAAGCTTGAAAAGATAATGACAACAGGAAAAACTCACCGTTAGTCCCGAAGTAATTGTGAATTGATTTATTTAAGAAGATTCCATGATCAATCTTGCCGATTTGATTATTGAATTTTGAAAATTAAATTCTAGTTGTGAAAAGAAATTTAATGAAATCAGCATCAATCTCGCCGATCTTTACTGAATTCAGTGAAATGATTAAGTGATATGAGAATTAAAAAAAAGTAGAACTTCAATTATTCCGCGAAGTAAAAGTTTAGCTAGAAAAAATTTATATTATCAAAACAATAATTGAAGACATGATAAACATAGTGTAAAAATTTGAAATCAAGAGAAGCCAAACTCCCCGAAGACACTCTGCTCCTATGCTTCTCTAGCTCCAGGTAGAGGTTCCACAGTCACCCTCAGGACTCCCTATATTCCTGATGAGAGAGAAGATATCGGATCTCCAATCAATCAATTCATGTGTGAATCTATGTCCCCCCCCAATTTCTGCTACCAATCTACATAAGTATCCTACTATCACAAACTACTTGTCACCAAACATCTTCCACCGACTTCAAAATTTCTTCGTAGACGCACTGCAAAATGTTCGTTTTTTCGAGACAAGCACGTCACACTAGTTTTTACCTCGTAACTAACTTCCATTGAGTTAGTTGCATGATCCTGGACATGTCTTCAACTTAGGTATGAACCTTCACATATAAAATAGAATAAATAAATGAGTCGCAAAGGACGAAAATAGTTAATTTTTATGTTAAGTGTGATTTTTACAAAGATAATAGAAATTGATTGATAATTATTTTTATATTATTTATAAAATTATTCACATAATAAAACTAAGTTGATAAATAAATTTATAAAAAAATTGTTAATTTAATTATGTTAATAAAAACTAAAATTTTTAGTTTAACATTTATTAAAATTTGACAACAAGAGTAAATAAGTAATTGATAATTTAATATTTAAGATAGTATTAATAATTTAATTAATACTATTTAAGAAATTAAATTATTAAATTAATTCATTTATTAGTTTATTTTAATTTAATATATAGAATTAAAACTTCAGTTTTAAATGTATTTAAATTAATAAGAATATTTAGTAGTTTATTTATAATTTTTATTAATTACATATTTATACTATTAAAAGAAAATTAATTTATTATTATCATTTATTATTAATTTAGATTTATATTTTAATTTATAAATTTTATATTAATTAATATTTTAGTTGTTTGACATCATAGCTTTTATAAATTACACTCTTAGCTTTTCATTTGATTTTATCAAATTTAACTTTAACTTTAACTTTAGGAATTTTTTTCTTTTACTTTAGTTTTATTATTTTATATTATTTAATTATTTTTTGGTGTTATCTTCTTCCTCCTCCCCCCAATTTCCGGCGCACAGGGGTAGGGGAAGGGTTTCTTCTTCTCTTCTTCATGGTAGATGTCGCAGCAGCCGTGGGGGAATCCAGCGATGACGGCTTCAGCTTTCTCTGGTAGTGCAGTGTGGATTCAACTCCACAAAAGCAGTGGACCTCCTCCTCAAGAAGAAACAATGACCTCCATTAGCACTGGCTTGGCCTTAACCCATAGCAGCCGCACACTCCTCTACTCAGCACGGTGCACTCCTCCATTCAGCAGCATCCAGCAACCCCGAACAGCGGGTCGAGCGTCGTCGACTTCGGCTCCACGGGCGACGACACTTAACACAACGACAAGTCAAGAAACACACTGATTTATCTCCACCGTAGCAACAACGGTAATAGGAAAGGGATGCGGCGCGAGAAGGTGATGGTTCTAAAATAGTGAGGTGCAGTGAGAGTAACAGTGAGATGGAGGGGATGTTGTCTAATAGTGAGGTTGAGATGGAGTTGTGCTGACAGTGATGTGAAAAAGGGGAAAAGAGGCAGTAACTATGAGGTTTGGAACAAAGAGCTAACAGTGATGAGGCTACTGTTATATAAAAAAAGAGAGTCACTTTTACAAATAAATTATAAGCTACCGTTATAATGCTAAGAGTGAGGTGCTGCGGGGATTTTCTAACAGTGAGAGAGCTACTATAAAGGGAAATAAAAGGACAAGCAGCGCAACAGTGAGGTGGTCACTGTTAAGTATAACAGTGGAGAGGGGTTCACCATTATAGTAAAAATTAAAAACTATTTTTAGAATAAAAATTAAAGGGTCACCAATAATTAAAAACAAAATCTCACTGTTATAGATGGAATTAAATACTCACTGTTGCGCAACAAAAATAAAAGGGTCACCGCTGCAATAAAAAAGAGGTTACCGGTACAACAAAAATAAATAGAGTCACTGATAGTTTAATTATAAAGACAGGTCACCGTTGACATAAAATTAAAAGCTAACGATAACCTTAAAAATAACTTAAAATTAAATGTTAAGTAAACTAAATAAAAATACTGAAAATAATTAATTAAAAGTATATTAAATACCATAAATTTAAAACAAGATTTTTATTAAACTTCAAAATAATAAAAACACAACTAGGATTATTAATTAACAACACTTAAATGAAAAACTGGATGATTAATAGACTAAGATTATAAAAGACTTAAATTAAAATTACTAAAATAGTTAAATAGTAGTAGAAAATAAAAATAAATAGCCTCGGTGATCCAATAAGTCACCGCAAGAGCTAATCTACCTCACCAGTAGACTAAAATCAAAATTTGGTGACTTATTAAATAATCTGTATACATACAATAATATAATTAATATTAAAAAACTCTTAATTAATTAATTTATTAACTAATTGAATACATAAAATTTAAAAGAAATCTACTTAATTTAATTAAAAACACATGTTATTTTCTTAATTAACTCGCAGGAAGACTAAACACATTAATTAATATAGTTAACCTATTCTAATGTAACTGAAATAAAAGAAAAACTTTTAAAATAATGTCTAAGTTAATTAAATATAATTATGTTTATTGAATAATTGTTTTAAAAGAGATATTAAATTATTAAAAAGTCAAGTAGATTTAAATTAACTAAACTAAATTAGAAATAATTAAATTAGAAAAATAATGTAAGATTAAAATTATTATGTTAAGGACTAAAAATACATAATTAATTATAAAAATTGCTTAATTAACAAAATTTACTATAAAAATACAAAAGTACAATTATTTAGTAAAAATTGATTAAATAATTCATTAAATCATTAAAAATCATGTAAAAATATGTGGAAGACTGTAAAAATAGAGCCACATAAAATTCCCCCAAACTTAAACATCGATTTTCCTAAAAAAATCACATGTTTTATTATATTTGAAAATAATTAAAATGTATTTATGATTAAGATCAAACTGTAACATGTCCAACACTCACAACAGAGGATAAAACATAACAGTATGCTTTTGGAAAATGAATTACTCATATGAATCTTTCCCATAACAAATACTCAAGGGTAATTAAGAACGCAAAAACCATCCATCAAAGAATATGTCATACCTCATATGTGATACAACTTAATGACTCACTTCAATCCAATCACAGGTTCTAAGTCCAAGAATGATAGAAGATAAAATATTAATTGATTTAAGATCTTAACCCATGAATATTGCACTTTTACTTTTTCACCCAGGTTTAAAAAATAATTAATTTTTTGTGAATCACAACAATGATACACCCTAAATGAATTCAATATAAACCAATTGTCCCTTTCGTCATATGGTGTTCATCATTCCCCTCCCCTTAATGAGATCATTTTTGACCCTAAACACTTTATTTATTTTTCCCATGCCATGTATCATTGTGCTAAGAACTGTGCAATGCATTTATTCAAAGTGTACAGAGGGCTTATAGTAAACAGAAACACACATAGAATCTTGGGTCTCAGAGACTCACCGTGGGATCCCAGATGCCCAAATTTCACCAGTTTCAAAAGATTTATATTAAACTCATTTACATTGGCTCATTAAAGAAATTACTTTTAATAAATAAAAGAAAACGAGGCTCCTAGAATCAGAATAAAACTTCCAGTTCCAAAGGTTATGACCATAACTCCATAAAAAAGGCTACCCATATCACTATCAGAAGTAGTTCCTAAACCAAATTTCCATGAAACCACTAAACAAGACCACTCAAAAATCATCCAACCCCATATATTTTAGAATCAAAGAAGTTCTTAACTACCAGAAAGGATCTTGTCCTAAATTAAGACCCAATTGAGTACAGTGTCAAGCTTAAAATATAACAGAATTTTGGAAAAAAAAATTAACCATTTTTTACAAGAAATTTGAATTGAAGTGGGAATTGATGGGCTTTCAATTAAGCACAGTTTATCACAGTAAAGAATTAACCTCCTCCCCCACACTAAAAACCCAACTTTTTTAACTAGAGTTGACTTCAGAACATGGATAAGAATAATTAATCAACTAAGGTTCAAAATATATTTTCAATTAAGCAGATTTATGTTATGTATAAAGGGTCTCAATGAAGTTCAAAGATATTGTTTTCCACAATGAATAAATAATCACCAGATTCATTAGCATGTATATTCATTAACATTTATGTCCAGTGAATATTTTTTTATTAAAGTTCAAACAAGGCATCCAACTTATGGGTGAAGAGTGTAGAGGGTGAAGCATTTTAACAAAGTATGATTCAAAAAGTTGTTCAATTAAGCAGTAAGATACATGCTAAACACCCTATAGACTAATCAGATTCAAAAGAACAACAATATGTACCCCCACACTTAATTTCAAGGAGTGGAAAATATTTTAATAATAATGCAATTTAGTTTTTTCAGTAAGAGGCACATGCATATATTATGCACAACATAGTTACAAGTAAAAGAATTTTCTAATACAAGAAGAATTTTTATTTACACAGTAGCAAGACATGTAGCAGATTTTTAATAGTAGTTAGGAGAAGAAAAATGAAATAGAAACTAATTAATAGAATAATTCCCTGATTAGATCTTATCCAAAAATGATCATGGGAATTCCACTCCTTTATTGACACAAGAGAAGAAACCTAGAAACACAGAGTATATAAACCACGAACAAAAATCCAATAGGGATAGACCATATATAAGACAATAAAGCCGCAATTTACTCAACACTAAAACCAGAATAGAAATAAAATTAAACTCAAAAGAAAGAACATGGGTTGAATCCCATGAAGCACTGAATTTAAATTCTTCAGTAATACTTTATTTAATTACAAAATTTTTTATTTATTAACAAAACAAAAACCATGGGTTGCCTCCCATAGAGCGCTAGGTTTAAAGTCCCCAACCAGACTCAATTTACCATGTTATTTATATCCATGATCATTTAATTGAAATGAATTATTAATTATGTGAACTTCACTATTATCCAAATATTGAAAAAGATGATCAAACAATACATTCTTATCTACAATTCCAAACAATATTCTAAAAATTACTTTCAATGAAAAAATTTCTAATATACTGCCCAGACCATTTTGGGCACTAAAGACCACTTCCTCAGGTTTAAAATTGTTCAATAGATTCCTACGAAAATAAAATATTTGACTAGTAATACTGACATGGCTTCCCCCACACTTAGAGGTCAGATCTAACCAAAAATCAGAATAAAAACAATCAACAATATCTTTAGTTTTTTCATCAAATATTCCCAGAACAGCTTGCACACAAGATAACTCATAAAACTCTCGGAAGAAGGAGTCATATTTAGGTTCCAAAAGGTAGTACCCAATGTCCACAGACGACTCAAATGAATTGAATATTTCAATATTAGGTAGGAATCCATCAAAAACAACATCAAAATGATCAATAAAGAGAGTTCCCAGAAAATACACTTGCTCATAATGGGTACAATTTTGTTTTTCATCAGGACTCAGACCAGAACTTTCTCCAACTTCAGAAACCCTTGGACAATCAACTTCATAAGGAAAACATTCAAAAACGGGTTGATACAGTTCAGGTCAAGAATGTGATTCACTCCCTAGAATGGGTTGTAGGGAAAGATTTTGATTATCTAGAGGAAGGAGTGGGACATGAATAGAAGCATGAAGAAATGTTTCAATAGGATGAGGAATCAAAATCTATGTGACCTCAAGAGGAAAGGAAACATATTCAGCTTGGTCTTCAATTTTAAAACATTTATTCTCAGCAACATCTATCAAATCACAACCAACCACATGTTGAGGCTTTTCAAACACTAAAAACTCCTCCACATCATCAATGGATTAAAGAGTGAGTTTCACCTTAGACACATCTATGAAAACACCATCTGTAACAAGAAAAGGTCTCCCTAAGATGATTGGGACTTTTTCATCACACTCCATATCTATGATTAGGAAGTCTATGGGGATTGTCAGTTTTTCTACACTCACTAATAGATCATCCACCCTCCTTGAAGGGTGTGTGAGTGACTTGTCAGCAAGTTGAAGACAAACAGAAGTTGGTTGCAAGTACCTAAGACCCAAACATATAAACAGGGAGTAAGGCAAAAGATTGATGCTTTCCCCTAAGTCTCACAAACAATTAAGCTACTCACTTTCTCTAATTTTTATTGAATAATAAAGCTACCAGGATCCTTCAATTTTGGAGGCAAATTCTTCAACAAGATGGAACTACATTCCTCATTGAGATTAACTTTATCCAACTTCTTCCAATGATTTTTGTTTTTTAGAAACCTTTTGGTAAAAGCAACATATGAATGGATTTTATCTAAGGCTTCTACAAATGGAAATGTGATACTAAAGTTTCGAATCATTTTAAGAAACCTCAAATAGTCAGGTTCATTATTCTTCTTCACTCTTTCAGGGAAGGGAATGGGAGGGGAATAATTTTTAAGAATAGGTTGATTATTCTCTTTCTCCTAAAATCCATTGTTTTTCTTTTCTTCATTAATTAACTCCCACATCACTTTCCTTGGTTCTTGATCTTTTTCAGATGTAAATTCAACATTTTGTTCAGGTCGAACAAAGTTGTCTAGCTTCCTAGATTCTGTTTCAAGAATATTTTTCTTTCTAGATTCATTTTTTTCATCAGTTTTAGTTTTACCAGAGTGAAGCCTAATTTGTTCTGGGGTTTGAAGGCCATATCTAGTGGTTACAGCCATGATATTATCTCTTGTATTAAGAATTTAAGTGTTGGGAAACTTTCCCTTTTCCTTATCACCTTGATCCTTAGCCATTTGAATTATTTGATGTTCAAAATTGTGAATATTACCGTCTTTTTCCTTCCTAAATGAACTGATCTCTCCCAAAACTTGTTGTAACAGCCCCTTTAACTTCTCTTGATAATTAAAAGATTCACCCCCATATTGATTTGAGTTAAAAATTTAGAGTTTTATTGGTATTTAGGGGTAGTGGTCTATTTAATGACACCTTGTTCTTTATAAGACAAGTTTGGGTGATTTTGATAGCTAGATGTGTACTGATTGGAGTATTGATGATTTATACCTTGGTTCTTAGTTCTAAAATCCAAAAATTTGGCACTCTCATCAAACTGGACAGGGAGATCAAAATTAGGACACCATGTATGAGTGTAACCAAACATCCCACAATGATTATATTTCTCCCTTAGGACCCTATCACTAACAACAGCAGCCTGAGGATTGTATTCACCTCTATGGACGACCCTCTTCCTAGCACACTTGTTCTGATATTTTTGAGAAAGCTTATCATACACAAGTTTCATCTCATCAGAAGTGGAGTCAGAAAAGTCACCCCCACAGATTTTGTCAACTAAATTTTGGTTGTAAGGGGTGAGAGAACTATAGAAGGATTCCATGAGTAAATAGTGAGAAAACTGATGATTAGGACTTTGTATAAGGATACTTCTAAACCTAACCCATGCCTTGTGAAATAACTCTCCCTCATCCTGGACAAACCTAGTAATTTTGTGCCTAATATCAGAGGTGGTGTTCCTAGGATATAATTTTGATATAAAGGCAGAAAACACCTCTTCCCAGGTCTCAAAAATTTCTTCATCTAAGTTCTGAAACCAAGTTCTAGCCTCCCCCTTCAGACAAAATGGAAACAACCTCAATCCCAACTCCTCCTCACAAAGCTCTCTCAGAGGTAATTGTTGTACAGAACTATTGAACTCTCTAATGAACTCAAGTGAATCATCCCCTGGAAGACCATTGAATAAAGGAAGCTGAGAGAGGAAAGACTACTTAATTTCATATTTCCTAGACCTAGAGGTCAACCTAATACAAGATGGGTTACTTGATACAATTGGAATATGAAACTCCCTAAGTCTAGGTAATTGATGGGTTGAAACTACAGGCTGTGACACATTCATGTTTTGATCAACTCTATTATCCTGATTCTTTATTACAATGTTTTTAAGAGTTGTTAAATGTTTTTCTAATTCTGAGTTTCAAGACTCTAATGTAACAATGAATTATCTTGTGCAAATGCAAAGTGTAATAACAGTTACAAATAGAACAACAGTAGAACCAACAGAAGTTCAACAATACAGGAAATAATAGAAATTCTGTAGTAAATGAAGTATATTTTTTTATAGTTTTAATTTTTTTTCAATTTTATTTGATGTTTTTTAAATGTTTTTGTAAATATTTTTAGAAAAATAATGGCTTGTGCCTTCCCCAGAAATAGTTCCAAAAACTTTGTACTAAACCGCCATTGAAGTCGATCAAAGTTTAAAATTTATATTCCTACAAACTACAGTATATGTGGTAAGCAGCGTCGAACCCATAGAGAAGGCTATTTTGAAAACTTGTCTTCTAAAAAATAACTAAAGATCCCACTGTTGTCAGCAGTGGAATATATATTATATTTATTTTATATATTTTTTAATTTTTTTAAATTGTACACCAATGAAACACAGCAGTCTTTTTGAGTTTTGGTTCAAAACTATTATGAAACAAGAAAAAGACTAAGAACAGTGAGAAACAGAGGTATAAAATGATGATAGTAAGAGTAAATTAAAATTCCTGGGAAAAAATATCCATTCTACTGGTTTAGTAAGTATTCCATTTCACTTTAAAGATACCGCTTTGCACCACCAAAATGAGAGTGACTTATCTCCCTCTCCAAGAGTTAAGTCACACAAGATGATCTATTTTGGAGTTCGCCACTCCAAAAAAATCAACTGTGAAAAGTTCAAAAAGATAACGAAAACAGGATGAACTTGTTGTAAGTGCCGAAGTAGTTGTGAATTGATTATTTTTTAAGAAGTTTCCAGGATAAATATCGCCAATTTGATTATGGAATTTTTCAAATTAAATTCTAGTGGTGAAAAGCAATTTAATGAAATCAGCATCAATCTTTCCAGTCATTACTGAATTCAGTGAAATAATTAAGTGATATGAGAATAAACAAAAGTAGAACTTCAATTCATCCCCGAACTAAAAGTTTAGCAAGAAAATAGGTATATTATCAAAATAGTAATTGAAGACATGATAAACAGAGTGTAAAATTTTGAAATCAAGAGAAGACAAACTCCCCAAAGATAGTCTGCTCCTATGCTTCTCCATCTCCAGATAGAGTTTCCAAAGTCACCCTCCAGACTCCCTATATTCCTGATGAGAGAGAAGATCTCGGATCTCCAATCAGTTAATTCCTGTGTGAATCTTTGTCCCCCTAATTTCTGCTTCCAATCTACATAAGTATCCTGCTCTCATAAACTTCTTGTCACCGAACATCTTCCACCGACTTCAAGAGTTCTTCACAGACGTACTGCAAAATGTGCGTTTTTTTGTGACAAGCACATCACATTAGTTTTGCCCTTGTAACTAACTTATTTTGAGTTAGTTTCATGAACCTGGACATGTATACAACTTAGGTATGAACCTGTACATATAAAATAGAATAAATAAATGAGACCGCAAAGGAAGAAAAATATTTAATTTTTAAGTTAAGTGTTATTTTTACGATGTTAACAAAAATTGATTGATAATTATTTTTATATTATTTATAAAATTATTCACTTAATAATACTAAGGTGATATATAAATTTATAAAAATAAATTGTTAATATAATTAAGTTAATAAAAACTAAAATTTTTAGTTTTACATTTATTAAAATTTGACAACAAGAGTAAATAAGTAATTGAAAATGTAATATTTAAGATGTTATTAATAATTTAATTATTACTATATAAGAAGTTAAATTATTAAATTAATTCATTTATTATTTTATTGTAATTTAATAATTAGAATTAAAACTTATGTTTTAAATGTATTTAAATTAATAAGAATATTTAGTAGTTCATTTATAATTTTTATTAATTATCTATTTATACTATTAAAAGAAAATTAATTTATTATTATAAATTCTTATTAATTCAGTTTTATATTTTAATTTATAATTTGTCTATTAATTAAAATTATAATTGATTCAAATCACATCTTTTATAAATTCTACTCTAGGCTTTTCATTTGATTTTATTAAAGATAACTTTAACTTTAACTTTATGACTTTTATTCTTTTACTTAAATTTTATTATTTTATATTATTTAATTCTTTTTTTGTTGTTGTGCTATCTTCTTCCTCCTGCCCCCAATTTCCGTTGCACAGGGGTAGGGGAAAGGTTTCTTCTTCTCTTCTTCGTGGGAGATGTCATAGCAGTTTCGGGGGAATCCAGCGACGAAGGCTTCGGATTTTGCGGGTAGTGTGACACGACTTCAACTCCACAAAGCTAGTGGACCTCCTCCTCATGATGAAACATGGACCTCCATAAGCACCGGCTTGGCCTTAACCCACAGTAGTGGCGCACTCCTCTACTCAGTGCGGCGTACACCTCCATTCAGCGACATCGAGAAACCGCCCACAACGGGTCCAGTGGCATCGGCTTCAGCTCCACGGGCGACGACACTTAACATAACGACAAGTCAAGAAACACACCGATTTATCTACACCGTAGTAGCACCGGTAACAGGAAAGGGGAATGACATGGGAAGGTGATGGTTCTATAACAGTGAGGTGCAGTGAGAGCAATAGTGAGATGGAGGGGATGCTGTCTAATAGTGAGGTTGAGATGGAGTTGTGCTGACAGTGAGGTGCAAAAGGGGAAAGGAGCATTAATGGTGAGGTTTGGGAAAAAGAGATAACAGCGAGGGGGTTACTGTTATGTAAAAAAGAGTCACTGTTACAAATAAATTAGAAGCTACCGTTAGAATGCTAACTGTGAGGTGCTGCGGGGATTGTCTAACAGTGAGAGAGATACTACAGAGGGAAATAAAAGGAGCAGCAGCACAACAGTGAGGTGTTCACTATTAAGTATAACAGTAGAGCAGGGTTCACCGTTATAGTTAAAATTTAACACTACTGTTAGAATAAAAATTATAGGGTCACCGGTACTAAAAAACAAAATCTCACAGTTACAAATGGAATGAAGCACTCACCGTTATGGAACAAAAATAAAGGGGTCACCACTGCAATAAAAAAAGTGGTTACCATTATAGCAAAACTAAAAAGATTCGTTTATAGTTTAATTAGAAATACAGGTCACCACTAACCTAAAATTAAAAGCTAATGATAACCTTAAAAATAACTTCAAATTAAATGTTAAGTAAACTAAATAAAAAGACTTAAAATAATTAATTAAAAGTATATTAAATACCATAAATTTAAAACAAGATTTTTATTAAACGTCAAAATAATAAAAACACAACTAAGATTATTAATTAACAACAATTAAATTAAAAACTGGATGATTAATAGACTATGATTATAAAAGACTTAAATTAAAATAATTATAATAGTTAAAGAGTAGTAGCAAATAAAAATAAATTTCCTCAGTGACCCAATAAGTCACCGCAAGAACTCGTCTACCTCACTTGTAGAATAAAATCAAAATTTGGTGACTTATTAAATAATCTGCATAAATAAAAAATTATAGTTAATGTTTAAAAACTCTTAATCAATTAATTTATTAAATAATTGAATACATAAAATTAAAAAGAAAACTACTTAATTTAATTAAAAACAAATGTTATTTACTTAATTAACTGGTAGGAAGACTAAACACTTTAATTAATATATTTAACCTATTCTAATGTAACTAAAATAAAAGATAAAAAATTTAAATAAAGTCTAAGTTAATTAAATAGAATTATGTTGATTGAATAATTGTTTTAAAAGAGTTATTAACTTATTAAAAAGTCAAGAAGATTTAAATTAACCAAACTAAATAATAAATAATTAAATTAGAAAAATAAAGTAACATTAAAATTATTATTTTAAAGACTAAAAATAGATAATTAATTATAAAAATTTATTAATTGAAAAAATTGATTATAAAAATACAAAAGTACAATTATTTTGTAAAAAGTGATTAAATAATTAATTAAATCATTAAAAATCAAGTAAAAAGATGTGGAAAACTATGTAAAAATAGAGCCACATCACTAACTTATTAAAATCCACGGTGTACATAAATATAAAATGAATTCTTTGTTTACCAATGAATTAGAAGTGAATGTGAAATCCGATTGAATATAAAAGAAAATATTATTATTTTTATGCCCAAAAATATTTTTTCTATAATAAATTAAATTAATTAAAATTAAGGAGATATATTTCTGTGATATATATATATATTATATTATGTCAAATATTTTTCATATTCATCCAATCAATTTTATAGGCCTAAGGTTAAAATAAACCCAACATTATGCATAAAATACTATATTTTTATTAAGGAATTTTTACATCCTTTTAAAGGAGAAATAATTTTAAATCCAATTGCCATAACCTTTATGCATTATATTTGTAAAATTAAAAAAAACCAGTGAAAGAGAAACATGAAAATTAGGTTCGGTTAAATTTTTGGAATTCTTCACTGAAGATTCGTTTTTTAATGACTACTTATGAGGACACAAATTTAATTAAAAACGTATTTTTCATCTAAATTTTTTAATGTTAAATTATATATAAAATGTATTTTAATGTTTAATTAAATAATTTATTTATAAATTAATACAATTTATTACATTGGACTCATTTTCACATTGAAATTGACTATGAAAAAACAGTCATATCTTAGGGGTTTACTTTAACAACCGACCTTTTCTTCACATCCATAGGATTAAATTTAAATTAATTTCTACCACATATGTTAATTTAATTTAAAACATGAACTCTAAATTTTGAATTAGGATAATTTATAATTTATAATAATTTAATATTAGTTATTTTTAAAAAATATTAGTGAACAAAATATAAATTAAATACATCGATTAACACAAAAGCAAGCATAATGAGGTACTAAACCATACACTTAAGGGCCTAAATGAATTATATATTTGTACAAAAACCATATCATGTAAAATTTTAGGCCATAAAGCTTCCATTATTTTTTTATTGTTTATTATTTTTCTGTAAAAATGTGCCTATACCTATCTTGTTTTCTAAAATTCCATTAGTGTCTCCCCTTTTCCCTATAAAAGGCCAAGACATTCGCACTTCCAAAAAACTATAAAACATATAATTTTTGGACAACTATATTCCTTATAACTTTATAAAATCACTCACTTCCCCCTTGATTCCTCCTTTTAAAAATAATGCAATACATGGAATCCCATTTGGGAAAACAAAAAGGAGTTACCCTAAAGAAAAGGTCACATCCCTCCTCACGCTAATTTCTATTATTTCCCATTATCCACTCCCAAACACTATTATTATTACATGATTTTATAAAATAATATATCCTAAATATCCTTTGATGTTTTTATTATATTGTTTTTACATAAACATACACACATATCCATCTAACAGGTAAAGAACATATTGTTTACGTGTAAGGAGAACAACCCCCTCATGAAACGATGATTGTTCCATTTTCCATTAACACCTCTCACAGTGAATATTATGATAGAAAATATTTTTATATATGATATATACTATAGTTATTATTTCTTTATACTTATATAAATACCCATAAAATTCAGGGGAAAATTTTTCTTAATTTTCTTTTGGATTTTACAAGAACACAGTTTCTGACGGCAACTGATTCCGAGGCCCGGTGTGCCCAGAATCATTTTCCGAAGTTTAGCTTGGGTATGTTTAGTGAACGAATGAGCAAGTTTTCCTAAGTTTTGAACCGGTGCTCAGAATCGAAATATGAGGACACCAAGGGAATTGCGGCACCAGTAATTGCTTAGGAACACCTTTTCTAGAGTTGCGTTTTCTCGGGTGTGGTTATTAAAATTTTGCATTAAGTAAAGGAATAAAATAAAATGGCGCAACCAATTTTATTTTAGTTTAACCTAGGCTAAGTGGTTGGAGTGGGACCCACTATATCCTACTCCACTAGGTAGGATATTTGTTGGGTGGGGCCCACACGAGCCCCACCTTTTCAACTTTCTCAAACCCCCTCCTTTAATTAGGTAACACACCCGCACCCCCTTTAAATGAACGTCAACCCTTGCGTTTAACTAAATATTAAATGCCTCTTTAATTGGGTGGTTTTAAGTTCTCAATTAATTCAATTTATTGAATGATTCAATTTTGAATTTCAAAACCATTGGCTTGAGTAATAAAATAAGTCAAATATTATTTTATTATGATGGTTTTGTTGTGCGAGTGGATTTTGGGAGAGGAAAGCTCTAAGTTCCGAAGAACATTCTTCTCCTAGTCGAAGAATGTGAAGAACACTGAGCCTTCCATGAATAACTCTGTCACCACTAAGGGGAGTTCGTCATACCGTCTTCCTCCCTCCTCGCAGCCGGTGAGAGACACCATCCTCAGAGTCTCCTTCCGCGATGTCCCTTTCCGCAACAAACCTCGCTCGACGAAAACACTGGAGGTAGGGGATTTATTGTTTTTATTCGTGAATACTTTCATCGCCGTTCTTTATCTCTAATTGAGATGCATGTTATCGTAATAACGGGATGAAGTCGGACTGCATGAACACAACGAACCATCCTCCCCCCTTGATTGTTTGAATTGTTTGCAGCATGAGCAAGGCCGTGCGGTGCCGTTGCACTGTGAAAAAATAATAAGGAATTGGGCGGAGAAGTGTGGCGTCGTCGCACCGCGCCATTAAAGATGAGAAAAGCCGCGGCACCGCCGCGCTGCACCGGAGAACCTCGAAGAGGCCGCAGCCAAAGCGGGGCCGCGGTAGATGGGTGTGGTGCTGTCGCACCACGTCGGTCGGACCAAGTCCATGGCGGCCGGCTTCTAGCTGCCGACACTGGAGCAGGAGGGTGGGACCCCGGCGGTCCCGCGGCAGTAGCAACCGGCCGGCCGGCTTCCGAGAAGGTCGGGGGTCGTAATCCCTGGCTAGCCAATGGAGCGGCCCCCCACATGGGGGACGCGTTTTCACAACTGGGGGTAGTGAGCCCCTTCGGCTCGGCTATTACGGCCGAGTTGCCTGGCCACGCCGGCCTGGCCGAGCGCGCCAGGCCAGGCCGCGCCCAGGCCGGGTCGGGCCATGCCCAGGCCGGGTCGGGCCGCGCCCAGGCCGGGCCGGGCCGCACCCAGGCGGGGCCGGGCCACGCTGGCGGGGTTGGGCCGTGCCCTATTGGGCCGGACCCAAACCCGGGTCGGGTCGACCCGGTTCGGGCCGACCCAGGGGGTATGGGGCCGGGTCGAACCGGGCCCGAATCCCCTACTTCCAGACCTTTTTTGGTCTTTTGCACATAACTGGGGCTACAGACCTCTGATCAAGGAACCGTCAGCTGCGACGCGATTCTGGGATTTAGACGGGCGTTTTGGTATATTACACTCATGTTTTCGGAGACCTTTAGGTTCGGCCGGGTTGGTTCGAACACGAAACCAACCAGGCCCTCGGAGTAGAAACACTTATATCTTGAGCTCCAGACATCTGATTGACGTGCCATCAACTTTGATGGATTCCTCTTAGTGAGACAGACCTTTTGGCTAAATCCGCTCAAGGTTTGGATGTATTTGGAGTATAGTTGGGTTGGTATTAACTTAAAAACCAACAGGGCCCCTGGAACGAAAAATCCAATAACTCACAGACCGGACGCCCGATTGACGCGCCGTCTGTGACGTTGAGTTCTTATTGATGATACAAAACTTTTGGATACATCAACTCCGAACCTCATGTCAGTTGATGTATCAGCCCCTCGGCTCATGGAGGGGACCCTTCCGAATGAGCTTGCTGTGTGCGAGAACCCTAGACCTGGCTGCGACTGCGATGACGATGAAGACAGTACGAGAATCCTCCATGGGTTCGACAACGATGACTACAAAACTCAGCGATCCTCAGTGGATCAGTGCTACCGATCCTGTGTGGGTTAGATCCTGTGTTGATTAGTGCTCAGTGGTCCTGTGTGGGCCAGCACATACCGATCCTATGTGGGTCAGATCCTGTGTGGGTCATTGCGGGGCCTCGTACCTATCGATCCTTTGTGGGTCATTGCGGGGGTTAGTACCTATCGATCATTTGTGGGTCATTTTGAGGGTTAGTACCTATCGATACTTTGTGGGTCTGACGGCTTAGAAGAATCAGTGGATACATCTGATCATCTCTATTATCCTACGAAGAAGTATACCTGTGTGAGCTGTGTCTTGACTTTCAATCATTATCTTCGATATTATTGTCTTGATTTCCTTTGTGGATTGTGTTGTGCTATCCTGTGTGGACGTGATAGAACATGGGCTCGGATGCTAGAGCCGAACTGGAATTGATGACTTAGGTATATGTATAGTCATATGCCTAAGTTGTGTTGGATGTTACTTAGTGATTGTATCTTTCCTTTGTGGATTATCCTTTGTGGATTCTGGGAGACCTTCGGGGGTCTCGGGGTCCCTACTGAGTAGATTATACTCACCCCTGCATGGGCTATTCCCGCACTATGTTGTGTTGGATGAAGACGACGGACATCGCTAATCATGGTGGAGTATTGTCGAGCAAGTTGGTACCTGGAGGTGGACCACTGGGCGGGACGTACACAGAGCAGACGGCTGGACCTGAGGAGCTGAGGTGGTTATATGTACCCACCCTTCAGGTGGGACTACCATTGGACAGCTCGACGTTGCGGCTTTACTTTTCAGTTGTTGTACTTTCTTTCCATTTGTACTTTACTTTCAGTTTGGGTTTGTATTCTGGCCCACTTACTTTTCTGCACTTACTTTTATACCCAGTTTTACCTAGTGTTTATTTCTTCTTGCTTACTCTGTGGTGTTTGTTTACTTTACAATGTCAATGCCTTCCCTTATTTTATCAGTAATTACGACTTGGTGCTAGTCGCCATCCCCTGGACTATAGAAGGCGGGCTTCGGGTAGTCATGACACCAGCCCCAAGGTCAGTTCGTGACAACTTATTTAATTTTTATTTATATCATTCTTATATGGTTTCAATCTTATGAAAATACGTTAATTTCGTTTGAGGAAGTGTAGACTACCACCCACTCAAAGCGATGTGATTAATCCACATAATAAATGGATTGTGTTAAGGAAGTTTTTTTGTGAAGTTATATTATATTTATGGTGTAATAATGATAATTTAATGAAATTATATACATATATATATATATATATTTCATTCTCATTGTTTTTTTCAATATGATAATAAAACAGGAACATCGTTTATGCATACATATCGTCTTTCGTCTCCATGAATGTTATATTCCACTTCATACTATATTATTCTATAGATTTTTATTATAAAAATATAATTAATATAAAATATATTTATATCGTGTATTTCATTCTAGAAATTCATATATATGTATAAGGACCAAACATATAACTAATTTTTACACAAGAGGAGAAAAAAAGTGAATATTACCCAAAGCGCATCCTTAACATGGAATTTGTTAACAAGAGGGAAATATAAAGAAATAATCCAGGCATATATGGTATTGTATATAAATAGATATTTCTATAAAATAATATCAGAAAATTAAATTTATTATACATGATTTTTCAATGAGTACGATGAGAGTCAAGACTCAAGGTAAGGGGATTTCATCTCACCTTTTACTTTTGTGAGATATATACCTTATTCACCACACAATTATTTTTTATGGTGTATATACTAAAAATTATTGATTTAAATTTCAATTATACTTAATTTTTTTAGTAATTACAAATCAATGTTATGGTATTTCTCTTATAGTGTTTATGTTACAAAATTTACAAAATTGTTAAGATAATATTGTCTCAATTTGACTTCTTTGAGGCATATGTTTTTTTATGCACCAACTATGTTTTTTAAAGGTGTATTTGACATGTAATGTCATGAATATAAATATTTTAGTGATATATTGTGCATCATGTAATTTTATTTTCATACTTGTATTGTATGATCCCATGTTATAAAGTGGTAAGAGTTTAATAAACCAATCCCATCGTATATCAATATTGTTTATGATTATGCTTATATTGATGAAATCTCATGATCCATATCTCAATAAAAATATTGATATTTATTATCAATTGTTTATTCAAGATATATTCATGTATTAGTACCATTTTTTAAAATTTCTGTATTTACTAAAACTAACAAAATGTTTTTATAAATGTACGACTTTACTTCTATATTTAGTCAAAAATATATTTTCTAAAAAAACTATGTCTGCTAAAAGGTTTCTAATTTTTTTTACTAATATCCTATTTTCTATAAAATAATTTGTTACCTATATTATTGCATTAAAACAAAATGAGTTTTAAAAAATAATTTTATTGTCCTTTTTCGATTGAGGAACTTTTCTATTCTTATAATTCTATTAATAAAATATTGGGCATGTACAGATTTACCCACCTTTATGACCATAATTCAATCAAATATTCCATTAATCATTTACAATGATATTTTATTAAAGAAAATGTTATACTAATATTCAGTAATGTTTTTTATAGTAGTTTTCCAGATAATAGTTTTAAAAAAGATTTCATGCTTATAATTTTTCAAGGGAAATTAGATTTTAATTTTTTTTCATCCTAATAATATGTTTTCAAGGGAAAATTGGTTTCAAAACATATTTAAGCTTCTTTTATGAGTTTTCAAGTAATATGGTTTTCAAATCATTTTCAAGAGTTTTGTATATTTTCTCAACAAAAATGGTCTCCAAAACGATTTCAAATATTCTAGCATATGTTTTCATGATTATTTTCTAGAAAATTGATTTCAAATGGTTTAGGATGAAAAACCCTCTTTCAAATATTTAATGATATTTTACTCAAAAATTGGTTTCAAAATATATTTAAAAATTATTTTCTATCTCAGATGGCATCCTTTGATGTTACACAATCCATTATAGGGAATGATTCAATGGATAAATTCATATTTATTATATAAAAGGTTTATGTTGTGATATAATGATTATAATAAAACTAATTCCACTTCCAAATGTTCTATTATTTTGAAAACATATTCATTTAATAGGTTAGGCATTGATAAAATTATTATAAATTTGAAATTTACCCACATGTTATGATATAAATTCATGTTTATGACACCCATTTAATTTATTTTGTATATTATATAATGTTTATCATCAAGAACCCCTACAAACAAAGATTCCCCTCCTGAGTTGGGAATGGCGAAAGGGAGATAACGACCCCTGAGTCCTACCTCCAGTAGGCTTCAGAGTGGCGACTAGAACCAAGGGTATGAGTTTTCACAAATGTGGGAGGCATTACCCTTTTTATTATTTAAGATCAGGAAATAGGATGAGTCAAGCACCAAAAGAAAAAGGAACATGTAAATAAAAATAAACCCAAAACCAAACCCATATGCATGTTGTATACAATACTGAAACAAATGTACAAGTACAAGAAAAGCTCCAAAGTACGATACCGAAAAAAAAGAAAGCAAAAAATTCAACCAGCAAACTCCAACGCCCAACTAGTAAGGTCCAGAATGGTCCTTGAATTCCTCCTGAAAATATGAAAGTAAATGTAGGGTGAGTATACAAGCATACGCGGTAGGAAAAAATAAAGCTCTCGTACAAAGGTGGGGAGACATCCTAATGCCCTGTGAGAAAACAGAAGGAACCAAAGCCTAGAAAAAAATCTATCCACCCAACCTTATAAGTCACACTAACAAAATATCACAAGTCAATAGAGTTGTATAGTAATATTATCAATGTATGGGTACCCCGCACCACCTTCCCACTGAATACTACTCAATCCCTCATGCCTAATGCTCTGATGCTTCCCCCTCTTCCTGAGATAGTGCCCTGACCTGGCCATACGAAGCTCATAGTATCCCGACTGCACTCAATCCCCGACTGTAACTAGATCTCATCTCGAAGACTCCTGGGAGCCACATCACATATCATCTCGAAGACATCTGGGACCATATCACATCCTCATCCTGAAGACTCTTGGGAAACATATGTCGTAAACTGCCCGAAGTAACTTAGGCTATAGAACCTAGAAGAGGGAGTACATGGGAGAACAATAACAATCCATCCTTTAGATGTTTGAGAATCTCAACCCCATCCCATGGGTGTTCAACACGTAGTCCTCAACATGGGTGGGGTGCATAAAGAAACATAAAACATACATATTTATATATTTATATCAACCACTCAGCCCATCATAAGGCTTCTACACAAAAGATCTGAGCACATGCCTCGACACTGCTACCTCTAAAGTATGCACACAATAAATATCCCCAAACCCCATTAATCTTTTCTTGTTTCAACAGCTTTAGTTTATCAATTCCTTAACTACCGAGCAACTAACAACAACCAAACCAGATCAATCGTTGGTAAATCATATCCCTGCCAACCACAAACAAAATTAGGGAAACACAAGAAAAACAATACCATTTTCTTTTTTCAGCCAATAAATTCCATTGATTTTCCATATTTAATCAACTTCCATGCCCCACATTTCATTAGTTTACTCTTCCAGTTTTATTCATATGAACAACCCATCCCTCCAGCCCTGCTGCCAACCACCATAACCATAAACACATCAGAAGAAAAACCTCTACCACATCATCATAACTTTGATACCACTTACTGTAGCTCTGCTGCCCATCAAAACCATATCATACATGCCAACCGACAACCCATCCAACCACAGCCCCACTTATCACCTGTTCCACAACAACCCACGAAACACCCCTTCACATAATTAAACCCCAAAAAGAACCTACAAATTCATTCTTTCATTTAGTTTAACTAGGGTGATCATACAAGGGTTCCAGGTATTCATTTAATCAGCCAACTTTACAAGATTAACCAATTTACAAATTCTATGAAATTTCAACCACAAAAAAATCCAGAAAAATAGGGAAATATTTAATTGCACAAGAAAAGTCCCCCAACGAACATGATTTTTAGTAGGCATAAGCCTATTCAATTCACAACATAATCAAAGGATAATAATTGATGGAAATAAAACAAAAATATCAACAAAATTCCCCCAAACCCATTATTTAACCAGTTATTATCTTTATTTACTAGTTCAACTGTATCTCACAAAAACAAGAGGATACCCACCCCACATGAAGAAAAAAAGAGAGATGAAGGAAAGATCCCTACATGAACATGTTTTGATGTACTTCTGCGAGAACAAACACCACGAGGATTTAAATCACTCCTCCCGATGACTACGCCCTCCCATGGATGATGCAGCACAACCACACTAACATCCAAGAGAGACTCCCTTACGGTTTAAGGTGTCACTTGTCATATCATGGCAAGGAGGAACAGAAAGAGTAGATCAAGGAAGGAATAAGAACAGGGTAGAACGTACCATTAAGATGACATTTGTCGAAGAGTGTAGTTCCCATCAAATATCAGTAATCTATTTAGTAGGAAACTGTGAAGAGGATGTCGATGAATAGGGAATGGAACATGGTGCATGATGTTCACCTCATCGACATGATCCTGCAGCCACCGAAAAATCGACGATCGGAGTCCGAATAAAGAAGACATGAGTAAGGCTTTTGGGACATCAGGGAGTGTCGCCATGCGGGGAAGAAGAGGGGTACATAATTAACATGTGACCCACTCTTATATAGGAAACGAAAAGGTAAAATAGTAAGCATCGTGTATTAATGAATACATGATGTGACCGTACAACCGTTACACTGTTTGATTGGTCAACACACGACACATCATGCGGTTTCCATGCGTTTCATGATAATAATAACTTCAATTAATAATAGGTGTTTTATTGACCCAAGAAAAGAGTCATAAAAAGGTATTCATCATTGGTCTTAAAATGACCATCATAATTTCAAGGTTACGCTGTCGCTAATGGTTCGTGAAATCGTGGTCGCACGAAGAAGATACTATCAAAATTCAGTTTTCCAAATGAAAATAATAATTAAATTATTATATTATTATTATTATTAATCTAATTTAATTTAATTCATTATATTCTCACATTCAAAATCTACGCACAATATCTCCCCAATTTGGTGCGCACCACCCCATTCCACCTTGATTGATTTCCTCATTTATTTTATTGCTTTAAATTATAAATATTTATTTCCTTTAAACTCTTTCTCACTCCAATATCTTTTATGATTCATGATTTCTTCTCCCACTCCACCAAAATTGGCGACTCCCCTTTCCTTTACTCCATTATCACTTCAATGTTATTATTAATAAAATTAATAATAATAACACCCATCATTAATGCTCTAATTTAATCCCATTAAATTAGTTTACCAAGGTTATTCTCATATTAAATTAAAACCATTTTATTTAATTAATCACACACTAAAATCCGCCATTACCATTTATTATTTAATATAATAGTAATAAATCCTCTTTCAATTTCATCAATAGGTCTCCATCATTATCATTAATAATAATAATTATTATTGACGCCCATTATTATCTTATAATTACTCCCTCTCTCCCATCACATGATATTCATGCATGGGTTGGGAACCCCTTCAATTATTTATTATAATTTTTTTTTAAACCTATTAAATGATTATTATTATATTTATTTTAATATTCCAAAATACAAGTTGGATTTACCCATAAGGGGTTTTCCCCCCCTCCATGCACCTCTTCATGTTATTATTATTATAACAAATTATTATATAATAATACCCTTTAAATGTTATTTAAACAATTCCATATTTAATTGTAGAGAACCGCACAACACCTCCATCCTCCCCATGAATTTCATTCCATTATAATTTATTACATGCACCTCATTTATTATAATTTATTATTTATTAAAATTTAAATAAATCAAAAATAAACCATGCACCTTCCCTCAATGAATTAAATACATTCAATTTTATTTCTTTTATTTCACAATGATTAAATTAAAACCATTTAATCTAATTAACACAAAATATTTTCACGCCACTCTTATCAATTATTATTATAAAAATTATTATTTTAACACGCGTCGTGTTTGACCACATTAAATTTTTACAATGTAATGGACTGGAGAGGTCCGAGCCATTACATTAGATACCACTCAAAACATTATCATCCTCGAGAATTAAAAACCAGCCCATAAAAAGGGGAAAGGACCGAACAACCACCACACAAGATACCTCTCAGGGATCTCATCATAATAGAAATCCAACCAATATCTTAATTATATGAGTCAGGGAATTCATTCCCCCATGTCAAGATATTATCCGCTTTAGGTGACACTGACTCGCCTCTATGGGTTTAATCACATCTACATTAATGTGTCTTGATTAGGGATTAGGTCCTCCCACCCCTATAATTTAGGATTTCTCATACACACACTTCCCCCAACACTTCACAAAACAAGCAATACGCTACCCCAACACATGGATTGGGGAATTCATTCTCCCATGTCAAGATACTATCTGCTTTGGGCAGCACTGACTCACCCACATGGGTTTAATCACATCAACATTAATGCATCTTGATTAGGGATCAGGTCCTCCTCTCCCCACATGTTAAGACTCTTCACACAAATTTAAAGGAAAGAGGGAAACAACTAAGCATTATAGACTCATGAAAAACAAGGTCCAGGCCCAAATCATGGACAATAATGAGTTTCAACGAAGGAGTTTTATGCTCCTGAAATTAATCAAAACATAAATGAGAGCATGTATGTAAAACTGAAAACATCTCTCTTGATCTCTGGCCTAGCTAGGGATGTCGCTTCTATTGCGTGCAAATGTCCGCGTCCCAATCCTATGCCTCTTTGTTGATGTCCACATCCTCGACCACTTCCCGGTTGGTGTCCTTGAGGAACTCCCTGTGGTTGGCCACCACTTGCTTCAGCTCCCCTTGGAGGGACTAGAGCCTGTTGCTGTTGGAAGGGTCGGGTTGGGAACTGCTACTAGGGCAGGGGCTGAACCTTTCCAGTCCCTCCATACTGAGTCTGAATAGGGAAATGTCTTCCAAGATTACCGTGATTACCACATTAAAAGCACCTCGGTCCCTATCCCATAGAAAATGGGAGAAAATCGTGAGATTGGTATGGGACCTGCTGAAGTCTGCTCCTTGCCAGTCGAAACTTGGAAGGTCCTGTTGCTGGGTATCTACTACTGACCGCCTCCTTCTTGGACAAACTTGGGTGACTCCCCTCTCACGGTGGACCTACTTGCAAGTGAATACTCTCTGTTATCTCTACCTTCTTCTATATTTCCAGGTACATTGGTAAGGTGAAAGGGGTCATCATGCACCGAATAGAGGGGTGAAGTGCCTCCTCTAAATGTCTGGCTCGGGAATCCTCATCCGGAAAGAGATTCGGGGAAAAATGGAGGAGATCATTGAACTTGACCCCTAGTTCCTGAATTGGCATGCTTCCTTATTGGAGAGACAATAGATCCTGCCTCTTATCAGCCTTCCTCGCCGAGGAAAGAATTTCCTTGCAGAACTCCTTCTCGAAGTTGGATCATAGAACTTCTGTCTCCTTCCCCTCCAAAAGGTAAAGCATCCACCCCTGACGCGCCACTCCTCACAGCTGACTTACTGCTAGAGGAACTCAGTACTCTGAGGGATCCATGATCAGACCAAAGTTGATATCGAGTTCCTCCAACAAACTCTTTGATTAAGTATCGGAAGTGATGCCTTCTTACTTCTGCAAGATCTGTTGCTGTAAAGTATGAAACATGCGCTTCCAAAAGTCATCTTCCTCCTCTCGGTCAATCCCCAGCTGATCAACCATCTGAATCTGCTGGGCCTCGACTGTCGAGTCACCAGGGAACAACGTCCATGTGCCATAGCTATACGGTAAACAAAGAACGCCTAAGCCCAAGTAGCAAGGAAATTTTCTAAAGGTTTAATTTTATCATTTTATTTTGATTTCTTTCCCAGAACACCCAAATAAAGTAAAACACAAATCATGATGATGCATATACCTTTTCTAGGGTCTATACCCTGCAATCAATGTAGTCTTACTTGGTCGTTCTATAAGCTCAGAGTCCTTGCATTGGATCACGGGGGGACCTAAAATCCCATGTCCTAGTCGGTCTTCCCTGGCCTATGTCACGCACCAAGATCATCCAACACTGTTTCCCTACCATCCCATGAAATCCTCACTGTTCCTAACTCCAGAATCCATCCTATCTCTCAACCATCAGCCTCTAATAACATTCTGTCATGACCTCCTCCCACCAAAGATTCCCCTCCTGAGCTGACAATGGTGAAAGAGAGACAATGACCCCCGAGTCCTGCCTCCTGTAGGACTCAGAGTGGTGACTATCACCAAGGGTATGATTTTCCACAAATATGGGAGGCATTACCCATTTTATTATTTAAGATCAGGAAATAGGATGAGTCAAACACCAAAATAAAAAGGAACAAGTAAATTAAAATAAACCCAGAACCAAACCTATATGCATGTTTTATACAATACTGAAACAAAATTAAAAGTACAAGAAAAGATCCAAAGTACGATACCAAAAATAAGAAAGAAAAAACTTCAACCAAAAAACTCCAATGCCCAACTAGAAACGTCCCGCACGGTCCCTAAAGTCCTCCTGAAAACATGAAAGTAAACATAGGGTGAGTATACAAGTATACTCAGTAGGAAAACCTAAAAGCTATCATGCACATGTGGGTAGAAATCCTAATGCCCTGTGAGAAAACAGAAGGAAGAAAATCCTAGAAAGGAATCTATCCACCCATCCTTACATGCCACACTCACCAAATATCAAAATTCAATAGAGTACTATAGTAATATTATCAAAGTATGGGTACCCCTCACCACCTTCCCACTAAATACTGCTCAAGCCCTCACACCTAATGCTCTAATGCTTCCCCCTATTCCAGAGCTAGTACTGCAACCTGGCTATACAAAGCTCATTGTATCCCACCGACACTGAATCCTCGGCCATAACCACATCTCATCCCGAAGAAACTTGGGAGCCACATCACATCTCACCCTGAAGACACCTGGGAACATATCACATCCTCATCCTGAAGACTCTTGGGAAACATCTATTGTAACCTGCCTGAAGGATCTTTGGATATAGAACCTGGAAGATGGGGCACATGGAAGGAGAGTAACCAGCCATCCTTTAGATGTTTGATAATCTCAACCCCCATCCCACAGGTTCTCGACATGTAGTGCTCAACATGGGTGGGGTGTGTAAAGAAACATAAAGCCTATAGATTTATATAATTATATCAACCACTCTGCCCGTCCTAAGGCTTCTACACAAAAGATATGAGCACATGCTTCGACACTCCTACCTCGAAAGTATGCATACAATAAATATACCCAAAACCCATTAATCTTTTCATGTTTCAACAGTATTAGTTTATCAATTCCTTAACTGCCAAGCAACTTAAAACAACCAATCCAGATCAATTGTTCATAAAACATATCCCTGCCAACAACAAATAATGTTTGGGAAACACAAGCAACACAATACCATTTTATTTTATCAGCCAATCAATTCTATTTATTTTCCATATTTAATCAACTACCATACCCCACAATTCATTAGTTAAATCTTCCACTTTTATTCATATGCACAACTCATCCCTGCAGCCGTGCTGCCAACCACCATAAGCACAAACACATCGGAAAAAAACATGTACCACATAATCATCCCTTTGATACCATTTACAACAGCTCCACTTCCCATCCCAACAATATCATACATGCCAACCCACAACCCAGCCAACTGTAGCCCCGCTGCACACCTATTCCACAACAACCCACGAAACACCCCTTCACATAATTAAACCCCAACCAACACCCACAAATTCATTCTTTCATTTCGTTTAACTGGGGTGATCATACAAGGGTTCCAGGTAATCATTTAATCAACCAACTTTACATGATTATCCAATTTCTACATTCTATGAAATTATATCCACAAAACAATCCAGAAAAAAGGGAAACATTTAATTGTGCAAGAAAAGGCCCCCAACGACCGTGATTTTCAGAAGGCATAAGTATATTCAATTCAAAACATAATCAAAGGATAAACATTGATGGAAATAAAAAAACAATATCAACAAAATTTCCCCAAACCCATTCTTTAACCAGTTATTTTCATTATTTACAGGTTCAACCATATCTCATGAAAACAAGAGTATACCCACATCACATGATGCAAAAAAAAGAGAGACGAAGGTAAGATCCTTACTTGAACAGGTTTTTATGTCCTTCTGTGAGAACAACCACAATGAGGATTTCAATCACTCCTCCTGACGACTATGTCCTCCCGTGGACGCTGCGGCACAACCACACTAACAACCAAGAGAGACACCATTAAGGTTTAAGGTTTCACTTGTCATAGCATGACAAGGAGGAATAGAATGAGGAGATCGAGGAAGGAATAATAATGGGGTAGAACATACCATTATGGTGATGTTCGTCGAAGAGTGTCATTCCCATAAAATATCAGCAATCTCATTAGTAGGAAACTATGAAGAGGAAGTCGAAGAAGAGGGAATGAAATGAGGTGAACAATGTTCACCTCTTCGACATGATCCCACAGCCACTGATAGATCGACGATCGGAGTCTGGATAAAGAAGATAGAAGGAAGGCTTCTGGGTCATCCGGGAGTATCACCGTGTAGGGAAGAAGAGGGGTCCGTAAATAACATGTGACCCTCTCTTATATAGGCAATGAAAAGGTAAAACATCATGCATCATGTATTAATGAATACACGACCTGACCGTACAACTGTTATGTTGTTTGACTAGTAAACACACAACATGTCACGCAGTTTCTATGCGTTTCATGATAATAGTAACTTTCAATTAGTAATATGTGTTGTATTAACCCGAGACATGAGTCATAAAAAGTTATTCATCATTGGTATTAAAATTACCATCATAATTTTAGGGTTACACAACCACTGACGGTTCATGAAACCGAGGTCGCACGAGGAAGATACCGTCAAAATTTATTTTTCCCAAAGAAAAAAATAATTACATTTTTATATTATTATTATTTTAAATTGAATTGAATTTAATTCCTTAAATTCTCACATTCAAAATCCATGAATAAAATCTCCCCAATTTGGTGCGCAACACCACATTCCACATTGATTTATTTCCTTATTTATTTTATTACTTTAAATTTTAAATCTTTATTTCCTTTAAACTCTTTCTCTCTCCAATCTATTTTAAGATTCACGATTTCTTCTCCCACTCCACCATATGTGGAACCTCCCCTTCATTTAATCCATTATCACTTCAATGTTATAATTAATAAAATTAATAATAATAACACCCATGATTAATGCTCTAATTTAATCCCATTAAATTAGTTTAACATTGTTATTATTATATTAAATTAAAACCATTCCATTTAATTAATAACACACTAAAATCAACCATTACCACTTATTATTTAATATAATAGTAATAAATACTCTTTTAATTTCATCAACAGGTTTCCATCATTATCATTAATAATAATAATTATTATTTACACCCATTATTATCTTATAATTACATTGTCTCTCCCATCACATGATATTCACGCACGGGTTGGGAACCCCTTCCATTCTTCATTATCATTTTATTATTTTTTTAATAATCTATTAAATGAATATTTTTATAATTATTTTAATATTCCAAAATAAAGGTTGGATTTACCCATAAGGGGTTGCGCCCCCCTCCATGCGCCTCTTCATGTTATTATTATTATAACAAATTATTATATAATAATACCATTTTAATGTTATTTACACAATTATATATTTAATTGTAGAGAACCGCACAACGCCTCCTGTACAAGGTCACACCCATGTTCCCCATGCATTTCATTCCATTATAATTTATTACATGCACCTTATTTATTATAATTTATAATTTATTAAAATTTAAATAAATCGAAAATAAACCATGCACCTCCCCTCATTGAATTAAATACATTAAATTTTATTTCTTTTATTTCACAATGATTAAATTAAAAACATTTAATCTAATTAACACCAAATATTTTCACGCGACCCTTATCAGTTATTATTATAAAAAATTATTATTATAACATGATTCGTGTTTGACCGCATCAAATTTTTACAAAGTAATGGACCAGAGAGGTCTGGGCCATTACATTTATAAACACCATCTCCTTATGTGGGTCTAGATATGATTAATGTTTTTTTATCTAGTGGCACATGTACAAATAGTTTTTTATGATATGGGTGGGACCTATATCTCCCTCAAATGCATTGGTTAATTATTTATTTCTCAAGAGATAATTATTTGAATCAAGTTTTCAGGCCTGGTGAAACCATATCCCTTACAAGGTTAGACTATGGCTAGGGAATGTAGCGCATCCCCCCCAGTTGGTGTAGTCACCATAAAGTTAGAAGATGGTGAAATTTGATCAACTATGGGAAGATGGGGAAACCTGATCCATTTCAAGGAAATAATTCCAATAGGGGATGGTGGTTTGTCCTTCCCAGTTGTTGAAGTTCCCATAAGTTCATAGATAAGTTCTAGCAATGAGTCTTGTCCTATTGGGATTGACATCCCATGACTATGTATTCCAAAATTACATGCATTATTCTTTTGATATACTTTCATAGATTATGTTATTTATTTATTATTCATGTCTTATGAAAAAAAATGATTTATAATAGTATTCATGTTTTTGACCGTTGATATGGTATGATCTTAGAATGTTCTGATCATGTTATCATACACAAATGATCATGTTTATACATATATGTATCCCTTTTTTACCCTTACTTTGTAATAGAGGTCTCCCATTTTTTGTATTCCCCATCATAAATTATGTATATTAGTGTCAATTTTTATGTGTCTATGAAGGGTTCTAGTCTTGAATTAACATGTAAGAGATAATGTAGACGAATTATATACCCGTGTTTTTTCCATATTTTCAAATGAACTAGACTAATACGGTCTCTGGGAAGGTGTTTGTTTATTGTTTTAAGTATTATGAAAAGTGATGTAATTATTTTGTATCATAAGAAATTGTTTCTATAAAAACTATATAAATAAGTGAAAACAAAGATGAAACATCATGATACTTATCATAATCAATGGAAAACAACCCCTGGGGCTAGGAACAACATCTACAAAACCTAGACACCAAATGACTCATAAATAAATCCATCATCAACCCCTAAATCTAACCACATGATATCTATGGTTATTGAGGGATAAAAAATTCAATAAAAAAGTAGATGGGAAGGAAGAATGATGAAAATGGTGAAGGAACACACCTAAAATCCCCTTTGAAAACACAAAATGGATGGAAATAATCCGATGAGGAGGAGAATGGAACTCTTTCTAGTAACACAAGGAGTCAACCAACATAAGAGAAGATAAGAGGGCATGGAAAACCTTTAATTTTTATAGGAAAATTTAGTAACTACACAAATTTTTTAAACACTTGGACAACTCTCATTGTCATTTCACTTGGTTAAGAAAAAAATTAAAGACCTTGCTGGTGCCACTACTAATCAAAAACCTTATGTTTCATGGTTACTTATAATAAGGGATATAGTTAAAAAACAATGCGCCTCCCTCTAGGACCACCCATTTCCCACACTCCCTCATGGGGTTCTCCATTATGTCTTAAAAAAAATACATAATATTTGAAAATAATATTTGGAAAATGAAAAATCTAACTACATGGTTTACACATGGTTTACTAAACCACGTACAAGTCGTGACCCACATAGAATACACCCAAAGGACAATTCATGGTTACAAAATGGGGATACATAGTTTTTTACTCCATAATTTACATCCCATGATGAAAATTGTAACTATCTATCTTTTCATGATGGTAAATATAATTTTTTTAATTTTAACCCGTTTTTTAATCATGGTAAAAATTAACTATTTCATAAGAAATGTACCAGGAGTTTTAGGGTATGGTTTGGTTCATAGAATTATGAATCATTTTGAGAATTACTAGGTGCAAATTATTGATTAATAGTTCCTCCCATACTGGAAAGTTTCTATGATACCATATGGTTGCATACACTGGGAACCTATAGGCCGAAATGTTTTTCTGATACTGTTCAGGCCGAGGTGCAGGACTATATAGTGATTCCATGTTTTGAGACAAATAAGATTTACATGGAATGTTAATGGTTTTCAAATAGTGTTCCTAAAACATATTCCCCATTATTTTTAATAGAATTATTATTTCCCCTAACTAATTCTTTTTACACTTTTCATCTTCCTCCTATTTCATTCAAATGGGGGACTCATATTTTATTCTCCCATGGCTCAAAAATCCCTCAACTTGGGATTTGGGATAACATTCCAATAAATTTTCCTTTTTACCATCCATCATAATCATTATATATTTCTTAGTATAATATTCAATCATCTCCATTAAAGTCTAATTTTATCATTGAATCCATCGTTCTATTTAAGTTCATGCTTATTTTTTCTATTTTTAGGGAATTATTCGGTTTCCAAGATCATTTACAATGTACTAAAATGTTGAACTGATATCGAGATTGGTGTCATCTACATCCTTGATGTAGGTGGTCACATCTTTTTTCCATTCATGTTTTGATTCTTCATAGATATGTCATTGTGCCGCATGACAAATTTAGCTGAAAATCCACTTTATATAGTTGTTCATGTTAAATTGATCATTTTCCCTTGATATATATCTATTTTTATTTCTTTAGTAGATTATATGTTTATACCCTTTGTTATAAAAACCCCATGGGTGTGATAAGTCAATTTTGTAACGCCCTGACCACAGTTACCCGGATCCAGTGCATTATTTTAATACGTTGACATGATTGTAAGAAATCAAGTCTCGAAGTAATGATTTGGTTAGCAGTCTTGGAAAATAAATTACATACAATAATTTTACATTACAATTTATAACATAAAATATAGAATTTATAGTTCTTTGGTAACTCCATTGTTCCCTTAATCTTAACCCTTCATATCAATCATAATACACTTCTTGGAATCCTCCAAAAATAAAATATTAGACAAGGGTGAGCTCAGATGCTCAGTAAGGGTAAATAATTTAGTGGAAGCTACAAACTTTCACTACTAGAAAATGGGTCTATACCCACGGTTTTGCACAAAACCGTGGGTATAGGACACCCATATACCCACGGTTTCCCAAAACCGTGGGTATAGGGTTAGTATAGGAACCTATACCCACGGTTCTTGGCAAAACCGTGGGTATAGGTTAATTTTGAAGACCTATACCCACGGTTTTGGTAAAACCGTGGGTATAGGGATTGTCATGGAGACCTATATTCCCACGGTTCTAAAAAACCGTAGGGATAGGGTTTTTTTTACAAGACCTATACCCACGGTTTTCCAAAACAGTGGGTATAGATTTTACTTATTATGGCGGGGGGGGGGGGGGGAATTCGCGCGGGAGTGAATTTTGTTTTGGTGGGAAGATGATTTTAAATTAATATAATTATATGGAGTGAAGATTTTATTTTAATAATTTCGCTGGGCTAGTTGGTTCAGTGTATGTCTCGTATATGAAAGACCAGTGTTCGAATCTCGGTATATTTTTATTTGTCAGATATTTGATTATTTTTAGTATAAGTAAATAACCAGATTGAAATGTTAAAAAAATTAGATTAGCTGAGTTGGTCACGA
Source organism: Viscum album (assembly GCA_963277665.1). Lineage (NCBI taxonomy): Eukaryota > Viridiplantae > Streptophyta > Magnoliopsida > Santalales > Viscaceae > Viscum > Viscum album. The sequence goes on along the minus strand of OY728122.1, from coordinate 1,154,861,188 downwards.
GTTCCGTATTCCCTTCAAATGCCGCGCGAGTCGCGGGTTCAAATCCTCCCAGGCGCGTTTTTTGAATTTATTTCCTGTCATTCGAAATCCGTGGATTAGATTAATATATATTTGTAGATATCTGCATATATAACAAATAGAAATTGTAGGTGCGTTGGTCTTGTGGTGAGGCGCAGCAGTGAAGCGTCGTTGGGTTGCAGGTTCAAATTCCAGCACCCCCCATTTCTGATTTTTAATACCCCACGGTTTGGAAACCGTGGGGATTGGTGTGTGCCACGCTGGAGCAGCGTGGTCCTCCCTTTGAAAAGGCTATACCCACAGTTCTCCTAAACCGTGGGTATAGGGTGAGACCCCTATACCGACGCCACTCAGCCCCACGGTTCCCCAAACCGTGGGTATAGCCTATACCCACGGTTTTGGGGGCTATACCCACGGTTTTGAACCGTGGGTATATGTCGTTTTTCCAGTAGTGTTTTAAAGAAAGATGTGTAATAAAAACAAAATCCTTTTTAAACATAATATTTAACATAATATGGAAAAAATAAATCAATCATCACCATATAAAAATGCACATGGATATTATTCAAGTTAAATAATCAAATATAATAACTAATTTCATAATGAGGAAATGCCCAACATTAGACATCATTACCACATAGTCAAGGCCTCGTACGAAGACTACAAATAAAAGTTTTTTCAAGGCCTTGTGCCAAGACACTAATTTGTCTCATGAGACCTACCAATGCATCTAGGAGTTATAGCTGGCCCCACCTGTCACTTACTAAGTCCACTGCATTCCTCATATGAAAATGTTGAAACATAAAATAAACATTCGTATCAAAAATAACATACGAATTGTCAATACATTAACAATAAACCATGAATGGTATAAAAATAGAAAATCCACATTCAAACATATCATAACTCATTCAATATAATATGGAAGATTTTACTATAATAAATCAACCTCAATCATTAATAATATCAAGTAATAGATGTTGACATAGTTAAAAATGACCAGTAAAACACTTTGAGAGCAATATACCATTTTGGAAATCATTCATAAGTCATCTATTTATAAAGGAATTAATTTAAAATATATAATTGAATCAACGTGTCCCCGAACAATTTTAAAATTTTTAAAGGAATTAACATTTTAAAACAGTCATGTCCATATAAATAAATCCTTAAAACCATTTGGAAAACATGGACATTAATGAGAATGATTTTGAAAATTTAATTTTCAAAACATTTAAAATGACGTTTTAGATAAATAGTACCTTAAAAGAATCATTTTGAAAATTATTTTATGAAACATAGATATGGGTAATAAATATTTCCTAGAAAACACTTACACATAAAAACTCTCAGATAATAATAAGATCGAGGAATTAACCCTTACCTTGTACTTTTGTTTAGTTGTGGGTACGTTTAACCTTCTGTATAATAACCATTGTATGGTATTAAATTATACCATAAACATATTAATATTTATGATATCATACATGATTCTTTTATGAATTTATACCACCCATTTAATAATAATTTCCATGTTAAATTAACATTTTGGGTAATAATCACTTTCTTTGTCGTATGTACGCACACATGTTGACATCACCATTCATTGGATGGATATAATAATTAATATTGTTGTACCATATTTATAATAATATCAAATTATGTAGAATATACTAGATTTATTATTTTGGTATGGAAATAACAATGAAAGAGAAAGTGGATGAAGAAGATAACTTTGAAAGAGGTGACGAAATTATGACCTCTTCTTTGGGTGCTTCCTTTTTATTTGAACAAAAGGGATCCTTAGGTTGGATTTATTACCAAGGTAAGGCCTCTAAGTTAATGTGAGGATAGTTTGGAGGATATTTGGGCAGGGGTTGGCTAGGATAATTGTATTTGGAGGTGTGAATTTGAGAGAAGGTGAAGTTCCCTTTTATAAGAGGGGTGATGGGCACCTTAGAAAAAACATGAAATATCGTTTTGTTATACAATCATATTCAGTTTTAATGGCTCAAAGTGAATTTATTTCTAGCCCTAGGTTGTAATGGGTCGGAATACTTTCAAACAATAGGTTTTATACAAGTTTAGGTTACCATATTAACCTTATCTTTTAGATTTAACTCTTAGTTAAATTTTTCAACACTTACCATGTCTCCTTGTATTTTTATATTATATGGTTAATAAAAATACTATAAAATGACAAGGGAACCCTAAGTAGTTAATTAATGACATATTTATTATCATGTAAGTCCTTTGTTGGAAAAAATAGGTTTTAGGACTATTATTTAATTTAATAGTATAGTATTTGTTTTAAAAACTCATTTAAGTAAATTTTGACACTTTTAGTATTTGATTTTTGTTAAAGTCATAAAAAATTTATAATTAGATAAAATGTATTTTATCAACCCTATCATGTCATATTATGCTAAAAAATTAGTGGAATTCATCAAAACTTTCCAATTATATTTATTTTAATGTTTATAATATTATTTATGTGATAATTTTATTAATAATGTAATTACGACATCATCATTGTGTCATAAATAAATTTAATTATTTAATCTCTAGAAATTATAATTAAAATAAAATTATGTTTAAAATATTTCTATATTTTAATTAATATTTAGATTCAAATTTAACTTATGTATAATCCTATATTAAAAATGGTTTAGTTATTAAACATTGAATTTAACACTTTTAACTCTTCTTTAAATAAAATAATAATAAATGTCCTAATCTAATCCAAGTGGACCAAAAGGGTCATATTTTATTCCTATGGTTGGTTTTGGATGGAACAAACCTATCTAATATTATTAGGACATGTGTTAGGGTAATTATAATATCATTTTAACTCTTAATTTCCTTATTTACTTTTAACCGTGGTAAATAAGTCAAAAGTTACTATTCACCAAAAATTATTTTCATCTTATTGAACCAAATTTTAATTACTGATGTCAACTGTATCTATATGATTTTATAATTCAATTCAAAATAGTGGTAAAATTACATTTTATGCAAATTTGCAGATGTGCCTAGATAGTGGGTAAAAGAAGGTAAAAAGTTCAATAAAGTTTTATATATCTAACCTTATTGTAAAATGGCTACAATGAATTACATTGAACATAGATAGGTATTATGTATCTATTTTGACATCAAATAAATTTCAATAAATAAATAATTATTTAAATAAAAAGTCAGTTTTAAACAATAACACAGTGTTTTTCACTATTCATCAAATATTGAATGTTTTTTGAAAAATACCAAAACATCACCCTAAGATATTTTTAATATTCCAAATTCAAAAATTAATTTTAATTTACCAAATTAAAAATATATAAATTCTATTAATTAATTTAAAATTATTTCCCGATGTCAAAACCAAAAAGTAGGTTTATAAAAAGTAAAAACTATCAAAAGATTGATATGTTTTTAGGTCCAATTTAAATGTGAAATTACTTATAATGACTTAAATTTTATTAAATAATAAAAATATAATCTAATTATACTTCAAATACATTCAAATTTATAATTTATCATTATAAATTAGTTAGATTTAAAAAGCTATTTTCAATTAAAATTCACTATCTTTTACTATTCATCAAAATATGAAAGTTATCTGAAAAACACCAAAAATATTTCCAATTTTTTTTTCTTTACCTATTCTAAAGAAGAAGTTTATTTTGTCAAATTTAATATAAAAGTGTCAAATATTTAATTTAAAAAGGGTTCTCCATTAATAGGCGGTAAAATTGCATTTTTTGAAAAATAATTATTTTATCTAAAAAATTCAATTTGTTATTATATTATGTCTAATAAACAAATAACATGGATGTTAAAATTATATGGAGTATTAAAAATTTAGTTAATACTATTCATAATTGATTTTTGAATGCCTAGTTTGGTATGTCGTGGTACGCTCGAACTTGGTGTTGCGTGTATCACATGCTATTGAATTATTTTAAAGGGATAACGTACTATGAAATATTGGGGTGTTACATTCTCCCCTACTTCAATAAATTGATTCCTCTCAATTTGAAATTGTTTTTTTAAAATATAATGATTAAAATAGAAAATACATTTTTGGAAAACGCACATCATAAATAGGGTTAATAAAATTTACACTTAATAAGAGGGAGGGGGAAATGAAAAATTCACCACCAAATTAGAGTTTCGAATAGGATAACATTGGTGGAAATTATAGATGCATAATTAGAGGAAAAATGTAAATATTTATAGGGTGTGATTGAGGTCATAAATCACAAACAAGTGAACAATAAATTTAAAATTGAGGGCCTCAAAGTCATCAATCTATGATGATATAAAGTATCATCCGTTCAAGAAAACATGAGGTATTAAGATAAAAAATTTATTTAGATACTTTTTTGAAGAGGAGGGATTAATTTACTATAAATATATGAACTCAAAAAAACATAATTGATTTCACTACCTGTCATAATCGTATATTTATCCTTTGGTTGGCCATAGATCTATTTTCACTTTATCCCTTACACTATGAAATGAATGTTCAAAAATAATTTTTTGACAATTGATAAATTATAAGGTCCACCAATATTCCCATTATCCTCTAAATTTTTACTAAAAACCAGAAGGTTAGGTCAAAGTATCCAAAAAATTATACTTTAACCTTATAATAAAATAAAGTGTTAAAATAACTCAATTCTAACTTTTAGACTTATCCAAAATACTTGTGTTCAAACTCACAGTCAAAAAATTTATAAGGAAGGTTAACATAATATAATGAAGATCAATATTTCAATTCATTCATCATGTATTTTATTAAAACATGGTAACAACCGAAATCACCATAAAACCTTATGTGAATATGTATGTACTTACTCATTCCTTTAGTAAAACATAGTATACTGGATATTCTTTTAAAATCCATAAATGTTTTAAACTCCAAAAATGATGGAATAAGCAAACCATTAATCTGTTACATGGTAGTAAAAAATATCTAATATAATTAATCCAAATAAACAATCCATTATTCCAAAATCACTACCTTAGTGTCATGAACATATTAAGGTTTATCTTTCCTTTAACCATGTATTTTCCAGAAAGTTTAAATTTTTGTTGAGTCATTTTCTTAGTACCATATAACCTCAAATCCACAATGAAATATTACTGTAGTACAATCCTTATTTATTTCTATAATTTATATATGCAGTATTTAATTGATACAATACTAAAATGACATAATTATTTAATAACAACATAAGAACACTAGTCATTCCTCTTCATCTATGGTAGTCTCATAACTTGATTATTTTCCAATAGCATCATTTTGGAATACTCTAATAATTGGGACATTGATTCGCAGAGTCTACTAACTCCTTGCAGATGAAGCATTGTACATTTGAAACCTTTTTCTAACACATTCAATCATGTACTTGGTATCCTATTTCACCACACTTATAAAAAAATCCCATTCCATCTAATAATTTACCAAGGTGATTCCTTCCACAGTTATCACATATAGGGAAATCATTCTTTCCCTTATTTCCATTATCAATCTTTCTCTCTACCATACTTTTCTTCTCGGGCTTCCCATCAAAGACATAGGACTCCGAGAATTATTTTCTTATCCTATTAAAACATGATACTATTTATTAATATGATGAGAATAAGTGGAAGACTATTTCCATTCTAAATGTTGGCCAAAGGCCATGAAAGATATGATCCTTCTTACTCATTAGATCATGTGTATTGTTGGAGTTCTCATTTCTTCTACTAGGTTTCATTTCTAAACAATGACATAAACTTGGTTAGTTTATGAAGCACAATGCATAATTTGAAACATGTAAAATACCTAACTTTAATTGAGAAGATTATGTATATAATCTATAATCATAAAAAATGTTCTCTCTGAGGACGTATTTACTTCTAAAGCCTTCATAATTTCTTGTAATGAAAATGTGAATTATCCTAAACATATCCCCCAAGAGTGTTGAAATCAAGAGTGCAGCAAGAACCGTTGTCGTGCACCAGGATACCCTGGGTCAAGATCGAAACTCCTTATCAGAATTTTCACTCCTAGGTAGATCTATGGTAGAGCAACCACTACATAATCGTATCCAGACAAGTATGTATTGTTTGTAAAATACTCAAAATCTCTACATTACCAAAATTCTAGGACGTTCTTCCGTACTAATCCTAAAAGTCTATCTTAGGGTAATGTTCTATAATAAGAGTTTTTCTAAATCTTGTTTCTAGGGTTTGTACTATACTTCATCGGATACCAACTATAACGACTCAACCCCAGTTACCGAGAGCCATGGCATTATTTTAATACATTGGCATGATTAAATGGAACCATGTCTCGAAGGACCGATCGGTTTAGTAGTCTTGGAAAATAGATTACATACATTAACATTACATTTCAATTTAAAACATAAAATACAACATATATAGTTATTTTATAAAACCATTATTAACTTTAGATTAACCCATTATATCAATCATAATACACTTCCTAAAATTCTGGGAAAATAAAACATTAGAAAGGGGTGAACTCAGATGCTCAGTAAGGGTAAATAATTTATGGGGAAGCTAATATCATTAAAGGAATGACGTGTAGTAAAAAAAACCTTTTTAAACATAAAATTGAACATAATATGGAATGAATAAATCAGAAATCATCATATAAACATGTACACGGATATTCTACTAGTCTAATAATCACATGTAATAACTAATTTCATAATTAGGGAATAGAAAATACTAGACATCATTAACACATAGTCAATGCCTCTTTCCAAGAATACAAATAAAAATTTGGTCAATTCCTAGTACCAAGACACTAATTTGTCTCATGAGTCCTACCGATGCATCGAGGAGCTATAGAGGGCTCGACCCGTCACTTAATAAGTCCACTGCATTCCTCATATTAAAATGTTGAAAAAAACATAAAAATTCTTATTAAAACTAGAATACGAAATGTCAATACATTAACTATAAACCATTAGTGGTATAAAAAAAGAACATCCACATTCAAACATATCATAAATCATTCAATAAAATATGGAAGATTGTATAATAATAAATCAACCTCAATCAAGAATAATATACAGTAAAGGATGTAGACATAGTTGAAAACGATAAGTAAAACTCTTTGAGAGCAATATAACTTTTTTTGTAAAATCATTTAAAAGTATTGCATTATTAAAAGAAGTAATTTAAAAGTTATTTTTGAATCAAAATGTCCCATGCCACTGTGAAACTTTTTAATGGAATTAATATTTTAAAATATTCTTGTCCATATAAATAAATCCTTAAAACCATTTTGAAAACATGGACATTAATGAGAAAGATTTAGAAGAATAAATATTTAAAACATTTAAAATAAAGTCTTAGTTAAACAGTTCCTTAAAAGAATCATTTTGAAATTTATTTTATTAAACATAGACATGGATAATAAATATTTCCCAAAAAACACATACACATAAATAATCTCAGATAATAATGAGATTGTGGAATTAACGCTTACCTTTTACTTTCCTTTAGTCGTGGGTAAGTTTAACCTCATGTATAATGACCATTGTATGTTATTTAATTGTACCAGAACCATATTAATATTTATGGTAATATAAATTATTCATTTATTTCTTTATACAACCAATTTAAAAATAATTTCTATGTTAAATTAACATTTCGAATAACATTCGCTTTCTTTATCGTATGTGTTTTAACTTGTTATTCTTGATCGTATAACTTTTATCCGGATTTAAATACATCTAGAATATAAAAAATTATTTATATATCATATATATTTAGAATATTAATATGTATAATAGAAAACTATATGAAATGGAAAACACCATTTATGGAGATGGTAGGTAGTACGTATGCATAAACGCTGTTTCTGTTTTCATATTGTATTGAACAGAACTAAGTGAATAAGATATATTTAAATAAACACACACACACACACACACATATATATATACCTATATTCAGTAGCATTATTATCTCATACATTACATACTTATTAATAATATATATTTTTATAATCATCGTTGAATGGTGAATGTGAAAATAAATCTCATCACGTTGTGGAGACAGTAAGTTGTACGTACACACGAGCGACAATATCATTTACTTATTGATTAAAAAGATTAAAATTAGATGATATATTAATTTTTTGGATACATTAGCATGCTATTTTTGTTATTTATATACATATTACTCATCATTATACCCATTCAAATAACATAGTGTTGAATAACAAATTACACCACGACGTGGAGACGGTAAGCAATACGTATGCGCAAATGGTGAAATTATCAATCATAGGATGAATATAATAATTAAAATGGTTGTACCATATTTATAATTACATCAAAGTATGTATAAGGTACTAGGTTTATTATTTTGGTATGGAAATAACAATGAAATAGAATGTGGAAGAAGAAGACAACTTTGAAAGAGGTGATGAAATTATTACCTCTTCTTCGAGTGCATCCTTTGGATTTGAACAAAAGGGATCATTAGGTTGGCATTCTGCTCAATGGAAGGACTTTATTTTGAAGTGAGGAATGTTTGGAGGATATTTGGGTAGGGGATGACCGATCCAAATGGATTTGGAGGTGTGAATTGGAGATAAGGGAAGTTCCCTTTTATAAGAGGGGTGAAGGGAACCTTAAGAAAAACTTGAAATATAATTATATTATACAATAATATTTCTTTTCTAATGGCTCCATGTGAATTTATTTCTATACTTATGTGGTTATAGGTCGAAATCCTTTCAAAAAATATGTTACATAAAAGTTTAGGTTACTATACTAACCTTATGTTTTAGATTTAACTCTTAGTTAAATAGTTTAACATTTACCATGTCTCCTTGTATTTTTATATTATATGGTTAATAAACGTAATATAAGATGATAAGAAAACCCCAAGTGGTTGAATAATGTCATATAAATTATTATATAAGTCCTTTGGATGAACCTTATATTTTTAGGACTATTATATAATTTAATAATATAGTATTTGTTTTAAAAACCCATTTATGTCAATTTTGACACTATTTAGTATTTTATTTTTTAAGTCTTGAAAGCTCTATCACTTCGAATAGAAATTATTTAATCAACCCTAACATGTCATATTAACCTAGAAAATTAGTGGAATACATAAAAACTATAAAATATATTTATTTAAATATTTATAATATCATTTATTTGATTCTTTTATTAATAAGGTAATTACCGCATCATCATTATGTCATAATTAAATTTAATTATTTAATCTCTAAAAATTATAAATAAAATACCATTATGTGGGAAATATTTTTTTTCTAATGAATATTTATAGTCAAATTTATCTTCTTTATGACCCTATATTAAAAATTGTATAGTTATTAAACAATGAATTTAACACTTATATCTCTTCTTTAAATAAAATAATAATAAATGTCCTAATCTAATCCAAGTGGACCTAAAGAATCATATTTTATTCCTAAGTTTGGTTTTGGTCGAAAAATAATTATCCAATAGAATTAGTACATGTGTTAGGGTAATTATAATATCATTTTTTCCTTTTATTGCCCTATTTACTTTTAATTGTGATAAAAAAAGTCAAAAGTTACTATTCACCCAAAATTATTTTCTATTTATTGAAACAAATTTTACTTAATAATGTCAACTATGTATGTCAAATTTTTTAAATTCAATTTACAGAAGTGGTAAAATTCCGTTTTATGCAAATTTGCAAATTTACCTAGAAGGTGGGTAAAAGACGATAAAAAGTTCAATAAAATATTATACATCTAATATTATTTTAAAATGGCTCTAATGAATTAAATTGAAATTATATAGGTATTATGAATCTATTTTTGTAGAAAATAAATAAATATTTAAATTAAAAGTCGATTTAAAACAATAACACAATGTTTTTCACAATTCATAAAAAAATGATTTTTTTTAGAAAAATACAAAATATTATCCCTAAGATAACTTTGACATTATGAATTAAAAAATGAAGTATATTTTAACATATTAAAACATAAAAGTTCTATTAACTAATTTAATATTCTTTCCCGTTTTCAAAACCAAAAAGCATTTTTTTAAAAAGTAAAAACTATCAAAAGATTGACTTGTGTTTAGGTCCAATTTAAATGTGAAATTACCTATAATGAAATAAATTTTATTAAATGGTGATATTATAATAAAATTATACTTCAAATCCATTCAAATGTATAATTTAACAAAATAATTTATTTTCATTAAAAAAGATTTTTCCAATTAAAATTTAGTATCTTTCACTATTCATCAAAATATGATAGTTATCAGAAAAATACCAAAAATTTCCAAAACTAAATTTTTATGTCCCGCTTATAAAGAAGAATTTTGTTTTGTCAAATTTAATATAAAAGTGTCAAATATTGGATTTTAAAATGGTTCTCCATTAATCGATGATAAAATTACTTTTTTTAAAAAAATACCTCTTTTATCTGAAAAATTGAATTGGTTATTATATTATGTTTAAGAAACACATAATATGGATGTTAAAATTATACGGATTATTCAAAATGTAGTTAATACTATTCATAAAACTTTTTTAATGGCTAGTTTGGTATGTCATGGTGCACTGAAACTTGGTGTTTCGTGTAGGAAAAGCTATTGAATTATTTTAAAGATATAACATACTATGAAATCTTGGAGGGTTACAAATTTCCCCTTAATTGTTAAATATACAATTTCCCTAAAGAGGTAGTTATATTTCATCATAGCTTTTAAATTGAATCTCCCTTAGTAAATGAGTAATAAATCGAAACTTAATCACCTCTTAGGTGTTTTCCAACTTATAGTTGGAATTTCCCATGTAGGAAATTTCCTTGAATGAATATGTAACTTTGAAATGCCCAACTTTCATTATAACTTTTATTTCCTTATCATAATTAATTTAATGGAAATTTAATGGATTGTGTTAAATAGAATGTTCTATTCATGGTGAGTTTACATTCCTTAAGATAATTAATTGACTAAAATGGAATGGCTTATAAATATTGTATTTCATTTACATTGGTGAAATGAATGGTTCAAATGTGAAGATTCTAGGTTGACAATTCCACACCCATTATTTTTTCCTTATCAAATGCTTATATGTGTAAATATTATTATGCCATTCTTATATATATGGTCTTGATAAAAGAGATGTATGGGGGTAACATAAAAAGTCAATTATAATTTCAATACGCCCTGATTTAGGTTTTCATAAAATGGTTTGGGATCGTTGATCCTGATGGTATCATGATTACTAACATCGGGTGTTGAGCTCGACATCTCACACCCTTGTTATTAGTTGGACATTTGGATTCAAATGCCACGTTCCCTATTCAACTAATGACAAGACGAATTAGTCACCATCTAGAGTGTCATTCATGATGTCTCCAAATATTATTTGGATGTTGGGAATATACCCTTTGGATTGAGCTTAAAGGTTTTTGAGACATGTAATGGATGTGTGAGTTACATCTCGGTCCAGCTAGAACTAGTACACTAGGTATATAGCCACTTGCATCCGAACATACTCATTTAATATAGGTGGATAAAATATATCGAATAAAATGATATATGTATAATATTACTATATATTTATGATATATGATCATATTTCCATTCCATACACTTACCGAAGTTTGTAGACCCGTAATTTGTCCTATAGGAACTGGATTGGGCTGGTTACTTATTTTAGCATTTCTTCCCATTTCTTTTTTATACCAGCACACTGTTTAGTTATGATCACTTATTTTTTTACATGTAGACACCGTTGCTGGTGAATTATTCATATTTTCATCTCATACTCAAATTTGGTAGCCATTGGTGCTCAATAAGACTATCAGTATATAGGTATGTAAATTAGAAACCATCCTTCTAAAGGTTGTTAATATTAATTTTTTAATATATAGAGATTAGGAGTAGAGGGTTAAAAATTAGCATAAGATTCTAATGGAGTAGTTTTTTACTTTGTTTGTTTATACAGTATACTTGTGTACACTGAAAACTTGTTCCCCTTTTGAATATCATCATTCCCTACATAAATGTATTTTGATACTACTTAGTGGATTTGAGATATTTATTTAGTTTTTATATTCATTCAAGATTCAAAACGACTCTATTATATATTTTATATGTATTATTATAATTCATTTTTATTATTTATAATTATATTGTCCTTTAAATGTTGATTATATCTTATTGTATCTATTTTTCCACTATCAATAGAGGGCATAGTCTCCCCACTATACTGACTTTTCACTCTCTGTACAATTCAACGGTCTATGGGGTACGTGGAGGTGCTCTTGAGACCATGTGAACCACCAGATCAGGGCATCAGTTTTGTGTTTCTTAGGTCTGGACATTACAATGTGGTATTGAAGGGTTTATTTTTCTATCATCTTACTGTTTTTATATTAAAAATTAGACTAGTAGTTAATGGGGCTGGGAATTGAACTTATTCCTAGAGGTAGGAAACCAATTCATAGGGAAGAACCAAATTACCTAGGATTAGAATTTGATATTTTTTATTATGAAATTTGTAGTTTATAAGACATCACCATATGGTGAGACACTTTTTTTATGATGTTATTGATATTAGTACTATTGATATAATTATTTCATTACATAGAGCTAATGAAATGAGAGAAATTTATTATATGTATTATATTAGGAACACTATGACTAATATGAAATTCATTTTTCTATTCTAGGTTTATTTGTTATCAGTGTTCATTTTCCCACTGTGAATTTATAGTGCCTTGGAAATGTATTGAATTATGATGAAACCTCTTGAACATATTGGAAACTATTATTTTTACATAATGTGCTTGCCTTAATATAAATGTTTTTTCATAAATAGGTTAAAGTAGACACCTTAAGTGGTCAATTATGGAATATTTATCCATATACCACTGGTCTCATAGGATAGAATGTGTTATTGTGTAGTTAAATTTGATTCCATATTTTGTTTCGTAAGGATTATGGTTCCTTGAAGATCAAAAATGGTAATCCATCCAATTCAACCATTATAAAATGTTTTTTATTTTTGGGAAATCAATAAGATAAAATGAATTTAAATATTAAGGTGAAATTATCTATCTTAAACATGTGAAACCAAGACTCATATATAAAAATTGAATTAATAGTTGGTAGATAGTAGTTTACTATGTTCTTATGGAATGTTGTGTTATATTATACTACCTAGAGCTGTCTTGTTGAGAATACTGGGAGGCGTGATCATTTAAATAGGAATGGTTATTTTCTATTCTATTATCTATCATAAATATTCATAGTTTCTTAAATCTATTGTAATGATTGTTTTTGGAAATATTATATCATATATGCAAAACATCCTCTGGATGAAAACCCTGATGGTTGTGATGGCTATACTTTTGAGTTTGAGGGCCATGAGCCTCTAATGATCTCTCAATAAATTTCACCTATGGAACCAAATCCTATAATTAATATGCGAACTAACATCCAATTCCGAGATGGGTTTCTATGTATTGTTCAAAATATAAAAGTCATAGTTTTAAGACCCTTGTGTATGGAAGAGTTGTCTCATGAGTTTTAGTAGAAGAATCTTTATTTATTTTCTGGGGATGGTGGACCACATGTGGATGACACATGGATTAAAGATATATTTTCTATATTTGATCATCTTGGGATGCCTCTATAGGCGAGGAAGAAGCATTAGACCTATATTCTATGTCATTATTCTAAGAGGTGGTGGGATGTTATCAACCAAGTAGATCAGTTTAGAGATAGGATCTGAAAAGATTTATAGATGATCTTATATGAGTATTGGTATCCCAAGACTCTACAGGATGACAAAACCTTGGAATTCATCATTCTACATAATGGGATCATGTTTTCTTGGGAATATTTTACACAATTCATAGAGTTGTAGTAGTTTCCTTATTCTCTTGTGGGTGATGGCTTTATGACCATTAGGTAATTTGAGGATGGGTTTGTATACACCGTCCAGTCAAAGGTTAATTTCTTTTGATTGATGTAAATTTCGGAAATCATCAACAAGGACATTATTATAAAGGTAACTATAATGGAAGGTAATGGTACATGTTAGGGAGGTTCAGAAACTAAAGCTATCATGGGTTTATCCTATGGGATTAAGTGACATTTTTTGGTCTTATGTTGGGATAGAAGCTTCCATTCTCCTTAGGATGAAGGATTATTTATTTTTCACAAGTGTTGGAAGTCATGAAACATGAAGCCATAACGATTACATGATCTAGAAAAGTGTTGAGTTTGTCACAATATAGGTCATATACAACGTATATGCATTAATTTTCCAATAGTGTCTAGTGATTATGGATTTACAGCTACTCCATGATCAGGAGATTGACCAATAAGATCCTGATAGGCTATTGTCTAAAATATCACCGACGGATCAGGATGAAGTGGAAGTCGAGATAGAGGCAGTTAGACATATGATTATTGGCACCAATAAAGCGATCTTTCTCAGGATATTCAGGTAGTGACTCGGGACCACGGTATGGGATAGTTTCATGCATTCTATCTTGGCCCTAAGTAGAATATCACTATACCTTCTACTGTATGAGGTAAAATACTAGTGGCTTCCAATTTAGTGTCTTATTTGGTTTATATAGTCATTTCTCACACATTTATATATGAGGAAATCATTATGAGTTTGGGTCTTGGAATTGAGACCTACTATGGAGTTAAGATGCTGGACACCCCATTGGGCATCCTTTCAGTGGGTCTCTATAATTGTAAGGATTTTCCACTATATATAAGAGGTTACCTTTTCATATTCAATATTTCAATCATCTATAAGTTAGGATATGACATAGTTATTGGGATGGTATGGTTAGTTCCCTATTGAGCCTATATTGACTGGTATCATTGAAGGGTGAAATTTACATCACAAGAAGGCATTAGGGACATGCATAAGGGAGAAAAGGGTATCAATGTGACATGAGGAAGACCCAAGTAGAAAAGGTTGGGTAGTGTCACAAATCAGATCACAAGTCTTTCTTTGATGACCAGGGTTTACACCCTACTATTTTTCTTCATATAGTGGATCTTATCAGAGATAGCTTTCTTGATGACTTATCTTGTCTACCTTCGATGTGATTGTTAGAGTTTAATATTGATATGAAACTAGGAGCACTGCATGTGGACATTATTCATTATTTGATGGATCTAAAGGAGGATTTTTATCTAAAGAAAAAGTGGGAGGATCTGGAGGCTAATGGATTTATATTCCCTAGAACGTCTCCTTGGAGTTCACTGATCTTTTTCACAATAAGTGGGATAGTATCCTCTACCTTTATATGGATTACTCTCATTTGAATTATTTCATGAAAAAGAATCTACATCTTAAGACTTGAATAGAAAACCTCTTTAATCCTCTTCAATGAGAGAAGGTGTTTTCATAGGTTGATATGGGGATGAACTACTCTCAGGTTTATTTTATGACATTATACATACCTCACACATCATTTAGGGGTAGGCTAGGTCTATATAAGCACCAGGTTATTCCGTTTAGAATTACAAATACACACACTATTTTCATGGATATTATGAATTGGATATTCCACCTGAATATGGATTCATTTCTGTATTTTTTGGATGAAGATAACTTGACCTATTCATGATCCATACATAACCATGAAAACCATCATGATATCATTCTTAATTAACTATGAGAGCATTGAATCTATACTAATCTCATTAAATTCCACTTCTTGGGTGACATCATCTTAGAGTCAAGAGTTTCAATAGACCCATAGAATGTGATCGATATAGTTTCCTAAGGGATCCCATGAATGGATTTGACATTTGGAGATTCTTAGGGCATACCAAATGTTAAAAATACTTTTTCCAGCATTTTTCATGCAATGAATAACCACTAATGGGATTGAAAAATAAGTGTGAAATTTGTATGGTTATAATATTATGAAGCATCCTTTTTAGTGGTGAAGATCCATTTGAATTTAGTACCGATATTGATTATTTTAGAGCTAGGAAAGAGCTATACAACATACTTTGACACATTAGATATTAGTATTGGATCTATTATAATGTATTAATAGTATTTTATTACATAATGGTATTTATATTTGTGGAATCACAAGTGGAATTTCCCAAAACATACCTTTTGAAGAAACTATCATCTTGGGGAGTTGTTTTTTGGAATAAAATGATTATAAAAACCCCATTTACATATTCAGTGAGCAAGTTCTCAATCTCAGGAAGTGCATATTGGTTGAAAAGCAATATTTTTTTGAATTCAAGCTTTCCTAAAAATACTAAAAGTGGAATTCATTAGCTAATTTTCTATGCTTGATGACTCATAAACATGAATTTTAGGAATCCTATAGAGAATAAAAACTTGTAGAATTATTCTTAGAGATGCACGTTGAGGTTAAAGAGGACCATGGTCATACTATCTTATCAGGTTTAGTTATGAATTCTACTCTTATTGAATGGGTATGAATGAGGTAGTTATCCAATCTGAAAGGCCCTTCCATAAGGGAAAGTTCTTCAGATGAATATATGTCTGTAGGTTGGACCATCGATGGGGATAACACTTTAATATTATGTGGGAATATAAGGGTCCTAGAACACATCAAAGAGAGGATAATGTGGGAATTACACACCTCATCATCTGAAGTTCACCCTTATGTCAAAAAAATGTATCAGAATATTCAGCAACGGTATTGGTTGTCTTGTATGAAAAAAAATATTGTTGACATCATCACTAAGTGTTAAACATATCATCAAGTGAACTTAGAACAATAGCAACTAGATGGAATTTAATAGTTTTTTTCCATTGATGAGTGGAAATTGGATGATTTTTAAATAGTCTTCATGATATGTTTACCTAGATAACCCCATGGAAATTAAGTAGTGTGGGTTATCATTGATCGCTCGATGAAGGTCTAACACTGATTTCCACTGTGAGAGACCTTAATTATAGACAATATATAAAGGATGCAAATCATATTGGTTGTATGACGTAATGGAGAACCTTGTCCTATCATTTATAATAGAGGTTCTCATTTCACGCCACTATTGAAATAGGGGTTAGAAAAGGAATTTGGTATATTTTTACTTCTGATCATGGAATGACACCCTCAGACTGATGGATAGTCAAAGAATACAATTCTTGTGATTGAGGACAAGTTGTATGCACATTTCCTTAAAATTGGATTATCTGAGGAGAAACACAATCCCCTCATTGAGTGCACTTATTATAATAGATTTTAGGAAACCATTTAGATGGATCCTTATGTATCCTTGTATGGTAGGCCTTTCTACTAACCTGTATGATGGCTAGAGGAAGGTGAGACTGCTATGATTGGAACACATCTCTTTATGGAGACTATAAGGTAGGTCTAGAAAATCAAATAGCACATGTTTATAGATCAGTGTAGATAGAATTCATATGCCAATTGATGTCAATAAACTCTCAAGTTCATGGTCGCAGATAAGGTTTTCTTCTAATTTTTACCCAGGTTAGGCCATATTCATATTCAGAGGTAGGGTAACCCATTGCTGGGGTTTTTAGGACCCTTTATGGTTGAAAAACAGATCAGAACATTGGATTAACAGTTAGCACATCCTCAAGGATGTTGTTCTATGCATGATTTTATTCGTATATCTCAGACCCACTGATATAATCCAAACTTATCACAAGAAAATATAATAGATGAGAAATATTTAGATTTTGATGCTTCCATTGTGGATTATCCAATGTGAATAGAAGATTAGATCATGAATTCACTCAGAGGAAGGTCAGTCCCTCGGGTACAGGTGCCTTGGAAGCACATTTGGTTATAGATGACACCGTGGAGTGGGAAGCTAATATATAACCACAATGGCCAAATCACTTCACTAACAGCTTCTCATTACCCTAAGAAGGCCATCTCTTGGAAGAGTTATATTACGTAGGGAATGTTTTAATGATGAGTTATTTCACAAAGGTACATATCTTCTTTTCTCAAATTTATCACCATTTATATCATAGTAAATGTATACTACGACCTAAGGAAGGTCACTATATCATTTGGTAATTTTTGAAATACAATAGTTCCAAAAAATGGAATATTCTAGGCTACATATTTTAAGATAAAACACTATCTAGAGAAAGTGGGAACCTATTGGATGCATGGTTTTTTTGAAACAATGGGAGCTGAGGTTCATTGTTGTGAAATGATTATATGTTTTGGGAAATACCTGATATGCGTCATTTTCATGTAGTTTTCAAACTAATCTCATATACCATGCACCCCATGATTTTTTGTTGAAATTACATTTTTTCACTCACTTAATTTTTTTTCCCATTTTCTTCTTCCTCCAATTTCATTTTATGGGTGACCTCCTATTTTCTTCTCCCTTTCTCAAAAATTTCTCATTCAAGGAGTTGCGATGAATTTAAAATACATTTTATGTTTCATGATTCATCAAAAGCCATGGGTCAATTAATATGTGTTATTCAATCCTCTCCCATCTAATCTCTGTTTGTCTTCAAATACATTATGCTATTTAAGTACAAGATCATTTTCCATATTTTTAGTGTGTTGGAATGTTTCATAGATATCATAAAACCTAATCTAATTATGAGGCTGATATTGAGTAGGGTTTCATCTATTTCTTTGAGGCAGGCAATCACATCATCCCCCCTTTGTGTTTTGATTCTTTGTATCTACACAGTTATAACACATTTCGACTTTTTTTAGTATCAATTTTATATTTATTTCATCATGTTAAATTGATCATTTTATTATTATATATATATATAATTTTTTTAGTTGTTTTTAGGTTTATTCCCTTGGTTATAAATGTCCCATTTCCATGCCAAGAAAATGAACCCTTAATTTTTAAATTCCCAATTGCCTAAAATGCCGATCTATCTTCTGGATCATCTATTAAATGAAATTTACCTTGAGAAATGAGAAATAAATGGATCTAAAAGTAGTTGTTAGGTGTTTGGAAAACTTATACTTGGAATTTCCCATGTGGTAAATTTCCTTGTAAGACTATTGTACCTAGAAATTCCTAATAATCATTTTAACTAGAATTTTCATGGATTAATGAATTAAATGGAAATTGAATGTGATGTGTTAAATGGTATGGGGTTTTTCATGGATTATTACCATCCCATATATGATTTAATTAATTAAAATTGACTGGATTATACATGTTGGATTTATTTTCTTCTGATGATTCGAATGGTTTAAATGGGATGATTAGAGTGTTGCAATGCCACTCCCATTATTTCTTCTTTATAAAATGCTTATATGTGTGTAAATATGAATATTCCTTTATTATATTAATGGGCATAATAAAAAGAGAAGTATTGTAGGTAATGAAACATTCCATTTATAATAACAATACACATAGTTTTATGATGTTATTTGATGTAAATAAACTATTGAGAATGATGGTATCATTATCCATTTCATTGGGTATTGATAATGACGCCACACACAATTACCAGAAGTCATACATGGGGATTGATGTTCCATGTTCCCTATTCGAGTGATGACATGGTGGATCACCCAAAATCAAAATTTTCTATCATGAAACATCACACTCTTAATGGTATATATGGAATGTAACCTTTGGCTTGATCTTATAAGCTCATTATACTAGTCATGAATGTATGTGTTAAACCCCAGTATAATAGTCACTATTACTTCAGGTATGTGTCCACTTCCATCTACACGTACATAGTTCATATAGGTTAATGAAATATATAATATTATACTATATATGTATACTATTACTCTATATTTTTGGTATTTGATTAGACATCCATTGTAGCCAAGAGATAAAGCACGTTGACCAATAAGGTGTCCTATTAAAAAAGGTATAGGATGGTTATTTATTTTAGCATTGATTTTTTTTCTCTTAATACATGCACAATGTTTAATTAAGATCACTTCATGGATTTAATATAGAAACCATTGGTGGTGGACTGTATAGATATACATCTCACACCATAATCAGAATACCTTTGGTACCTATGGGGACTATCTATTTGTTGGTATGGATAATGTAAAGCACTATTCTACATGTTTTTGATAATATTTTTTTATAGAATGGGAATTAATGGTATCACATATGCTTTGACCACCTGAGTTGGGTGCTTGAGTTCCAATTATGTGACACACCCAAATAAGTTTATTTACTCAAGCACACTTATAACACATGATTTCCCAAGGAATGTAAGACAATCCATGGAACATTTTATTTCTCTATCCAACCAAAAACCAAGGGAGTACCCAAATATCTTTTACATGATCAAAAGAGTTTAAAACTTCTCTCACATAAAAATAGATAATAACAACTCAATACCCAACAACCCTTGTAATATTAAGGCTTAGGATAAGAAAGATCTTTCTAGATGATCTCTACCCTAACCTCCCAACAACTGATAACCTTAACCCCCTTTCACGAGAAACTACCCATATAGAAATGATAACATAAGGTGATTATTATCCTACCAAAATAAAAAACCACTTATCATATCATTTTCAAATAAAAGGGACCAAGCTTACATCATACCCGAATCTCGACCTAATTTAAGAAAATTCTTGAAGATCATTCCCGAACCTAATGATATAGTGACATGATCCTATGAATTACATAAAATAATTTGTGAAAAGATTTTCCAAAATCATACATACAAAAAAAGAATAAAAAATATGAAAAATGGTCACAAATGGATACCATGATCCAACCCATTTTCATATATCTAATAAAAAACTATAAACAAGGAGATATATGTAGGAAGTTAAAACCATAAAAAACTAACTAAAATAAAAAATACTATAAAAAACACTCAAGACCATCCTAAGATCAACTCCATGCAACCAACGATTTATCATCATCAATAACCTCACCCCACGCCATCCATGATGAATATAAAGGATTTAATTGAGAACTATAAACCTTAATTGGAATCTGTGTAATTGAGAAAACCCATTATATCACACATACCAACTAAAAATATCTAATTCATTTCATAAGGATATTAATAAATTATTATATAATAATAAGATCTAGATTTATATTAAAAATTATACAAATCATGGAAATAAATAAAATTTCATAATCCACATCCAATATTTTAACCTCATTTCCAAAAATTGAACCCACGCATTTTTAAAACATATACGTAGGAAAAATCCATAACAAAACCACAAATACCATTAATGGTTCTAAAAAAATGAACACTTATTTTATATAAACTAAAATGGTAACCATAAAACTTCCAACTACCTAGTTCCACCCTAAAATATGTCCACCATATAGAAAATTAATTTAGTTTACCCACACACAAGAGACATTAATTTCCAAATAGGATTTTTATAGGTTATTTGAAAAATTATATTCAATGGTTACTACAACACACCCACATGGGTCAGGAACAACAAGAATGTTCCCCATAAATTTCACGAGGCATAATAAAATGAAACAAAATCAGTGATGGATCCATGAAATAATCCATGAATCATGGGATACAATCGAATCATGTAAAAAATATCCAAAAATTATCAAATGGATCATAGTGTAATGATAATAAAAAATGTCCCTAAAAATGTTCTCGTGATATTTATAATGACCATAGTCTAATCTGTATCACATAATGTGACTAAAAGTGGTGGAGTCACAAAAGTTCCTCCAAAAAATGGTGAAGATATGCAGGGTCACCCATTGTCTATCATGGTACATGCTAGGGATCTTTTAGTCCCCAATAGCCCATGAGCACACTCAATCTCAATGCAGTGTAATAAAACCTATAGATCATAATGTAGAAATATGTCCATCCAATTGGTTATGGATAAGTATTTAGGTCATCACCTCTTATATTTTTAGTTAAACCCTCAGTAATCATGTTTTAAAACTAACCATGGTAAAATATTTTTATCGTTTTCACTATTCAATTTAACAAAAAATTATGTTTAAACAAATATATTACATAATTTTTTTTGATTCTAAATATAGAATAATTATTTATTAATTCCATTATCATAAGTGGAAAAACATAATTAAAAAGTAAACCCACACACAAGACAACTAAGATGTTTTCAAAAGAGAAAATGCTCAAAAGATTACTGGGTTTTTATTTCATATTTTTATCTAAAACTGATTCCAATGACCTAAATTTTGTTTAATATATATAACTAGATAAAATATGTTTTGAAACAATTAAAAAATATTAATCCTATACATTTTTTAAATTAAAATTATTTTTTAATAAAAAACTTTTCTTTTTTAGAATTCATTGACAAATTTATCTTTGAAGATATATCTGAAAAAGTTAGCCTATTATTATTTTGAAATTGATATTTGATATATGAGGTTTATTTTTTCAAATAATATTTCCAAATTTTTGAAAAATTAATTTTATTAATTGTTCATAAAACTCATTTTTTATAAATTTATATTTTCAAAACATATAAATAATTTTCCATAAATTATGTACATTTTATCAATATGGTTTCTTTATTTAGAAAAATTATAGTTAATATTTAATATTTGGATATTTCTATTGATTTTTTTATGATTAATGGAAAGAAAATAATTTTATCTAGTAAATAATAATATTAATAGTTTGTTATTGTTTGTTAATACTCGATGTTTCTTATAACGACAGGTAATAAAGAACTTAAAATTTCTCAAAAACAATTTCATCAAATCATGGGGTTTACATTTCCAATCAATATTCTCCATGTTAATTTCCCTTCCATATGTAATATCCACATTTTTCTCTTCTACATGCCACAAAAAATCCCAATTCTTCCACAAATAATAAGACAAGTAATTTCTCACCAATACACTATGAATACATGGGGTTTTATAATGATCTAACCAACCCTGAAAATGTATAACAATAGGCTTGTGGGATAATGATAAATAGTAAAAAAAATTATTGGTTAAAATGTACAATAAAAAAGTAAAATCTAACAATGGTTAGTCATTATCATCCATTAATTATAAAACATGATATCACAATGTGAAAAATGGAAAAAATTAAATTAAATAAAAAATATATTTATCTCAATTGGGATCATTTTAAGGGAAAGAAAATCACAGATTGAAAGAGAATTAACAATGCATGATCAATATTTTAATCAATGTGAATAATACCGTAATTATATTTCCCTACAACGATTATGGATGGATTGTTGATTACGATGGGTTCATTAATTATGATGATAATTTAATGTGTTTACTACCTCTCGATCCACAATGATGATTTCACCATTCATTTTCAAATTTCAATCCACCAATTAAGAATGTTTTATTCTCCTCTCAAATTGGCCAGTGTTTGGTGGATAACCATAGTGAATTCCCACAAGAATAAATTTAATGGGAAATTTAGTTTTTTTGTTTATTAAATCATATAATTAGTTAATTAATTAATTAAATTAACAACTAGTTACACCCAAAAATATCCTACATGTGGAAGAGGTCGTTGTAGTACATTTAGGGATGGAATCCATATGGACTGAGAAAAAAAACATATAGACACAAATATTTTGTGAAGGATTGGCTGTGAAGTGGCCAACTTGAGTGTTAATTGTATGTAAATAACTAATTTTTTAATTTAAAGAATAAACAAAAAGACAGCATTACATGTTCTAAAATAATTAGTGAATATGTGTTTATCCTTTGTTTTTTGTTAGGAATATAATGGATGTAATTATTTTCTTACGTATTATTTATTTCACTAGTTCATGAGGTGTCCAATAAATTAGGAAATTCCCCACCATCATTCAACGATTTAATCCATAAAACATTCCCTATATAATCACTAATGAACATATATCACCACTTTCATAATCACACTAATGAAATAAATTATAATATCACCAAAACTATGTAGTTGTTAAGTAAGTAAAGATGAAGAATATTATAATTCAAATAACGTTACTTTCTAACCTTTGAAAATATTTCAAAATTTAATAACATAAAATTTCATCAAGTATAATCCAAATAGAATCAAGATAATATAATAGTATAAGTATATGATTCCATTGGTTAAAGTATCTCAATGTATGTTGATATTCAACATAAATAAGTGGGAATTTACAAGTGAAGGAAAATAAATAATGAACACTCCACCATTGTGTGAGGAATTTCAAAATTTCTACTACGGTTAAATTCCCTCCATTACTTAATAGTACTAACGTGTTATGAAAAAATAGAAAATAAAATACAAGAAAATGAAATTTTATTAGGAATATATTGTGATTGAAAAAACATACTTGGAAACAATTAAGGTCTAATTACAAAATGAGGGCATAAAATTACAATTGAAAGAAAAATATTAGATCCCCATATACCTCCACCCCCACCCCAAAAAAATAGGATTTTGATTCATATGGTAGAAATTGTATCAATCAATTAATTTACCATTAACTAGGAGAGTAAAAATGAGGAAGATAAATCAACAGAAATTTGACTATTCAATGTAGACCACAAAAACATCATCAATATTTATCCTCCTTTATGGCATTTGAATATTTCATTTAAGATGGAAAAATCTGGGATGGTCATAGAAGATAAATATCTTCTTACTAAAGTACTATAATAGAGGTAAAAATGAAATTCCAATTAGATCAGCTGTTGGGATGTTATGCTCTAAATTTTGGGCTGATTTTAAGAACTTTAAAATATGGACCCCAAATTAAATGTCCAATTGGGATCCCTAGATATCCATGAAAAAAAAGAATTTTCTCAGGATAAACTTTTATGAAATTATCCCCAGAATTGTTTTAATAAATATAAAATATTACTTTCATTTTTATTTAAATATAGGACCCATTTTATTTGATGCAACTAAGGCCTATTATGCTTTCTACATAAATGTTTCCATTAATGGACAAAAACATCTGTATTTCCATGGGATTCATCCATGGATCCTAAATGAAAAAATATCACAATAAAAGTGATAAATCCTATCTAAAACTTTAAAATTAAAATAATTAAAGTAATATCTCCCACAAATAAATGACTAATTGGGCCCAAATTTTAGATTCAAACATAAATTTCATACATGAAGAGAAATGAAGTTAAATTTATAAAATGCACTAAAATTGGTTATTAAGGAATTTGAAACACATTAATACTAAAACATAAAAAATAAATATTAGGCTCATTTAGTGGTTAATCATAACTACCAACTTGTTTATTTCTAGTCTTGAGAAATAATTCTCCAAAAAATATATTATACAATTACAGTTTTTCAAAATCCTGTTCACATACAATTCTCACCAGATGAAATCATGAAAAAAATAATAAAACCCATAAAAATAATTTCACACATTCTAGGTTCTCCACGGTATCCTAATCCCAATACCATTATTTTGTTCAAATTCATCACCACATTTTATCCAATTTATATTTACTGTGATGATTTTTGTTTATCTCAAAAGATATGGGACCCAGTTTCATTTGTAAAGGAAAAATGGAAGTGATAGGTGCTAATAACATTAATACATAAGTTTAGTATCAAAATTTTCTTTTTCCCTCTATTTTTTTGTTTGTATGTTTGTTAACCAAAATAGATATCAAAAAATTAACACTGGAAATGAAAGTTATGGTGTCAGGATCCCAAAGTGTCTAAAAACACACTGTTTTTCCATGCTCAATAATAGATATTTAATATCTAACATTGGGAAAGAAATATAAGGGGTCATGAACCCCATGTTTCTAATTCCACACATGTGGAAAAAATGTTTCCCTATGGGGTTATTGTTTTCATTTGTTTTAGATACTCAAATTAAAATAAATGTAACCCCAAAACCCCTTGAATTGATGAAACAGAGCCAGGAACTCAAACATTCAACTAAAATCCAATATACTCACATTGTGTCATTTTTATTAAAATGATAGAAATGAAAGCAACAGAAAATAACATTAGAGATCACACATTCAATAAACAATTCTTATGAACATAAACATGCATTATAATAATAATAAAATCATTAAAAATCATATTAAATTATTTTTCCCTCATTCCCAATGTACATTAACTCCTGAATTTATAATGAATTGATTTTTATTTAAAAAAATCCAGGATTTTACCTCCCCAAAACATTGAATGACACAAACTTAAATGTTGAATGAGAATATAAGAGAGAGTTCATAATTAGGATGAAAGGTATGGAGAATGTGATTGGAAATAAATTCATGGAACAAAATCAACAAGTTGGATGTTAATGTCCCATAAATAAGAAATTTACCCTTTCTGATTCAGGTCACCTGTAGAATCTTTAAGAATGAGTAATGGCTTGGTTTTAACTTTAAAGAAAATGTGTTTGAATATGAAGTACTAAAAATCATACAGATGCTAAATATCACTCAAAAGAGACATTATATCCCATAGATTACCCTAAGGGGGTACCCTGACAAAAATAAATAAAACAAAACACACAAAAAAAGAAAAAAAATTAATATAAACACAAAATATGGGTTTCCTCCTTGAATAAACATTTTTAAGGTCATTAAATAAACTTTGAACCCCCCAATATACCCAATAAAAAATTCAATAGTTGAAGGACCAAAATTTTTCCCCCTTATACTAGAATGAAAACTATTCTCCATTGGGGTTGGTTGGAAGGTTTCAAAATTGATTCAAGAGAAATCATATATGTCTCACTGAATGCGCCAGTCCCTTGATTATCAAAATGGTTATACCTAATTTATTTCTTAATGTTTCATGACACATTAAGGAGAATTTTTTCTTTATTAGGCACAGTAAGGGATGAAATGATGACCTAATGTATTTAATTATCCCCTATGATGGAATATTTGAGAGAATATGCAAGAAACATCAATTCGAGAACAGGTTGGCTATCATTTCTTGAATTAGGTTGTGATATAAAATTGAACATGGTTTCATTTTAAAAATCTCTCAACATAATTGGTTCCTTCTGAATATAATTTTGATTAAAAAAATTTCTATATGACTTTTAAGAATGTGTATAGACCTAAATTTTGTGATTTCCATTAATGTTCAATTCAATGGTGATCCTAGAAAATCCATATTAGAGCCATATAAAAGAGATTCAATCACTGAATACAAGTTTCCATTATGTGAACATAGGAAAAAATATTCATCATGTTTAAGATACCATTGAAAAATTACCTATCATTCCATAGGCTGACTTACAATATTCCTTATCAAATTCAATTCATTTTCTATATTTTAATTCATTTTTTTAAAGTTATTCCTTTTATATTTTTATGTGATTTTGAATCGTCATATGGTTTGTGAATCAATTGGTAAATTTTTTCATTATATTTACCACTCTTATAAATAGTCACATATAATATTAGTTCATGAGAGGTTTATGTGCCACAATATTCTTATATTAATGTTGAGTATGGTATAACCTGAGTGGGTATGTTTTCTGTAATATATTCAATGATTTATAGGTCGAAATTCATTGATGAAACTTTTAAATTCATTTTATCAATTTATTCACAAAAATAATTAATATTTTTTTTGGGATTATGTTTCATAGGATCTTGGAAATCCTTTATATCCTTAATATAGATATCATTAACCATATTTTAGAGTAATGGAAAATTATCCTTTAATAATTCATCATCCAAATTATTATACACGTCACTTAGTGTGGGGTATGCATTCAATGTTTGATAAAACAAATTACCAATGTTTGGGGCTTCCCAAAAATGAATTCCAATTTTATAAAATGTTGAGTTTAATATGGGGTAATTATGAAGATACTCCATTGGAGTAAAAAATAATTTGGAAGTGAGATTTTACAAACACAGACAAATAGAAATGAGAATGCCTTAGAGAAATGTGAGGAAAAAATGTAAATGTGCGAGATATAATGATTTTTCATGGTGTGTTACTTGGTTCCCCATAAACAGATCCAAAATTTGGTTATGTCCAAATTTACCGAATATGTAGAATCCGTAGTTGTGGTACATATAGGGATCGAATCCATAGGGACTAAATAAGAAATTTGTACACACACACTATGATTTGATGAAGGAATGGATATGAAGTTGCCAACATGTCTATTGATTTTAATTCGATATTTAATAATTAATTTTAAAGAATAAACCAAAAAATAAAATTAAATGATATAAAATAATTAATTATTTTGGGTTGATACTAGGACTTATATATAAATATAATAGATGTAATTGTTTTCTAATGTTTTTTCAGTTAACTTATTCGGTAGGTATCCAATCAACGAGTCATATCCCCCATACTAGTCACTAATTTTCTTGGAAAAAATCCAATTATAATCACCAATGTACTAATGTGGTCATATTTATGATCACTACATGGAATTGGATCACAATTTCCCTCAAAATGTGTAGTCGTTAATGTCAATGAAGAGGAAGAATAAAATAAGTAAAAGAAATGAAATCTTAAAACCTTAATCAAATTTTACATTTGAATTAACAAAATCAACATCTAATCCATACCCCTTAAAATCCATTTAATCAAACCCAAAGAAGTTATCCTTAAAAAATTATAGTGCTCTCAATGGTAAGTGTGATTATACTTAAAGAATTTGGATTGAAGAAGTGAAAAAAATACAACAACGACTCCACCATTGTGTGAGGAATTTCACAATTTTTTGTGTGAATAAATTTAAACCCTAATTCAATGGAATACAATTGTTAAAAAGACAAAAATATAATATTCAAAATATTTATTAAGAAAAAATTGTTATTGAATAATCCAAAATGAAAAAATTGAAGTTGAATTTACCAAATGAAATTGTATAATTTTAATTTAAATGAAATCATGGATACCCAAATCCATTCTCCATGAGATAATTAAATATTGGATATTGGGTCCTTAGGTACAACCCTTATCTATAAATTAATTATCCATTAATTGGTAGAGACAAATGGAGGTCGATAAATAAAAATATATTTGATATTTCAACATTGACCAAAAAATATTTGGTTAGATTCATACCGTTTTTTGAAATAAAACATGTCATTGAAGATGGACTAATATGGGATGGTTGTATAAGAGAAATATATTCATCTAGGCATCCTATAATAGCATTAAAAGTTTAATTATAATGGGATCATCCACTGTGATTTTATGCTCGAAAGGGTCTAATGATTTTATGGGCCTTAAAATCTATCCCAAAAAATAATTACCTTCTTGGGCTCCCCAAATCTTTTTGATAACATCAGAATTATCTCTCGAAACTATTGAATGAATTGATACACATAAATTTCTATTTATAAAATTAAAATTTTAGACTCATTGGAATTTAAATGTTGGAACCACATTTATTTGACTAGCCTAAGGCTAGTTCCACTTTTCCTAGAAATTTAGGCATTCATGGAAACAAATGACCATCTTCCTATAGTATTTATCCCATGATCCTAAAAAAATATTATAATAAAATTGATCAATAATAAAATATCAATTTCAAATATTAAAAATAATTTTTTCCAAAAATATAAGATTTATAGGGCCTAAATTTTCAATATAAACACAAATTTCCCATGTTATGAGAAATGAAGTTTATTATTTAAAAGTCACTAAAATTAGTGTTTATGGACTCTAAAACACATGAATATAAAATATAAATAGTAAATATTATCCTCTCTTAGTCAATAAAAAACTCATTTGAATTCCTGATGGTAACTAATATTAGTTCATACTTATGATAATCCTATAATTATATAAACAAATTTGGTATCAAATTAATTATCTGAGGCTATACTCAGTAGATATTCCAGTATTTATGAAAAACCAATGCACATGTGATATTAATATATTTAATATTTTTATAACATCAATTATTGGATCATCGGGCTATGGACTATCATGAAATCATAGAATATGGATTCAAAAAATTTATTTAATATAATACATAGAATTAAATGAAAAATATTGGTGACTACATTGATCTCAAGGGGTAGAATAAGTATGCAGATTCATAGTGACGATGGGTTCCCATGATTGAATAGTTTACTGAACATTTTATTTCTGATATGTATTTGTGTGAAACTGATAGTGAGTGTGTTCACCTATGAGTTTCCCAATGCTTTTGACATGGGAGGAGATATTTATCATATTTACTTATATCCTATATGTTAGTTTGATTATTAGATAGTTAGTAAATCCATTTTCCATTGAGATGTGACTCGAAATATTAGAGATTTGGGTTTTATGACTAAACACTATGATTTATTTCAATTGTTATTATGCAATATTGAATGTGAGAGTATCCCAATAGAGGGGTTATCCCAGTACTTTTGAGTCCATTAAAATATTTAGATAATGGTTATCTGATATTCATTTTATTATTTTATGCAAGGCTTAATACATTGTGATTGTTCAAAAAATCATTGGTGGAATGGTATGTTAGTTGATCTAGTGAGCGAGTTTTGAATGAATAAGAATCAAATCTGATAAAAATTAGTTATATTACACAAAATGGTTGTATGGGAGTATAATCCTATTATGTTTTGATAAAAATGTGGTGGATATTAGATAAAAACCATATAGAGGGTTAATAATAGAGAACTCTACCTAGAATGTGGAGAGTCAGAAAGTTAACATGACTTTATTAGAAATTCTTCAATTTATGAATCAATTGTTGTGCTCAATATTTACTATTCCCTAATAGTTTTGTTCAGAGATGTACTTTTGGGATGTGATTCTAGATGTTTTTATTTTGTATTGATAAATATACCTATATGGAGTGTTAAGTCTTTCAGAAGGGATTGGGGTACATTAGTTTCTCAGGGAGGCATGATCATGGATCGGGAAGAGAGACACACACGTGATGTAGGAAAATAATATAGGAATTAATATTGTAGAGTGGTTTATAAATTAATTTTTTGGGGATATAATAATTGGATATTAGAGGGTGTGACCCTCATTATATGAATAACTATGGCAGATTCCTAGGATGAAATTCAATGTGATCTGAAATGGGTCATGGTCAATGTTTCATAACAGTAATCTTACATGAGAGGCTAGAATATTTACAACCATTATGTGTGGTAATATATGAATTGAGGATCATATATATTGGAATTTTTTTCTCTTAGAGAAATTATATGGACAATCCAATGGTTGGTGAATCTGTTTTGTTGTTGCGAAACAATGATCATTTTAAATGGCCAATGGTGAAGCGAGAATAATAGATATATGGTTGAGACATTAAAATAATCATTCTATTATGGAAAATACAATGTTATATTATTTATTATGGGGTTAAATATAAGATATTCATATGTGATTTCATATATATTAGACATGTTGAATTTAGTATTAGGATTGAGTACGTGTGGTATGAGTTAATTGAAGGTGCATCAGTGTTGATAGAGAGAGTATGATAGAGGGTGTGGCTAGTTGTGAAACTAACCAATGTACTATATAAACTTTTAGGTTAAGAATACAATGTGGGAGTTTGTACAATCATGTGATTCCATTGGTAACTATGAAAATATTAATGAGGTATGTGATGGTGAGTTGGTTAGTGCAACTGATGTTTTTTTAGAATTTTCACCTAAATGTGGAATGATTGAAATAATTCTTTGATAGTAGATTTTCATTGGTAGAAATAACATCAATTATATGGATGGAAAATTGAAAATTTGTTTTGAGTAGGTAGTTAACATGGTAATCTACACCACAACTAGGAATCACCCTTTATGATCAGAGGGTTATTGTGGGGATCACAATGAGCCTAAGAATCAATCACTTGATGAAACATTAGTGTATCGTGATAGATTGTTTTCATTTTATCCATATTAGTTTTATGAATAGAAAATATTGGGTGGAATAAATTTTTATGTATAGAGAACTGAAGTGTTTAGTGTTATTTATCATAATAACATTTGGAATTTGAAGATAGATTGTAAGGATAAAATTAATAATTTTGGAATAACTAGGTTTAGGAATGGTATCTAGAGGAGAAATAGGGATCCATCAGATTGGGAAGTTTAATTGTAGGGATATTGTAATTAATCTAGTCTTAATAGGATATAAAATATAGTAGGAATTTGAATTTTATGTCCATGGGAGGGGGACATCTTGAGGATTAGGATTCAGATACAAATTCTGAGGTATTGATCATCCCAAGGAGGATTTTTTGGATATGTATTCATATTTGAGAGGTGTACCAATTTCTTAGTTGAATGTTGGAGCTAGTTCATGTTGTTCCTTTTCGTCTTTTAGTTCTTTATATGCATATTTAGATGCAATATATCCTGTAATTCATGTTGCGATAGTATTTAATGAGGTGTTTCATTATTGGGGTGCACATAAAACTACACAATTAGTGGAGGTAGGTAGTATGTGATGATTTCAGCCTCAAGTTGAGGGAATCATCGATCCATGAAATGTAGTGGTCACACCACGATAGTATTGGAAAGTAGTTGGATCATATGCCTAGGTTTATCAGGTTTTTTCCTAGGATGGGTCAAACTATGATAGAGGTAGGATGAGTGTCATGCTATATACATCATGTGGGTTCACCCTGAACTAGGTGAGACACACTATGTCCTAGATATGTGATGGTTTTTTCTGCCATGTCTTTCACATTTTTTCCATGATGGGTCACTAGACTACTATTTAAATTTACAAATACCAATATAGTTATGTTCAGGCCCCATAGGATTTTTTGGAGAAGAGGCAGCTAGTGTGGAATATTTTCTCTAAGCTCCTCCCACTATAATTACATCATAATAACCCATTAGTATGGGATTATTCCTTAGATTCACTAAATTTGGGGGTATTATAATAGATTCCACTAGATCTTAGAGGAATCAGTTGGAACTATTGGAATTTTTCTTGACATGGCTCTAAGATATCTTCAATAATGATCAGATGTACTCATTCAAAAAAAATTGGTGGTATTTTCCTTATGGCTATATCCGAGTTAAAAAAAGAATGTTTCAGGTGTGTTTGTTTATAGTTATGTTTTTTGGAAACAGTCCTGATCTTGAGTGATCATATATGGTTTAATGGGATTAAGTGATGGAGGATGAGCTAACATAATGGGAATAACTCTAAATGAGGTATATAGACCCTAAAAATCTCTCAATGGTTTATGAACTCCTTCCATGTGCATTTAATAACTTTTTTCCCTCCTACATATGAACTAAAACATCACAAATTGGTCATTTCGTTGATGAAACCTTCTTTGTAATATAGCATATGTCTAGAGGCCCATGATATTCCCATGAACACTAGTTTGATTCCTTATCTATAAATGTTAAAGTGGATGATTATAAATAGATTTAAATTAACATAAGAAATTTTAGGGGTGTAAATGAAATGTAATGACTAAAAATATTATTCTAAGAGATAAGTTGGATAGGAGAAATAATTTTTTTATTAAGTTCTCTAGTAATGTTTTGGAAACCAAATCAGTAAGTTACAAGGTAACTAAGGGGAGTGGATACCAATTTCAATAAAAGAGTTCCATGGTATGTCTCTGATCTTTTATGAGATGAATATTTCATAGAAATGGGTATGGGGAAGGTATGAAAATAATGTGAGGATTAGACCATGTGTCGATGGGTGAGATGGTCATACATCCCACAAGTGTTGGGGAATGACTATATGTGGGTGTATTAGACATTTTCTGGGTTCCCAGAGTAGGATGGGACCATTGGAGATAAATAATGTATTATTTTGATTAATCCTCTAGCTGATATTTAAATATCTTTCAAGGAAATTTTATTTCAGACCCAATTCTAAGTCATTGGTATTTCCGGGGGATATGGAATTGTAATTACAAAATTCTTAGAGTGTTCTAGATCACAATGGTCCCTTGTTAACAGAGTAGAGTTGTAATGAATAATTTTGATGAAGAATATGACCAGTATCATTTTTAATAAAATAGGTAAGTACATATAGTATGAGATAATATCATTATATTTTTCTTATATCTTTGTACCAATGTGTAATTAATGGTATTGATTTGAAGGATACTCTAGGATACCCGGGTGCGTGATGTGAAAATATATATTAGACAATAATATTATATTGTGAGATTGAAGTAGTATTTATGTGTAATAATCCAATTTTTTTTGTAGTATTATAAGTTGTATTTTTATTCCCATGATGGTGATATGTTTTAGCTATGTTCTTGAGAGGTCATAATGGAGATGTGTGATGGTGTTGGTAAGTTTCTAGCCCATGTGAGGATGATGTGGTGCTCGTTTCAAGCATGGATAACTATATCTATAGTATAATTTATTTATTTTTTGGTAGGAGAGTGTTTATAACTAATGTTCCATATTATGTGATATATGTTTACAATATAAGACTAGGTATGGCCATGTAATACATTTTTGTAAGGTATAAATCTCATGTCAGGGAGAGGTTATTTTCCAGAGTACATGATGATATAATATGAGATTTTATTGTAAAAGAATGTGTTCCCCAATGTACCTGATGATATTATATATTCTCACTGAATGTATGTGGGCATTCCATAATGTTACATGAAGATTTAATATAATATTCTTCAGTGGTAGTGTGTATTCACTTGGGATCTAGATGAAATAAAACACAATTCCAATGTTGGTCATGTTTCTCTCAAGTTTCTGATGATATGATACTTGGTTCTAATGTGAGGTTAGTCTTCCTCAGTCTCTCTATGATTTAATAAAATTTTCTCATGTGCAGAGTGGTTATGACGATTGAAATCAATATATGAAATTTTTATAATTTTGTGATTAAAATATATTTTTTTATTCATTATAACATGATTAAATAAAAATATATTTAAGATTAAAATTATTTTTATAAGAAATTTCAATTTTAATAATTCAATTTTTTTCATTTAATATTGACTTATTATATTTTTTTTCTATTAATCTTGTTATTCTAATGATATTACATTTAAATAGATTACCCTTATATAGAATATATTTTACCCTTACATACAACATGAAATATTAATCTTAACATTATATAACATATCCTTATGTGGGTATTGTGAAATATATTTAAAATATTACTATTTACCTAACCTTAATGTTGCATCTTCCTCAATCATTACATTGGTTATGTTTTTATCATTCAATTATATAAGAACATAAATGTTTTTATATCTTTATGTAGGACACATAATCTAATCAATACCCTTATGTGAGTTTGGGAACGAATGTTCTACCCTTATGTATTTAACCTTTACCCACTGTAAAAAGTGAATGATTTCTATTAATATTTAACTATTTTTATTCTAACATTACATATATTGTATAAACTTTAAATAAAAATCATGAATATTGAAAATTAAAGAGACAATAAAGATTTATTGTCTGTATGAATAAAATCTCGTTTCTATAAGATCGAACACATAACTATATACCTAACGTAATTTAGACAGTTTGAATTTCCATATACTTAACATAATGCATGGTGATATTCATCCAACTATAGTGTTTCTATTGAATGAATGTTCTAGAAAATTAAATGTATATTTATTGTAAAATACATCATGGTCTAACCAACCTTAACATCTTTGAATAACCATATGGATGGAACTAACCTGGGTACTGAACTTCAATAATTTAATTAACCATATAAAAATGGTTTCAGATTTGTGATTCCATATTATTCTACTCTTCATATATTTTTCATCTCAACTAATAATATATTTTTATTGTTTTCATTTATCAACTTATTCATTTAAGGATATTTATTTCTTTTTGATTAATTGAATTTTATTTTCATGAATTTTATAATGGATAAAATGTGCATCACATGGACTGAATACACAATCATTATTCTAGGAAAAATATACTTTTAAAATTTAAATTGATTGAAATCATAATATATTTACTCAAATAATTATGAGAGTATAAAGAGTAACGATAATGTTGATATTTATTTTTTTCTACGTGATCTAATGAAATTATTTTTAAATATGGAATATACAAGATACCATGATGAATAGATTTTTTACGTTCACCCAATGAGGAAATAAAATGTATCATTTCTTGGAATGATTCAATAGAAAAATCTGATGTAGTTCAATAACTAATTATGAACATTTTAATTCAACAATAATGATGTTAAACGGTATTATTAATTTGAATATTTTATTCATGATGAAAGTAAACATAATGGTGCTTTATATAACTAAAAAAACATATCATGGATGATGATATTATTCTACAATATTTTGTAATACCCCATGGTGATAATCTTATATTTGTGGTTAGAATTCATTCATTTGATCCAATATTACAAAGATATATCATTTTTCCTAAACAATAAGATATTTACATGTTCATCTAGTTTCCATGGAACTCAATTAATTCTATTCACTATATTTTAATGTAATTTCAAAGGTTTATACTACCCATAAAATTTATAACTAGGATAAATAACCCATTAAATTTTTTTTGGGTTATGTAGAATAAATAAATAATTATGGATTATTTATTACCTTATCTAGTTAATTTTAGGTTTGGTTTCATCAACCAACATAAAATGGATCAAGTGGATTCAGACTATATGTGATAAATATGAAATATTTGGTTATGTATCAAGGGTTTAAAAAGGTTGTTTTAAATGGTTGAAACTCCCTTAAAAGGGTTGTCATTCCATATTTAGTTGGTCATATTTCACTCTTTGTTTGAGTTGGGTGAAGATTAGAGTATGATCATTTTGATATGAACTTATATAAAAATAAATATGTTCCTTATATTTTTATTTTAAATGGAATAATTTTTCACTTTGTGAATAATTCTTATGATTTTTGTATAGAGGTCAATCCCCTCACCAATCTTTACTATTAGGCCATTCTCACAATAGTAAATAATAATTATATTTATCTAAAGTCTCCATGGTATGGAATATTTATAATTATTTTCACTATGAAATCCCTTACTAGATCATTATAAGGAAATATATTTCCTATGTTGGATGGAATAAATAAAATTATTATTTGATTCCTCAATGTAAAATTTTATATTGTGGATCCAATTTTTGTAATTATCAGTCTTGAGTGAATGATTTTTATAATCACATCAACATTAATTGTTTAAAAATAATTTTAAAACCATTATAAATGCAATATGTTGATCGAAAATCATTTATCAGAAATTATTCTATATGATATTATTTTTAATTACAAGGTAAGGCATTTGTTGAAATTCTAAAAATTGAAGTAATTTCAATAAACATGTATATTCATGTAGAAAAACACATATAATTTATTATATTATATAGAATACTCAGTGTGGATTAGTTAATATTAAAAAAATTATGTTAGGCTTGGACATAGCTGATGAGTATGAGAATATAATTTGAGAAGATAAAATAGTCAATTAAATATCTCATATATTTACTAGTGTTGTGAATGGTAAGAGTGGATTAAGAGAAAATGTAAATAATTCCGTTTTTGTATCATTTTTTATGAGAATTACCAAATACATGGTATTCTAAAATGATAGACAATTTTGAATGTGAAAAATTTCTAGGAATATATTTTAAATGAGGTTATCATATCATTATTATAATATTATTTTGAATTGAGAAATATTACAAAATATTAGTATTCAAAAAACAATGGAGTTTCTTTTAAATAAAATTTTAGGTCTTAAATTTTAGAATATGGGAAACATTAGAGTGAATGAGTTGTTTCTGATTATGTGAAAAAATGATGATACAGAAAGAGTAAATATCAAAATCAATGAATCATAAGTGATTATCATAAACATTAGTACACGGTGAAGAATAATGGTTTTGATATTTTTAGTGATGACTCCAAAGTTATTTTTTATGAGTGAAGAAAAAGAGATCCCAAAAAGACTAATTGGGGGATTTTTTATATTTATAATGAAATAATATATTACTGAAAAAGGATGTGGAAAAAATTTATCTATTTAGAGTTACACATTTCTTTTAGACTCTGTTAGTGAATCTGGTATAATAAATCAATCAATAAATATTTGATAATTGGCTTCATCAAAAAAATTAATTCAACATGATTGTTCATTATCTTTTACCAAAAATTCTAATACATCAAGATATTTGTTATATGAATATATTGATATAATCAATTATATGTTTGAAAAATGGGTGTATTTTTACGAAATAATTGTATATCAAAAGGTATTTTTTGATGAAAGTGGAAAATGAAAAAATAAACTATTGACCATAGCTGTTAAATTATACAATTATAAGGACCGAGTTCAAAATGAAATATTTATCTAAAATATTAGATGTCTAAATTTTGATATTCTAAATGAATTACACTAAATTCTATTATGGATGAAAATGATAGACTTATAAATAAAATTGAAAGGTTAGTGGAATATCTCCCAACATCATTTCATGGTAGATATAATTAATATAAAATTATGATTTATATTAATATAAGAAAAAATAAAAAAGTATTTTCTTATGATAAATTTTTACCCAAAATTTATGAAACCTTTTTTGTTTATGGTTCAACTACAATAGATTATTCTGTTATATTTTATAAGTGTTAACAAGAATTTCCATTATGGTGATGAATATCCTTAATATTTTTAAATTCTCCTTTTTAAATCAGTGATATTATATTTAATTTATTTCCTTCAATATTACATATGAATACATATTTGAAATCTATATGAGTTCTAAAAAATTCATATAATAGTCTTATGGGACCCATCATTTCATGTGTATTAAACACGAATTTATCTATTTTGTTGGAAACATTTATTTGAGGCATTAAAATGGATTATTGGTTTATGGATAGTGGATATTCATGGTATATGACAAATAATATATCTAACATTATATCTATCAACTACTGTGATTATTTTCATGAACCAACCTAGGATGTCATCCAATCTGACACCTTAACTAATTCTAGACAAGACCTGAGAGGTGTTCTTGATCCTCCCAGTATTGGGACAAGCACCAGGGCATCAACAGAGCACAAATCAGAATGATATCACCCAATGAAAATAAACTAAACAAAAAATAAATAGAAAATAGAAAAATAAATAAATGATAGGAAAAAGAAAGAATGAACAACAACATGACTAACATGACCACGAAAAAGACTCCATTTAGCCCCATCCCTCACACTTCAATTCCAAAATAAAACGTCTCCCAAGGAGATCCAAACCAAGATGAAACATGCACAAAGGATAAAAACGTGAAACATGATATTGGCGTGAGTATTAAAACTTAGTAGGAGTCCCAAAAATATATTCCCAATGCATTTCCTTCAAATACAAAATTGATTTAATTTTAATTTTGAACTAAAATATAAAAATGTAATATTTTCACACAGTTTTCATTATAAAAAATCATCATCCATTACCCATTTTATTATTAAATGAGTATCATTTCAAAAAAAGGATCTTTTATACCATTAACGAATGTGGGGAAAAGAAGAAGGAAGGGTAAAAAATTTTCAAAACTCTTTATCCATAAACTTTTGAAAATAATTTTATCAATTCTTGGTATAAATCCACAATACATAAGGTGTGAGAACTAGTTTCATACAATAAGGAAAATGGGATGATATCACATAGTCGTGTCCCATAAAAAAATGCACCATAGTCACTCACTATAGATAAATAGGTTCTAAAACACATTAGAGAAACAAGAACATAATGAATAGCCTAGATCATACTATATATTTGACTCATCCTAATGTAATTCCCTTCTCGATGACGTAATAACACCCAAATTCCCCATCATCACCCTACATATCCTGAATGAGGGTCCAAATACAATAATAATAATGAAACAATATCCCTCTTCCATGTGCCACTAAAATGTTACCAATCTAAAATATTGAAACAATCATTCACAAAAAATCCACTTTATATACTAGGTTCCCATTTCATGAAGGGGGGGGGGTGGGTGAGCCAACCAATGTACACCAATCATCGCACCATAATCACATACACACATATCACACAAAAGAAACTCACACAAAAAGTCACCCCTAAGTCACCCAAATGAACAAGTACCTAGCATTTTAACTATTTAACAATAAGGGAGTCCTACATGTCATACCTACCACAAAATGAACATAACCAAGGAAAGAGGACCATATTAGGAGAGGTTTCTAATGAAAAAATTTTAAAATTGTCAAATAGGACTTCCAAAACAGTCCCAAGATAAAAAAATTCATAAAGAACCACACGCACACACAATCATTTCCATCAAATCAAATAAACACCACTTCCAATTTAAAAACAATTTTGAATCCCATTTAAGAAATATTTTTGAGAAACACACAGACATTTACAACCCAATACATTCATTAAAAAACCTAATTTATATACAAAGTACAAAATGGAAATTTGATAAATACATCACATTTACATTCAAGAAATCATATTCATAGAATTATAGTAAAAATACGGTCTTACTTTATTTTACAATAATAAATTATTCAAAAAACAATTAATTACAAACTGGAATTAAATAATAGTGTGTAAAAAAAGAAATCAATAATTCATTAATTTAAAGTAAAATGTAAAGTGATCCTACATCAACTTGTATCATGATCATGATGACACAGTTTGTCTCACACTTGCGCATAATTACCCATGAGTTGATGACTACGACATTACAGATTTACCTCACCAACATGTAGCAACAAATGAAAAAAATATAAAATCATAGAAATGATATTAAAAATAACCTAAAAAAGTATTGAAAATTTCACCTCAACATAGTGGAAGGTTGATCGGTATGAAAAAAGCAGCTTGCCTTCGGTAGATGGTGTTGAATCCAAAAAAAGTGTGACCTAGAATGTTGTCTCATGGCCAATTGAGGAGGAGGTGTGTGGTTGGTTTCTCAACCAAAGGAGGCAGGGGATGGTGAGAAATCGACATGCTCGGGTTGAATGGGAAATGTAAAAAGTGGTCGAAGGGGTTGGTCTCCATGCTCAAGAAGGTTGGAGAGGTGACGCAAGGCACATGGAACATTGCAAATACCACCAACAATGGGCACAAGGGCCATTGTAGTCAATAAAAGGCGCGTAGGTGCTCATGATAGTGCATGCTTGGGGTTTTGGTGGATTGTGTCATGTGGGAGGGAGAAATAGTGGTGGATGAGCCAGTGGAGGTTTCATCACACAGGAGAATAGGTCGGCGTGGTGGTTCACACAATCAGTAGGGTTGCGAGTAAGTGGTGGCGGCTGACTAGGGAGGTTAGGGTCGCCGTAAAAATGGAAGCCAACACTGGGAAAGCAGTGGCAGATAGACGATGATGGGAAGCCTCTAAGGGAGGGTTATCAGTGGTGCTGGTGGTTAGGTGGGCTTGGGAAGTGATTGGGTAAGGAGGAAGAAGATGCAGATGGGGGGTGATTCTCGCACGATCGAGGAGGTAATTCAAAAAAGGTGACCCACTAGTTAGGGTTTCCAATATAAAAAACAAATATATGAAATAACTCAATATAATGAAAAACCTAACATGAAGTATAATAATATTAATATAATAATAATAATAATAAAACCAATACATAAAATACTCCCCAAATAAAAATGTTAATACCAAAATAAATATAAACCCAAAACTAACAAAAATAAAACAAAGTAGTGGTGTGGGTACCACAATTCTCCCCCCATTATGATTTTCACCCCTAGAAGGCCACAAAATTTTCTAGTTGATCAATAAAAATAAAATAACTCTCAATGTCATACCAAATAATCCCTTCTACAAAATAACACCTTGAATTATACGGGAGATATATTCCATCTAGTACCCAGATGATCTACATCATCCAATTCATTCCCCCATGAGCACAAAAAATTCCTATCCA
Source organism: Viscum album (assembly GCA_963277665.1). Classification (NCBI taxonomy): domain Eukaryota; kingdom Viridiplantae; phylum Streptophyta; class Magnoliopsida; order Santalales; family Viscaceae; genus Viscum; species Viscum album. The sequence goes on along the minus strand of OY728122.1, from coordinate 1,154,819,376 downwards.
CAATGAAACACTCGATACAACATGAAAAAACCAATGTTTGCTACCAAAAATTATACACAAACACTGATTACTAATAAAAGGTTGACAGGGCCAGACCAGCCTCCAAGGATAAACTACCAAACCGACTACAAGGGTCTTGTCAAAGATAATAGATAGAAAATGAGAATGAGTCAAAACCAACGAAAGGCTCACAAAAAATTTCAATGGTGTCCAAAGTTGACTCCCAACCATTAAATCCCAAATAATACCAATAAACTCCAAGAGTAAGTTTATGTAGACCAGATATGAGTGTCCCACCAGTAGAAAATTGAAACCTCTTGTCAACATGGAAGATTCCACAAAAGATTTATCAACTCTTGCGACAGATCAGAATAAGATATATTCAACCAAATAGAAATTTCTAGGTAATTGGACTACTACACTTTTTTATAGTCATCACAGAACCCTTCAATCTATAAGGGAAGAAATCAAAAAAATGATATTCCCCAAACCATTGGGTCCTAACTATATGCCAACTTCACTATAGGACCTAGGACATGAGCCCTAATATTTGAATCATCTATCGCCTCATAGTTTGGAGTTGAAAATCCAGGGTTTAAACTTCATTATTCCATCAAAGATGGAAATTACAAAAAACACTTCTGCATGAATTGATTTAATTTGAAATGTATTCTTTGTGAAATCATAATAGGAGGTCAAACCGCCCATCGACACCTCCAACTATGGGTTAGGACAATGTACATTCCCAAAATGCTGACCATTTTGAGCATCATCCTCATCTCACCTCAAAAGGTAGGGAACTAGGTTCTTGAAATAACAAATGAACTCCAACACTGAATAGTCACTTTACTAAAGGGATCATGTTCCCATCACCGTTATTACATTCATGAGTTTTGAGAAACAATTCCATATGAACAAACCATGAAGAACTCCCAGGTGAGATATTCTTGTGGCTTGATTCAAATGACAAATTTCTACCACTTCAAACTTATACCTTCATGAATAAACGTGGAGAACACAAGCTTTAGAAATTCAGGAAAATTGAATAGTATAATGATCCTTTCAATTATCCACATTCATTCCTATACTTGAAAATAATCCTTAGGACCACAAGAGGGAGTGGTTTTACTTTTGAAACTCAAGAAGATTGTCTTTCAAATGACCAAATAGAGAGTCTGAAACTGGTGGGATAACTGTAGTTGCACCTAAAACATCTATAGAAATATTATTAGGGGAATTCAATAAGTTATAGGGGACCAATAACCCTATCAGAACCGACTCATCATTGGATTCTCAACTTAAGAAGTACACAAATGATAACGACAAAACACAGGAAAACAACAATACCAACTAAGTTCACATAAGACAACATGAATTTCATTAAAAATGATATCTCGAAAATCCCAAAAAATTTAAACAAAAACACACACTCACCGTTGGTATTTAATATAGCCTTACACATTAATGTTTTTGTGCTAATCCTGGGAATCTATATACTAATTCCACCAACCTTTAAAATTTCAACACATATTCTTGCATTTGATCGCTCAAGAGAATATCAAAGATCAAACCATGTATTTTCCATTCCCAAAATACGGATCCCAGTCCAAATCCAAAACTCTCATCAGACTCAACATCCATTTTCAAAATACCATTTTTATGATGTTTCCAAAAATAATCTTTTATAGGACCATTATGTTTCAAAAAAGAAATCAAATCCCAAATAAATAAATTTTAAAAACTACTTTACATTTTACCTAGAATATCAATTTACTAAAAATCTATTTTCCCACAATTTATTTTAATACAAAGAAAAAAATTTATGACACAAAAATTAAAATTTTTCAAATCTTCATTTAAAATGAAACTAAAAACTCAATTTTCATACATTAAAACTAATAATTTCACTCCAAAACAATTTTTTATAATTTCCATAAAAATATCAAAAAAAAATGTTTTCTGAATACAACCCTAAAGATCAACAGGAAACCAGAAAACCAATGTGGGAAAATTAGTATCAATGGGTGACATGAATATAACATTGGAGTTCATAAGAAAATAATTATATCAACAATATGAGTCATCTTAGACCACATCCTCAGATCTACATGACTTTCCAAGCCCAACGTGATCACTAAGTAAACTAGTCCGAATCCCATTTCATTTCCCAATCACATAACACCTCCAAAGAACCAAATAGAACAAATAAACCTGAAATACCCCTGGAAACTCATGTTTCTGTAGAGAAAGTGTTTTCCATACACCCCCTTATACCTACACCACAATTTTTGATAGTCACAATATATCTAGATCGAAATCCCAAATAAATAATGTCATTATGAAAGAAAGTTCATTTAATGAAAAACCTCCTATGATACCATTTTTTCATGAGCCAACACAAGATTTCATCTGATCCGACACCCAAACTGATCTAATACAAGAAACAATAAGAATTATTGATCCTCCCGGGCTAGAAACAAGCACCAAGGCATCAATAGAGTAAAATGGGAATGAATTTTTACAATGAAAATAAACAAAACAATATAATAAATAGAAAAAAAAACAACACAATTGACATGAAAAAAGATCCATCAGCAACAGAACTAACCTAACCACGACCAAGACACCACATAACTCCACGGGTCATTCTCTGATACTTAAACCAAACATCACCCAAGTCGAAACGAACCATGTTGAAACCTACACTGAGTATAAAAAAATAAATATTATACATTCATGAGTATTTAAACATTTAGGAATTCTGAAAAATCAATTCCTCATGAATTACCTTTAAATATTGTTTTTTTTAATTTTAGGCCTAAACTATATTATACAAAAGAAAGATTTTCAAAAAAATTCATTTAAATAAAATGACAATACATTTCCTTTTTTAGTTTTAGGCCATGTTCATTTCAAAGAAGGATGTTTTAAACTTTTAACGAAATAGCTACATAGAATAAGGAAGTGTAAAACATTTTCAAAACTCCTTTTCTACATACTTTTTAAAATAATTTTTTACAATTCATGTCATAAAGCCACACTAATAAAAGATTAAGAAAATGTTTCATTCAACCAGGGCTGTGGGAAGATAACACACATTTGTGTCCCACTAATCAATATCCCACATTCACTCACTGTAGATAACTAAGAGTATAAATACATGGGATAACCTAGGATACTGTTTACAGTATAGAATGTACTATACATGTGACCCATCCTAAAGGAATATCGTACCCGAAGATGTAATGAGGAAAAAAACCCAGTTGTGTCCCTTCCTAGCCTAACCGAGAGGCTTAATCCCATAGAAATAATAACAAAATATCCTCCAACAATGGGCCAATAGATAGTGCGTAATCTATACTTGTTCAATAATCATTTAATGAAAATTCACTTACTATGCTAGGTTCCCATGTCACGGATAAAAAGGGGGGATGCAACCATTTTCAACCAATCATTCAGTCACAAGCACAAACCTGTAATCACCCATAAGAAACTCACACAAAAATTCACCCCTGAGTCACCCAAGGAACAATTCCCTTACCATTCAACTACATGGTCACAAGTGAGTACAACACAGAGGACCTCCAATAATAGGCCCAAAAGGAAGAAAGAGGACCATCCAATGTGAGTTTTTCGATGAAACCATATTTAAAGTTTCAACTGGGCCTCGAAAAATTGTCACATGCTAAACCACATCATAAAGAACCACACCAACACCAAATAATTTCCAAAGAATGAAATAAACACCACTACCAATTTTAAAACAATTCAAAATAACATTGAAGAACATTATTTAAAAAACCCACATGAATTTACAACCCTATCCATTCTATAAAAAAATTAAATAAAAGGTACAATAGAGATATTTGATAAATAATTTTCATGAACATTTAATAAAACAGTTTCATGCAATTCAAATACAAAGTGAATCTTACATTATTTCACAATAAGAAATTATTCTAAAACCCATGAATTACTAAAGAGAATTCAATAAAATTACAAAAAACAAGAGACAAATAATTCTTTAATTCAATGGAAAATTCAATGGTTTACTACCTCAACTCTCAGCTTGAACAAGATGAAACGACTCACCTTGCACTTAAACATAAGGTCCCACGAGCCAATGATTGTGGCATCATAGATTGACCACATCAACAAGATGTAACAAAGGAAAAAGTATTTAAAAACACAGAAAAAATAATTTAAAATAACCCATACAAAGAGTAAATGTAAATTTCACCTCGACACATGGGTATGTATATCAGAATGAACACAAACCTATCACCTTCAATGTTGTGTGTCGAAACATAATCAATTTGACCCGAAAAGAAATCACATTCCTAATTGAGGAATACACACATTTCTGGTCATGTGAATAATGGATGTAGGGGGCTGATGAGAAAACAGCATCTTTAGGCCAGCATGGAGATGTTGTAAGAGGCCCACAGTGTTGGTCCCCAAGTCCGAGATGGTTATCGAGGTGTTGTGATGCGCAGGGAAGTTCTCCGATACCATCAGCGTTGGGTGTGAGGGCCTACGTGGTCGATGGCGGGTGCGGGGGACATCATGCTAGTTTGGGCTTGAAGTTCCGGTGGGTCGTGTCCCATCGGAGGGAGGCATGGTGTTAGTAGAGACGGTTGATGGTTCTTCACATGGGAGTAGGTTATAGAGTGGGTGTGCACTTGATTAACATGGTTTCACGAAGGGGGGGGGGTGCCGGATTGGGAAGTTTGGGTCGGCATTCGAAGGGAGTTCTGTGTAGGGGAAGCTGTGGTAGTGTGGCTGTGAATGAAGGATGTGATGTGAGGGTGGTCGATGGTGTTGTTGGCCCAGAAAATTAGTGTGGTGGCTACGGTAGGAGGAGGAATATGAATAGAGGGAGAAGTTGATCACATGATGGGGGAGGATACTAAAAAAGGGGAACCCCTAGTCTGAGTTTCTAATAAAAAAATTAAATAAACAAATAAATAAATAAATAAAAATTAAATTCTAATATTTACCATAATAATAATAATATATTCACAATAATAATAAAACCAATACATAAAATAATCCCAAAATAAAATACATAAGATCAAAATGTAAATAAATCCAAAACTAACATAAATAAAACAGAGTAGTGGGGAAGATGTGAAAATGTTGGTAGTGTTACTTTTGATGCTAAATCTATGGGAAAAGTGGAAGAATTTGGGAAAGTTGAAATTTAAAATTCAATTTTTTTTCAAATGTTTAATTTAATATTGGTTTAATAGAAAATTGAATAAGTATGTCATTTAGTTCTACTTTAAATATTATTATGATATTTTAAAATGATAATAATATTGTTCAAATAGGTAAATATGTTGTATATTTTTGAAATATAAAATATTCAGCTTATTAATTTGTTTTAATTATGTTATTGTATAAAAATATCAAAAGACTAAATATTTTACATTATAAAAATATATTACAAAAAATTTGATTATGTAATGAAAATATATAAATTATATTTAAGATTCAGAAAAATAAAAAAATGATCTTAAAAATTTAATTATAGACAATATATATATATGGTTTATTGGTTGTTGAAGGGTAAGGAACATCAGGAATATTTTAAATCATTTCCTTAGGTAAAAACTTTAAAAAAATTGAACTTTTATATCGAGATATTTTTAACCACATAGAAACACTAGGATTAGGATAAAAAATAGTATATACTAGTTATATAAGATGACTATAAAATATATAAATGAATTATTTCCATTCAGAAAAATCTATTACATTTTGTGAATATATATTTTATGGAAATATGTTCAAAATGAAAAAATCATGTCTTATTTCAGCAACAAAGCATGATAGAGGTGGTGAGTTTTGAAACCTAAAATTTGTAAAAATCTATAATGATAATTCAAATAATCATAATTTTATAACTCAAATTAAATTAGAAAAAATAGTGTTCTATAAATGAGAAAAATTCCATTATATGAAAATTTTAGTAAAATGTTGAATCAGTATATATTTACAATATTTTTTGGGCGGAAGTAGAAAAATATTCTATTAATGTTTCTTATAGAATTATACATTGACCATTCATCATGAGCGTACCCTATGAAATATAAAATGGAATTAATTCAATAATTCGCTATTTTAGTGTATTTCACAACAAAATAATCATTTATAATTTTAAATATTCACTAGAAATTTTATAACAAAAATTAGATGAAGCTGTTTTTTGGGATATTTAAATTTTTGTAAGGAATATTGAGTTAAAAAATAACATTAGTTGTTGAAGAATATATCCATGTTAAATTTGATGAAAACCATTTAATGTAATGGAAATATGATGTTGATATGGTTGAGGAAGATTTTATAAATTTTTAATTTTTTGATATTAGAAATTTAGAAACAAATGTATCAATTGATGTGGACAGTATCTGTCATTGAAAAAATTAAAATCACATATTTATAACCGATGTTTCAAATTTACTTCTAATATAAATTCTATTATCAATACCATACATTTTTTAAGAAATATAATTTATTATATATGCTTTTGTTTATGATTTTATTCCTTAATGTTTTAGGTAATATATATCTAATTCAAGGATGAGGTATAGTAATGTATGAGGAATTAAATTAGTTTTATTAGAATGAATTTTGATCTATTATAGAACCCTATTAGTATAAAAACGATATTGGAACCAAATAAATAATTATAAATATGTTCTATGAATCTGGATAAATACTCTGCGTAAATTTTATATTTGTGGCTCCATGCAATAATAATAATGACTCAATAGATTGCGAACAATCATTTTCCATAAATGTATCATTACTATCTTTATGAACTACTCAAGAATTTGATTATCATTGTGTTATTAAAAATATTTAAATCAATGTTAAATGTTTATTTTTAAATATATATATATATTCTATAAAATCTCCTAGTAGAATAGACGATATATTTTTATAATGATCCGCAATCTTACAGGGTTTTGTAACATTAAAAATCACATTATTATTTCAAAAAATATCATTGAGTTTAGAATGAGTTTTTATCATTTTCTAGTTTATATAAGGGTTTTGAAAAGGTAAAATATCTCAAAAATAATTTATTAAATAGGATTTGAATTTAGTTTAATCACTAAAATACATTTGGGTGATATTATTTTTATATGTTCATGTAATTTACATAAATGTTGATATTTCAAAATTCATAACCTTTCAGTTTTTCATCATTCTTATGGATGATCATATATTCTTTTTAGTATAAATAATAGTTCAAAGGATATATGGTATCTTTCTTAGTCCAAAAATTATTTTAACAAATTTTTTAAAAGGATTGTTCTTAGTGTTTTTAAAATAATGAATATTCAATTGAGTACTTATTGTAACATAAAATATATTGAAGCAAGAAGACCCATTGATAATATAATATTTAATTCTATAATTGGTATGTTTTTTTCTAAGCACATATGTATAATTTTTTTCAAGTATACATATTTGAGGGTGTCCTGTAACAACCCAAATACTTATTAAATAAGTTATTTTCATTCTGGATTTAAATAGTTAATTCACTGTAAATTTATAATAAAAGATGTTGTATTTAAAAAAATTAAGGAATATATACAAATAGAATAGTAACCTCTCTTATGAAATGATAAATTAAAATAAATTTTCTTATAATTTATAAATGGATATATTTATATCATAGAAAGAGTAAATAAATGGTTTGGAAATGATAAATTAATTGTTGGTATTTGTATGGAACATATATTTTTTAGTTACAATTTTATAATTAATATAATTATTTGAACGAAAATTTAACATCCTATAATATATTCATGAATGAATATTTTTCTATCTTATAGTGATAACATAATTTTATTAGAGAATAATTAATTTTTCATATTGTTATAAAATTGGTAGCACATTTGAAAATTTATATTTCTATAATAAATTATAAATCTAATAAAGAATTAATTTTTTTACATTTATACAATTATTTTTATAAAATTGATTCCATTATTAAATTCTAAATATCAGAAAATAGTTACTGTGATTATTTGGGAATTTCCTAAAATAGTGAAAATTTTGGTGAATAGTGAAATACGTTAATTTATAGTATCTTACAAAAACATGTATAGTTGATTCATAGATGATGTTTTTATTATTTAAGACCATATTACCAAACACCAATCTCAATTTTTTATTTATTAATGGTAATAAAAAGTATTCATAGCCTTGAGAAAAAAAGTATTAAAGTAATTAAAAAACACACATATCCTCTTCCAAACCTCTAAGACCTAGTGGTATCAAGAAAAGTGTAAACCCCATGCCTTAAAAAAGTTAAAAATTAGAAGATATTCAAGAGGTAAAATAAAATTTTGATTTCTTTTAGATTTATTTTAAATTTATTTTTATATTCTATCCACACTTCTCCTCATCCAAGTGACACAGTAATTTAAATATCACAAATATACTGGAACTCTATTTTTTTAGTTGAATATCAATAATAAAACCTCTACTCTTATCCTCTAATTCTAAAAAATGAAAACATCATATGTGAAGTGTGGATTTAATATCATTATGGATGATGTGTTTTTATTTTCCTTTACCACCTTCATGGTTTTTCATAAAACCATTATCATGGTTAGATAATATTTTATTATACATATTGTAAGTTATATAATGTTCTGGAGTAAATATACAAACATTATATAGAATTAAATTACAAATGTTCGTGATGGCTATAAAAACCACCAAAATAAAATAAATCATTTGTATTGATGTTTTATGTAATGTACCATCCTCAAATCTGAAAAAATTATTTATGGTATCATTTTAAATTACAGAAACCTGATAATATCATTTAAGTAAACTTTTTGAGATATTCTTCCATTCAATAAGAAAATTTATAATATACCAAACAAGGTAATATTTAAACAAAAACACCCAAAAAACAAAATATTATCAATAAATAGGTGGAGGGATGTGACCAAAAGATCATATAAGGTATTATAAATTTTAATATAGTTCAGAAATAAATTTATAACACTCCATAAAACATTATACAAGTATATTTAAAAAGGATAAGGAAGTCAAAAACAAATGTAAGGGACATTACATTTTAAAATCCCTTTTAATGTCTCATTTTACAAAATTATTAAATTGAATGTTTCTTCTTAAATTTTATAGCATAAGAATACTATATAGATTTGATGATGCGATTTTATTTTTTCTTTGGAGTATTAATTTTTTTATAGATACAGAAAATTATTTCTTATTTATTTGCTCTATATTCTCTAAAAATAACTCATTTTATTCGAGAAATGTAATTTTGATGCAAGTATTCATGTTTTATGATTATGTTCTATTTATTGTGAATTTTGTATGATTAAGGGTGAGACCAATATCTCCCTCTAATTCAGTAGGTATTTTTATGTTGTAATTTTACTGAAATGGTTACTTCAAGTGTAACAGTGATGGATACACCATTAGGAAGCAGTGAGGGTTAAATTATAAGATAACTATAAGGGTTACATTATAAGGTGTGAATGATGGTTGCAAACCATATGGTAATCTCACGGGTTATAAGATTTTGTAAGTAGTTAACCAATTTATGATGGTGGTTTTATTTATGTTTTATAAAAATATAGTATTTTCACAATGTAAGTGTGTGGTAATTTATGGGTTAGAAGTTTGTATTTGTGAATATTATTTCATATGTATTTTATATATTCAGTGATTAATTGTTTCTTTCATTATTTTTATATCTATTACTATTTTTTTCTCATACCATGTTTTAAAAAAATAATTGCAGGGTTTATGTATGGTTAAAGGAAAAGAATAATCCAAACAAATGTTTTGATGATTTTTCACGATAGTATTTCAGGTCTTATTAAAAAAATTTGCATAATGGATTAAATGAATAATATTTTTGTATTACCCACTTTATATTATTTTGTGTTGAAATAATTGAATTATGACCTAATTCTCTAAAATGATAACCCAAAATGGTCTTTAGGAATGTAATAATGTGAATTCTGAAGGAATTTACCTAATTATGTAATGTTTATGGACTGGACCCTATAGTTGGTTCAAATAAACGTTTAAATAACATTAGGGGTAATGATGATATTAATATCATATAATAAATTATTTTTTCCTTTAGGTTATTTTTAAATTATTAATGACATAAGGATTACCTTGTTGCTTCATTTAATATAAGTTTGTTTAGAAGGGTTTTCCTTAGAATAAATAGGGAAAATGAAGTATGAAGTAACCGATAGAATGATATACTTATGAATATTCAATATTGAATCATGGTAATAGGAACCAAGAAGTTTTTATAGTAATTTCTCAGTTGTCCCTTTCTATAAATGGTGGTGGAATCCATGCACGAGAAATACCAAATCTACCATAACAGAACATGAAAATATTGGAGCATTTTATGAGGAAACAACCACATACTTTTATTGGATCTACTGACCTAGTTCTGGATTCATTGTGAATAAAATACCTTGAAAAGACATACAGTGTCATGGGGAATTCATATAATCAAAACTTTTGTCATTCTATTTATCATTTTAAGGGTGAAGGTGTCCGGTGGTATTCAATGGTCAAGAATATCAACGATAGACAATAGATTTATTTCATGGAATGTGATTAATTTAAGCCTATATTTCTTGGGAAATATTTTCCATAACATTATTGAAATTGGTTGGAAAAGTAATTCTTTTAATTAAAACAAAATGAGTAATATTTAGTGGTTATTTGTGACTAAATATTCACTTGATTGGCATGTTAGGATCTAAATATTATTTGATATCTTGAAAGTAAAAAAAATCTGTTTTAATCAGGAATGATTCTAAGATATCGAAGGTAATTATCCTACGATGAATTCAAAAGTTATGTGAATATTTTTTTTTTGTGTGTTCTTAGTGGGTAAAAATATAGTTTGTTGATGATCCTATGTACATTGAAAACAAGAAAAATGAAATGTACCAGATGGTAGGTAATGGGTAAGAATCAAACAAATAAACCAGAAATAAAGAATATCTAGGATCATATTTTTGGAAAGTGTAGAAAAAAGAACCCTGAAAAATTATTTAACAAATACAGGATGCGTTTTCGATGTGGTATGTTTGTACATAAGCACTATGATTACAATTAATATGTTATTATATTTAATTATCATAATAAAACAATAAAGTGCGTTAAATGTGGTTGGATGGGAATTTTGAATATATCTTCCAAATTAAAGATTTTTGTGATGGAAAGAAGCTATATTATACACCTAATGGTGTATTGAATTTGTTTGTTTCTACTTCAACAGATGGGGGGACATCCAATGGATTGTTATCAAATAAATTGTTTGATTAATAAAATTCTTCAAATGAATTATTTGATACAGGGTCTACAAATTCCATTATTTTTGACCAATTTTTGGGTAAGTTAAAATTTCACATCATGAAACAAAATTAGAACTTATAGTAAAAACACCTGGTGAAATATTAAGGCAAAAAAATTATAAGATTATTACTATTGTTGTATTTGGAAAGACATTACTAGAATGAAACCATAACATTGATAATATATTAGAAAGCTGATATATAGTTAAAAATTTTAAATTAGATTTACCTTTCACATATTATTTAAAATAAGTAAAGTCTTTATATTTATGATTTAATAATGGTAAATGAATACCTTGATGTTTTTTGTGACGATACACATGTGTTATATAACATAGGAATGTTTTTATATACCATTGACATGCTACCTGATTATAAGCCATTTCTAAAACCCTCTTATGAAATGGATCAAGTTGAACATCTTAAATTGAAAATGTATTTGAATGATTTTCTTGAAAAGGATTCATTATTCCTAGTACATCACCATGAGGAAATCGAATTTTGATTTTTAAAAGAAAATATGGTTCCATGAGTATTGAAATTTTTTATAAATATTTTAATAACATTAAAATTAACAATAGGTATAAATTTCCTCATAATTTTGAATTATTTGATTAGGTCATGGGACCTCAGTATATTTTCAATGTTGACATTAGATTTTGGTACCATTAGTTGAAGTTTACGAAGGGTTACATTCTTAAAACCACATTCTAGACTACCTATTTGCATTATGAGTTTGTTGTTATTCCCATTGGCATGAAAAATTTCTATACAGTATATACAGATCTTATAAATAGAATCATACATATGTATTTGGATATATTTTTTATTCTTTTTTTGGATATTTTGGTTTATTAAAAAAAAATTTAGGATCATGAAAAGAATATAATGGTTGTTCTCCAAACACTCAATGAGGGGACTTTATACCGAACACTTAGAAAATGTGATATCTGGTTGAAATATATTTATTTTCTTATTTATGTTGTAAATAAGGATAGAATAAGAGTACACCCTACCAAAACCCAAGTGGTGGATGAATTTCCAAGACATAAAGATGAATTAGATATTCATAGTTTTCTTGTATTTTCATTATTTTAAATACAGTTTGGTAAAAACATTTTTTGGTCATCTACCCACTAACTAATTGAACAAGAAAAAAGGTAAAATTAAATTGGACATAGTGATATATTTTTTTATTTTTACAAATTTTTAAGAAGATTTCTTAATGCTTTAGTTTTGGATCTACCATCCAGAAAAGGAGAGTTTTACATTTGTAGTGACGCTTCATTGAAGGGAATTTGTTGTCTTTTGATGCATAATGCTTGGGAAATTATATAATATTCAAGAAAACAAAATATCATGAGTTAAATTATCCCACACTTGATCTAGAGTTAAACTATATGGTTTTAACTTAAATTTTTTTAGAAATCATTTATATCATTCTATATGTGAAATTGGTACTGACCATTAATTTTCCATGTATATTTTTACGTTGATAGAATTGAACATGATGAATAGAAGACTGATAGATCTGATATATGATTATGATGAAATGATCGATTACCAAACTGAAAAAGAAAAAAAATTTTAAGATTCCTTCAGTCGAAAAAATCATGCATCATTAACCATGTTACATTTGAAACATGACATCTCTATTTATTATATGAGTAATTTTTCCTTGGATGTTGTTAGTGTAGGAAATTTATTTGTTTTATTTCCGGTGACAGTGCATTCATCTCTCTCATAAAAATTAATTATGAAAATAAAGAGGCTATTTAGTTATAGAAAACGGTAGAATTGGTTATGGAAGGTACTTTTCAAGAATTTAATTTTGAAAATATTTATTCTTGATATTTTGAGATATGTTATGTGTTAATTATGTTTCCTGTATAAATAATGAATTATTAATTGAAGCTCAAAGTTCTATGTTTTTAGTTCATCTGGGTACCATTGTGATGTATATAGAAAATGAGGAGTGTTACTGGTGGGATGGAATGGAATGCGATTTTGATGATTTTACCATGAATTATTTTACTTTTTAATAGGATAATGAAGAAATAAAAATACCCAACTAGATTTTTCATCATTTGACAATGCCAGAACAGAAATGGGAAAATATATTTTGGGATTATGTGGTGGGACTAACAATGAACTCTCTACATAAAAATATTATTTCAATTATTATTGACTGACTAAATAAATCTTCGAATTTACTTCTTATTAGAGGCACTCATTATATAGATTATCTTTCTCGACTAAAACACAATGTTGTTTTTAGGATACTTGGAGTTCCTCTGTCCATTGTTTCTAAAAGTGATCCTAGGTTCTCTGTAGATTTTGAAAAGGCATTGAGAAGTCATTGAGAATGGAATAAAATTTTAACATAGTCATTCATCATCAATTTAATGGATATGCTGAGGAAATGATTCAAAAATTATAAGACATTTTACATTCTATTTTAATGGATTAACAAGTTATTTGTGATCATCATCATTCATTAGTCAAGTTTTATTATAATAAAAGTATTCATTTTAGTATAATGATTGAACCTTTGGAGGATTTATATAGAAATAAGTTTCAAACTTCTGTATTTTGGGATGATGTTTGGGAAAGGAATTTTATTGGACTAGAATTAGATGTTGCATGGGATAATTAAGTGAATATTATTGAACAAAACATGAGTATAACTGAGAGTAGGTAGAAACGTTATGAAGATAATAGAAGGAAATTCTTTTCTTCCAAGGTATTTGATCATGTTGTCCTCAAATTTTATACATTTTTAAAATTGTTACGTGTTTTGGTAAGAATATAAACTTAATACCATGGTTCATTGGAACTTTTCAAAACATGGATATAGTTTGACCAGTTTTCATTCAAGTATTTTTCCTCCATGTTTTTCTCAGGTGCACAATGTTTATTCATGTTTAGATATTAATAAAGTATGCTTCATATTCGTCTCGTGTTTTGAAGAATGAAGTATTTCATTTGGAATGGTACCTTTCCAATGATGATTTTTTTTCAAATTTTTTATTATGGGATGCATGTATTGGGGAATATGTTAATTAAAGATGTTATGGTTTTGTATAGAAAACACAGGGTTAAAGATGAAACATGGGTATTTGAAAATTCTATGAGGAAAAGGTATCTACACGTGTATAATAATTGAATAAAATTTTTGAGGATTCAATTTCCAAAATTTGGGTAGAATGTAACAGCCAAGGTATATATTAAATATTTTTTTTCATTATAGAATTAAATAGTGAAATTCTTTAAAAATTTATAATGACATAAGTGGTATTTTTTGAAATTAAAGAATCAAATGAAATAGAATTTTAACATCACCTATTAATATATAAATAATATTTATGTGTCTTATAAATGAAAATATTATATATTTATATCATGGAATAAGTAAATAAATCTTTTTGAAAAGATAAATTAAATGTTTTTATTTTTATAAAACATAAATTTTTTATTTTGAAATTTATAATTAAAATAGAGATTTAATGGAAAAATTATCTTCATGTAATAGGTTCATAAATATATATTTTGTTTTATTATGATTCATTGATAATATTATGAGAACTTAATTAAATTTTCAATTTCTAATAAAGTTAGTAGAAATTTTAAAATTGGTATTTTTTGAATAAATGATGATTTTTATTAAAAAATAAATTACACATATTAAAAAATTATTTTAATAATGTGGGTTCCATTATCGATTTCTAGTCATTGAAAAAATTTTAGTTTGTGTTTTTTATTTTTCTAATATAGATGAATTTTTTATGAATATTGAAATAAAATAATTTATGGAATTTTAAAAATACTGAAATTATTGAGTCATGGTTGATGTATGGAATATGTGATCTCATAATCTAGAACTCTCA
Organism: Viscum album; assembly: GCA_963277665.1. Lineage (NCBI taxonomy): Eukaryota > Viridiplantae > Streptophyta > Magnoliopsida > Santalales > Viscaceae > Viscum > Viscum album. Next base: position 1,154,804,096 of record OY728122.1, on the reverse strand, counting down.
TTGTCCTTTAAAATTAGTTTGTCTTGGGAATAAAAAATATTCATATTTTTCAGCCAAAATAATAATTTAATTAAAAATAATTAAAAAAACACCCCTCTACTCCACTATAACTACCACCACTCACCTCCTATTCTCCTCACACATCCAAAGAACTTTATCATACTTAATTTCTAACCAATTCCCTTATCAAGTCTCTTTCCCACATCTAGAAACTATTGGCCTCCCCAAAAGGCCAAAAACATGTTCTTTAAGGATGTTCTGAATGAGATTAAGTTCATGAGGTAAAATCATCTTTTGTTTACTATTAAATTTCTATTTAATTTACTTTATTTTTTTATTAACTCCTCACCTTGACTCATAAAAATGACATGATATCTCAATTATCTTACATATAATGTAACTTTTTGTTTTAATGAATCACGAATCATCAAAACTCTCCTCTTATCCCCTTATCTTAAAAAATGAAAACATTACCTATGATGTGTCTATTTACTGTCATCATGGTTGATGGGTTATTATTTTCCATTACCACCTTAAAGGATTGTCATACAACCCATATTATGTTGAAATAAAATTTTATTATACATATTATAAATTATATAATGTTCTATAACCAACATATAATCATATGATTAAATAAAATTATATATGTTCATGATGTTTTTAAAAATAGCCAAAATTATATAAATCATTTTCATTATGGTTTAATCTAATGAATCGTTATAAAATAATAAGAAAAAAATATTTATAAAATCATTTATAATTATGGAAACATATTAATACCAATTCATTACACTTATTTTATTTTTCATCCATTTTACATGAAAATACAGAATGAACCAACCATGGATGTTACTGAATAAATGGTCCCAAAACAATGAAAAAACAAAATGTTATAAATTAATTGTTTGAAAAATGTAATAAAAATATCATAAAAGGTATTATAAAAATGAAAATAGTTCATTAATAAATTCATAACAATATTTAAACCATTATATAGAACATTTTAACACATTTTAATAAACTTTAACCTAGTGTTAGTGATTTTACTTTTTTATGTTTGTTACTGATATTTTTTTTCTCATCCCACATTTTAAATTTTATATGACTAGGATTAAGAACGGGTTGGAGAAAAGAATAAGTGCTGTTGAATTTTGATAATATTTTTGATGAAAATATTTCAAATTTTAGTAAAACCATTTTTATTATAATATCAATGGATACTATTTTAGTAGTTCCGACTTTGAATGATGGTAGGTTGATATATATGAATTATGTCATAGTTTCCTAAAACTATAATCCAAAAATATCTTTGGTAATTTAAGAAAATAATTTCTAAAATAATTTCCTTGATTATGTAATTTTAAATGCTGGGACTTTATTGTTGGTATCAGAGAATAGTTTAAATAAATTTAAGGTTCATGATTTTGTTAATAGAATAACATAAATGATTTTTACGTTATGATTAAGTTTAAATGATAACGACTTTAAAGATTACAATTTTTATTAGTCTAAAATTTTTCTATTTAGAATTGTTTCCCTAAAAAAAAGGGAACTTGAAGTAAGAAGGCATCGAGATATTGATATCCTTTTTAATATGCAACATGGACCGGTGGGAATTAAAATGTGGTAGTTTTTGATAGTAATGGATATGTTATCCCATTCTATGAATTGATATGGAATCCATGAAATATAAAAAACATTTCTACCATAAAGGAACATGATGATAGTGCAGAATTTAAGGAGGAAACACCATATTACTTTCGGTGGATCTTTTGACCCAGTGGTGGGTCATAGGTGAATTGAATCCCTTGAAAAGAAAATCAATGTCATTGTGTGTTAAGAAAATCAAATAGACAATATTTCAATTTATTATTTTAATGGTGAAGCCAACCAATTGTGAAAAATGATCAATAATATGAGGGATAATGAAGATATTGATGCTTTGGAATGAAATTAATTTAAGAATATGTTTCTTGAATGATATTTTGTAAGATGGTTTGAATTATGATGAAAATAAATTTCTCAAATTTAATCAAATAGAGGATGATTAATTGTCTGTGAATGAAAAAAAAATTAATTTGACCATCATGGTACACTCTAAATTCTATTTGGGATCTTGGTAGTAAAATAAATCACTCACATATAGGATTGAACCCATGATGTCAAAGGGAATTTGCCTCTTATGAATTTAAATGTTATGAGAATGTTGTCATTTAGGAGGAGAGGGTATACATGTATTTTTATAATGATCACATTTATTGTTTCATCCAGTAATAGAAAAGGTAAAAATCACATGCAAAGGGTAATAATCAATTAAATTAATATGTGGATATGAAAGTACATTTCCATGTTTGTAGGATGTGTGGTAAAAAGAACCCATGGGAATTCCTTATAAAATCCTAGAGTTGTTTATGATTTGTTAAGGTTGGATATATGGTCTGATATTAGAATGAAAATGACTTTATGATTCATTCTGATAAGAAAAACTGATTTTTTAATGATGTGACATGTGGAATTAAGAAAATACCTTCCTAAAGAATCATCAGAACGATTGAATGAATCTCGATTATATTCTCAAATGTGCAATGAAATCCTTTGAGACTAATGTATAATATTTGGGGCCATCCAATGTAGTGGTATTTTTTACATGGTTTGTTTACTCATATTTATCTAATTTCATCATTGATAATGGGTCTAAACATTCCTTTATTTCTGAGAATATAATTGTTAAAATTTGAAATTTCACCTCAAGAAATGAAATTAGTAGTTATTTTAAAAACACCATGGGGAAATATTAAAGAAAAATTCCATAATAAGTATCTTTTTTTTCTATACATATAGAATATATGAATACCATATTGTTTTTCCACTAATAGAGTGTGATGTTATTCTATGTATGGAATGAATTTCTATTTATATTTATAAGATTGATTGTAGTGATAAAGACGTTATTCTTCATCAAGGTTTCTAGTTTTTATACATTAATGATTCCATACCGTTTATACCATATCAGGAAGATGATAAACTTTTAAGATATTAAAATGGATATTATCTTTCACATATTGTTGAAAAAAAGTAACTATGCAGATTATGGATGAGCCTATGGTATATGAATACCAATATTTCCTCCCTAATGAGCTTCCTAGTGATATACCAGATCATGAAGTGGAATTTACCATTAACATACCTCAAGTCTCAAATCCAATTTTAAAATCCCCTCATCAGATGGCTCAACATGAACATATTGAATTGGAAATGAACTTACAAGAGTTTCTAGATAATGGAATCATTCATCCTAGAACTTCACCATGCGATTATACTATTTTTTTCATTAAAAATAATAATGGCACTATGAAACTTTTAATTGATTATAGATATTTTAATAACAAAAATATTAATAATTTGTGTCAAATTCCTTATATTTATGAATTGTTTGATCATATATAGGGAGATCAGTATTTTTCCATGATTTCTGGGATATATTGGTACCATTTGTTGAAGGTTAAAGAGGATTACATTTGGAAATATCTTTCAAAAGTAGATTTGGTAATTATTAGTTTGTTGTTATTATATTTGGATTTATAAATTCCTCTAATGTATTTGTGGTTCTTATGAATAGAATCCTCTATTATTATTTGGAAAAGTTTTTGGTTGTTCTTAATGATGAAATTTATTATCATTTAAAAACTTATGAGGAACATGGGAAACACCTAAGGATTAATGATCAAACACATAATGAAAATATATTATAGAATAAATTTAGAAATGGTGATTTTTTGTTAAACATATTTCATTTCATGGTAATGTTGTAAATAAGGATGGGAAAAAAGATTATCCTTCCGAAAAGAGTTTTTATGAACTTTCACAACCTAAAAATATTATAGATATTCATTTTTTTCTTGGATTACTAGGTTACTATCAACATTTGATTAAAAAAATTTCATGGGTACCTATCCTTACAATTATTTCAACAAGAAAATGAGTTGTATTTATATGAAAATAATACTATGATGTTTTTATGAACATAAAATAAGACTAGTGAATTCACTACTTTTAGATCTACCTTAAAAATAATTTTGAGTTTTTCATATATTGTTATTCTTCATTAAAAGGACATGGTAGTTTTATAATGAAAAATTATTTAGTAATTGGTTATTTATCATGAAAACTAAAACCTCAGGAGTTAAGTTATCCCATAAAATATTTCAAAATAGTAGTTGTAGTTTTAAAATATAAAATTTTGATACATCATTAATATAGATCCATATGTGAAATATATACTGACTATAAAATCATTAGGTATATATTTACTCATTATGAAATAAACATGAGGCAGAAAATGTGGTAGGGACTAAAAAATGATTTTGATTAAACCATTAATCACCACCCTAGAAAATAAAATAAAGATAGAAATCCATGAGTTTAAAACACCATGCATCATTAACCAAGTTACATTTAGAAATGGACCCCTTGGATTATGATTTGTCGAATTTTTTATTGGATGTTGTTTGTGAAGAAAATTGATCTATTTTGCTTTAGGGGTCAATGCAGTCACCTCTCTCAAAATTAATTAAGGAAGTTCATACATTGGATAGTGAGTTATAAGAATATATTGAATTTATAAAGGAAATAAATTTTCCTAAACTTACTATTTATAAATATTGTGTATTGATATTTGTAAAGAGATTATGTGTGCCTTGTGATTCCCTATTGAAGAAATAAATATTACGTAAAGATCATAGCTCTTCATTTTCAGTTCATCTGGGAAGCACTGTGATGTACATCTACCTTCATTAGTTTTATTGGTGGGATGGAATGAAAAATTATATTGGGGATTTTACCATTAAATTTTTGATATTCCATTAAGTTAAAGTAGAATGATTACTACCAATGGTGATGCTTTATCTTTTACGACTGCAATAATGGAAACAAGAAAATTTATCCATTGGTTTTTGGGGAACTGCCAAGGATATCTCAATGTAACAAAATGATTTGGGTTATGGTCAAAAAATTAAATAAATTTATACATTAGCTTCTTATTTTGGAAACTCTTCTCTCGATCATATTTTTCAACTGTTCTTCATTTTTTTCAGATTTGATAGAGTTCCTTTCTCCCAAGAAACAGATAGTGATCCAACTTAAAACGTGTGGAAAGGAATTCAGAAGACATTTGGAAATGAATTATATTTCCTCATATACTTTTATCCTTTAATAGATAGGCAAACCATGGAAATAATTCAGACATTGCAGGAAATGTGACGTGCTTATTCAATGTAATTTTCAGGACATTAGGACCAACATCATTCATAAGTTGAGTTTTATTATGGAAATAGTTTTTATTCTAGTATAGTGATCGATCCTTTTGAGGTGTTATTCCGAATGGGGTATTAAGCTCTATTATTTCGGGATAAAGTAGGACAAATGAATTATAAGGGACTAGAATTAGTAATGGTTGTGTCTGAGAAAGTGATGATGATATGAAAATGCATGATGACAACTAATACGAGTCATTAATTTTATGATGATAATAGTTGGAATGAAATTTCTATTGAAGTATGTTATCACGTATTCCTTGTAATTTACCATTGAAAAAGTGATATGAATTTTGGTATTAAAGTAAAGCTATGTGTAAGTTTTATTAGACCTTATGAAATCCTACAAAAATTAGGACATGTCTCCTATCAGGTATCTTTTCCGTGGAGTTTATTTTAGGGATGAAATTATTTTCATGTTTTAATGTCAGGAAAGTATGTTTCATATTCATATCTTGGTTTGAGCCCATACGTAGTTCTAAATAAATAAAACCATTCATTTGTGAAAATTCTTATTAATATTCTTTTTCATAAATAAAATGTATTATGGTATAAGGTAAATTATCATGCAATGGTTTTTTAGATAAACCACATAATTAAAGAAGATACATTGGAATCTGAAAATTCTATGAGGTAATGGTATCATGTCTAGTTTAAAAAGTAAATAATTATTGGTTGGACGAAATTTTCATAAGTAGGGGAGAATTTAGCAACCCTGGTATGTATATAATATTTTTTTTCAATCAGTAATTAAATAGATAAATTCTTTATAAATGTATATTGAAATAATTGGTGATTATAGAAATTATTGAATCTTTACAAATAGAATAATAAGCTCACATATAAATTTATAATTAAAAATTATGTATCTTATATTTGAAAATAATATATATTTATATCATTGAATAAGTGATTTTTTTTGGAAATGATAAATTTTGTGTTGGTGTTTTTGTGGCATATAAAATATTTATTTAAATATTATAATTAATATAATGATGGGAGATAAAATTTATGTTCAAAAAATGGATTCATAACATAATATTTTTTGGTCTTATGATTATTAAACAACTTTATAATTAATTGATTAATCCTTCAATTTTTTATAAAATCAATTATACTTTTAAAAATGTTATTTTTCAAGTAAATGATTATTTTCATTAAAAATTAATTTTTTTATTATTTATAATTTTTTTATAAAATGGTGTCCATTATTTAAATATCCACATTGAAAAATGGTTAGAGTGATTTAATGGATTTTTTCTAAAATAGTTTAATTTCTAGTGATGAGTGAAAGACAATAATTTACTATATTTCAAAAATACAGAAATCATCCATACATGGATAATTTATGTATGTTTTAGTCTAATAATATCAAACAATAATTATCCATATAAAGTATTTATTCATGTGAATCCAAATAATTCAAATTTGTGAGACAAAATAATGAACAAATGAATAAAATAACCAAAAAACACCCCTCCACAACACTATAAATACCATCCTTCGCCACCTCTTTTTATCACACCTCCAAAGCCTTCAAGATTCAATAATTTCTATCATATTTCCTTCCAAGTCTTCTTCCCCACTTCAATGTTTTAATTTTCTAATGAAATGGACAATACTAATTTCCTTAAGGAGGTTCTCAAGGAGAAGAAGTTAAAAGGGTAAAATCCACCTGTTTTCTTTTAAATTTGTTATTGATTTCTTTTCATTTCATATTCCATCCTCACAACCAATAATATAAGTGAAATGATAACTAAAATTTCATATATATATATATATATTATAATTATATTTTTTAATGGAAATTTCATCATCAAACCTCTACTCTTCTCCTCTTATTCTATAAAATGAGAACATCATCTCTGAGTGTCGATTTAACATCAAATTGGATGATATGTTTTTATACTCCATTACCGAATTCAATTATTGATATAAAACACTTATTATGGTAATATAATATGTTATTATATATATTATAATTCATATATTGGTTTCAAAGAATTATATTAATATTATATAAAAAATGATATATGTTCGTGGTGTTCGTAGAGACAACAAAAATAAATTAAATAATTTTCATTAATATTTTATCTAATGAATCATCCTTAAATAAGAAAACAAAATTATTTATGGTATTTTAACAGCCATGTATTTTAATAGGATATTTTTTTAAAATTTTATTGTTTTTTTGTTTTGTATGCTACACCAAGATACTCTTTCACTATATGCCACACCAACATTACATGCAGTATATGAAACACTATGCTTCACTTGTGTTACACCCAATTTCATGTTCATTTAATATGATAAATTTTATTAAATTCCATGTTTAAGTGAAAAATGAAATATTATTATGTTACTATATTACCTCACCACTATAATAGCAGTTATGAACATTATTAACATTCTTTTGAAAAACTATTTTTATAAAAAGAAGTTACCATATAAAATAATAAAATCACTCATGAGGGATTTTATTAATCTCATATATATTTAATATATTAAATATAATTTTTTAAATTAATAATAAATTTTTTATAGACATGATATAAGAACAAAATCAATTTTTTTGGAAAAAAGATGCATTTTTTTAAAAAATATAATTTTGATGCTTTTTGATACTACACCCATTTTAAATCTAGTTATTCACACTTTTATATATTCTATTTTAAAAAATAAACTTCTTATATTGAATTAGGATATAAAAAATTTCATTGAATAACTTTTTTATATGATTTATGTTTTGATAAATCGTAAAAATATACTAAATTTTAATTGGAAACAACATTTTTCATCAAAATAATTTATCTAGATAAATTATATTATTTAATAGTTTTAAAGTTAAAAATATAATATATTTTTAATATTTAATATCATTTTGGTCATTAGAATTAATTTTACCACGAATTTATTTATTAAAACATTTGAATCCTTTGAAATGTTTTAACTTTTAAACTCTAGTTTTCTTTTCTGAGAACCTGATTAATTTTTAACTAATTAAATAATATTTTCATTTTGTAATTACTAAAAATGAATTCCATTTTATTAATTAGAAGGTCCAACTAATATTAATATTAATTTTTTGGGTGTTATGAATAATAACTTTAGTAATCATTATTAATACTGTAAAAAGTTAAATCAGTTAATTTAGTGAAGATATAATATTATTTAATTACCATAACACTAGTCCTAATGTTATTTATTATTTTTTTCAACCTAAACCATCCTTGGGTGGAAATTATTCTCTTTTCAATAAACTTGAATAAGACTTGTACATTTAATTTATTTTATTTTAAAAAGGTTAAATATGTCACACTCAAATGTTAATAACTAAGTCATTTATAATATAAGGTTATATAGACAATTAATTTTACTATAAATAATAATTTTAAATCTTAAATGGATTTTATTTATAATGATAACTTATTTTATATTTTTAGTTAATAAATAGTTTCCTAAAAGGTTTATACATTGATGATACAGAAATTATTTAATTTATTGAAAATCAATAAAATAATTTTTATTGAAATGATGATAACAATTTGAAGACAAAAAAATTTACCAAATATTAATGTTTGATTATATAAAGACTATAATTATCAACCTCTAGAGTTATTTCCATTTGGAGCCATATGTAAATGATTATGAAGCTTATAATATTTTGTTAAATATACTATTAAAGTTTTTACATTCCTATTTTAATATATATAATTGTTTTAATGTTAGATTTTACATGAGATATATTTTCTTAAATTTATTATTATGAAGTCTATAAAAATTATCTTCATCATATTAATTTATTTTTATAATTTACTCAACAAATAGGTTTGTTAAATAATTTCACAAAACTGATGTAGTAATTATTTTATTATTGAAAATATGAATTTATGTCACTAAAAATAATAAAATAAATATAATTAGGGATAATTAATATAAAAAAAACTTTATATGGATTACATTTATCTCTTATAGATATAATAAAATATTTAGTTCAAGGTTAACATCTTATCTTGATATCTTAAAAAAACTAATCAATGAATGGTACCAAAATTACACTATTGATATTTGTCAAAATAATGTTTCATTAAAATATTTAAATGTCACATTATATTTTAAAAATTATAAAATAATAATGGTTTACACATAAAGGTTCTATATTTTTCAATTATGGTCTAATTGAAATCAAATAAGAAAATATTACACTATTAGAAAATTGGTGAATTTGTTACCTTAGTTATAATTAAAATAAAATAATTATGCGTAAAATGAAATGATAAGGTTTATAATGAAATAAAAAAATGTCATATAATTATTTTTTGGTGATATTATAACCATATATAATCTCATATTTAAAAGAAATACATTTTATAGTGTTTTTTCTGCGGTTTGAGTTTATTATAAATTAATGTTTTTAGATATTCTAAAATTTCCCCTAATCGAAATTATAAATGGGAAACTCTACCATCATTTATCCATAACTAATTAATCCTTAAATTTCATAAATACCCTCACCCTTTCATTAAAAAATTCCATAATTTCACAATATATGTACTGGTGTTCTCAGTAGGTCAACTATAGTTCCTTTAAGAGGAGATCTTGAGGGAGGTCGTTGATGAAGAGGTAATCTCCTCAAACAATTCATTCAAATTATTTCCTTCTCAACTAACTATTCATGGTATTATTATAAAATAATGTAATAAAACCATTATAATTTATATCATGAGATTTAATTATTGTTATGGAACAGCCGTACTCCACCTTCAATCCATCATGCAAAAAAAAAATAGAATGCGTGCGTACGTACAACTTACGGTCACCACGTCATTGTCTAATCTAGTTTTCACTACCACATTACACGGATTGGTATAATGATGTAAATAGTAAATATATATTATTATTATAACATGATATTGATTTTGGATTAAAATACATACCATCAAATTACATAACATTTCAAAATCCTGGGAATGATATCGTCACTCATGTATATGTAAGGCCTACCATCTCTTTGATGCATGTGATTCATTTCACATGATATCCACTGAAGATTGATTATATAAAAGTATTGAAAGAAAAAAATATTATATATATATTATTATTATTTTTTAAGAAATTATATAACTATTATCTATGTAGAGGAATAATAACTTATCTGATGAAACATCTGTAAGAAAATAATGTAGTTAATACCTAATGGATGAGTAATATTGTTATTATCAAATAGTTGATCATATGAACATATATGATTTCATAAAAATGAAAATTATTATATAATAAATCAATTAAATTATTTAAATAATTATATAGGATTTTAAAATAAATAAAAAGGATATTAGAGCTATGAAAATTGATTATTTTTACTCACTTTTATTTTTTTGAGACATATGCCTTATACACCACATATATCTTTTTGTGGTGTTTCTATTTCACAAGAATATTTTTATGATTATCATTATGAAGGATATTAAATTTATATATGTATATAAATTTATTTATTTTATGGGACATAAAATTCTACTAATTTTAAATTGGTAAGGGATAATTTCACAATCTCATTTTTATCTGAGATTATTTTTATGTAAGTACTTATTAGTGGATAGTTATCATAGACATCTATGTTTTCTAAATATGTTTTAATAACATGTTTATTAATCTCAGATGGGTTTTTAGAGTCATTTTTAAACCTTTTTGAATTTTTCCTTTATGGTTTGAAATGTATCTTTCTTTATTTATCAAAGTAATGTACTTTTTGACATTTCTGGCACAATTATGAAATGAATGTTTTTGTAAACTAATACACTGTGAATGGATTTTTACACAGTTATAAAACATTATTTCAATCAACATTATCTTAAATTTTTTAATTTTATTTTTCAAAAAAATATTTTCTATTATAATTTCTTGGCATTTTATTAAAAGAATTTTTTTTAAGAATAAATGATATTTTTTCTCCAGAATCAAATTCAACTATTTTATCAAAATAATTTTCCATATAATATGAATTTATTTAATAATTATATTTTTCAATTATATTATCCATTTTATTACTATGGTTGATTATATTTATAATGTAGTGATATTTATAAAATAATTCCATTTTATATGGATTATTTTGTGATGGAATGATGTTTAAAACCACATTTTTTTCACTGGGTTATGATACATTGAGTGGTATATGTTTTTGTGGAACATACATGTGTGATATCATTTGGAGATGTGGGAGACTTATTTCTCGATTTAGTTCATTGGGTAAATATGGATAACTCATGGGGTATATATGTTTTGAGTGATCCTGATTTCATGTTCACAATTCTATGCTTGGAAATAGTTTTTCATTCTCATAATTTGGTTTGTGGACCTTGTTTACATGTCAATATGCTTATGAATGGTCCTAATTTCAAGTCCTTAATTTAATACGTGAACTTGTTACTACTTATACCTGGTCAAAAAGTTATATTTTTTATGTGTATGCCACATTTTCATGTCTTATATTAATTTTTGGATCTTAAGAATTATGATCCTTTATTTTTCTTGTGATTATAGTTTTTATTTGATAAGAATTTAATGTTCTTATAATGTTATGATCAAATTATCATAATCTTAATGTTCATGATTATGTTTCTATATCTCATTTTTTACCCATACTAAGAATCTGATCTCAACCATTTTTCAGTTTCATTTCCCAATAATTGAAGAATGGTATTAAGTAAGATGTGCCATAAATGGATTCTAGTTTTTATGGATAAAGTTGGAGATGATTTAGATGTTTTATGAACCCATTGTATATGTTTCATAGTTTCCAAATACACTAAACTAATAATATTTTTTGAAGAATTTTGGTCTCTTGTATTAAGTATTCTACAAATGTAATTTAATGTCCTTGTATGTCATGATTGGTTAATTATAGTTAGTATCAAAGGTAATTTTTAGTTATATTTTAGAAAATGGGACGTAATAACTTTAGTGAGATCCCTAGAGATATTTATAACAATATGTCTAGGGATATCTTAACCCTATGTCCAATTATGGGTTATAATATTATAATTTTGTTAATGATCATGAATAATGTCAGATTAAACCTATGACTTTCGTTTTTGATTGTTATCCCCCTTGATAAAGTTGTGTTCTATGTATGATTTGTTTCCCTACCAATATTATTTTTGGGATTTAGAAAATTGATGGAAATAGGGGGATTCCTGTTAATGAACAATATGAGAAGAAATTGAATGATTTTCGTCATGAGAAATCAACTGAAATGGGAGTTGGAAGGTGAAACATCGTTATTATACCAATATAGAAATCTCATAATATGATAAAAAATATCAACATTGGAGAGTTTACTAACCACCTAATTATAGAAAGATGGAGATTCATGAATTCTATATAGGATAGTGAGTTCAAATTTCCTCATGAAAATCATGTGGGATGAAGAATCAAAGAGAATGTTTAAAAGGAACTAGAATATTCTTTTGGTGTGGAAAAGAAGGATGAAATACCATTAATTTCTTAGGAAAAATATTAGTTAACATAATAGAAAATTATATTGGTATTTTTAAGGAATCCACGAAGGTTAAATGTTTTAAATTTTGAATTCATGGCCCTTAGGGAAATCAATACGTACGGGTAAAATCTCAGGTAGATAATCCGGATGGTCTTATGGATAGTATTTATGTTGTTTACAATGAGTATACTATAAATGATATTTGAGATTAAAAATGTGTTTAGGAATTAAATAAAGAATCTTGGTCAATGGTTTAAGAATATAGTGGAATAATTACATGTTTATCATGAAAAATGTTTTTATAAGTAAATTTATGGTTTTATGGAATAAAGTAACATCTAATTATTGTCACACAATTTATTTACTTATGTATTAGAAAGTATACAGTGAATGGTACCAGTAATCATTAAAATTTATTCAGAAATTTTATTTGAAAAAAAAAATTAGGGATGGATAATAATTAGTATAAGCATGATGATGAGACAATGATAAAAATGATAAAGTTATGTTAGATATTAATAGATAAATTATATTTTATTGATTTCTTTATAAGTAATTAAGGATATTTTTTTCAATATGCTTATGATATCATGTAAGAAGTATAATTTTTTTGGACATAGGTAATATATACAAAAATTTTTGGAATAAGGAAAATAAAAATTTCAAATAAGGTCACATAATAATTTAGGTTATTACTAGGAATCAAGTGAACTCATGATGAAGAAGATCACATGTTTGTAATGTGACTAAGAAGAAATAGATTATGATATTTTGGGGAAAAATGTCATGTCTAGTAAGTGAAACTCTTTCTAATGTTTTGGATTTTTAACTTTCCTAAGGTTTGAAAGGTTATCAATTTATTAATTGTATATGTTAAACTATGGATGGTGTTTCTATTATGTCACATTATGTGGATGAATACTTTTCGATAACTTGTGATATCATTTTTTATCATGATATATGGAATGAACTATCATTCCACTGATGGATCGCATGATCTACTATTGATTTAGGAATGAAAAATTCAACTTAATTATTTTAATATGTAGTAAAGGGGAAATTTTTCAATGCAAGTATAATTTTGAGGTTTTACTGAAAACAAGTATGTATACCTTCTCATAAATATTATTAAACATTAGTAAAATGGGACCCTGGTTTTAATGGGTGTCATATTATCATCATTTTTTATGAAATCAATGACCTCCTTCATGCTGCTTTAGTTTATCGTTTTGTAATTCTTAACCTTCACTAGATTACAAAATTTCTTTTTATCAGTTATCATTATCAATATCTTTGATTATTTAAACATTTAGTACAATCCCAATCTTCACATATGTTCTCCTATGTAAATATAAAGTTATTATTTAATTTGGGTTGCTGTTATTTTCCAAATATAATTGTATAAAATGGTGTTTTTATCCTTTTTTTGTAAGGTGGATTTTTGTGAAACAGACATTCATGTATTAAATCATTTAAGAACCAAAATTAATTTTAAGGGTGAAAATATTTTTAGGGGGTAGAATGTGACAAACTTATATTTTTATGAGATATATTTTTTTAATTAGTTTTATTCTTTTTGTTCTATGTTGGACCAAGATAATATTATGATATATGCAACACCAACATACCTTGAGGTATAAAAAACATTGTAATTGGATTGACTTACACATAATTTCTTGTTCTTTTTATGGAATTCATTTCATTAAAGACTCATTTCAATCGAATAACTAATATTTTTATGATACCTTATATCCTGAACATTTCATTTGTTGGTATGAACATTATTAAATTTCTTTTGAAAAATATATTAAGTGAAAATAAACAAGTTTATAAAATAAAAAATCACCCTTGGTGGATTTTATTAATGTTATATATATTTGATATATTCAATATTCAATCCAAAATTAATATTATATTTTTTATAGATATGATATATGAAAAAATTCAAATTTTTAGATAAAAGATTTTTAAATGAAGTTTTGCCACCTTTTGATGATGAACCGGTCATAAATTTAGTTTTGGAAACAATTATATATATATATATATTTATAAAAAACTTATTATTTGAAATCCGTATAATAAAAATATACTTCATATGATTTTTTGATATTATATGATAAGTTTTATGTTTTGATGAAAAGTAAAAATTTACTAAATTTTAATTGAAAATAACTTTTTCATTGAAATAATATATTTGGATAAATTATATAATTGAATGGTTTTATTATAAAAATAAAAAATATTTTTAACATTTAATATAAATTTGTTTATTGGTATTAATTATACCATGGATTTTGATGTAAATTTTTTTTAATCTTTTACAATGTTTTAACATTTAAAAACCCATTTTTCATTCCAACAGCATGATTAATTTTAAGTTAATTATTATATATTATGTGATTTGAATGTTTAAAAATGGATTCCATATTTGAAATATGTAGACCCAAAATATGTAAATATTTTTTTTATTTTTGGGCAATACAAGTAGTAACTTCAGTAATTTTTATTAATACGGTAACATAATCGGTTAATTAAGGGAAAATATAATATTATAAAATTATCATATCTAATGTCCTAAAATTATTGGATGATTTTCTTTAACCTAAATCATCCCTGGGTCGAAATGATACCCTTTTTAATTCATTTGTATGAGATTATGAGATTTAATATATTTCATTTAAAGAAATTTTAAATATATCTCACTCAAATTTTAATAAATAAATCAATTTTTACATAATGTTATACAGAAGATAAATTCTTTATAAAAACTCATTTTAAATATAATTTTTTTTACCATGATGATTTATTCTCAATTTTTAGGTATTACATAATTACCTTAATGGCTTATACATTGATGAGGTGAAAATTATTTAATTGATGGAACATCAATAAAATAATTTTTATCAAAATGATAATAAATGTTAAAAGAATACATCACTTTAAAAAAATCATATCGGTCAACTATATCTCAACCATAATCCTCCTAGGTTCAATTTATTTACCAGTTTGAACCATATAGAAATTATTAGGACCCTTATAATTTTTTATTCAAAGTGACGTCAATCTTTTCACAATCATGTTTTAATATATATAAAATTTTTAATATATGATTTGAAAAGAGATATATTCTACTATAAGTATTATTATTGAATCTATAGGATTTATCTACATCACAGAATTTAGGTTTTATTTTTTAATTAAAAAATAAGTAGATTAATTAATTACACAAAACTGATGTAGAAATTATTTTATTAATGGAAATATCAAAATAATTTTACAAACAAATTATAAAATAAATATAATTTGGAATAATTATTATATATATCTAAGTATATATGACATTTAATCATTATTTGTATAATAAAATATTTTGATTGATGTTGAAATCTTATGTTGATATTTTTTATAAATACATTAAATAAATATTTGAAAAATGGCCTTATGGAATTTTTTTCAAAATAATGTTTTATTGAATTAATAAATTATCATAAAATATTTTTAAAAATATAAATTAATTATGTTTTACTACAAAATTTTCCATATTGTTCATTTCTGGTTGAAATGACATTAAATAAGTAAAAATTACACTATCAAATTATGGAACAATTTGTTATATTAATAATAATTTAAAGAGAATAGTTAATAGTAGAATAAAATGATATTGTTTAAAATGAAATCAAAATAAGCATAAAAATTATTGGTTGATGATATAATAACCTTATGTCATCTCCTATATGGAATAATGACATTTTGGAGGTTTTTGGTTGAGGTTTGAGATTATTATAAATTAATATTTTCTGAATTTCCAAAATTGCCCCTCTCCTCAATTATAAAAGGGTATTTACTCCCTAATTTATTAACAAATCATTATACATTAATGTTCACAAATCCTATACCAATTTCCCTTATAATATTCCCGTGTAACATTCTAGAGATTTTGGTCATCTCAAAGGACCAACTCTAGTGCATTTAAGAGGAGATCAAGAGGGAGCTCGTCGAAGAAGAGGTAATATCCTCTACAGAATATTTCAAATTATTTCTTCCTCTATTTCCTCATCATGAGTATTTTACTTCATAGCGATATAACTCCAGTATCAAATATATTCTGAGATGTTATTATTATTATGTAACTACCGTATTCCACCTTTTATGAGTCCTACGAAAAAATAAATCACCACTCTTGTAAATGTATGCCATATAGTGTCCACGTATTGGTGTAATATTATCTTCAATAACAATTCACATGGATGTGTATAATGTTGGAAATAATAACTATATGTAATTATAATAACATTATATTGATTTTTTAACATAATATATATGATCCACTTCTATACAATTTCAAAATTATGCGAATGATATTATCACTCGTCTGAACGTACGACCTACCATCACCACGATGCGATGCAATTAATTATACATTATATCCATTAAATCATGAAAATATAAATGTAATAATATAATAAATATTCTATATATTATGTTAATATCATTATTGAAATTATATAACTGTAATCTATGAAGGGGAACTAGAAATTATCTAATGAAATATTCATAAGAAAATAAGGCTGTTAATGCCGGATTGGAGAGTTATAATGTTATTAACAAAAAATGAAAAAATGATCATATATGATATAATAAAAATAACAATTATTATGGAATAAATAAATTTCATTATTTAAATTACGTTAAATGTGTTTTTGATACATACAAAGGATATCAAACCTATGGTAATGTATTATTTTGTTTCACGTTTATTAATGCGGTGCATATTCCTGTACACAACCAAAATCTTCTATGTGGTGTTTATGTTCTCCATTAAGGTTTATAAGATTATTATTATGAAGGATATGATATTTAAATATGAATATAATTTTATATATTTTATGAGGAATAAAATTTAACTGAATATAAATTGGTATGTGGTAATTTTATAATCTCATTATCATATGAGATTATTTATATGTATGTATCTATTAGTCCATATTTATCATCCATGTCCATGTTTTTAAAAAATGGTTTCATAAAATGTTTACTATTTTAATATGGGTGGTTAAAGTAATTTTTAAACATTTTGACATTGTACTAAACTTTTTTAATATAATTTTTCTTTTCTTCAAAAATTGGTACTTTTTGAATTTTTTAGAAAAAGTACGAAAATTTTATTTAACTGATATGGAATGAATGATTATTTAAACTTCCATAATAGATAATTTCTATGAAACATATATTAAATATTTCCATGTTTATTTTAAAATAGTGTCTTTTCTTATAAATGGTGCAGCTGTTTTAGAAATTTTTATTTTAAGGAAGATATGATATTTTCCTCAAAATCAATTTCCAGTGATTTATCAAAATTATTTTCTTTCTAAGATGACCAGATTTAATAATTATATATTTCATGAATATTAACAATCATATTAATATGTTTTATTATGTTTATTAAGGATTTATGTTTATGAAATCCAATCGTTTTCTATGAATTATTTTATGATGTAATTATTTTTAAGAAACCCATTTTAATCCTCGTGTTATGCTATATTGAATCAATTATGTTTTTGTGAAAAACATTTGTATTATATAATTTTGAAATGGGTGAGACCTATATCTCCCTATAGTTATTTTAGTAAATATGGATAATTGATGAGGTATTTAGGTAATGTGTTAACCTAATTTCATGTTTACAATTATATGCGGTGACCTTGTTTTTCTTTTCCATAATTTTATGAGTGGTCATAGTTTCTATTTCCATATTTTTACCCAATAGCCTGATTTTGTTTTATTAACCAAATGAGTAAACATGTTACTATTTTTAAATGTTCAAAAATTTATTTGATTATGTGTATTCCATAATTTCATGTATAATGTTATTTTTATGATCTTTTGGAATATGATCATTGATTTTCCTTTTGATTCATGTTTTCCTTTGATATGTAGGGAAATATTTTCTAATGATATGATCACATTCTCATACCATTTATTTTCATGATTATGTTTACATATCACTATTTTTTACCCTTAATGAGAATATTATCTCAGCCATTTTTATGTTTCTTTTCCCAGGATTTAAATAAGGGTATTATGTATGATGTGTCAAAAAAATGATTCTAGTTATAAAGGAAAAAGAAGGAGGATATTTAGATGTTTTATAAACCAGTTGTTTATGTTTCCCAATTTCCAAAGACACTAAACTAATACTGTCTTTGTGAATATGTTTGTTTCATTTATTATTTATTTTAAAAATGTAATGAAATTTCCAGGGACATCAATCATTGGTAGATATAGTAAGTATCATGGCCAAGGTTTAGTTAACCATTGTAAACTAGGATGAAAAAAATTAGTGATATTACTAGAGATATTTCTAATGATATGTCTAGGGATGTACAAAGGATATGTATACTTATATTTTAAAATTATATAATTTTGGATACTATCATGAATAAGGTAGTATTTAACCTATGGTATTAGATATTGAATGTACCCCCCTTGAATATTTGTTTTTCTAGTATGATTTTTGTCTCTCACATTTTTTTTGGTTATAAATAAATGGTTGGAAATGTGAGGATTCATGTTAATAGACAATATGAAGGAAAAGAGAATGATATTCTTCATGAAAAATTAAATGAAATGGGGGTTGGAAGGTGAAAAATCATTATTATTCCTAATAAAAAATCTCATAATATGATCAATAATCACATATTTGTTGACTTTCTGAACCCACTAAATAAGGGAAATATGGAGTTCATCATGACCAAAAAGGAAATAAAGTTAATTTTTCTTCCTGAAATTTATACATGAAGAGGCTTCAAGGAGAATGTTTCAAATGAATTGGAGGATTCTTTAAGGGTGGAAATAGGGACACATATTCAGTAATTGAAAATAAAAATGTTTAGTCAACACAATGGATGAGGGTAATGGTATTTATATGGAATAAATGACAGTTAGATGTTTTAAATGTGGAATTTAAGGTCATTATACAAATCAATGTCCTCTGGGAATATCACATGAAGTGAATTAGTATGGTCATGTGAGTAGTATTTATATTGCTGGCGATGAAGAGAATATGAATGATATATGAGTTGAAAGAATAGTAAAGGAATAAAATGACGAATCTTACTAAATTTTTTAAGGAGATAGTGTAATGATTACATGTTTATCAATAATAATTTTGTATAAGTGATTTTTTGGAATTATAGAATAAAGAAACATCTATGGATTGTTAAACAATTGTTTTTTCATAATTATTAGAAAGTATATGTTGAATTGTACTAGTAAAAAGAAATAATAATTCATATATAATTTTTGGAAGACACATTATTGGATGGATAACCATTAGTATAAGAATGAATATGATATAATGGTATTTGGGTAAAGATATGTTGGATATGAATATGTAAATTGGATAGTATTGATTTACATAGACCTGATTAAGGATTTTTAGTCAAGAGTGTTATGCTATCATGGATGAAGTATAATACAATTTGGAACTTAATGAATATATCCAATATATTTTGAAATAAGGAAACATTCACAGTTTCAATTAAGATGTATGGTAATATGGGTTATTACCATGATGTAAGATAATACAAGAAAAAGGTGATCATAAGTTCGGAATGTGACCAATATGAGATACCTTATGATATATGGAGGATAAATGTTAAGCTGGGTTAGTGAAAATCATTCTAATGTTTTTAATTTTTATCTTTCATAAGGTTTGTAAGGTTATCAATTTATAGTGAGTATAAGTTAAACTCTGGATGACGTTTTCATTATCTCACTATAGGAAGACTTAGGCATATTAAGAATATTGGGTAGATCTTTTTTCTTAGATAAATATATACGGAATGACCCATAATTATACATATAGATCACATGATATGCTAACACTTCACAAATGAAAAATTCAACTTCATTTCATTGAATAAGAATGGAAGGGGAAGTTTTTAAAGGCATGATAAATAGTGAGTTTGTACTGAAAACATGTATATATATATTCTCATGAAAATTCTTCAACATTAGGAAAAAGAGATCATAATATATTAGGGTGTCTTATTTTCATCATTTTATATGATATTAATGAACTCTTTCACACTTCTTTAGTTTATGATTTTATGATTATTAACCTTCACTAGGTCAAAAACTTTAATATGATCAGTGATCTTTATCAATCTTTATGATTATATACGTTTTTACTCCATGAAAATTTTTAAATTATGTTCTCCTACATAGAGACCTGGTTTTTATTTACTTTGGGAAACTTTTATTTTCCACCTATTCTTTTTCAAAAGGAAGTTTAAATCCCTTTTTTTATGATCTGGGTTTTTGTGAAATAAACATTCATGAACTAAATACTTTAACAACCTAGAAAATTGTCTAGGCTGAAATTCATTGGGGGGGGGGGGGGGGGTAGAATGTCACACCCCGATATTTTAATGAGATATATTTTTTTTAATTTCATTTTGGTCCTGTATTGTATGCTACACCAAGATATGGTTGCGCTATACAAAAAAAAGACATAGATTGTTGTATATGCAACACTATTCTTAGCTTGTGTGATAGAAAATTTTCAGTTCATTGTATATAATTCATTTTGTTCAATGAAGAGTTTAATATAAAAAATAAAAATTATTATTTTACCTTATAACCTAACACTTATAATAGCATGTACAAACAACATTATCTTTCTTTTCAAAAACTCTTTAAATTAAAATATGTGAGTTTATAAAATAAAAAAATCACTCTTGATGGATTTTATTATTATAGTATATGTGTTATGTATTTAATATAATGTTTAATATTTATCTTATATGTTTCCTAGACAAAATATTAGAAAAAATTCAATTTTTCGGATAAAAGAATTATTTTTCAAAAAATGCAGTGTTGTGGCCTTTTGATATAAAATCCATTTTAAATCTAGTTATTAAAATGATTATATATTATATTTTAAAATATAAACATTTTCACTCAAATATTGATGTGAAAATTTACACTGGATGATAGGATGATATTTTAAAGATAATTTTTATGTTTTGATGAACAGTAAAAATATAATAAATTTTAATTGTAAAATACTTTTTCATTGAAATAATATATATAAATAAATTATATAATAGAAAGGTTTTAAAGTAAAAATAGAATATATTTTTGTTACATAACATATTTTTTTCATTGGCATTAATTTAACATGATTTTTTATATAAAAACATTTCATTCTTTTTTAATATTTAAACTTATAAAAAACCCATCTTTCATTCCAAAAAGTGAGTAATTTTAAATTAATTATTACAAAGTTGGTGTTTTTTATTTTAAAATATTTAATCCCTATTTAGAATATGTAGTTCCAAATTATATATTTATCATTATATTCTTTTTCAACATTATGAATTGTAACTTTGGTAATTTTTATTAATATGATAAAAACGTAAATCGGGTAATTGTAGTTAAGTATAATATTATACAATTTTCATAAACATTTTCCTTGTATTTTTTGGATTTTTTATCATCCTAAACCATCCTTGGGTCTAAATAATAACCTCTAGAAGCAACATGGATGATATTAGGAAATTTAATATATTTTATTTAATGAAAATTTAAACTAGTCTCACTCAAATTTCTATAACTCAATAATTCTTAGTATAACGAT
This sequence comes from Viscum album, assembly GCA_963277665.1. Taxonomy (NCBI): domain Eukaryota; kingdom Viridiplantae; phylum Streptophyta; class Magnoliopsida; order Santalales; family Viscaceae; genus Viscum; species Viscum album. Next base: position 1,154,781,634 of record OY728122.1, on the reverse strand, counting down.
ATACATAAGATAAATACTATAATAAATAATAATTTAAAATATATAATGTTTTCATTTACCCGGATAATTTATTGGAAATTTTTATGAAATAAATAATTACCTTAAAGGAATATTCCTTGATGATGAGAAAATTATTTAATTGAGGGATAGTCTATAAAATATTTATAATCAAAATGATAATAACCATTCATAACCAAAACACTTGAGAAAATATGTTTGGTTGAGTATATCCCAACTTAATCATCCAAGGGTATATTTATTGACCATTTGGATCCATATAGTAAAGATTATGACACTTAAAATATTTTATTTAATGTGATGTAAAAGTTGTCACATTCCAGTTTTAAAACATATAATAGTTTTAATTTAGGATTTTACATGAGCTATATTCAACTATATGTATTACAATGGAATATATTAGATTTATCTTCAATATAATATTTTATTTCCATATTTTACTCAAATAATAAGTATATTAAATAATGACACAATACTAGTATAATAATTATTTTATAAATGGAAATATAAAATTATTATTACTAAATATACTAAAATTAATATAATATAGGATAATTAATATATCCAAAAAATTTAATATATTACCTTGACCCCTTATATATATAATAACATATATTTTTTATGTTAACATATTATTTTTGATATTTTTTGAAAACTATTAAATAAAAACTATTAGAATGACACTATTGATATTTTGTCACAACAATGTTTTATTAAGTTATTTAAAGATCATAAAATATTATCAAAAATATAAAATAATTATTAAATTATCTAATATTTTTTATATTTTTAATTTACGATCTTAGTGATAATAATTAACTAAAAATTAAAAAATATTAATATTTAAGAATATGTTACCTAAGTTAAAGTTAAAAGAATTAAGGGTAAGAAAAAATGATATGGTTTAAAATGAAATAAAAAAATTTATTAAAATTATTGGATGAAAATATTACAACCATATAACATCCCACCATCAGAATAAAGTCATTTTAGATGTTTTTTACGTGGTTTATATTTATTATAAATTAATATTTTTAGTGTTTCCAACAGTTCCCCTCACTTAAACTATAAAATGGAACCTCCTTCATAATTTATTCCTAACTCATTAAGCCTCATTGATCATACAAACCCTAACCATTTACCTTGTAAAATTCTATATTTTTATTCTATAGGTGTTTTAATTATCAAAATACCAACTCTAGTTGCTTTATGTGGAGATCTAGAGGGATCTCATTGAAGAAGAGGCAATCTTCTCTTGTTATTATTTCAAATTATTTCTTCCTATAATTCCTCATCAATATTTGTTACCATTATAATGTAATAAATCCAGTATCACTTATATTTTGAGATGTTATTATAGTCATGTAAATACCATATTCCACCTTCTATCAATCCCAATAAAAACAAAATCACCACTTATGCATGCGTATGGATTACCATCTCCACACCATAGTGAAATATTTTTTAACAACAACTTTACAAGGATCAACATAAAGATGGAAATAATGACTAAATATGATTATTATAACATGATATGGGTTCTAGAACAAAATATATACCATCCACTTCCATGCTGTTTCACAATTATAGGAATGATATTATCGCTCGTACATACGTATGACCTACCGTCTCAACGTTGTGATGTGATTCATTCTATAATATATTCATTAACGAGTGATTATATAAATTCATTCAAAAAAATATGATATATATTATATAATAATAATTCTATAAAATATATGAAAATAATCTATGATTAGTAAAACAACTTTATCTCATGAATCATGTATAAGAGAATACAACAGTGAATAGCTGATTATTGAGTAATAATGTTGTGAAAAAATAGATGATAATATAATCATGTATGATTTCGTAAAAATTACTATCATTATTAAAAAAATCAATGATATTATTTGAATCATATTAAAGGAGGTTTAGATACATACAAAGGATATTGTACCAAAGGTAAGGGATTATTTTTTTCTCATTTTTATTTTTGTTGGACATATGCCTTATACATAACCTGTATCTTTTGTGTGATGTTTATGTTCCCCAGTAATGATTTTTGATTCATATTATGATAGTTTTAAATTTAAATATTAATATAAGTTTATTTATTTTATTAGGGAGATGATTTGATAGATTAAATTTATAAGGGATAATCTCTCAATGTCATTATTATCAGATTATTTATTTGTAAGTATTAACTGGGGTATATTTATCATCCACATCCATGTTTTCTAAAAATGAATTTATTAAATGTTTATTACTATCATATGTGTGTTTATTTTAATTTTTACCCATTTTTTAATTTTTACACCATGTTTTGAAAATAATATTTATTTCGTTTTTTAAATGAGGATATTTTTTACATTCCCAGAAAAAGTACGCAAATATTGTTTTTCTAAATTTTATGGAATGACTTGATTTTAAAAATTCATAATGCATTATTTACATGAATACTCTCTTATATGTTTTCAAGGTTATTGTAAATTAAATTTGTTTCAGTTGAAATTTTGCGGTGTATTAAGTAAAGAAAAAAAATTTATCAAGAAAGGTTATATTCCTCCAAAATCAATTTCATGTGTGTTATAAATATTGTTTTACATCTAAGATGAATTTTTATAATAAGGAGATATGTTTTTTATATTATCCAAACTATCCCTATTGTTTATTATGTTTATGATTGATTTATATTTATGAAATACATTTTTTATATGAATTATTTTATAATGGAATGATGTTTAAGAAATCCGTTTTATTCCCTAGGTTGTGCTATGTTTAACGATTTATTATTATTTGGAACACATATTTATGATTTCATTTTTAGATGTGTGGGACCTATATTTGACTTCAGTGTGTTGGGAAAATACAGATAACTCACGAACTATGTATGTTATTCATGAACCTAATTTCATGTTCACAATTCTATGTGTGGACCTAATTTTTCATGTCAATAATACTATGAGTGGGCTTAGATACCATGTCCATATGGTTATGCAAGGTCTTAGTTTCGTGTCATTAATTTAATGAATAAATATATTACTATTTATACATGTTCACAAAGTAATAAGGTTACTGGTATTCCACAATTTCATGTGTTATGTTAATTTTATAATCTTATAGATTATGATATTTTATTTTCCTTATGATTCTATTTTGAAATTTCTAAGTAGGGAATGATCTTATAATGTTTTTATCACAATCTAATACCTTTTTGGCTTATGGTTCTATTTTAATACCACCATTGATTACCCTAACTTATCATTTGAGATCACCCATTTTTATATCTGAAATCAGAGCATTTATATAAGGGTATTATGTATGATGTGTCAAAAACCGATTATTGTTATGGTGGATAAAGAAGGAGGAAATCCAGTTGTTTTATGAACCAGTTGTTTATGTTTTGTAGCCTCCAAAGTCACTGAACTAATACATTATTTTGGGTGTCTTTTATGTCATGTATTAATTATTCTGTACAATTAATTTAATGTCTATGTAGGTCAATCTTTCGTTATTACCAGTATCATTAAAAAATATGGAAATAGTTGAATACCATTCCAAAATAAAATATACAGTGAACCAACCATGGAAATCATGAAATAAATGCACATGATGTAATAAAATAACAATATATTTTCAGTAAAATGGTGGAAATATGTTATAAAATGATCATATATAGTATTTTAAATATAAATATATTCCTATACTAAATTAATAACACTCTGTAAATTTTTACATGGTAGGTTTAAATGTGTTTGATGGAATTCAAACCCCAGGTAGGGGGATTTCCTTTTAAAAATTCTCTTTAATTTCCTTTATTCCAAAATTCATAAAAAATTATTCTTAATTCATGTTTCATGAGCGTCTTATACCATTTTCATAACGACTGAATTTATTGATAAATTCATTATAATATTACATGATTATTTACAAATAAATGGATTTCCATTTTATTGACGTAACAATCTTTAAAAATAATTTATTTTCTTGAAGAAATTTTTTTTTGATGAAATTATTCATATTTTATTATTATGTTCTGGTTCTTTGACATTGTTCATGATGAAGGGAGGGACATATATTTCCCTAAAACTATTTGAGTATTTTATTTTTGATTTTGACTATAAATGTTATTCCGCGTGTAATTTTGATGGTTACACCATAAGGTAACCATGAGGGTAACATCATAAGGTAATGATGAAGGTTTATATTTTATGATAGCGATGAGGGTTACAAATAATATTTTAGTCATGAGGTTAAAAATCTTACGTAAGTAATTCCCCATGTTACCATTATGGTTTTATTAATATTTTATGGAAATATCTTATTTTCACAATGTATGTATATGATATATTATTGTAGTGAAGTTTGTATTGTGGAAAATGATTTCATATGTTTATAAGTACTCATGGAGTAACAATTTCATTCCTTTTATATGTCCCTTAATGACCTTTCCATGCTCATTTACATTTTTAAATTTGTATTCAATGTGTATAAGGATGGGTAAGGGAAAAGAAGAATCCATGATAAATGTTTTTAATATTTTTTGTGAAATGATTTCATTTTTTATTTAAATATTTAGTATTATTGAAGAAATGGATATTGATTTATTAGTACTCACTTTTTTCCTGTGGGTTGACATGTATTAATTATATCCTAATTTATTAAATTTCTTAACCAAAAATATCTTTCGGAATGTAATAGAGTTAATTATAATAAATTTTACTAGATTATGTAATATCGATGATCGGGAACATATAATTCCAATATAACACTATAGAAATTAATTTAAGATATTTTATGGAGAATTACGTTTTTTGAGGTTTTTTTAATATCATATAATTTAATCCTACATTTTTTCACATTCATTATAGAGAAATCAAACTCTGTATGAATTTTTAGGTGTTGAAAATACATGGATTTATTATCATAATATATCTTCAATTTATATAATGAAAATCCTTGCACATTTCATTGACTAAAAAATTTTATATCTTGTACAAATTTTTTAGAGATCATGTTCAAAAAGGAAATAGAAATCTAAAATCTATCTTGATTTAAGATCATCATGATGGTATTTTTACAACCTTGTATTAAAATATGTTTGATAAAATAATTTTTTCACTTAAAATGGAGGAAATTTATGATATATAAGGGTAGTTAAATTATATTTCTTCTCTAATTATATACATAAGTTTCCTTCTAGGATAAAATTCAAATAGAACTTTTATATAGTTCACTGACATGTTCTTTAACTATCAGTTACTACTTAATTCATTGAATATAATTTTTTATAAATAATCAAACATATTTATATGTTTCCATTACATCATTTATATTATAAAATATTTTCAAATTGTGTTTTGGTTACCGTCTATGATATAAAATTTACACTTATAATCTCTATTTGAAAAATTCATGAATTTATGGGGGGTGTAAATTGTTCGATGAACATTTTAGATTAGTTAGTTTCATTCCATTTAATGATTATATATCTTATGTGGAGACTAATTTTACACAACTGGTTGTTATATCATATCTAACATTATTTTTTAACCCATAAAATCTGGAAAAACATTAAAGTTACTATTTTATATTGTCATTACCAAAAAATGGGAGAAAAATGATGAAATATCTCTAGGATCCAGTTTTATATATTTAAATAATTAATAATTCATTATTTTATTCCATCTAACATGAGTTAAGAATTGAACTTCAAGAAGTAATTACTTTTATAAGAAACATAATTATTACTCCTTGTATATTTATAATTCAGTTATTTATTATTCATACAAATCATTTTCTTATAATGTTTCTATTCTGATTAAATTCTTCATAACTACTTTCATGTTACCAAGAATAGCATTCAACATTACATATAATTTGAAAATTTCATCTTTCCATTAATCAAATTTACATTATGGGGGATATGTGAAACCAATTTTGAATTTTTCTATGTGCCTTACTACTATAATGAATATTTATTCACCTTTACAAAGGTTTTTTTTTGTCTTATGTTTATGGAGGAATATTAATATTGTTATACCTTTATTTAAAATATATAATCTGAACATTAACCTTACTTGTGGGTTGGAATGAATGATATGCCCTTATATAGGTAGGCTTTTCCCATTCACTACAAGTGAATGATTTAGGTTATTCATTCACCAGTATTATTCAACTATTCATTATAACTTATAAATTGTATATTACCTTATCATGTTAAAAAATATTCAAGAAACTAAAATCATTTAATAGCTACATGAACAAAAATAAATATTTCATATGACTTATGTCAGGAAAATTGGTCCACACTATGATTAAAAGTTCAATATTATATTTATAGTCTTTAACCAAGCATGGAATAAAATCAACTGACTATTGTGTGGTAATGGACTATAAATTTGTGCAAGTCCTATTTTTGTGGATTCTACCCTACCAAAAGATTTAACGTACCATATTATATTTAAACTACCATATGTATAATTTAGAAACCTGAACTATTATAATGAAAATGGCCTTATGATTTACTATTTTATTATGTAATATGATTATAGAAAACACAAAAATTGTATTGTTTTATTATATTATATTGGATTAAAATACTATAAAAATATTAAGTATTAATAATATATTTTGTAAACTGTGTTCACATGATAATTATAAATATATAGCTTTAACAAATCCAATTGACATAGACAAAGGAATTGATAGCCTCATCTAGTGGCATTGTACCCTATAAAGCCCATTTATCAGTAATTCTATAAGAGATAATATCACTGATATTTTTCATTGAGAAATCCAAAGCTTATATCCCAAATTATAAGCATGAATGAAACCGTTTATGGGAGAAGGTCAAGCTTATAGTGATCATAACCCAACCCTTGTTCACTAAATATACATATGAAAGTCTCTCAGTCATGAACCTTACTCTTATGGCATACCCTAGTGTAACAAAGGGATATGTATCAATACATTAATAATATTAATATTTATACTATATATAATTCATTTTCATTAATTTTAATATGCCTTTATGAATCCACCAAAATATACAAAACATTTTTTGATTTTATATTCATTTCCTTAAAAGGGTGACTCGCCTCTACATAAGAAAGGTTAATATTTGAATATGTTCATCACTTTGAGTAAATTTTTTTTAAACATTTATATTTGGAACAAAATCATAGAAAATAACCATGGAAATTTTTTGGGTTTTGAATATTTTATTATATAGAGTCCAAAACGAAATTTTCTGAAATATTAAAGAATTTCGCTATCTATTCCTATATAAACCCACCCAAGATAAAACATCTTTTTACTCAAAATAAATTGAGAGCCTCATTACTCTTCCATATATCTCTATAATCCCCCCATGTCACTCGATTCTCTCAAGAATCCACTTTTCAAGCTTCAGGATCAACATAGTCAATTAAAGGTTATTTCCTTTCTTAACGTTATAAATGTTTCTTTATCTTGTTATTGTAGGATCTGGGTGTAACTAAAGTGCGTTGTTGGGTGTAACCAACTTTAATTTTTTTTAACAGTGATCAATCTGAGATCCATCTCGATAATAAAACATCAGATCATTGGAATAGAATGGAGAAATAAATAAATTAAGGGAGCCCTAGAAGCATAGAGAAGATCATCATGTGTTGGTAATAATTATTTTAATTAAAATACAAGAATTATGTTGTTGGAATTATCTATCTGTTGATGTTTCTGGTCACGATCCGAGGTGATCTGTTGTTGCATCGTAGAATCCAAGTATAGGCTTCCTCTAGGGGTGACCCCCACAAGCTCTGTGTATCTCTTCACAATGCCGAAGGGATCTCTGGTTGCAAGCATGGAAGATCCTTCGCTTGTGATTTCTACTTTTGATCGCCCTGATAGCCACTTCCAAAGTTCTCTCCTTAAACCGGCGAGGGAGGTTCTCTCTCGTTACTTGAGAGAATTCTTGGTGGAAAATGAATTCTCTCTTGGATTGAGATATTTTTTAGATCTTTTGTGCACAACAACAAAATGGCTAGGCTAATGAGAATTAAATAATTAGGATTTTAATTACTAAGAATAATAAAGTGAATTAAGGACCCAAAAGTATTTATTCATTTCATTTAATTATTAGTAAGAACTCATGTCTATTAATAATATTTGGAAATTATTATTACTTGACATGAACCCAAAAAATTATCCCTAATATTATTTAATTAAATAAATAATATTTTTTCACAAAAATCCCTAGAAACATTACTAGGCATGTTTATTAATATACATGGTGTGTAATTTTGTTTATTAACTCCAACACATTTATTATACCTTGAATAATGGCTATTTTATTTAAATAAATATCACTACATTTCTCACTAAAAAATATATTATTTCACCCTTAATATATTCGTTCGAATAACTAGTGTCAAAATAAATGTGATCAGGCATCCTTGAATAATTTTTAAACCACAATATGGAATAATCTTCATTAAACTTGTTAAATTAATATTTAACTGAGATACTTGGACACACATAGTGTGTGACCCTCTAGGACTCTTTCTCAGTGGCATTAGGTGGAGCCTTCCTAATGTTTAAGGTTAGCCTCTTGAAAAATGCCAAAGAACCCATAGAGAACAAAGTTAAAGCTACAATGACGTGTCACCTCCTATGAACACTAACAGTGCAATGTAACCCCATTATCTAAATATTTTGAATCAAGCGGGGTAAATGCTAGTTCCATCAACCCATGTGCTCTATTATTCTTTCTTTGACTTTTTGAAATTGAACTCAGCCATTCCTTATCATGTTCGTGGATTTATTTAGGATATATCAATTCCACAAAAGGGCGTGAGATATCTTCTTCTGTTATGGAGTAGATGGGAAAAATCCTTTTTTTTGCATTATCTATTAATGTAGAATTACTCATGACACACCCAACATATCCTTCCTTATTGCGAACAGTGTGTCATCACAGTTTTTTCAATACATATATGTTGGTGAGTTGTAATACCCATTAATAATAATCATAAATTCTAAAGACCAGTACACAGGTTTGTAGATATGAACATCCAATGAACCTTTGAAATATGGATTTCCTACTGGTGGGTCCTGTTCTCCTAATATAGTTCGGGATATTACCAAGGGCGCACACCTTGATAATATGCCTCAATGTTTTATGATTCATTGGCCCTAATGTCTTGTATTATTTTTCCCTCAAATAACATCATACTGCCATATAACATATATTCAAGAACAGTGTTATGGCACTTCCGGGTTCTCATCATAGTAGGGATCTACTATGAACCTTTAATGCAATAATTATCCTTAGAAAATTATCACATGAATTGTTTCACAGAAGAATAATCAAGATGCAATAATGTATTTTTTAATGAATAATGTACAAATTAGATAGTTCTAGTCCACCAACTCCAACAGACTCCCACATGGACGAGAGCTAGCTGCTAATAACCTTTAACCTGCTAGTTCTCACATGATATTCATGCTTCATCTGAGATAGTCTTTTAGTCATGGGGTCCACCATTTCTCTTTCGTCGAAACTCTTCTCACTAAAACTTCACCCCTTTGATAGAAATCACTCAATAGGTGATACTTTTTTAAAATGTTCTTTGTCCGTTTATGCATCCTTGGTTCTTTTACAAGAGCCACTACTGTAGTATTGTCATGATAAAATGTGATTGGATCTCTACTTCTAGGCACCACCTCAAGATCATAGACAATGATCGAAATCAGGATAGGTTCCTTGTCTGAATCATAAGATGCAATATATTTGGACTCCATTATAGAATCGATGACAACTGGTTTCTTTTAACTCTTCCAACTCATGACTCCTCCATTGCGATAGAAAACATATCCTAATTAAGACTTCAGATCATTCTAATCTGTCTGAAAACCAGCATCAATATACCCTTTGATGACAAGCTCTTCATCTCCTCTATACCCTAGGAATGTATCTTTTGTTCAAATCAGTTACTTAAGGAAAATCTTAACAGAAGTCCAATGATGTTCTCTTGGATATGCTTGATATCTACTTACCATGCTCAGTGCATCGATAACAGTAATCATGGTATATAACATGGCATACATGATGGATCCTATAACTGAAGTATGTGGGATATTACTCATCCTATATTTCTCTTGTTGTGTCTAAGGAAACATTCTCTTAGAAAAATGTAGGCCATGTGACACTAGAACTAATCCCCTCTTGGATTATTTCATACTAAATCTCTTTTGTATCTTGTCAATGTATATACCCAAACATACTCAACGAAATCTCTTGGATCTATCATGAATGATCCTGATCCCTAGAATGTAGTATGCTTCACCTATGACTTTCATGGAGATACTCTTTTTTAACTAGTCCTTACCGAACTGTAAGACTGGTACATCATTTGCAATAAGTTATATGTCCTCAACTTATAATACTGGGATAATGACTGTGTTCCCATTAAACCTATTATAAACACATGGCTCACATTTATTCTTAATGAATCCAAATTATTTTATGGATTCATCAAATAGAATGTTCCATGTCAGAGATTCTTGATTTAATCCATAAATGGATTTCTACAACATAGAAACCCATTTGGCTTCACTTGGTGTCACAAACCCTTTTTGTTTTGTCATATAGAAATCTTCATGAAGGTTGATGTTAAGGAATTTTGTTTTGAAATCCATATGGAAAATCAAGTAGTCATGGTATGCTACAGTGGAATGTATGATTCTAATGGATTTAAACCTGGAAATTGGGGAGAAGCTTTCATCGTAGTGAATTCCTTGCTGTTGTATGAATCCTTTTTCCACTAGCCTTGATTTATAGGAGCTAGCTTAACCTTCCATGTCCAAAATTATTATGAATAACCATTTTCATCCAATAGGATTTACATAAATTGACTCTTCGACTAGAACCCATACTTGGTCCAGATACATGGAATCCATCTCATATTTCTTATCTTTTAGCCATATTATAGATTACGAGCTCTCTACATCTTCCTTGCAAGAGAGAGGTTCATCAATTTCCAATAATAATGATTCACTATCCTCAGTGGCCAAGAAACCAAATCTCTATGGTTCCCTTACCTCTTTTGAGCTTCGACATTGTACTTGTGTTTCTGCAACCTCTTCCATAAGGACCTATAGAACTTGATCCTTTACCAACACTTGTGTATCTTGAGAATTATCTTCTTGATGTCAATCTTTCTCCCAATATACTTTTTAGGATGTTATCCCTCTAAATAAATATGGATTTTATAGCGACAATTAATTTCTTGTCTGAAGGATTGTATAGGAAATATTATTTCGTTTCCTTGGGAAATCCTATAAGAATAAACTTCATGTCTTAGTGTTCTAGTTTGTTTCTTGACAATTCCATAAAAAATGAATCACATCCCTATAGATGTGTGTGTGATAGTTTGGGTTTTATTCCATTCCATATCTCAGAGGTAATTTAATTTTTCGTCTTAGTTGGTACTTGGTTTAATGTGATTATTGAATTTTGTAATGCATAAACCCAAAAAGATAATGAAAGATCTGCATGTCTCATCATCGCCCACACCTTGTACAACAAGGTATGGTTCCTCCTTTCACTAACACCATTCCACTGTTGTGTATAAGGATGAGTGAGTTATGATAGAATCCCAGACTCCTGTAAAAGGTCAATGAACTCTTGGTTCAGATATTCTCCGCCTCGATCTAATCAAAGTTTCTTTATATTCTGACCAAGAAGATTCTCTACTTCATTATTAAATTCCTTAAATTTCTCTAAGGACAATGCTTTATACATCATTAACTAGACATAGCCACATCTACTCAAACCATCAATAAAAGTAATGAAGTAAGAATATCCACCTCTTACTTCTAATGGAAATGGTCCAAAAATATCTGTGTGCACCATTCCTAGAAGCTCTGTGGCCCTTTCACCCTATCAACTGGAAGGAGACTTGGTCATATTACCTAGTAAATCGGGACATCAATCAAGTGGTATTAGCTCAGTAGAGTCTAAATAACCATCTTGGCATATATTTTTCAAGCACTTCTCATTTACCTGATCGAGACGGTGATGCCACAACTTGGTGATGTGTAAGTCATGTGAGTTTGTGTCGTTATCAGTTTCCAACAGGTGGTTTTCATAATTTAATATATAAAAAACATTATTTACTTGTGTCATACCATAACATATATTGTTCTTATAAAAGAAACATCCTTTATTTCCAAACAATAAAATAAATCCATCCATATCAAAACATGATACAGAAATTATGTTCTTGGTAACACTAGGAACATAATAATAGTTATGTAAAACAAAAAGAATCCCTGTTGGAAATGATAGATTGTAATCTACAATGGTCAATGTAGCCCACCTCGCACCATTGGCCCATCGAATATCCACCTCTCCTATAGAAATCATTCTAAATCAACATGGTTCCTACATTTTAATATATAATTGAGCTCCACATGCTGTATCTAATACCCAATGTGTAGAAATGGATGGATTACCCAAGATAACAAACACACCTATAGCATCCCCATGCTTCTATATATTTTTCCTCTTTCAGTGGTCAGGCTTTCCACATGAAAAACATACCACCTCAAATTCCTTTCCTGACCTCTGGACCTTCAACTTATTGGGGGGGGGGTGCTCAGAGACATCAAACTGTTTAGGAATACTTGGCCCCTTTTCCTTGTCATTACTTTTCTTATTCATGATAACGATGGTGGGTTTGTCATGCCCTATGTCCTTATCTACCTAGAGAATTAAGGTCAAAAAATCTGATAGACTCGCTCATTGTTTCTCATGTGGTATTTGACAATAAAGCTAGAGAATAACTCAGACAGTTATGATATGAATAGATCTGTACAAAACTCATCTGGGAACTTAATCCCTATTATGTCTAAACATTAAATGTATCCTATAATCTTGACTACATAGGGCCTAACTAGCACATACTATCCATGCTAATTTGTAAAAAATCGTTTGAGATCTCATATCTATACTATCTCTCCTTCCCATGATAATGATCTCTAAAGTGAGACACCATGCTATACACGTCCATGTTTTCATGTTTCTTAAAGAGCTCATTATACATGTTCTATAGCATGAATCATTGGACATTTGTGGAATCATATATGTGTTTTATATAGAGAGATAGTTCCTCATCACTGGTGGTTTCACTAGGTGAAACTGTAATAGGAACCTCCAACATGTATAATTTCCTCTCGTGGTGAAGGATGATGGGTAAATGGCTCTGCCATTCCTGGGAATTGGTGCCTTTGAGAAGGTTTTCCTTCTTGAGTATAGTTAAAAATGATATGTTTGAAGTCATTTTTCTTGTTGTTACTAAAAATTATGTTGAGAAAATATTTTAGTACTTTATCATGATAAATCTTAGTCAAATAAATAAATTAATACTTATTAATCTCCCACTATTTTATCGAAATCCAATATCCCTCACCACTGACTTTGGAATATTCTATTTCTATAATATTATAGTGGAGAGGATTCATATTTCCCTTCACATTACCCTAATTATGTTTGTTCAAAAAAAATCAAGGGTCGTAGGTGGTCATTCCAAATTAAAACTACATTAACTCTCAATTCCTTGATCTGCTGAGCAGACTCCGCAATCCTAAAACCCTTTTATTTTGGATTTCCTTGACCTTTGTCTTTTGGTCACACCATGTCCTCCCGTTGTAGTCAACCCTTGACGTGAACCAAGTCATGTCAACCCAAAATCAATAATTAGAATTCCACAATAATTAAAAGCACCCCAAATAGGGTTGGTCAACAACTTTGAACTGTGGTTCGATTCGAACCATGATTATGGAAGGATATACAAAGATAATATTTCATTGAGAGATTATATCCTTATATGTAAATTTCCATTTTATTATCTTTGACTAAATTATTTTTAATATTAAGTCGGATATACATAAGTGTTTAACCATGTCTGTGATAATATTTACATATAATCTAGTCTTATTTTAGGTCCATCTTGCATGCTTTTTTAATTCATTAATTTTGAGATCATGAAAACACACCCCCAATAACTAAACCATGCAACTCACAGAAACAAAATAAATGGTATAATCATTTGATTATTCTATTGGTTAGTTTATCTTAGAGTTAATAAACTGACCCAATTATTAACATCCCAGGTAAATAAGGAATATGAATTTTTCATATTTATTAATATTTTTGAATAAAATGTTAATATTACTTTAAAGGGATTTCTATGTTTGATGGCGTAACCAATACGTAACAATGTGTTTCTTTGAAATCTTACGTTGCACACAAACAATATTATAATATTATTTTGAATGGTAGTAAACGCTTAGCCGTTGTAATGGTGGGAATGAATAGAACTAACTAAAAAATGATTATATATGTTTGTTAAATATTTTAACAATTACCCAATAAATTATTGAGGATTAAAATGTAAATGAATCCAATTTTAAACATAAATATTCTAATATTCTTTAAAAAGTCGATTAACAACCTTTTGATGGAGAACCATTTTCAAATCCACTATTTGACAATTTTATATGTTATATTTGAAAAAATAAAATCCTTCTTTCGAATTGGCAGATCAAAATTAACTTTCTGTAATTTTTTGTTATTTTTCCGATAAAGTTCATTTTTATGAATAGTGAAAATGATGTATTTTAATTCAAACCCACCTTTTAATATAATTTATCTATATGGATCAATTATAATTTTAATTGATTTTAAGGTTTAGTTAAAATATATTTTTACCATTTAATACAATGGTGGTCATTGGAATTAATTTCACTTTGAAATTGGACATAAAGAAGTGTCAATCTTTTGATAGATATTGTTTCATGAAACACACTATCTGTCTTGACAGCGAGAATTAATTATAAAATTAATTATTGAAACTTATATGTTTGGAATTTTGTAAAATGTAAATATTTTTTTAATTTGGAATATCAAATTTACTTTGGATAAATGTTTGGTATTTTTCTGACAAATGTTCATTTTTAATGAATAGTGAAAAATACTACAATTTACTTCAAAACCGATTTTTCATCTAATTTAATTATATAGTTAGATTGTTCTTTTAATTTGTTTTAAAGTGTAATTGAATTATATTCTTATCACTTAATACAATGTTGTTCATTGGAAGTAATTTCACTTTTCAATTGGATGTAAAAACAAGTCAATCTTTTGATAAATATTACTTCTTAAGAACCCATCCTTGGTTTTGACAAGGAGAATCATTTTTAAATTAATTATTTTACTTTATGTGTTTGGAATTTGGTAAAATTTATTCAATATTTGGAATCAAGTGGTCCAAATTATGTAATTAATACTCTTGTTTTTGAACATTATGAATAATAACAACGGTAATTATCTTTAATTATCGTGACTAATTGGAAATCAGGTAGTTAAGGGTAATAAAATAATATCATAAAAATAAAAAATGACCTCAACATGTGTAATAATGCTATAGGTGGTGTCATGATCTGACATGTGATTCCTTGTTATAACTTTGGGACCCCATGGAATCACTTTAGATTGATAGTGACCTTTTATCTTATTATTTTAAAGAACGGAAAATATAACCAAAGTATGTATCACCTAAGTAAAACAATTTTATTTTTTTAACATAAATGATATCTTAGAATATAAATATTCATTGTAATGATAAAAATATTTCTGACATCATGATATTTTTTTTATAAATTTTAGACATTAAATAAATAAATTTATTTATGACACCATGATAATGGAGTGATTACCTCATTAATGAACGATTTAAATAAAATGAAAAGATAAGGTAAAATATAAGACTTAAACATGTCAAAAACCTATTTTATGGGTAGATTTATAACCCTTATTACCATATCCACGAAATATATCATTGTGGTACCTTTAAAACCCAAAAACCATTTTATAATAAAGTAATATTTCAAGACATTTCAAAAGTGACCCTCCTCTCTCTTATAAAAGGCCCCCACCTCTACCCACTTAACCACACATCTCAATCTGTTGGATTATCCAACCTATACTCAAATTATCTCTCCAAATACCTCTATCACTTCTAGAAGCCTCACTTTGGGCAGAATTCTTTCCAAAGAATCCTTTGGCTCAAATGAAAAAGAGTTACCTGATTTAGAGGTAATGTCTTCTCTCAAGTTTATTTCTTTTATTTTCCTTCTTCACTCACCACTATCTTCTTATTATTTGATCACATAAAAACAAAAGTATCCTCAATATACTATGATGTTGTTATGATATGGATTATAACTACACTTACACACACCTCCGTCTAATGGTTAGGGAACATAATGTTTTTGTTGGTGGCGGACTACTGCCTCATGAAATGATGACTGTTCAATCTTATATTAACACCTATCATGGTGGTCATTAAGATGTAACTATATTTATATATGATATATATTATTTTTATTTTTTCTTTATGCTTCTGTATTATTTATATATATATAAAACCTTTATGGTTTCCATTATTTGTAAACATGATAATTCCATTTGAGGAAGTGTAGACTACCGCCCCCTCAAAGTGATATGACTCTATAATTCCATATGTGGTACATATAAAGTTTAGGTTTAATAATATTATATATGATATTTTACTGTAATTATAATATTCCTTTATATAATAATGTTTTCATTCCATTAAATGTGAAATAGAAATGGAAGTAGCGTTCATGCGTACGTACAACTTATCGTCTCTATGAACGGTGCATTTCATTTCTTATCTTCAAATGTTATGTACTAGTATAAATACATATATATATACTGAATATATATTATATATATTATATCTAAATCATGAATATAATTATGGAGATAATGGATATTTTATTACATGAACAACATGTAAATATAATAAGTTCACTTTTGACTCAAGTACCAAATATCGACAAAACGACCGTTATTAACATAAATGATTACATGATGTTTATAACAAGGTAATAAGTTATGTAAAAGGGATAATAAACTTGAAAAATATTATTAATCAAGTTGAAATAAATTTATGTTTATCATTCAGGAAGAACAAGGAACACACGAACAAGATAATTCAGACTTGAGAGGTAAGGGATCCTACCTCTCTCTTTCATTTTAAATACTCTCTTTTATGTAGTTCCTTTTAAGAACCCCATTCTTATGTTAGGGGATGTTATTTTATATTCATATTACAGTAATATTTATGTTCATATGATGAGAGACTCTATTTGATCTCATCAATCAATTTTTGTATGTTTTAAGTGGCGCCGTTAGGCTGCCAAATTTTTGTTAGGGGATTTCTTATCTCACTTTAAATTCAGTGATATTTCCATTGTTCACCAATTATTTATTTCATGTGGTGTATTTTGTACTGACATTTGATATACATTATCGTGATTATTTTTATATTCATGGTATTCTGTGATTCATTTGGTTCTTATTGTCTTTTGGTCATACGACTTGATTGATTACAATGAGGAAATGGGGTTTTATCTTAATTTTTATTCCCGTGAGATTCATGCTACATTTGACACTATTTTCTTTTTGTGTGGTGTATGCACTGCCCATTATTATACTCTTTGTGTAATATAATTTCATTTATGGGTATTTACATCAATTTCATATAGTCCTTCTTTCATGGGGTGTATGTTTCGAAAGTTTCCCAAATTGGTAAGGGAACCTTTCACCCTCCACATTGTAAAAGACTTTTTTTGTTAGGTATTTTAATTTACATCTTCTTATTTTGGGATATGTTCTTATATATCCTTATTAATATAAATTTTATGTACAAGTGATGACATACCCTTTTTTTATCACTCATCATCTCAGTTTCGGAATTTTAAAGTGATGTCGTTAGGTTATCGATTGTTTTGCAAGGGAACTTCTTAATCGAATTTCAATTATTTGAGTTAAACCTATACTTCTAGATTATGTAATGATATGAATATGTGTTGATGAAATCTGATTGTTTTACACTTAATATCCACTCATATTTGTTGTATTTATATTTGTCACACATAATTACGTAATCGATTTATCCTTAATCTAAGGATACCATCTTTGTAAGGGACGTTGTCTCAATATTTTTTGTTGAGGCATATTTTCATTTATACACAAAATTATTTTATACAGTGTATAAACCTATTTGACTTTTACTTTTATTCCAAACAAATCTTTTCTCTATGAAGCGTTATACTAAATGACAAAAATTATGTTTCTTTTTAATGTACACGGTGACAACGACCTTTCCACCGCCGCGAGTATTATTTGATCTTTGGCTTCCTCAACAAGACAAAATTTTATTAAATGAAAATAAATAACATATACTCTTTAATGTATTTTGGTATTGGAAATGGTTTTGATAATGGATTTTTTATGTCAATATATTTAAGTGATATATTTTGATTGAAATGTGGAAATTTTTTCATTCCTTTATATTTTTTTTATGTCTTATGATTTTATAATGGTACTTGGACATTTTATTGGTGGTTATGTGATAAAACAAATTACTGGTGGTTCCATGAATACTAGGATGGGTGGTTACATTATAACTCACAATGCATTGGGTATGGAAGTCGGACGTTTGGATATTCCATTTAGTGATATGTATGGAAGTCGACAGTATGGTTATTTAATTTAAGTATGTTTATGTACCATATTACCTTTATATGTTATGTGTTCTTTATATGGGTTTTAAAGTGATTGTTTGGTTATAAAAGGGTAAGCAATGATCTTTTATTCAGTGAAGAGTATTTACTAATTCATAAAGGTGAAGTGTTATTTATGATTAAGTATTCATGGTTTACTTGTTGCTTTGAAAAACTAATAGTTTCCTTATTTATGTATCCCTTAATGAGCTTTTTATGCTCATCCCATGTTTTTCAAATGTTTTCCACATGACTTGAAGATGAATAGGGTCAAGGATGGGATCAAGGAAAGACATACTGTCTAAAACATGGAAGTAGTCATGTTTCTTTTTTTAGAGTTTTTATTTTATGAAAAAATAGAAAGTTAGTAGAAGTGTATACTTTATAATCTTTTGAGATGTAATAGTTATGTCCTAATTCTCTAAAAATCTAAACCTGAAAATATCCTTAATGTGAATTATTCATTGAATTCATGATTATGTTATGTTTGAATGACGAGTCTTCATAGTTGGTATCAGAGGTCAGTTTAGATAACTTTAGAGGTTAGGGTGTTATCTGGGTGTAGGTAAAGGCTCCCATATAACAAAAAAGGTTATTAACATATAGAAACTTCAGGAGGTTTTTGGTAAAATTGGTTGATTGGATAAAAAACCTAAACAATGGAGGTTGATGGATTTGAGTAATACAAAATTGTTTATATTACCAATAAAGGATTCTTTTATTATTATTATAATTTTTCGTTTCATGTTTACGTGTTTATTCCTTTCGACAGATTAAGGATCAATTTTCAAGATGGAAGGAAAGAGATCTGGCACAACTTTCTTATCCCTCCATGATTATTTGATCATCACTTTTATGGGAAAAGCCAGTTCAAGTTATTTTGATAGCTTCTTCAGTATTCAAATCACCTTCAAGAAATTGTTTGAGATTTCCAACACCTACTCTTTTATAAAACAATTTTATGGGTTATGGTATCTTTTTCATATGATTTAAATATATCAACTTTTCCATTTCTATATAAAATCTAAATTAAATAAGTAGAGTGAAGGTTTACTTTTTGAAAGTATGAAAACATGCCTAAAGAGAAAGAGATCATCCTGTAGATAATGGTATCTGGATTCAAGGTATGATTTATTTTTCCTAGACTTAAATAATGAAGCATCATTGGATTCATATTTATAAATAATGAGGATATTTGATCTTCAAGAATTTTTTATTAAGAAATACGGTGGAAATTCATAGTTAATGGATCATTAAGAACGTTGAATGAGTCTGAAGTCGACATATAAGGGATTCAAGAGTTATGGTAGATTTTAGGATGGTGAAATTATTAAATGTATTAAGGCTCTTTTGATAATGGGATCACATTAGAAGAATTTTTATAGTATGTGTAACCCAGATGTTTGATATATGAATATTTTATTCAAGGAATAATTATCTGTTATTTTGTGGATATAGTTATAAAGATCCATTTTGGTTTATATGATCCTTGAATTTGAGGCAGTTATCAGTTAATATATTTTGTGATGAAAAAAAAAGTTATTAGAAAACCATTGTGTTTAAAATATGTTATGGTAATTTTTTATGAATTTATCTCTTTTGGGAATGTTATAAAATTATGTAGTTTTCTAAAAGGGACAACATGCAAACTGTGTGACAACCTGTCGCATCGGATGAAGCTATGGGAATCAAACCAAAACCAATGTGTGACTGGTATTTATCACCTACCACTGGACTATGTGAAGTCCCTGTTTAGTTTGACTAATTCTTTTTAGTTAGATGATCTTTTTAATCAGGAATAAGTTTATTTTTGGGAAATGATTAACCTATCATGGAGGATATGTGATTAGTTCAACTACTTTTCAGTATGAGACTTTAAGAGTAACTGATGTTATTTGGAGATAAATGTTAAGATTTACCTTGGAAGACTATGTGATTAAATCCATCAGAGATTTGGGTTTCAATCATAGTTTGGATTTCATTAAAAAAATTTATGGATAGCTATTTATTTAATGGTCTTTCTTGAACCATGGGTTCTTTTTGTTGAATTTTGGAGATTAAGAGTTGTAATTCTTTTTATAAATGATTATCTTTTTGGGGATTTTCGGATCTTGTACTAAACTTTTTTGGTTTTTCATAAGGTCTAAAGACATGGGAAATATATAGTTCATCTTTTTTGGATTTGGTGATTCTCAAGAAGTTTATTATAGTGCTCTTAATGTGAACAAGTCATCATAAATACTCATATTTTGGAGAAAATATGAGTCTGTGTAAGAAATATAGAAAGAGATGAAAGTATACATGACAAGTAAGTATGTTTCCTTATGATTTAGTTAATCTCATAAAAAAAATTCCTCAATGAAAATTATCTTAAAACAAAAACGTTGTTCGATAACTTTTCCAACTGGGAAATCAAATACCGTTTAACCCATCAAAAGTTTGTGATTTTCTAGGGGTTAAATTTCTCCAAGACATATTTTCTATCACTCTCCATCAGAACTTGATGGTTTTTATTTCTCCTCCATACCCATGTTTTCATTGAATTCTAGTATCTCTTGACTCGGGTGACCTTTGTACTTTTCTATTTTCTTTTAAAGTGACAGTTTATTTGACTCCTTTTCTGATGTGGGGATTTCAATGAAGTTTTCGAGCCCAATTTTAAAAATTATGAGGACGCAATTCCTAAAAGGGGGGAAGGATGTAACATTCCATGTAAATAAAGAATATGAATTTTTCATATTTATTAATATTTTTGAATAAAATGTTAATATTACTTTAAAGGGAATGCTATGTTCGATGGCGTACCCAATAAATAACAACGAGTTTCTTTGAAATCTTATGTTGCACACTAATAATATAAGAATATCATTTTGAATGGTAGTAAATGCATAGCCATTGTAATGGCGGTAAAGAATAGAACTAACTAAAAAATGATTATATATGTTTGTTAAATATTTTAACAATTACCCAATAAATGATAGAGGCTTAAAATGAGAATGAATCCAATTTCAAGAATAAATATTCTAATGTTCTTTAAAAAGTTGATTAACCGCCTTTTGATGGTGAACCCTTTTAAATACACATTTTGACAATTTTATATGTTATATTTGACAAAAGAAAATCCTTCTTTATAATCAGGACATCAAAATTTACTTTGTGTGAATTTTTGTTATTTTTCCGATAAAGTTCATTTTTTTAATGAATAGTGAAAATGCTGTATTTTAATTCAAATCCTCCTTTGAATCTAATTTATTTATATGGATAGATTATAATTTTAATTGTTTTTAATTTTTAGTTAAAATATAATTTTATCATTTAATCCAATGGTGGTCATTTGAATTAATTTCACTTTGAAATTGGACATAACCAAGTGTCAATCTTTTGATAGATATTGTTTCTTAAAAACACGCTATTTGTCTTGACAATGGGAATTAATTAAAAAATTAATTATTGCAACAACTATGTTTTAAATTTGGTAAAATGGAAATAATTTTTTAATTTGTAACATAAAATTTAATTTGAGTAATTTTTTGTTATTTTTCTTACAAATGTTAATTTTTAATGAATAGTGAAAAATATTGCATTTTACTTCAAAACTGCAATTTCATCTAATTTAATTATATTGTTATATTGTCCTTTAAATTGGTTTTAAAGTGTAATTGAATTATATTTTTTTCACTTAATAAAATTTTGTTCATTTTAAGTAATTTAACTTTTCAATTGGATGTAAAAACTAGTCAATCTTTTGATAAATTTTACTTATTAAAAACTCGTCTTTGGTTTTGATAACGAGAATTATTTTTAAATTAATTACATCAATTTCTGTTCTTGGAATTTTTTAAAATGGATTCCATATTTGGAATCAGAAGTTCCAAATTATGTAATTAAGACTCTTTTGTTTTTTAACAATATGAATAGTAACGACGGTAATTATCTTTAATTATCGTGATTAATTAGTAATCAGGTAGTTAAGGGTAATAAAATAATATCATAAAAATACAAAATAACCTCAACTCATGTCCTAATTCTATTGGTAGTGTCATGGAAGACCATGAGATGCCTTTTGATAACTTTGGGACCCCATGGAATCACTTTAGTGTGATAGTGAACTTTTATCATATTATTTTAAAGAAAGGAAAATATAACCAAAGTATGTATCACCAACGTAAAACAATTTTAATTTTGTTTAAATAAGTTATATCTTATAATATAAATATTCATTGGAAATATAAAAATATTTCCTACATCATGATATCTTTTTTATAAATTTTAGATATTAATTAAATAAATTTATTTATGACACCATGATGATGTAGTGATTACCTCATTAATGAACGATTAAAATAAAATGAAATGATATGGTAAAATCTACGACATAATCTTGTAAAAACCTATTGTATGTGTATATTTAGAGCCCTGATCACCTTATAATCGAAATATATCATTGTGGGACCTTTAAAATCCGAAAACCATTTTATAATAAAGTAACATTTCAAGACGTTCCAAAAGTGAACCACCTCCCTCTTATAAAAGCCCCCCACCTCTAGCCCCTTACCCACACCTCTAAAGCCCTTGGATCATCCAAAATCTGATCATATTGTCTATAGAAATACCTCTCTCACTCTTAGAGTCCTCACATTGGGTAGAAGTCTTTCCAAGGAAGCCTTTGGCTCAAATCAATTAGAGTTACCCGATTTAGAGGGAATGTATTCTCTCGAGTCTCTTTCATTTATTTTCCTTATTCACTTACCGCTATCTTATTATTATTTGATCCCATAATAACAACAGTATCCTCAATATATTATTATGTTTTTATGATAAGTATTATACCTACACTTACACACACCTCTGTCTAATGGTTAAGGAACTTACTGTTTCTGTGGGTGGCGAATTACTGCCTCACGAAACGATGATTGTTCAATGTTATTTTAACACCTATCATGGTGGACATTGGGACGTCACTGTATTTATATATGATATATATTATTTTTATTTTTTCTTTATGATTCTGTATTTTTATATATATATCAAACCTTTATGGTTTCCATTAAGTGTAAACACGATAAGTTCATTTGATGAAGTGCAGACTACCGCCCCCTCAAAGTGATATGACTCGTTAATAGCATATTTGGTATGTATAAAAGATTGGTTTAATGATATTATATATGATATTATACTTAAATTATAATATACCTTTATATAATAATGTTTTCATTCCATTAAATGTGAAATAGAAATGGAAGTAGCGTTCATGCGTACGTACGGTTTACAGTCTCCATGAACGGTGCATTTCATTTCTTACCTTCAAATGTTATGTACTGGTATAATTACATATATATAATGAATATATATGATATATATGATATCTAAATCCTTAATATAATTATGGAGATAATGGATATTTTACTACATGAACAACTTGTAAATATAAGAGGTTCACTTTTGACTCAAGTAGAAAATATCGACAAAATGACCGTTATTAACTTAAATGATTACATAATGTTTATAAAAAGGTAATAAGTTATATAAATGGGGTAATAAAATTGAAAAATATTATTAAACAAGTATAAATTAATTTAAGTTTATCATTAAGTAAGAACAAGGAACATACGAACAAGACAAGTCAGACTTGAGGTAGGGGATCCTACCTCTCTCTTTCTTTTTATGTACTCTATTTTATGTCATTCCTTTTAAGATCATATTTATTATATTGGGTGATGTTATTTTATATTCATATTACTGTAATGTTTATTTTTATATTATGAGATAACCTATTTGATCTCATCAATCCATTTTAGGATGTTTTAAGTGGCACTGTTAGGCTACTGAATTTTTGTAAGGTGATTTCTTATCTCATTTTTAATTCTATGAGATTTGAATTGTTTGCCAATTATTTATTTCATGTGGTGTATTGTGTACTGCAATTAGATATATATTTTCATGATTATATTTATATTCATGTCATTATGTGATTAATTGGGTTCTTATTATCTTTTGGTCATACGACATGATTGATTACAACGAGGAAAGAGGTTTTTATCTCACTTTTTATTCCCGTGATATTCATGATACATTTTCCACTATTTACTTTTTGTGTGGTGTATGTTCTGCCCATTATTATACTCTTTGTGTAATATAATTTAGTTTATGGGTATTTACATCAACTTCATATATTACTTCTTTCATGGGGTGTACGTTTCGAAATTTACCCAAATCGGTATGGGAACCTTTCACCCTCCTCTTTTTAAAATTATTCTTTTTGTTAGGTATTTTAATTTACATCTTATTATGTTGGGATATGTTCTTATATATCCTTATTTCTGTAAATGTTATGTCCAAGTGATGATATATCCTTTTTTATCTCTCATCATCCCATTTTCTGACGTTTAATGTGATTCCATTAGGCTATCTATTTTTTTTGCCTGAGAACTTCTTAATCCAATTTCAATTCATTGGAAAAAACCTCTACTTCTTGATTATGTCGTGCTATGAATATCTGAAGATGAAATATGATTTTTTTACACTTAATATCCACTTATATTGGGTGTATTTATATTAGTAACACATAATTACGTAATTTATTTATCCTTAATATAAGGATACCGTCTTTGTAAGGGACTTCGTCTCAATCTTTTTTGTTGAGTAATATTTTCATTTATACACAACATTATTTTATACGGTGTATAAAACCCTTTGAATTTTAATTTTATTACAAAGGAATCTTTTCTCTATGAAGTGTTTTACTAAACAAAAAAAGTATATTTCTTTTTAACTAACACGGTGACAAATACCTTTCCGCTGCCGAGAGTATTATATGATATTTGGATTCCTCAACAAGCTCAAATGTTTTTAAAAGAAAATAAATAACATATACTCTTTTATGTATTTTGGTATTGGAAATGGTTTCGATAATGGATTTGTTATGTCAATATATTTGAGTGATATATTGTGATTGAAATGGGGAAATTTTTTCTTTCCTTTATATTTGTTTTATGTATTATGATTTTATAATGGTATATGGACATTTGACGAGTGGTTACGTGATAAACCAAATGATGGGTGGTGTCATGAATACCAGGATGGGTGGATACGTTATAACCTCCAATACAATGGGTATGGAAGTTGGTCATATGGCTATTCTATTTAGTGATATGTGTGGAAGTCGACTATATGGATATTCCATTTAAGTATGTTTATGTCCCAAGTTACCTTTATATGTTATGTGTTATTTATATGGGTTTTATGGCGAATGTTTGGTTAGGAAAGGGTAATAAATGATCTTTTATTTAGTGAAGAGTAATTACTACTTCATAAATGTGAAAAGTACTACTTATGATTAAGTATGCCTGGTTTACTTGTTGTTTTGAAAAACTAACAGTTTCCTTCTTTGTGTATCCCTTAATGAGATTTTTATGATCATCCCAAGTTTTTGAAATGTTTTCCACATGACATAAAGATGAATAGGGTCAAGTATGAGATCAAGGAAAGACATGCTGTCTAAAACATGGAACTAGTCATATTTATTTTTTTAGAGTTTTTATTTTATGAAAAAACGGAAACTGAGTAGAGGTGTCTACTTTATAATATTTTGAGATGTAATAGTTATGTCCTAATTCTCTAAAACTCTAAACCATAAAAGATACTCAATGTAAATTATTCATTTAATTCAATATTATGTAATGTTTTAAGGCCGAGTCCTTATACATTACCTAGGGGAGAAACACCTTGAACCTTTTGGGTTCTTGTTTATAGCTTTCCACATGTCCACCTTTGCATCTCCATGGATTGGTTCCACCTTGGCTCCTAAATTCAGCCACATACACTAGCTTGGGAGCTCTATACAATACATATTATTATATCTCACTTGCAAGTGAGGGGTAAAATAGTGTTTTACATAAAAAACCTTGCGAACACAGGTCCTATATTTTAATGAGGAGAAGGCTCAGAAGACTACAAATTTAATATAAATAAATAAATTAAAAGAAACTATTCTCATACAAAGGTCTTGTTCATCTCATGATCATCCATACATGCAATGCTATTTTTTCATAAATAAAACTATCATTCAATTCTTTAATCATTCTTATTTAAGAAAAGTCACGCTCAAATAAATTTATTATCTTTAATTAATAAATACCTTTATATTAAACCCTTGTCAAAATTTCCTTGAGATTCTCATCCATCATAATTTTAAACAAATATATTAATTTAAAATTATCTTTGTACATAACTTGTACCTTAGAGGCAGCCTAGTGAATTCTCATTCATAACTTCCCAATGAGTATAAATGAACATTACACATATGGTAAATTAAAAACATTTATATAAAAAACCTATGACATTTTTTCCCCTTCTTTATGCCCACACTATGGTACACGTCTCAAGAGTTTGTATAATATAATAATAAATTTTATTAAATCTGTGTAATTTGGATAAGTACCCGATGTGTTCTATTTTTCACCGTCCATCTGAAATACAATCTCAAGGATATGGCGTGTAGATTTACATCATAAATCACTGGAGTACATTGCATGTTTGGTGGTCCACACGTCGTGTAATATTTGTGTTACATGGTTTCTAGATAGGAAAGCTGTATACGGGGTACACGGTCGAACCCTAACCCCATGGGACTACAGGTCGTGTCTAGTAGACTACACGACGTGTAATCTAGAAACATTTTTTCCAGCTTCTCCAAGTCAACACACAGATTAATTTAAGACTTATATAGACTCCCACACACTTCTTTGTTTGGCAGACCGGTCTGATGCATTGAATCTTGATTACTCTACGTATACTGCCAAATACCCACTATGTGTTCTAGTGTTGTACGACAATGAAGCTTTAGAGCCTTTGGATGAGATATACTATTTTATATTAATCAAAATTAAAAGAAAATATTTTATATGTAAGGTTAAAGAGAAACAAAATAGGTGGAACATATCTCATGAATCAGATTTGCAGAATGATTAACTTGAATTGAAACAAATAAATTATTAAATACGTCAATGATAAAAAAAACTAAATAATTATAATCAATGATATTTCCCCTCTGATACCACTTGTTTGATCCAGACACAATGGAAGAGCATTATTGGGTGTACTTGCCTTTAGTTCTTTCGTAACAACGATCAAAACGAGTTACATCACAATAATAACACGATGGATCATCAGAATAGAAAAAATAGTGAAAGAAAGGAATGGAGTCTCTAAACCATAAATAAGATCATTATATAATGGTTATAATTAATTTAATTAAAATATGAGAATTACCTTGATGTAATCTTCTCTCCATTGATGTTTCCGGTCACGATCTGATGTGATCCGTCGTTGCATCGTATAAGCCAAGTGTGAGATTCTTCTAGAGGTGACCCACACGTGCTCCCTGTATCTCTGGACATCGTCGAAGATACCTATGGGTTCTAGCATGAAAGATCCTTTTATTTCATAGTTCACCTTCAATCGCCCTGAGAGCCGCTTCCAATGTTCTCTCCTTAATCTGGTGGAGGAGGATGACTCTGGTAAATTGAGATCCATGTAAGTGGAAAAAGAACTCTCCCTTTTCTTATGATATTTCTGGATCATTTGTACAGAATATCAAAATGTATATGATAATGAGAAATGTATAATTTGGATTTTAATTAAAATTAATTATAATACAAATTAATTACCCAAAATAAATTAATCATTTCATTTAATTATTAGTAAAACTCAATGTATAATAATAATAGTTGAATATTATTATTTATTGACATGCACCTAGAAAATTACACCTAATATTATTTAATTAAATAAATAATATTATTTCACACAAATATCTAGATAAATTACATTGTGTGTATATTAATATACATGGCATGCAGTTTTGTTTATTTCCTCCACCACATTTATTAGATCTTGAATAATGGATATTTATTTCTCAAATAAACATCACTACCTTACTCACTAATAAATATATTATTTCACCCAAAATTTATTCTCTTGAATAACTAGTGTCGAAATAAACGTGATTTGGAATCCATGAATAATTATGAAACCACAATAGGGAATAATATTTATTTAACTTGTTAAATTAAAATTTAGTTGGGATACTTGGACATACATAGTGTGTGACCTTCTACACATTTTTCTCTGTGTCATTCGGAAGATATTGCCTAAAGTCCAAGGTTAGAATCTAGAAACATTCCAAGGCACACATAGAGAAATAAGATAACACCATAATTATGTGTCACCTCCTATGAATGTATACCATGTAATGTAATCCCATGGTCTTGATATTTCGAATCAGACGAGTTTCATGCTAGTGCCATAAACCCATGTGCTCGATTACTCTTTCTTTGAATTTAGGGAACTGAATCGACCATTCCTTACCTTGGACATGGATTTATATAGGCTATATCAATTCCATAAAAGGGTATGACATATCTACTTCTGTTATGGAACAGAATGGACAAATCCTGCTCGCATTATCAATTAATACAATATTACTCTTAATGCACCAACATATCCTACCTCGCTGCGAACAGTGTGTAATCACAGTTTTCATCAATACCTCTATGTGTGTGAGTTTTAATACCCCTTAATAAGAATATTAATGTATAAGGACTAATACACATGTCCGTTGAAAGGAACATCCAATGACACTATGAAATATGTATTTCCTGCTGGCGGGTCTCGTTTTCATAATATCCTTTGAGATATTACCAAGGGTGCACACCATGAGAAGGTGCCTAAAAGTTTTATGAGTCCTCAACCTTAATGGCCTATGTTATTGGCATCCCTCAAATAAAATCATCCAGCCATAGAACATATATTGAAGAACAATGTTATGGCACTTCTGGGTACTTATCATAGTAGAGTTATGTAATGAAACTTTAATGAAACAACTATCCTTAGGAAATTATCACATGAATTGTCACATAAAAGAACAATCAAGACATGGTAAGGTATTTATTAACGAATAAATTACAATGTATTTGGATCTTATTCACCAAGTCCAATAGTTATTCTATTTTATTTTAAATTACTAGTGATGGGTTTAGATTTTTCAACTCCCCCGTACTTCTGTTATTATGTCTAAATGATTATAGGAAACTTTCTCTCTCATTAATCCCTCACATGTACACCTGTTACCATGATGAAATTTCATAAGCATCATTCTCCTTTTCATTTTTAGAATCTTTTAAATTAACATATGCCTTATTTTTTTAATAATATATGTTTTTTCATTTTCATACATGTCCCTATTACTATAAAATCTAAATCAAATTTATTAGTGACCCATTTATCTCCCATAAACCCATTTTTTGATTTTTATGTGATGTCATTTTGCTGCCGAATGTTCACTATGATTTTCCACACCAAACCAATTGTGTAGTGAATACCGCACCCATTTCCTATCAAGGGTGTTAAATTTTATGTACATATTCCATTTTATTTGGTATATACATGTATGTATTCAAGACAAAATTATTATTGATAAAATATTGATGATAAATTAATCATTATATTATGATATATGTGGAACAGTTATGTGTGTGAATGAAATTAAAGTGATCAGTTTCCAGGGAAATGTATAGTGTTCCAATGAATTTGGGTAATGTTTAGTGTCATGATAAGTCATGTTATAATATATGTGTACCTAATTTTGTTATGGAACTTTTTTCCACCATGATTTCTTGGTACTTCAACCTTGACCTATATTTATAATGTAGTGTTTTATGTTGTTACCATATTTCTTATGTTATGTTTATCATGATATATCATGACTTATTATTCATGTTTCTTTGTGAATCATTGATATTGTTTTATAACATTTATTATTATATTCACGTTATTATGTGTTTATTACCTAACAATGATTTTTGTATCACCCCTTTCATATGTATTTTTACCCAGGTTATCCAATGTAGTTTTAAGATCAATCAGGTTAAAGAAGTTTAAAATAATGATGTTGTAATTCGTGTTTAAGGTTGTAATGAAATGTACCTAATTCCCAAATACTGTAAAATTATTGACCTTTCAGGTTATATTAAATTTAATTTTATGTATTTAAATCATGTAATAATGTTTAATAAAGATAAATGTTGGAATAGATAAAACTACCATGGGCACTGTCCTGCCATATTGTATTCGATTGTATTAAATTGTTTTGAAACATATGATGGTTTAAATTTCATATTTTTATATGTTTTGTATTTTAAAACATACTGTATTTTTTTTATTTTCTCCATTTATATAATTAGTTATTAAATATAAGTTAGTATCTTTAATTATATGGAATAAATTTGTAATAATTTCATTGAAGATTAAATATCCATCTTGTTTCTTGAATACTCATGTTTCATTTAATGAAAAATGTGATTTTAAAAGTTACATTGTTTGGGATTTGAAAATACTACATCATGAGGTTGTGGGAGTATTCCAAAAAGAATTTACGAAGAAATTTAGTGTTCCATTAAGAGAACTAATGTGTTTTAATTTAATTAATTATTATACAATAAATTCAAATAAATATATTATATTTCATAATTTATTAATAAATAAATTGAATCTTTTTGGGGAATGGTACATAGAACAACTCTAATGTTGTTTGTTGTATAAATATGATCATTATACTTAGGTAATGATGAAGGGAAATATTATTCTCATTTTTAATCTATTATATAAGAAGGAACATGTTATACAATAATTTTATTGAGCCAGTTAAAAATTATCATCTTTATAGATACTTATCGACATTACCTTGTGATTCACTTTGGTGGTTAACTTCTTCTCTAGGAAAAAATTTATTAATTTCATCCAATTAGTCTAAGATAAAAAATATATTCCTTGATTACTAGAAAATTACTATTTATTTGGTTTATATAATTTATTTATCCTTCCATTCTATATTATTTGTTCAAAATATTACTAGGATATACTAATAGAAAAAGATATAATAGGTTTATACTACCCTAAACATAATGTACATTTGGATTGTTACTAATCAAGAAAAAGAAGGGTTATCATTAGTTCCTTATTCCTATGAAATTAAGATCATATTTCTTTAACCACTATAAAATTAAACTATTTTGTTGTAACACCATGTGATAAAATTTCATCGTTGGGTTATTCCTCTACCATCTAAACTTTCATTTGTAAATAAATGAGACTACCTTCAAAAGTCTGAGACTATTTAGATATTAGGTGTCATATCACTCTAAATCAAATAGGTATAATTATTAAAGAATTATCATTTATATTCAAACTAATATAAAAATAGTCTTGTTCGTTTTATTTATGTTTATGACACATTAATCATTAATCATGAATAATAATTCATAATATTATTTCAATAAGGTCAATTTACCCCAATCTTGGCCATTTCTCCATTTTCCCATTGGAACCTAATAAAATATCCCATAGATTATGATTGAAATAATATATATGATACTTGAGGGGGATTTTATCTCCCCTTATGGGTATTCCTCACATTCTAAGGTACATGAATCCTAAAAAATTTACCTCATGAAAATTTAAATTTAGTTATATATTCTATGTAATTTTTAATTGATAATGCCAACATAATTCATTTTTTAATGTATTGGTGCTATATATTATATTAAAATAGTCATTTTTAATTATATAAATTAATTTAATATTGATTAATATAAATAAAATTATATTAATTATTTAAAATTCATGAATTTTTACAATGTCCATTTTATTTTAGGACAACTATTATGATATTTTCTATAATTCCGTGGGAGGATGATATAAACAATGATTCTTAGAGGAATTATTATTATGATAAGAGTGAAACTACCTAGGTTTATATTGTGTATCACCAGCAACTTTTTCTATCAGTTAACATGTTATTTTATGCCTCTGTTCACCACTTTTCACTAGTTTTATACCACTGTCTCTCATGCTTCATCTACTATTACTTAATTCTGATGGGATTTTCATCCACAAACCTCTTACTCTTTGAGTTCTATAACTTGTATTATTATAAATATTGTCCACATTTTTTTCATCTCACTTCCTTAACATACTGTCACTTACCACTACCAGCAAGCTTCTACCAATGCTTCAACCTACCTCCACCAATAACACCGTGCATTATTATTATTTACTACTTATTCTGAAGCTACCTCTTATTAAGGTAGTATACTAATGATGATATGATTTTTTTTACTTCTACAACATGATACTTTTTATATTTAGCGATGTTACATGATCGCTGGGGAGGTTTAGTACACAACATTTTAGAAGAGAATTTCAATAGAAAACATGGTGGATCTCTATCCACAAAAGTGGGATTGAAATATTTAATCATGTGTACAAGAAATCCATGGAAGATCATTGCATGAATAATGAATCAATTCATAGTATAATGTGTTCATATTTTCCCATGGTTTTTCCCATTGTGGGTTAATGATTTTGAGATAGTTTAGTAAAAAGTCATATAATTGGAATAAAATAATTTTGAACGTTTTGAAACAAAAAAATAGTTTTTAGGATTCCAATTCTCCATTAATGATCATGAAAATATCTTCAAAGTTTGATCATTGTAAGATTACAGTTTAAATATACATTACATGTAGAAAGGAAGGATAATAGGTCATTTTAACTAAGATACTACTATATGTAACTATTTAAAATACCTACAATGTGATATTATCACGTACAAAAAAAGGAAAACGCTTTTCACTATTTTATGATAGAATGATTTGATGTGTTGATGAAGGGATGTTTACAGAGATTTAGAATGTATTAACTTTTACAACATATTCCTATAAATATATATACAATACTTATGGGAATGGGAATCAACCACTTCTCTAAAATCCTTCTATATCTGCTAATTTATTTTCTAAAATACTTTTATTCATATTAATTAATGTAACACATATTAGTGTAGTAATATTAGTGTTCTTCCACTGAAAAACACCCACACACTTACTCTATTATCTATCTATCATGATCACTTATAATCATATCAATAAACAATCAAATTGATGAATATATCATTGGTTTTGATCCACTATTGAACCCAATTTAATTTTAAATATCTTATTTAGTTTAATTTAATGATTATTTTTGGAAAATTTAATCCATGTAGTGTTTATATAGGTGATAACATCATATTATATATCAATAAAACCTTCATTTAATTCATTTTAGTATTGTGTACATGGTGATAATTGAGTTCACTATATATTCAATTCTGGGGTAATGCAATATGTTTACACATATGATAGAGTGTGTACATTACAAATAAATAAAATTTGAAATTGATGGTTATCTATGTATAAACTTCTAAGGAGAATATTGTTTATTTTATAACTACTAGGATTTTTTTGTTATCTTATTCTTCATGTTATATTTTTTATGTGTTTTGGAAAAAAATTATCATTTACATTTCATTAAATTAATAGAATAATAAAACACAAAAACATATATCATGTTTCTTAGAAATAGTGTTTGAATGTCTGAAAAGATCCTCACATGAGATATCCATGGTTAGTCACTATTATATAATAGTAAAATATTGTATCAATTTCATATCCCAATGAATGGTGTTTAAAAAAATTTCCCCATTGCTGAAGAGATGAGTCATTCCATATCTCACTATTTCTATTCACATATTACGAATACATTGTCTTATTTTTTGAATGAAATTTTTTTAACATGTTGATTTATAATTAAAACAATTATATATGGAATAATTAATAACAAGAGCAGCACAAAAGAAAATATTTTTTAATGATATAGAATTCTAATTTGAAAATATTGGTGAAATAGTTTTGAACTCATAGAGAAAAGTGGAATGGTTCATTAAATATTTTTTTGAATCCATGGAGTGGATACTAGAGAAAATAGAACCTAAAACAAAATATAAATCATATCTAGTGGTCTAAGTTCTTTCCCCACACATTTTTCAAAAATGAAGAACATGTGGAAGACAAGAAGGAGTTACTTGAAGTTCCATTCCACCTCCCACTACCATTTCCAATGTAGAGTAATGAATTATATTTCTCTAAGGATGTTTATATGGGTTATTAAGAATTTTTGGATTAATTTTTGAGTGAATATTACATTAAACAAGACACCACATATTTAATGAATAAGAATCTGAACCCTTGAATATCTCTCGAGGTATTGAATAATAAACCACCCAAGAGGTGGACATAGATGAAAAATTTAATGAGCTTAAATAATTTCCTCCATCAACTATCACTCTAATACAATATTGGGTTTTCAATGAGAATGAAATTTTGATTTAACGAACATAAAGAGACTATAATATCTTTAATATATTTTAATATTATTTTTCCATACACAATTGCGTAAAATTCCTAATTGATTTCAAATTTCATAAAAAGCTAACTATTTTTTTTCCTTGGAAAATGTGAGTATAATGAAGATTTTCAAAATGAGGAACACATGGATATTCCTGAACCTGTTAAGAACTTATTGAATTAACTATAAGAAGATATCCAGGTGAATTTTCCATGGAAAGTGGAAAATAAGTTCTTTAATTTAATGTATAATATTTTGATATTAATTATTAATGTTTTAATTTTCTTTAAGTACATTTACACTCTAAATTCCCCATTGATTATTCCATTGACACTATATACCTTGAGATAGAATAAGAGAATAAGTAATTGGTCATGCAAGTGGAATCCAAAAGGAATAAGGAACCATTATTTTTCATTTAATAACCATGATAGTTATGCCATGTTTCTAGTGGGCTGTATTTCTAGTACTTTCTACATATATTAATCTACACCAGGAATGATGGAATGAAATATAATTAAAAGAAGTTTTGGTGGTTTAAATCAAAGAATCCATACCCACCGTTAGATTTCAGATAATTACTATTATTTCCCATCTGGAAGAATTCAAAACCCAAGGACCAATATGGGTTTATTCCAATATGTATCTTTATTTTCTTTGGATTTTATTTACATTATAGGACTTTATAATTCTATATCACCCTAATGAAACTGCTTTACTATTTTTTGTAGAATACAATTATCCAATAATTCTTTAGATAAACTTATAGT
This sequence comes from Viscum album, assembly GCA_963277665.1. NCBI lineage: Eukaryota > Viridiplantae > Streptophyta > Magnoliopsida > Santalales > Viscaceae > Viscum > Viscum album. Next base: position 1,154,745,920 of record OY728122.1, on the reverse strand, counting down.
GGAACATTTATTTCCATTAGTTATTTTCTTTTATATTTACTTGATGATGATTTATCAAATAATCTCAACATTATTGTTTGGAATAATTAATAAAAATATGTCTTTATTTTTGAGGGAATTCACTTCTACATTCATTATCTTATAGCTCCTTATATTTTATGAAAAATATTTCACTCTTTTAAAGATATTTTTCTAATATATAAAGTAATTTATTACATGAAAAGTCTAGGATACATGAACTACATAGGAATCTAATGTTGCTCTATTTTATATTACTATAGTAATGACTTATAATGAGTAAATTGGTAAATTATATTTTTAATGGAAAATATTTGATATCTATTTTTCTAATCATGATTTAAGGGAATATGTTGATTCATATAGACAAACGTTCATATAAATATTTCATAATTTGATGTTTAGAAGTTCTTTTTGAATTATAATTATTCATTTTTACCATGAGTTATTTTTCCAAATTTTATATTAAATTCCCAATAGGATTTATATAACTAATAATTCACATTTTTCTCTTGGGAATTATTTCTTGAGTTATGTTGTTGCATGACACCATCTTGAACTAACATTGGAACATTTCATGGATATAATTGTGAAAAGAATCATTCAATATGAATCTTTATTTTTAATTGATTTACAACTAATATACATGACCAAATCCCCATAAACCCATTTTTATATGATGAAATCCAAGATGGTCCTTATTATCAATGAGGTGTATCATACTCTACTTTTCCCATTCCTACACTAGTATATGTATTTTTCATAATATTTTATAGTTTAAGTGTGGGGGTGAGGGAATTCATGGTGGATGGGATATTATAGAAAAAGGAATAATTATTTGGGATTCTCATTTGATTATTAGGATAGGATCATTCACATAATTTTACATAATTACCACCCCTATAGAAAAAAGATAAATAATAAAATGATAAAATAGAGATATAGAAATGGGTTGTGACATTGGGGAATAAAACATTGCCATTACTGAACATGTGATTATATCATATTAAACTTGTTGGATGATTAAATAATCCATATAATCATGGCATTAACAAAATTAAAAAATAAATTTTATTAATTATTTGAAAATAAAAAATGAAAATGTAGATAAAATTCAAAGGTGTGTTTTTCATCCATTAAGGTAACATTGTTTTATTGCCTTTGTTTTATCCTTAGAAGAAGGTGTTTTCATTTTGAATAGTTGATTTTTATTACACATAAGTTTTTATATCACACATTACATCGGTCCACTCTCTACCACCATACTCTTTGAATAAAATCAAACTAGTTTTCTACCACTTGAAGACTATCTTATAATACCCTCACATGATTACAAAAAGACATTATATACTAAAATACAACATTACATGAGATACTATCAGTACTCTTACATAACCAGCCAACATGAATCTATCAGCCCACATCCTTAATGTGTTTTCCCCCAGCTACTAATAGTGTTAATTTTGATTCTTCTTCCAACCGATCATACAATTAACTCTCATTACTATGATTATATACATTTACTATCACTACATGTTCTTACATGATCATGATAATTATGGGTTGAATTTTTTCGACCCTACATTATGTGGTTAAATCATTCTAGAGAAGGTCCAACATTACTAATGGAGATTGAGGACACTTCTATATGAGAAAAATACATATACTCCATGATCTAAAGAAATTTTTCAATAATTTAATGGTTGATGTATTTAATATAGATAATAAATAATCCATGGTCATGTCATGCATTCATTTTGAATTAGTTGAGATGAAAATGAGGTACATTTTTCACATTATTTTATATTGATGGCCAATATTGGGATTATGAGTTAGAAAAAGTTAGTTTAATGACTATAGAAATTGTTTTACATCATGGTGATGTATTTGGATTAAAATAAAAATCTTGATTCCACATCCCAATTCAAGAGTTTTATATATGTTCCATGTTGGATTCTGTTTGGAATATGAGATTTTGTAATAGTGGAAGGATAAATGACGTTTTACATAAGATATAAATGATGGTAAATATAAGAAAAATATTAAAATTAAGATCAAAGAAGTGATAAAAAGGTGTGTCCTTTTACCAATTCAAATAATGAAGTATTAAAATGTTTGAAAAATTTAATTATTAGGGATATTAAAATGGTTCTACCATTAACTAACTATGAATATAAATATAGAGACCACAATGATGGGAAGCATAATTATCCACATGTTTTATAATTTTGGTTGGAAATTCTACATTAATTTTCTAATGTAGTTTTGGTTTCCTTATATTAATGTAACTCTTACTCATGTTTCATTTCAAGTGGTCTTCCACACATACACACACTCTCTCTCTATAAATAGTCTTTCTCCACTGTGTTTTATTGCACTCATAATGATGAGTAACTATCCCAAGTTATATCCTTGGGAATTAATCTAGTGTTGAAAATAATCCTATGTTTTATGTCAACATTTGGATAATATAATGTTTCTTTGGGTGAGTGTATTCCTCATAGTGGTTATCTAAGGGTTAATATCTTATTCTAAAATGATCACCGATGATTTATATGGTGGTCGTGTAGTTTATGTGTATTGTTTTGAGTTCTTTTTATATTTTATGTTAGGGTAGAAAAGTATTTTCTACCAAAAGATTGAGTGTGTACTCTATGTAGACACAAAATAGTATAGTGAATGTTCTCTATGTGACTCGCTTGGGATAAATTCATCTAATTTATAACTACTTTAATTATATTTACATCTACATATGCATGTTTTAATTTTTTATTTGTTTTAAATTAAAATTATCACCAAATTTATATTTATTTTCTAAAATTATAAATCACTAATATTATAATAATTCAGCTAGGAATAGTTAGTGATTGATAGAGAAGATCCTAAAGTTAGGTGACCCTTGTTAGCCACTATGAAAAAATATGAAAGTATTTTTTTCTTTTTCACAATTATATGATAGGAGGGTTAATATACCAACACATTCTGAATTAGTTATGATCAATAACATTTTCACCTAAAACGTAAGGATCTATTGTCAATTTTTTACATCACATTAACAGTTATTTGTTTATCATTATAATCCTTCCAGATGTTCATGAAAATTATTTTATAATTATTTTTAGGACACCATTAATGGTTTCTAAATGAGTTTTAATCATTCCATACAAGAGAAGACTAGATGTTTTGAAAATATTGTAGACATCGTGATCTATAGTTTTTCATGGACAATGGCTCTCTGTTTCATAATCATGATATATTATCTCAGTGAGGACACAGAGACTAGGATGTGTTGTGGATTGAGGATGGTAGTGGGGAATCCTTTTATTTTCCACTTTTTTATATATATTATATATCTTAATTTCGTGGTTGGATATCTGCATACATGTTTTCTTATATTATTCTATCTACATTTTTTATATCACAATTCTTGATTATTGAATTACAGCGACTCTGATTAATTATTATGGGTGTCATTTGATTATTTCCCTCTTAATATAAAATGATATATGGGTATATAATCCCATTTTTAACAAATTATACCCTCGTACTAGTTATATTATTATGGTGTATAGGGATGCGTTACTATATTCTGGTAGAAAACAAGTCTAGACATTTTTGTGTGGTCAGAGACATCATGGGCACTAAAACGATAGTGTATTTGGATTTATGGTAGAGGAAGAGGGTAGTTTTGGGTGCTGGTGAAATATGTATAATAATTCAATTCATATAGAAGTGGTTAAATCAGTTTAATTCACTACACTAAATTTTTGATGGGATGTGGTTTGTGGAGAGATCATTTTTTAGTTTAGAGATTTGATGATAGTGATACTCCTCTAGCCAGGATTATAAAATTGTTTTTCTGTCTAAAAATTAATATATGTAATGATATTGGAGGATATCTTATTTGTGTTTTTTATACCATATACGCAACATTAATGATGGTTGGATTATGATTAATTATTGGGATTTATGAGGATCCAACCATGGAACAACACTGACAGTGGGGTTACCACAATAGTGTAGAAAATTAGATGATTTTTCTATGACCACGTGAATTAAGGATTGGTGGTTTGGAGATGTCAGGATGTGTCATTAGGTAGGGCTAATGGGGTATGAGTAAATCCTTAAATTTATATAATACATAGTGTTTCTATGTTGAATTAGATACAATGTGGAAGTGACTGTATTTGGAGTGTTCATTGATAACTTGGGGTGGAATGATTGCATAAATGTAGTGGTGTTCATGAATGAATCTATAGGAATCCTGGTAAAAGGTAGCTAAACAATCTTTAAAAGTAACCCATTGGTTATTAGAGTTGTGTAGTAGATGGTTTTTGAATGTTTGGTGATGAAACATAGAATGTTTGTAGGGAACAAACATCTCGGTTATGTTAGGATTATATTTATAGGGACAACACAAATTTTATAGAATAAGAACCAATATGGTGGGGAGTTTTTGATGAATTATAATTTTATAGTTCATTTTTAATTGAATGTGTAATTTTTGACATCGAAGTTATGGATAGGGGGTTAGATTGGGACATAAATGAGTTATGGAGGTTTTCAAATTTTTTATTTTGGTGGAAGAATACTTGAACATCATTACCATGTAATGATGGTAGGATTCTACTATGGAATGTATATCAAAGTGTGATGACCAAGTATCATGGAATGATTTTATCATGTTTTTTTAGTGATTTAATTTTTGAAGAGGTATTTCCATGGCCATTAGAAACCATGATATTTTTAATGGTGTGTCGAAGAGGTGATGATATGGTGAAGGGGTGATATAGTGTGATTCCTAGATATTGTGAATTTGGTAAAGTAATATATGTATTACTCATGAATAAAAATTACCAGAAATCTATGACATGAAATATATTCCACAATGAGATTCTATAGAAGGATATTGGGGGAATGGAAACATTACATGGCATGGATTAAGAAATCCATTTCATGGATCACAAGTGAGAAAATTTATCACAAAATGACCATTAAGATCATGTCATGGTAGTACCTATATAATGGGTTGACCCCTCTATTGATGTGAGGTTACACTATAACCTAGTTGGTGCATGTTGTGATATGAACCACATGAGGATACCACCTAACTTATCAACTATTAGTTCAATCCAAATATAATACCAAAAAAGTTAAAAATGATTCATGATTAATTTTGTAGAGGGTCCTAGTCCTATTATAAACCCTCAAGAGGTCCCTTGACTCTAATTTAAATAAATATGAGGGAGCACTTTCAATGGAAATCCGTTTCAAAACCTATTACCCCTATTCCATATTTTAAATTTAGAAGAGTTTCTCTGTATGGATTCATGGTATGATTTCATCCCTTCTAGTCTTTTTTACTTCAACAGGTTTTGTTCTAATTTTGGTTCACTTATTTTGGGAATCATGGAGTGGATTCCACTTGTGCATAAAAAAATCTATCCACATCCTGGGGTTGTAGATGGTTTTTTATAAAATAATCCCTAGGAATGTATTCTCATCATTTTTTATACTTTTTTAAATAAATAAATAAATATATTTAATGTTTTAGAAAATTTATGTTTATTTATTCATTCATTCAAAGATATGAATTTAGGATTTTTTTTACTAGGTAAGGGTTACTATTGTGAGTGGACTACATGATGTTTCTCAAGAGATTGTATATATGATGTCAATCGGTTATTTTAATATCTATTATCCTGATTTGTGATATTCATCTTAAATGTATGTTATAATATATTAATATAATTTATTAAGGTGATATTTTCTCATAGACTAGGATGCGTTTTGTAGGTTCATGGTAATAAAATATAGATTATGATTAAAAATAGGTGGACTTAAATATATCAAGTCACATTCATTTGGGACTTGGATATTTTGGATCACTGAGATGTGGAGAGAGTCAATAATAATCCATTTTATTTTATGAGTTTTTTCCTTTTAGACCACCATATGAAATAAATTATGTTTCTCAATCCACTAAATATTTTATAAATACCTAATATTTATGTGTAGTAAATTAAATCAAGAGAACAAAGCATGGAATTTAAAAGCCTTATCCAAAAGTCATATTCCAATTAATATTTTATGTGCCCCCAAAAGTATTTTCCACTATCTATAACATTAATTTAAATTAAAAATTACATTATCCTTTACACAACATCAAGATTATAATAAAATATAAAATGAACCTAAAAAAAATATCAATAAATTAAATAAATCTATCCTCTAGTCTCCTTATGAACCATCTTACATTAGTCCTCTTCCATGAGTAGATAGATTGACATATATTCCAATGTACTTCCTAGAGAATGTCAACAAAATTTTCAGTCTTCAGACTTCTTCCACATATTATCCATTCTAAATATTAATCAATATAAATGAATACTTTGAAGATCACAAATTCTTATACATCAATGGTTCCTCAATTCATAAGCTTATCTCTAGAGAATAAAATGGATTATAAGGAACAAAAATTCTTCACACCTTTAATGTGATGTCCCAATAGTCATTTCCTATATATATTTAAATATTATTTCCCTTCCATTATATATTTATACACATAGAATAAAATTTGAATATTTAGTGTATATTAATATTTTTAGACACCCATAATATTTCATAGGTGTCATTTCATCATTCACACTTCAATGAATCTCTGTCAATACTTATCATATAAATCAGAGAATTAATAAGATGTTACCTTCCTTGAAATACATATTGAAACATACTACATTAAACTCATTCATGGAATAATGGTTATTTTCTTTATATTCATTCATGTTTATGGGTGTGTCACTTATATAATATTATCTTTCATATATATATACATATAAAATTTCATTATGAAAGGATAAATAACATTTAATTATTAAAATGAATACTTATGATCATTATTAAATATTTATGATGAGGCTTTACATTTAGAATCATGGTATTATGATCCAAAATATGTGCCATTGGATCATGGACATTTATATTTTTATCCAGTAGAAAGTTCACCCATTGATTCTTTATGATAATTGAAATTTCCATTTTCCAATATAATGATACAAATTATAGTCATCATTCAAAAAACTTTTGGGATTCATAAATGTTAATTCATCCCTTCTCTACTAACACAAAACACCACCATGTTGTTTTAGACAATTTACCTATATTATACAACACTTTCCCGTAGTCTCCTTAATGATCACAAAAATAGTCATTAAAATTATTACATCAATGATATACATCATAATATTACTCTAAGAATAATCATCAATATCACTAACCGCATATTAATATTTTAATAAAAATGAATCCAATGGATTATGGGAACTGTACATTCCCACTTTATGTTTTTCTTCAGAATTATTACAAATATCTAATGACAATATGTGTTCTCATTACATTCCCCCCCTTATAGAAAAAATATGATTCCATCGGGTTTTCTCATCTCACCAAATTAACCTATTCTTCTCCATGAAATAATATTTTAATCGACACATTATATGATGATAACATCACACGTATTTTCATATCAAGGGATATTAAGTTATTATACTCTATTTCTAGTTGTGATGTCCTATAAAATAAAAGAAATGATATATAACCAAGGTTTTCAATATTATCGATAAAAACTCATTGGATATGATACTCATTTTTCCTCATTTCTCATATCATGTGATCCATATTTCTAAAAAAACTATAAAAAAATTAATCTATCAAGAAAATAACTACCAAATGATAAGATAAAATAATACAACCAATAATAATAGTTGTAATTGTGAATTTCATAAATTAATCATCACAAAACATGGGGTTTCCTTAAAACAAATTTAAATTAGAATCACTATGCTAAAATATATATTTAATTTAGTTTTATTCCCCCCCCCCCAAAAGTGGTTCCCTCTTAAATCTTCTTCATTATACATAAAGCACCATGAATCTAATACATTTTGTTTTATTATTGTTTAAAATAAACATCCCCTTAAATTACATATATGTTAGAATATGTAAATAATGATACGTAATAACTATAGACTTTTTTGTTCATTATTGGAAGCACTCATGATTGGATTTTGTTCTCACCCTACACATTTATTTTTATCTAAACTAGTCACACCACTTCCTGTTGACAGTATTTTTAGATTTTTTTATCATTGACGATATTTACTTCCGAATGAAATTTTTATTCATTTCATTGGTTGGGTAAATTTCATTTCCTTGTTCACTCATTCATATTTTCGTAAAATATTATTTGGTAGGATTGAATGTTCAATATTCTTTCCTATTAAGAATAATCTATCAACACCATACATATATATTTTATTAAATCTTTATTTCACTAATTATTGATTATTATTCATCTACATAAGTATATACCTTTATCACCACCATCTATCTATTAACAATATTATTTAATTTTAATTTCATAATTTTTTTCGTGTGACTTGTATGTGAGTCTAAATAACACTAATTGTTGATATATATTATTTAAATTGTATTCTCGTTTTAATTTTTAATAATACATGAATTAAATTTGAAAAATAATAAAAATAAACAGATAGATTATTCATTCACACCGCATTGAATTTTATTTCCATAAAAAAATATCAAACATAATTCCTATAAATATTAAAATCTATAATTGTGGGATAGATATGGTGAATATAAAATAATAACATTCTGTATTTGGTATTTCATCTTATTTTCAAATCATACCTCCCTCTTACTTATGGAAACTTCCTAGGTAATCACATATAATGAAAACGTTAAATTTATTTTTGTCCTTTTATTCCACAGGAAAACTAATAACCGCTAAATAAATAGTGAATTTATTTAGAATCATTTTAAATCATAAATATTCAGATTTTGGATTCATTTAATTATGGGGGATGTTACCTTCTATTCCTTATTTCATTATTTGATGGGAAATATGGTTCATCATAAAAAATACTATCCACCTTTTTATTTTCCCCTATACTATTAGAAATAATATCTTTTACAAGAGCTATATCAGGTTCAGATTTTCAATTATAGTTGGAACCAATCATCTCACTAACATGGTAATATTTACCTTTCACATTAATATTCATTCTCAATTATTCATAAAATTTGGACAACAATGTTTTAGCAATTAGGGTTATTGATTTTGTCTCTTTATGATATTAATAAACTATAATAACATTACCTTCAAGGTCACTAATAATAGTTTCTTTTTTAGATACTCTAATATAGTGATTCATTATCTAATCAACTTATGTCAATTATATGTTGAAATACTTATCCTTCATTAAAATAAATGTTTGTTATAATTTCACATGTTTCCCCATTCCATTCAAAAATTATTATTTCTAAATCATTTATTATCTTATTTTTCATTTTACTTTCTACTCAATCACGTTCCTTTATTCAGTATCACTATCAAATATACATGAATTAAAAAATTTCACTACAATTTTCAATGAGAGTAAACATATTATCACATATGTTGGATGATACATATATTCCATTATTACATAAAAATATATTTCAATTAAAACTAATATTTCTCCTCTTCTTATTTAGTTTCTTATAAGTTTTTATCTTCTCATCATCCCCAACTAAATAATATTATTCAACCATCTTATTTGGAAAATATTATTCAATGTAACCAATATCATAAAAAATATAATATTCTATTAATTTGTTACAATTTCTATTCCATTTATCATTCTAAAAAATCTTTTATAGAATATAAATCATTTGATTAATGTATTCTTCATCCATATAATCTATTCATCATCTTATTTTAACAATGTTAATTTCTTTTACATTTTCATTCCCTAGGGTTTCAAAAGAAAATTTCTATTTCTATTTTTTAATGCTCAATTTATTTATCATCTCAAAATATATTAATATATAATGTAAATCATCTATTCTAAAGCCTTAAATTTCATATAGGTTTGAAAAATTTATTCAACATGGGTTGGAAAAAATCTCACAAGCTTATATAGAATGTTGGAGTATTCTAAAATTGCAATAAAACCTGGAATATTTCAAAGAATATAATTTACTCATGTGAAATAGCAATAAATTTGTTCACCATCAGAAACATTAATATCTTCATAATCGTTCCAACGAACATGATGTTTGGATTCAGTGACATTAAAATTACCTTCATAGATGTTTCTCAATTTTTATAATACCGCATTTGTAGTTTAGAGACCAATGAACATTGTATATAAAATATATAATAGTGAAATTATGATTGAATATTGATCATTTATATCTACATCATATTCCTCTTATGTAATTATGTAAATTTATCACCTTTATCGGTGCATCAGGGAAAAAAATATTGTTGTATCTCTTACTTCCAAACAAAGCTAATGGAGGTTGGGTATGATCATATTACTCATGATGTGATAATTCTTTTGTAGAATGTAGAAAATCATTCTATATTTAAAGAGTTGACATTATATAATTCTCTAAAACTTATTCTATGTATCTTTATACATAACCCACTCAAATTAAATTTTTTTGACCCATATCTGATAGATGACTCAAAGTTGGAGTGGAGAATCATTTACCCATTTTATTTCATGAGCAATTCACTTTTAACCCATTCCGATGAAAATTTTAAAGATATTGATCGACTCAATGACTTCTTATAGATTTACCGTCATATTTTGTAGTATAAATAATGAAAACAGAAGATAATATATACATGGATCTTCTAAAAGGCCTACACTAATCCATGATGGTTATCCCCCCCCCATGTTATAGATTTTTTGCTATATCCTATGATATTTTAAAAAATAAGAGTTTATTGTTCCCCATACCAATTTAATTATCTACAAAAACTTTAAAAAAATTATCAATAAAATACCATGAAGTGATATACCATTTTCTTCATGATTTATTCTCTACCACTGCATGTTGTTCCTCACCCAATTAAAAAAGGAATTACTCTCCTTGATGTGTAGTTCCTATAGAACATAAAAAATAGTGATTTTAACATCCCAAGTAAGTAAATAATAAAATATGTTCATATCTATATCTATTTATGAATTATATAGAGTTTTAGAGGCTTAAAATGAGAATAAATCCAATCTTAAGCATAAAATACTCTAATATTTTTTAAAAGATTGTTTTACCACCTTCTGATGGAAAACAATTTTTAAATCAACCTTTTGACAATTTTATAAGATCTATTTTTCAAAATATACTAATTATTCATAATTGGTACATTGGAATTTACTTTGGATAAAGTTTTGGTATTTTTCTGAAAATGTTCATTTTTAATGAATAGTGAAAAATATTTCATTTTACTTCAAAACTGCTTATTCTTCTAATTTAATTATATAGTTAGATTGTCCATAAAATTGGTTTTAAAGTTTAATTAGAATATATTCTTAACATTTAATTAAATTGTGGTCATTGGAATTAATTTCACTTTTAAATTGGACATAAACAAGTGTCAATCTTTTGATAGATATTGTTTCTTAAAAACACGCTATTTGTTTTGACAATGAGAATTATTTTTAAATTAATTTCTGAAATTTATATGATTGGAATTTGTTAAAATGGATTCCATATTTGGAATCATAGGGTCCAAATTATGTAATTAAGACACTTTTTTTGGACATTATGAATATTAAGGACGGTAATTATCTTTAATTATCGTGATTAATTAGTAATCGGGTAGTTAAGGGTAATAAAATAATTTCATAATAATATAAAATGACCCCAGCATGTGTCCACATCCTCTTTTTTGAGTCATGGACTACCATGGGTAGCTTTTTATATAACTTGAGGTCCCATGGAATCACATGAGTGTAATAGTGACATTTATGACATTATTTTTTTAAAAGAAGAGAAATGTAATAAAGGGTTGTATATCCAAAGTAAAACAATTTTAATTTTGTTTAAATAAACAATATATCAGACTATAAATAGTAATTGGAAAGATAAAAATATTTCCTGCATCAGGGTATTTATTTTATTATTTTTAGACATTAAATAAGAAAATTTATTTATGACATAATGATGATGCAGTGATTACCTCATTAATGAATGAATTAAATAAAATTAAAAGATAAGGTAAAATCTAAGACCTAAACTTGTATAAAACATATTTAATGGGTGTTATTAGAACCCTTATTACCTTATCCTCTAAATATATCATTGTGTGACCTTTAAAATCCGAAAACTATTTTATAATAAAGTATCATTTCAAGAATTTCCAAAAGTGACCCTCCTCCCTCTTATAAAAGGACACCACCTATAGGACCTTACCCACAAATCTCAAGCCCTTGAATCATCCTAAATATGCTAATATTATCTCTACAAATCCCTCTGTTACTCCTAGAAGCCTCAAATTGGGTAGAAGTGTTTCTAAGGAAGCCTTTGGCTCAAACCAAAAAGTGTTACCAGATTTAGAGGTAATGTCTTCTCTCGAGTTTCTACCTTTTATTTTCATACATCACTAACCACTATCTTATTATTATTTGATACCATAATAAAAAAAGTATCCTAAATATACTAGGATGTTTTTATGATTAGTATTCTACCTACACTTACACACACCTCCGTCTAATGGTTAAAAAACATACTGTTTCTATGGGTGGTGAATTACTGCCTCACGAAATGATGATTGATCATTATTCTTTTAACACCTTTCATGGTGGCCATTATGATGTAACTATATTTATATATTATTTATATGGTATTAATTTTTTGTATATGCTTCTGTATTTTATTTTTAAATCACATCTCTATGCTTTTCATGTTGTTGAACTCTGATAATTTCATCTAAGGAAGTGTGGACTACTACCCCCTCAAGTGATGTGACTCATTCATGCCAAAAATGGAATTTATAAATAATGTATTTAATGAAATAATATTACCTATATAATATATATATTATACTGGAATTATAAAATATATATGTCTCATTTAGTTTTAATTCCTTTAAAATGACAAAGAAATGAAATTAGCGTTCATGCATACGTACGACCTACCATCTTCATGAACCGGGCATTTCATTTTTTATCTCCAAATATTATGGAATAGTATAAAATGAATATATACTACATATATATGATATTTAAATCGTTAATACCATTCTGGAGATGATGTACCTATAACTACATGGGCAATTATTTTCAAACAAGTTCATTTTTGGCTCATGTACCGAACATCGACAAAACGTATGATATAAACTCACATAATTAACTAATTATTATAACATGATAATATGTGATAAGAATTGAATAATAAACTTTAAAGGAAGTCCTTAATCAATTATAAATTTACCAAAATTTATTATTCAGGAATATAAAGAAACGAAAAGACAAGTCGTACATGAGGTAAGGGACTTCGTCTCAATCTCCTTTCATTGAGGAATATTTCAATTTATATATGACCTTATTTTATTAGTTGTATAATAAACCCTTTTGACTTTTAATTTCATTCAAAATGAACCTTTTCACATTACCATCTCACTAAATGAAAGAAATAATGTTATTGTCTTAGGTATGCGGTGACAATGACTTCTCCGCCGTTGTGACCATTATTTGAGTTTCAGATTCCTTTATTAGACATAAATTTTATAAATGAAAAATAAATACCATGTTTTACTTTTATTTTATTTTTTATTTAAATGGTTTTGATAATTTTTTGATTATAACAATTTGTTGTATTTATATCTTGTGATTTAAATGTGAAAATGTTATGTTTCCTTTATGCATGTTTTGTGTGATACGATTATGTTATGGGTTTTGGGCATTTATTATGAGGATGGTTGGTTACATGATAAAATTAGGGTGGGTGAGCCCTATATATCTCTCCAATGAATTGGGTAACATGAAGGAGTTAAACGCTAAGGTTTCTCTGAAGGGATTTAGTGAGTATATTGTGATGGGTATTCCAAACATAACCATGAGAGATTCTCCCTACGTAAGAATGTTATGAATGCCTCAGGTTACCTTTATGTTCTATGATTTCTATATGTTATTCATAAATATTATGATTTCATGAGGTATGTTAAAGTTCTTATGTTTTATGAGTAAATTATGATTTCATTGTTTCTTATGTATATATAGACTAATATTTTCGTTCTGTATTTTTTTGTATCCCTTACTGATCTTTTTATGCCAATCCCAAGTTCTTGAAATGTTTTTTACAGGTCAAGGGAAACGTACAGGATGTGATGATAGTGTTGAGGAAGTGTCAAGAAAATTTTCATATTTTATAATAAATATGTTTCCTTTGATGGAAAAAAATGAATACTGTCTTTGATGTAACCACCTTGTTTAAATGTGGAATGCAATGCATTATTTATTATCTAATTCTCTAAAACTCTAAAGCTAAAAATATCGTCAATGTGTATTCTTGAAATAAATCAATATTAAGTAATGTTTAAGGATGTGGCCTTATAGTTGGTATCAAAGGTTAGTTTAGAAAACATTATGAGTTATAATTCTATTAAATGATTATCAAAAAATATTATTTATTACACATTATGTTAAAATTGAAATGGTATAGCATTTGAAGATTACCATGTTGCTTCATCTAATACATGTTTGTTTAGAATGGTTTTATGCATAAGAAACAGGGAAGCAGTGCTAGAACGACATACAGAAAGAAATGGCCTTCCAAATTAGCATCTTGAGATGGTTGAAATTGGAACTGAATATTCTTTTTCAGTAATGGCACAATTGAATCAAGCGATAAATGGTGGTGGTATCCATGCATGAGATTAGCTAGATCAACCACAGAGGACCATGTCAGTGGTGGAACATTTCACGAGGCAACATCACCCATCATTCAGAGTATCATCTGACACTGTGTTAGGTGAAGGGTGGATTAAATCACTAGATAAGATTTACAATGTCAGGGGGTATTTATAAAATCAAAAGGTTAGTCTTTCTGTTTACCATTTGGAGGGTGAATCAGATCATTTGTGGTCGACGGTTAAAAATATCAGGGACGCTGATGAGATTGATTCTTTTGACTGGGTTGAATTCAAAGGTATGCTTCTTGAGAAATATTTTCCAAAGGCTGTTTGAATTAGGATGGAAAAACAATTCTTGGAATTTATGCAAGGGGATGACTCAATGGATTCTTATGAAGAATAGTTCACTCGATTTAAAGTATATGCTCCAAATTATATCTCAGACCTTGATAGTAAAATCAATCATTTTTACTCAGGATTAAAGCCAAAATATCGAAGGGAATTGGCTTCTCGTGAGTTCAAAAGTTATCAAAAAGCTTGTTCGATGTGCTGTGAAGGTGGAAATGGAGTTTTCCAATGATCAAGTGTTCTATTACAACCAACAGAAGAAGAGATCGATGTGGCAGGAGAAAGGGAAGAATCCTTCAAAAAGGTTTGATGGTAAGAAATCTAAGTTTACAGTTTGTGATAAATGTGGTAAAAATCATGTTGGGGAATGTATTTTGAATTATGGAAAGTGCTTCTAATGTGGTAAGATGGGACATAAAGCTTGGGATTACACTGGAAAAGATCAGGGTAATGGTAAGACCAAATTTGATTTACAGTTAGTGAAATATTTCAAGTGAAATGAGATGGGTCAATATGAAAATGAGTGTTTGACAAAGAGCTCGAATGATGTGAAGCAGTCAGACTACAAGCATAAAGGAGTGGTTAAAACCTTTGAAACTACATCAGTAGATATTGGGCCATTAAATTAAGTGGTATTGGGTACTTTGTTTATTTTTTTAGGTTATTCCAATGTTTTGTTTGATTCTGGGTCTACACATTCTTTCATCTCTGAAAACTTTTCTAGTAAATTGGGAATTCCATCTCAAGAAATTAGTCTTGGACTTGTGGTAAAAACACTTGGGGGAAATGTTGAGGCACAAAGAATTTATATGAATCTTCCTATCCTTATCTGTGGAAAAAATCTACTGGAAATCCTTATTGTTTTACATCTAGTAGAGTTTGATGTTATCCTAGGTATGTATTGGATCTCTGTTTACCATGCAGAGATTGACTGTATTGATAAAGAAGTTTCTTTTCAGAAAGTCTATCAGTTTGTTTACAAGAATTAACCCTTACTTTTGATATCATATCAAGAGGATGAGAAACATGTAAAATATGGAAATGAATGTTACCTTGCACATATTGTTGAAAAAAAGGAACTGTTCAGATTAATGATGTTCCAGTGGTAAATGAGTATCCGAATGTTTTTCCTAATGAGTTTCCTAGAATAATACCAGATCAGGAAGTCGAATTTACTATTTACTAAGTTTCTGATGCTAATACAATTTCAAAACCCCCTTATCGAATGACTCAAATTGAACTTTTAGAGTTGAAGGAGAAATTGAACGATTTATTAGAGAAAGGATTAATTTGACCTTGCACGTCACCATGGGGTTCTCCTATCATATTTGTTAAAAAGGAATATGGTTCAATGAGACTTTTCTATGATTATAGGGCTTTGAATAACATCACTATTAAGAAAAAAATATCATTTTCCTCATATCTATGATTTGTTTGATCCGCTCTAGAGAGCTCATCATTTTTCAAAGATTGACCTGATATCGGTGTACCATCAGTTGAAGGTAAAGGAAGCAAATATTTTGATGACTGCATTTCATAAAATATATGGCCATTATGAATTTGTAGTTATGAATTTTGGGTTAACCAATGCACTTTCTGTATTCATGGACCTTATGTATAGAATTTTCCATGAGTTCTTGGATAATTTTGTGCTTATTTTCATTGATGATATTTTTGTGTTTTATAAAAGTAAAGAGGAGCATGAAAGTCATTTAAGGGTTATTTTGAAAACCATAAAAGAAAATAAATTGTATGGGAAATTCAACAAGTGTGAGTTTTGGTTTCAACAAATTACTTTTCTTGGTCACATTGTTTCTAAAGATGGAATAACTGTTGATCCTACTAAAAAAAGGTTGTTGAATAATGGGCTAGACCAACAAATATAACCGAGAATGGTAGTTTCTTTGTTTGGAAGGTATTACTAAGGTTTTGTTAAAGAAAATTCACGGTTTTCCATCCCATTGACTAAGTTAACATGAAAGGGTGTTAAGTTTATCTATACAAAAGATTCTGATGATTATTTTATAGAATTGAAAAGAAGATTGGTGAATTCTCTAGTATTGGCACTACCTTCCAGGAATGGTGAGTTTATTATCTACAGTGATGCTTTATTGAAAGGACTTGGTTGTGTCCTAATGCATAATGATGAGGTAATTACTTATGCTTCACGTCAGTTGAAAATTCATGAGATAAATTACCCTACACATGATTTAGAATTAGCTGTTGTTTCTTTCGCTTTAAAAATTTGGTGGCATCATTTGTATGGTGTAAAGTGTCAAATATATATTGACCAAAAAATTTTAAAGTATATATTCACTCAAAATGAATTGAACATGACACAGAGGAGATGGCTAGAATTAATCAAGTATTTTGATTGCACGATTCACTACCACCCAAAAAAAGAAAATAAAGTTGCAGATGCTTTGACTCAAAAAAGTAATGCTTCACTAACCATGTTACATTTAGAACGTGATACTTTGGTTAAGGATTTAATGAATTTTGGCTTGGAAGTTGTTGGTGCAGGAAATTCTTGTATTATTTTTTTCAGGTATCCGTGAAATCTTCTCTACAAGGCAAAATTAAGCAAGCACAAAAGCAAGAATGTGAGTTGCAGAAAAAGGTAGAGTTGGTTCCGAAGGGTATGTTACATGAATTCAACATTGATAATGATTGTGTTTTGAGATTTTGGAAGAGATTGTGTATTCCTTGTGATTCACAATTAAAGAGATATTTTTTATGTGAAGCTCATAGTTCTCCATTTTCAGTTCATCGAGGTAGTACTAAGATGTATAGAGATCTTCGGGAGTATTACTCGTGGAATGGAATGAAAAGAGATATTGCTGATTTTACTGTGAAGTGTTTGACTTGTCAATAGGTTAAAGAAGATTGGAAGTTACTGAAAGGGATACTTCAGCCTTTACCAGTGCCAGAGTGGAAATGGGAGAATATATCCATGGACTTCGTTGGGGGATTACCGAAGACACCTCGTGGTGATAATGCAATCTGGGTTATTATTGATCATTTGAATAAATATGCTCATTTATTTTCTATATGAGATACTTTTTCTCTATATAAACCTTCTCATTTGTATCATAAAGAGATAGTATGGTTACACGGAGTTCCCCTCTCCATTGTATCTGATCAGAGTCCCATGTTCACTTTTAACATTTGGAAAGGCCTCCAGAAGTCGTTGGGTACTGAATTAAATTTTAGTACAACTTTTCATCCTCAATCAGATGGGCAGTTAGAATGAACAATTCATACTTTAGAGGATATTCTACATGATTTTTCGATGGATTATCAGGGATGTTGGCACCAACATATTTAATTGTTTTATTTTTCTTATAATAACAGTTTTTATTCCAGTACACAGATGGCACCATTTGGGGCATTATATGGGAAGCCATGTCGAACTCCAAATTTTTGGAATGAAGTAGGTGAAAGCAAGTTGATGGAACCATAATTGGTAGAAGAGATGGAAGGAAAATTTCTGCTGATATAGAAACACATGAGAACAGTTCAGAGAAGGTAGAAAATTTATGCGAACAATATGAGGAATAATCTCTTTTTTGAGGTAGTTGATCATGGCTTTCTCAAAGTTTCACCATGGAAAAGTGTGATGCAATTTGGTAATAAAGGAAAGATAAGTCCAAGGTTCATTAGAACATATGAAATTATAGAGATAATTGGATTATTTGCATACAGAGTGGCTTTACCTTTGAGTTTATCTTAGGTACATAATGTTTTTCATATGCCCGATCCATCTCATGTTTTGAGCCAGAGGTAGTTCACCTGGAAGAGAATCTATCTTTTGAGGAACAACTAGTCCAGATTTTTGACCACATGGATAAAGTTTTGTGGAATAAGGTGATTCATCAAGTAAAGGTTCTACGGAAAAACTATATAGGTGAAGAGGCAACGTGGGAATATGAAAATGCAATGAGGGATAAATACCCCCCACTTAGTCGATAAGTAAATAAATTATGGGGATGAAATTTACAAAAGGGGGAAGGATGTAACATCCAAAGTAATTAATTAATAATATATTTGCATTTCTATCTCTATTTATTAATTAGAGAGTGTTTTAGAGGCTTAAAATGAGAATAAATCCAATCTTAAGTATATAATACTCTAATAATTTTTAAAAGATTGTTTTACCACCTTCTGATGGAAAACCATTTTTAAATATTGATTTTGACAATTGTATAAGATCTATATGTAAAAATAAAATTATTCTTTAGAATTGGGGCATTGAAATTTACTTTGAATAAATTTTTGGTATTTTTCCGACAATGTTCATTTTTTAATGAATAGTGAAAATACTGCATTTTACTTCAAAACTTATTTTTCATCTAATTTAAGTATATAGTTATATTGTCCTTTTAATTGGTTTTAAAGTGTAATTAGAATATATTTTCACCATTTAATTCAATGGTGGTTATTGGAATTAATTTCACTATGAAATTTCACATAAACAAGTGTCAATCTTTTGATAGATATTGTTTCTTAAAAACACGCTATTTGTTTTGACAATGAGATTTTTTTATATTAATTACTGTAATTTATGTGTTTGGAATTTGGTAAAACGGATTTAATATTTTGAATCATAAGGTCCAAATAATGTAATTAAGACTCTTTTGTTTTTGGACATTATGAATAGTAACGGCGATAATTATCTTTAATTATCGTGATGAATTAGTAATCAGGTAGTTAAGGTTAACAAAATAATATCATAATAATATAAAATGACCCCAACATGTGTCCAAATCCTCTTTTTTTGAGTCATGGTAGACCACTATAATATTTTATAGAACTTTAGGGTCCATGTAGTCACATGGGTATAATAGTGACAAATATGACATATTTTTTAAAAAGAAGATTAATATAACAATGGTTTGTTTATCCTAAGTAGAAATATTTTAATTTTCTTTACATTATTGATCACTCAGACTATAAATAGTCATTGGAAATCTAAAAATATTTAATACATCATGGTATTTATTTTATAATTTTTAGAAATTAAATAAATAAATTTATTTATGACACAATGATGATGCAGTGATTACCTCATTAATGAATGATTTAAATAGAATGAAAAGATAAGGTAAAATATAAGACTTACACATGTCGAAAACCTATTGAATGGGTGTATTTATAACCCTTATCACCTTATCCTATAAATATATCATTGTGGGACCTTTAAAATCTGAAAACCATTTTTTACTAAAGTAACATTTCAAGACTTTCCAAAAGTGACCTTCCTCCCACTTATAAAAGGCCCCCACCTCTACCCCCTTACCCACACCTCTCAATCCCTTGGATTGTCCAACCTATACTCATATTATCTCTCCAAATCCCTCTATTACTCCTAGAAGCCTCAATTTGGGCAGAATTCTTTCCATGGAAGCCTTTGGTTCAAACCAAAATGAGTTACCTGATTAAGAGGTAATGTATTCTCTCGAGTTTCTTTCTTTTATTTTCCTTATTCACTTGCCACTATCTTATTATTACATGATCCCATAATAAAAAAATATCCTCAATATACTCATATTTTTTTTATGATAATGATTCTACATACACTTACAAAGACATCTGTCTAATGGTTAAATAATATACTATTTCTGTGGGTGGGGAATTACTGCCTCACGAAATGATTATTATTAAATCTTCTTTTAACACCTTTATTAGTGGCCATTATGATGTAACTGTAACATCCCAGGTATATAAAGAATAAAAAAATTTCATATTAATTAATATTTGTGAATTAAATATTAATTTTACTTTAAAGGGGTCGCTATGTTCGATAGCATACCTGATACGCAACAAAGAGTTTCTTTGAAATCTTACATTGCACACTAGTAATAAAATAATATTATTTTAAATGGTAGTTAACAAGTGGCCGTTGTATTGGTGGGAATGAATAGAAAAAACTAAAATATGATTATGTATGTTTTTTAAATTGTTTTACATTTGTCCAACAAAAGATAAAGGCTTAAAATAAGAAAAGAATTCAATTTTAGGCATAGATACTCTAATATTCACTAAAGGTCTACTTATCACCTTTTCATGGAGAACCTTATTTAAATATAGTTTTGGTAACTATTATACTTTCAAATGGACCAAATAAAACTCTTCTTTAGAATTGGGACATCAAAATTTACTTTGTGGAAATTTTGGGTAATTTTCCGATAAAGTTCATTTTTTATGAATAGTGAAAAATGTTGTATTTCAATTCAAAACCTCTTTTTAATCTAATCTATTTATATGATTAGATTATATTGTGAATTGGTTTTAAAGTGAAATTATAATTTATTTTTACCATTTAATCCAATAGTGGTCATTGGAATTAATTTGACTTTGAATTTGGACTTAAACTAGTGTCAATCTTTTGATATATATTATTTCATAAAAACACGCTATGTGTTCTGACAGTGGGAATTAATTATTAAAATAATTAATGTAACATATATGTTTTGAATTTCGTAAAATAGACCTCATTTTTGAATTCGGAATATCAAATATATCTTAGGGAGAAGTTTTGGTATTTTTCAAAAAAACTTCAATTTTTGATGAATAGTGAAACCACTAAGTGGTACTTAAAAACCGATTTTTTGTTTAAATGAAATTTTACCACCTTTGTGTTTTTAATTTCAAAAATATGACATACATGGTTGTCATTAGGAAGTATAATTTGGTTCAATGGGATTAAAATAATTTTTTTGTGAATAGTAACTTTTAAGTTTATTAATCGCGATTAGAGGTAATTAGTGTAGTTTAAGGTAAAAATAATGTTTTAATAATATGAAATGACCTAGAAACATGTCATACATTTATTGGATGTATCATGGCCGACCAAGAAAATCTGTGGGTCATCTTGGGGACCCCATGGAGCCACTTTGGTAGGAAAATGACATTAATAACTTTTTATTTAATGTTAAAATAGAAATGTCACAAACATGAGATGTTTTACTAAAACAATTTTTAAACGGGGATATACAAGTCATAAGTTTGACTATAAATATTCATTATAAAGCTAAAAAGATTTCCTACATCATGATAGTTTTTTTAAAAATTATATATGTCACCATTATGATGCAGCGAGTACCTCATTATTTAACGATTTAAATAAAATGAAACGATAATGTAAAATCTAATACCTACACTTTTAAAAAACCTATTAGATGGGTGGATTTAGAAGCCTTATCACCTTATCCTCTAAATTTATAATTGTGGGACCTTTTGTATCCGAAAATAATTTTATAATAAAGTAACCTTTTATTACATTCCAAGAGTGCCCCTCCTCTCCTCTTATAAAAGGCCCCCACCTCTACCTCCTTACCCACACCACTCAAGCCTTTGGTTCAGCCAAGCTCTGCCCATTTTTTCTCTCCACATCCATATATTACTTCTAGAAGCCTCACTTTGGGCAGAATTCTTCCCAAGGAAGCCTTTGAGCTTAAATAATAAAGAGTTACCCGTTTTAAAGGTAGTGTTTTCTCTTGTCTTCTTATGTTTTATTTTGCTTCTACAACCCCCTAAACTCTTTTTATTCATTTATTTTGTAACAAAACTGGTATATTCAATATACTAGGATGTTGTTATGTGAATTATTAGTGATAAAATTACACAACCATTCATCTAATGGTTAAAGAGCATACTATTTCCGTGGATGGCGAATTTCTGACTAACGAAACGATTATTGTTCAATATTCTTCTAAGAACTTCAATGGTGGGAATTAAGATGTAACTATAATTATATATGATATATAATATGTTTATTTTTTCCTTAAGATTCTGTATTTTTCATTTATGGCACACCTTTATGGCTTCCATTATGGGTATACGCGATATCTTCATTTTAGGAAGTGCGGACTACCGCACCCTCCAAGTGATTTGATTCATTAATGACATATGTGGGACTTATAAAGGATGGATTTAAAGTTATTATACATGATATATGTTACATCTAAATGATTAATATAATTCTGGAATTAAAATATAGATAACTCTAATTTAGTTTTAATTCCATTAATATGACATAGAAATGAAAGTTGCATTCATGTGTACGTACAGCTTACCGTCTCCCGGAATGGTGCATTTCATTTCCTACCTATAAATGATTATGTAATATTGTGAATACATGTATATTCTGGATATATATGTTATATATATGATATCAAAATCTTGAATGTCATTCTGGATATAATGAACCTTTGACCACATGAACAACACGTAATTGTAAGAAGTGCACTTTCAACTTAAGAACCAAATATCGACAAAACAAACGTTATTAACTTAAATGATTACATAATGTTTATAAAATGGCAGTAAGTGATATAAAATTAATAATTAAATTGAAAAAGGTTCTTAAGAAAGTATAAATTAACTCATGTTTATTATTCAGGACGTTAAAAAATGATCGAGTCAAGTCAGACCCGAGGTAAGGGACTTCATCTCAATCTCCTTTAATTGAGGCATATTTTGTTCAAATACAAGGATTTATTTTATACGGTGTATAAACCCCCTTGACATTTAATTTTATACAAAAAGGAATATTTTTCTACGAATCATTTTACAAAATGACAAAAAGGAATGTTTATTTTAACATACACGGTGACAACGACCTTTTCCACCGCTGAGAGTATTATTTGGTCTTTGGTT
The DNA here is from genome assembly GCA_963277665.1 of Viscum album. Taxonomy (NCBI): domain Eukaryota; kingdom Viridiplantae; phylum Streptophyta; class Magnoliopsida; order Santalales; family Viscaceae; genus Viscum; species Viscum album. The sequence goes on along the minus strand of OY728122.1, from coordinate 1,154,722,186 downwards.
TCCTCAACAAGACGTAATGTTTTTGAAATGAAATAAATACCATATAATCTTTTAAGTATTTTGGTATTTAAAATGGTTTTTATAATGGATTTGTTATGTCAATATATTTAAGTGATATATTGTGATCAAAGTACGGAAATTTTTTCTTTCCATTATATTTGTTTTATGTCTTATGATTTTATAATGGTACTTGGACATTTGACGGGTGGTTACGTGATAAACCATATGGTGGGTGGTGTCGTGAATACCAGGACGGGTGGTTACATTATGACCTCCAATGCATTGGGTATGGAAGTCAACCGTATGGCTATTCCATTAAGTGATATGTGTGGAAGTTGACCGTATGGTTATTCCATTTAAGTATGTTTATGCCCCTAGTTACCTTTATATGATATGTGATCTTTATATGGGTTTTATGGTAATCTTTTGGTTTCAAAAGGGTAAGTAATGATATTTTATTCAGTGAAGAGTTTTTACTACTTTTTAAAGGTGAAAAGTATTACTTTGATAAAGTATACATGGTTTACTTGTTGTTTTGAAAAACTAACAGTTTTCATTCATTGTGTATCCCTTACTGAGCTTTTTATGCTCACCCCAAGTTTTTGAAATGTTTTTCACAGGAAATAATGTGGAATAGGGTCAAGGATGGGATCAAGGAAAAGTCATGTTATCTAAAACATGGAACTGGACATGTTTCTTTTTAACAGTTTTTATTTTATGGAAACTTAGTATAAGTGTCTACTTTGTAATCTTTTGAGATGTAACGGTTATGTCCTAATTCTCTAAAACTCTAAACCTGAACAGATCCTCAATGTGAATTATTCATTTAATTCAATATTTAGTAAGGTTTAAGGCTGGGGCCTTATAGTAACTGTATTTATATATGATATATATGGTATTTATTTTTTCTATATGCTTCTAAATTTTATTTTTAAATCACATCGTTATGCTTTTCATGTTGTGGAACTAAGATAATTTCATCTGAGGAAGTGTGGACTACCGCACCTCAAGTGATGTGACTCATTCATGACAAACAAGGAATTTATAAATAATTTAATTAATGAAATTATGTTACCTATATAACATATATATTATACTGTAATTATAATATATATTTGTCTCATTTAGTTTTAATTCTTTTAATACGATAAAGAAATGAAAGTAGCGTTCATGCGTACATACGGCCTACCCTCTCTATGAACAATCCATTTCATTTTTTATCTAAAAATGTTATGTAATAGTATAAAATTAATATATACTGGATATTTATGATATTTAATTCATTAATACCATCTTTGAGATGATTTAATTATAACTACATGGGAAATTCTTTTCAAACAAGTTCATTTTTGACTCATGTACCAAACATCGAAAAAACGTATGATATGAACTCACATAATTAACTAATTATTATAACATGATAATATGGGATATGAATTGAATAATTAAATATAAAGGAATTCCTTAAGAAATTATAAATTGACCTATGTTTTTTATTCAGGAATATAAAGAAACAAACAAGAAAATTCAGACATGAGGTAAGGGACTTCGTCTCAATCTCCTTTCGTTGAGGCATACTTCAATTTATATATGACCTTATTTTATTAGTTGTATAATAATCCCTTTTGACTTTTAATTTCATTCAAAAGTAACCTTTTTACATGAAGCATTTTACTAAATAAAGAAAAGAATGTTATTGTCATATGTATGCGGCGACAACGACTTCTACGCCGCTTTGACCATTATTTGAGTTTCGGCTTCCTCTACAAGCCACAACTATTTTAATTGAATAATAAATACCATGTTTTACCTTTCTTTTATTTTGGTATTGAAAATGGTTTTAATAATGTTTTGATTATATAAATGTGTTTTTTTGATTTCTTGTGATTGAAATATGGAAATGTTATGTTTCCTTTATGTGTGTTTTATGTGATATGATTATGTTATGGTTCTTGGGCATTGTTTATGAAGACGGGTGGTTCCGTGATAAACTAAGGACAGGTAATCCCGATATATCTCTCTAATTCATTGGGTAACATGAATGAGTTAAACTATAAGGTTTCTCCATAGAGATTTAGGGAATATACTATGATGGGTATTCCAAATGTAACCATGAGGGTTACCCCCTATGTAAGAATGTTATGAATTCCTCAAGTTTCCTTTATGTCTTATGATTTCTATGATTTATTCATAAATATTATTATTTCATGAGGTATGTCAATGTTCTTATGTTTTATGAGTGAATTATGATTTCATTTATTCTTATGTATACATATACTAATGTTTTCTTTCTTTATTTTTTTATATCCCTTACT